>OX463318.1:14937307-15575268 GCA_949820665.1 Scrobipalpa costella
TCGCCCCAAGTTCAGAATGAATGTGTGTGAATTCGGAATGAATGTGTTCTTCCATGCTGGACTGGGAGCGAGAGAAAAATATAGAATGTACCAGCTGCATTTCCTTCTGGGTATGCTGTAAAAATCAGTTAAGGGTTTCAAGGGTTTCAGTGTATTGCAATTTAGGTGATGGGCTGACAACCTGTCCCTACAGGAATATACCAAAAAATCTATCTTATATAGCCCTCAAAACTTTGTCAGACGTGGCGGAACAATATTTTTTAGGTCCTTTACGATCTGCCTACCCCATTAGGGATAAAGGCGTGACTGTATGTATGTATGTAAAGGAATTCGTAGAACAAATGTAGTATGCGCATTCCTTTTAATATTTTACGATGGGTTCGTTTGAAAAGCCAAGTACCAAGGTGTATTTGAGCGCAGTTAAGTAACGTATGTGCAAACTCAGGCTTTACTGACTTCCTGTATGGAAACTGGAAAATAAATAAGTTTAAACTTTAAAGCTTAAAAAATATAACCGACAGGTTTTAAGAGTAGTTTTTTAAGGCCTGTATTTATAAAGTGATCTCAATATTGAGAGCAATATTAAGTATGGATTTGAGAAGCCATTTTGTACTGAAGTGACATTTCTGATACGAACTCAAACTTGCTGTCAATCTCAAGTGCGGATTATAATTACGGGCCTAAGTCTCCTTTTCGTCTGGCGAACTAATCTATTTTTTAAGGTAAAGGAATTCTACGAATTGCGTTACTTAAAACAAAGGTAAATTATAACAATTCAGTCCGTCATTTTCTTAAATTATCGGTTTATAAAATAAGAGATTCCAAATGGTGTTTTAGTCTCCAGTTTAAGTAGTCTTAGTGCAGCAATACACAGGCGTCACTTACTGTCGATGTACTGACGCTGTCAATCCTTCTTGCATTGCCTACAACACACATGCGTCACCTTACGCGCGTACTGGCAGAGAGTTGCGCCGACACGTACAGTTCGTCGCTACGCGCGTGTAGTGCGTTAGGTGACGCAAGTGTGTTGTAGGCAATGCAAAAAATATTGAAAGCGTGTTGAGCGCAACCTTACACCCTGTAGTGACGCCTGTGTGTTGCTGCACTTAAACTCTATAGACGACGACTACGACTGCGTAGTAACTTTAAGAGACTTACGTAACTATAACTGTACTTCCATGCTGGCCTGGGAGCGAGAGAAAAACATAGAATGTGCCAGCTGCATCTCCTCCCGGGCATGCTGTAAAAACCAGCTAAGGGATCCGACTATTTCAATATATTGTTATTTAGGCGATGGGCTGACAACCTGTCACTACAGCAATATACCTACAAATGTATCTTAATTAGACTCTCAAAATTAGTCAGACGTGGCGGAACGACCTTTGTTAGGTCGTTTACGCTCTGCCAACCCCATTAGGGGTAACGGCGTAATTGTATGTATGTACGTAACTTTAACTATTAGCTAAATCTCAATTCAGCTGTAAAATTAAATTAAGAGATCGTTTTCAGACTATTAAAAATCAATTAGTGTCCAATTTTGAAATTCATTACAAAAATGTTTCAGAACAAAAATAAAAATACCACACACAATAAAACTACAGAACCCTTTTTGTTTCGCACTGTCGGGCAATGAGGAAGGGATTCAAAGGATTCCAGCAGAGGCATCTGTTAACAGGACATTTGTCTTAAACGCCTCATTAACAAATAGTTAAATAAAGGAACAGTTGAAGGTAAAACAAGTGATTGTAAAAAAGGGATACTTCTTTACGAACGCCTCGATATTGTAAAAGAAAGAGTTGACAATGTAGAGTCATAGAAATTGAGACAAAAGTAAAGACCTACAATGACTAAAAAAAACTTTAAGACTTACACTGCCACTGGCGTCAATTCTCGCGACATAATCCTAATTCTCATTCTTAGCTAGTGCTGTCACTTTCTTGACATTCACAGAAAAACAGGATATCAAATAAACATATGACTTTGACATTCCTAATCTGACATAAGCCTGCTTATTTGACGTAAAATAAGGGAGCATGCTCTATGCTCAGTTCTTATTTAAAGCGTCTTACGGCAAATTAGGAATGTCAAAGTCATGTGTTTATTTGCTATCCTGTTCTTATGTCAAAGTTAAGAAAGTGACAGCGCTGGCTAAGAATTAGTTAAGAAATAGTGTCTCCAGAAATTGCCGCCAGTAGCTTCTTTTTCATAAATTACTCTATATAAGCCGATGCTGGACTGGGAGCGCGAGAAAAACATAGAATGTGCCAGCTGCACTTCCTCCCGGGCATGCTGTAAAAACCAGCTAAGGGCGATCTGAGGGTTTTAATATATTTAAATTAAGGCGATGGATAGACAACCTGCCACTACAACCACATACCAAAAAATCTATCTTAAATAACCCTCAAAACTTTGTCAGACGAAGCGGAACAACCTTTGTTTCTTCGTTTACGCTCTGCCTACCCTATTAGGGGTGAAGGCGTGATTGTGTGTATGTATGTTTGTAATATTTAACATGTTACATGGATATGTCGGAAACGATCTTTAGAGATAGCATGCTCACCGAAGCACGGAAGAAGGAAGTCCAGTTTTCCGGTGCACTTGTAGCATTTAAAAATTTATAAATTAATTAGATAGAACATAAAAAAAAAACCTGTGAAATGTTGAACATTCATGTTCATTTCCTAGTCTCAAATAACATAACATGAACACAATATTAGTACAATAAAATATTATATTACATTAAAAGTCGGTCAAAGATAAAAACAACACTCGATATGGCTTTGTTCAATAGATTCATTTATGCAATGTTGATAAACTTGAATAACAGTAAATATTACGAAATGCATTTGAAGTACATACTTTTATTGTGATAATACATACATATAATCACGCCTTTATCCCTAATCGGGTAAACAGAGCGTAAACGACTAAAACAAAGGTCGTTCCGCCACGTCTGACAAAGTCTTGAGGGTTATGTAAGACAGATTTGTAGGTATATTATATCTCACAACCTGTCACTACAGCAGTGACAGGTTGTGAGCACATCGCCTAAATTACAATAAACTGACACCCTCGGATCAATTAGCTGGTTTTTACAGCATGCCCGGTAGGTAATGCAGCTGGCAAATTCTATGTTTTTCTCTCGCTCCCAGGCCAGCATGGAAGAAGTAAGCTTGATATTTATGACAAAAGTTCTTTTTCTGGCCGCTGTCAGCCGTCCTATCCAGTAAGAAATAAGGCGTGAATAATGTTTGTAATAAAAACAAACGTTAAAATATCCCGGTTAAAGGTGGCATATGCCCTATGTACCTTCCGAAGCCCCGTTACTTCTTAATACTATTTTATATGACGTTATCGGATGTATCAAATAACTTTGACAACTATTCTGGATATGATACTGATCTTATGTTATGTTTTGTACAGGAATGTTCTAAGTACAATTATTTATTATTATTGTGATGTGAATCCTAATCTTTTCCACACTGGACTGGGAGCGAGAGAAAAATGTAGAATGGGCCAGCTACATTTCCTCCCGGGTATGCTGTAAAAACCAGCTAAGGGATCCGAGGGTTTCAGTATATTTCTATGGATGACAACCTGTCACTACAGCAATATACCTACAAATCTGTCTTAAATAACCCTCAAAACTTTGTCAGACGTTGCGGAACGACCTTTGTTTAGATCGCTTACACTCTGCCTACCCCATAAGGGATAAAGGCGTTCATCGGGTCGATAGACTCGATACCCACTCGACAGAAGAAGAAGGCGTGATTATATGTATATATGTTTTAGGTCACTCCTTTTTTTAAACTTATGAAATAGGTAAATTGTATTTCTTTCTAACTGCAATCTACCTACAATTGAAATTCACATACCATGTAGCCTTGGCATGTGCTTTGCTCTTAAGAGCTTAGCTTGTTTGTATCGGAACGGAATCCAACTCATTAGGAGCAGCCGTTAGGCATGATCTCCGTAAAGTGGTCCTCCTCAAGCAAGCAAGGGGGCCCTTTCCCACGTGTATCCCTGTCCAGATAATGCGATTGTCAAGTCAAAATCATGCCTAACGGCTGCTCCCAAAGAGTTGAATTCCGTTCCGATCCAAACAAGCTAAGCTCGTAAGAGCAATTAAAACACTTGTTTGCAAACCAACTGCCATGCAGACACATACATACATATAATCACGCCTTTATCCCTAATGGGGTAGGCAGAGCGTACACGACCTAAACAAAGGTCGTTCCGCCACGTCTGACAAAGTTTTGAGGGTTATTTAAGATAGATTTGTAGGTATATTGCTGTAGTGACAGGTTGTCAGCCTGTCGCCTAAATTGCAATATACAGAAACCCTCGGATCCCTTAGCTGGTTTTTACAGCGTGCCCGGGAGGAAATGCTGCTCGCACATTCTACGTTTTTCTCTCGTTCCCAGTCCACCATGGAAGTAAAGCAGACACTTCCGCATAAAAGTCGAATTGAAGACGAGACAGTGGTTAACAAAGAACTGATTCGTTTTGTGTTCTTCGACATTTGTTTGCATACCAACTGCCATGCAAACACTTCCGCATAAAAGTCGAATTGAAGACGAAACAGTGGTTAACAAAGAACTGATGCGTTTTGTGTTCTTCGACATTTGTTTGCATACCAACTGCCATGCAGATACTTCCGCATAAGAGTCGAATTAAAGACGAAACAGTGGTGGTGATTAACCATACGTTTACCGATACGTTTTGTATTCTTCGACATTCAAAAGAAAGGCATAGCCCCTTTCGCTCTTTACCATGTATTTTTTGATTTTGTTTATTTAGAACACAAACAGACATACATAAACATAATTCTTAGATATAAGTAATAAACATACCTGGAGGTTCATTACTGTTCATTACAGCTTTCGGTAAACAACTTGGCCGTACGTTTTGAAAACAAGAGCCAATCACAATAAAAAACGATACACTAAACTTAATACACGGATTAGTTTACTAAAATCTTGGCTTTAGCACTTTTTTGTAGCCATTTATAATAAATTTACCGAAATATATTATACCAAATATTTTACCATCAGATAGTACAGTTAACTAAACTTGTGTACGTGACTAAATGTCAGTAGACACCATTAGAAGGTCTACTTGTAATATGTGTTGACTAAAATATGTTTCGGTCACTTTGATAGTTCGGCATTGGTGCGTTTCCGATGACATAATTACCTGCATATAATCACGCCTTTATCCCTGATGGGATAAACAGAGCGTAAACAATCTAAACAAAAGGTTTTTCCGTCATTTCTGACAAAGTTTTGAGGGTTATTTTAGATAGATTTGTAGGTTCATTGCTGTAGTGACAGGTTGTGAGCCCATCGCCTAAATTGCAATATACTGAAACCCTCGGATCCCTAAGCTGGTTTTTACAGCATGCCCGGGAGGAAATGCAGTTGGCACATTCAATTTTTTTCTCTCGTTCCCAGTCCAGCATGGAAGAAATGATCGAGTGTTTTTATATAGAATTGTCTAAAATAAAAAAATCTTATTAGAATAAGATCGCTACATTTGCGGATGTTTTAAAGTCGAAGGAATGAATCCAACGAATTTCTAGATTTTTAAGAATAAGAATATAATTTATTGCACAGAAAAGTCTCAAGAGAAAAAAAGAACATAAAACAAATAGTAGTACCAATAGGCGGCCTTATTGCTAAGCAGCAATTTCTTCCAGGTAACCTTGTTAACAATAAACAATAAACCATTGTTATTCATTATGTAAACTGATCGGCTTACTTGTTTGTATTGAAAGGAGGGTTAGCCCTCGACGTTTCGATCCTACACGAGGATCTTCTTCAGGAGAGAAGAAAGTTACACAGGTTACACTCCACCGCCCGAACCGCAGTTGAAGATTGGACTAATCCTCCTTAAAACTACATTAGCAATAAGGCCGCCAATTGTACTACTTTTCTGTTTATGCAATTTGTAATTTCTGTTTTTGTGCATTAAAGTATATTGTATTGTATTCAATACAAACAAGTAAGCCGATCAGTTTTCATTATGAATTCCAAGATGGCCACCATTCTGACTGCAAACACCCCTACCAAATTTTGCGAGTTTCTGATCGGACATACCTTCAGTTTAAAAATGAAAAATGACAATGAAAAAATATTTATGAACTTAAAGAATTAAATTAACAAGTTACAAAAATGCCGCATCCTGTATCTAGTTCGATCTAGCCTTTTTACCTCGGGAAAGATTCATATTACCAAGGGAATTTCAAATTAAGTTGCTTAATGGAAAACTACTAACGTTTTCCGCTATCTACCTTGAAATTTTCATCTTCCTTATTATAGTTTATTTTGTGGAAACTTTTATCATAATTCAAGGGTAATTATATTAGTGTTTATGATTTATTTTCGTCTTGACCTACTTAATTTGTTAAACATGCATAAAATCACGCCCTCATTGCTTGCAGGGTAGGTAGAGCGTCAACGTAATACACCAATTGTTATTATTTTTGGCATATGGCAATTATCTATTCGAAAATTGAAAATATAGTTTGGATGTGCATTTGCTCCCGGATATGCTGTAAAACCCAGCTAAGGCATCGGGGGGTTTTAGAATATTATAATTTTGACGATGGGCTGACAACCTGTCACATACTATCACGCCTGTATACCTAATGGGTAAGGCAGAGCGTGAACAACCCAAACAAAGGTCGTTCCGCCACGTCTGACAAGTTTTGAGGGTTGTTTAAGATAGAACTGGATTGCTGTAGTGACAGGTTGTCAGCCCATCGCCTAAATTACAATATAACCTCGAATCCTTTAGCTGGTTTTTACAGCATGCCCGGGAGGAGATTCAGCTGGCACATTCTTCGTTCTTCTGTCACTACAGCAATATACCTACAAACCTATCTTAAATAACCCTCAAAACTTTGTCAGACGTGGCGGAACGACCTTTGTTCATGTCGATTACGCTCTGCCTACCCCATTAGGGATAAATGATCATATATATGAATGAATTTTGTTCAAACCATAAAGTTAATAAATGTTTTATATTTTAAACATATGTGCTTCGGAATGCACGTTCTGTAGTCTAGACAATGTTTTATGAATGAGATAGTAATAATATGGCAACATATTGTCACGCTTCGATCAATAATAATGTTATTTTTATACGAAATTTATAACCAGGAATTGAACCTACTACCTTCTGGGACCCAACACACGAAGTAAATAAAACATAATAGAAACTTGGAACGTGACGAATTTCGCTAAAGACCTTTCTGGAAATTGAGGCTCGTATTTATAAAGCGATCTCAAGATTGAGAGCAATATTAAATATGGGTTGTACTGAATTGATATTTCTGGTACGAACTCAAACTCGCTGTCAATCTCAAGTGATGTTTATCAATACGGGCCTAAGGTGTTTAATTTCGACACTTGAGTTATTGATCACAGTAAAAAAAAACAGGTCCAAGAAATTTGATACGACAAATGTGCACCACTGTAGGATTTTAACATACTCCTAGGCCCGTATTGATAAACTGCACTCGAGACTGAAAGCTAGATTCAGTTGAAAAAAACAACAAAACTTTCTTTATTTTAAAACAATTTTAATATGATGAGTCTTCATGAGATACTTGCAGTGGGAATGGCTCGCTCTTCCAGTTCGTATCAGAAATGTAATTTCAGTACAATATGACGTTAAATCAAAACTTAATATTGCTCTCAACCTTGAGATCGCTTTATAAATACGAGCCCTAGAGAGTCAAGTGCCACGGCATACATGCTTAGTCAGAGTTTACAAGCTGAATCAGCAGTTTAAAAGTTAACTAGCAATTTACATAAAAACTGTACATAAAACTTTCTCCATGGTGGACTGGGACCGAGAGAAAAACATAGAATGTGCCAGCTGGATTTCCTCCCGGGCATGCTGTATAGATCGGAGGGTTTCTGTATGTTGCAATTTACGCGATCGGCTGACAACCTTTCACTAAAGCAAAATACCTACAAATCTATCTTAAATAACCCTCGAAACTTTGTCAGACGTGGCGGGACAACCTTTGCTTAGATCGTTTACGCTGTGCATAACGGCGTAATTTTATACATACATACATACATATAATCACGTCTTTATCCCTAATGGGGTAGGCAGAGCGTACACGACCTAAACAAAGGTCGTTCCGCCACGTCTGACAAAGTTTTGAGGATTGTTTAAGATAGATTTGTAGGTATATTGCTGTAGTGACAGGTTGTCAGCCTGTCGCCTAAATTGCAATATACTGAAACCCTCGGATCCCTTAGCTGACTTTTACAGCATGCCCGGGAGGAAATGCAGCTGGCTTATTCTATGTTTTTCTCTCGCTCCCAGTCCAGCATGGAAGTAATGCGTGATTATATGTACATACATACATACATATAATCACGCCTTTATCCCTAATGGGGTAGGCAGAGCGTAAGCGAACTAAACAAAGGTCGTTTCGCCACGACTGACAAAGTTTTGAAGGTTATTCAAGATGGATTTGTACGTATATATATATGTATGCAAGTATAAAACTTTTTTCAATGTTTTGACATTATGTCAACAATCTGACAGATTGTCAAAATGATTGATATGTCATTATCTTTATTATCTATAAAGAAAGTTTTCTTGTAACTGTTATCTGAGACTAGTCATGCCTTGCGGGTTCACGTGCTCTGTTCAAATAAATTTGACAATGACTAAATATAACTAACTAAAGATTAACCCGAGGATTGAACCAATAATCAGGGGAAACCGTTCTATCACTCTTCTAACTGCTTCCAACTTCGTCTAATTTTTTTACGCCTTTGACTCTCTCCTTATTCTAAAATGATATAATTCCATGTTTTAATTTTGTTACATTAATTTAATTTAAATTTATTATTATTTTAATTTTTTTGGGAGAGCCCGATGGTGTAGTGGATAGGGCCGCTGCCTCCTGAGCAGGAGGTCGTGGTTCGAACCCCACCACGTACCAATGTGTTTTTTGATTTTCGAATTTCATATGTACGTTTATTCGGCGCTTTTTCCGTGCTTCGGAAGGCACGTTAAGCCGTTGGTCCCGGTTAATATCGTTTAATACCGTAGATATTAGTCGTTAAGCCATATCAGAGGCCAGTGCTAAGCATTGGCGGCTTGAAAACTCTGACCTAATCTAGGATTGGGTCTGGTTTCCCTTCTGGGTTGTGGAGGTCAGATGGCAGTCGCTCTGTGTAAAAACCAGTACCCTCGTTCAATCCCCTAGATTAGGTAGCCGACCCCGTGATATACGGGATAAGGCTAGGGAGGGAGGGAGGGAGACATTAATTTAATAAAAAAAAATAAAAAATTACATGTTTTGTAGACGTTGTAAGCATACATTATATCACGCCTGTATCCCTAATCCCGTTCCGCCACGTATGACAAGTTTTGTGGGTAAGATAGATCTGTATATCTGTAGTGACAGGTTGTCAGCATGACAAAATACTGAAACCCTCGAAATCTTTAGCTGCTTTTTACAGCATGCCAGATAGAGCTGGCAAATTTTACGTTTTTCTATCACTTCTAGTCCAGCATGGATGACGTTCTAAGCATCTTCTCCTTAATCGATCCCACCACCCCATCACGAGAAACCCAAGGGTTTACCAAACCAGATACCAGGAGACCATAGAATTAACCAATTTCTTTCTGTCTCCAATATGGTGTAATTGTTTAACGAAGGAGACAACTCTTCCAATCAATGGACTGGCGCCGGATTAAGGGAAGAACACATTAGGTGGAAATCGGCGCGGTTGTTAATGAATCAATTATATTCAGTGTATATATAAATTTTCCTCGAGAAAATAAGTATGAGAAATAAAAATTAGACTCTCATACAAAATTTAATAATATACAAAATACCTACTTTTTGTATTAAATCATAATCTTCATAGTAATACTCGAGAGCTTTGAATTGCACGCTAGCGCCCTCATCAGTTATGATAAATAAATAAATAATAAATAAATAAAAATTGTTTATTGCAGGCGCACGACCCATAGTTAAAAATATATAAAAAAAATAACATAACCAAATACTATTGAACTACCTAAACTTATATTCGATAGTAGTTACTTCAATTAGGTAATTAAATCTATTTGCGATTCTCATCACGGTGCACAGAGCGCCAGTGCCGAAGGATGGAACTGTCCAGACGCTCAGACAACACCTGGATAATTTCATTCTTAGACTGACGGAGCCTACTCCAGAACGATGCGATCCTTGACCTAAGTACAGCGAAGAAATCTGGCAGCCAGGCCTCGGAAAACATGCCCGACGCGCTACACCATCGTGGCAGTCTCATTAGGATGCGATATGCGTCATTATATTGCACCCTAATCACGCTGTATGCCCGTCTCGTGTACTTTACCCAAAGCTGACATGTATAGAAGCATTGACAATATGCTCTAAACAATGTCAGCTTCACCTCCCGATTACAACAAGCGAACCTTCGCGCGAGCATGTTGCACCGTACAGACAGGGCCCGCCTCTCGCGTTCAATGTCTTCATCGTCCAGAATAGTCTCCGTCACTATGTGCCCTAAGTATCTGAACTTTTCCACCCTATAAAGTTATAAAGTCATTACTCTATAAAGTCATTACTCACTAAAAACGCCATTAATCGAAAATCCGGAAGATCGGATTGAAGTAAAGGTATCGAAGTTTATTGTAAGCATTATATTATAAATTAATAATTCAGTGATCATTGCAGTTACACATTGCAAACGTGCTAAAAGTGGCCGTTTTTCACAAATTTTCTATCTGTAACTACAAGGAACTATAAGTTGCCAATTTATGAAGTTCGAAATGACCTTCATTGCTTTAATCTCAATCGGATCAACCGAATTTTCGATTATGTTTTCAGTGAATTATGATTTTTTTATTAATGAGGGCGCCACTTAGCCTAGGGAAGCCCCTTTGAAGGGACGCATAGGAAACAAACACTTTTAATAACAACACACTTAAAAGGCTTTTAAAATTAACATAGGTGATTTAAAGATCCGGTATAAAATAATATCTTTATATCTTATACTCTACTTATCTTGAAGAAATTACGACAGCAAAAAGTGAAAGTACCTACATATATCTTACTTTGTAATATTTGTGCAGATACTTAATAAAGTTATGTTGATGTTGCTAATTGAAAATTTATCACCTTGTCATTTTAAATCAAGATTTTTTAAATATTTTTTACGGCAATTTATAATACACTAGCGACCCGCCCCGGATTCGCACGGAAATTTTCAGTGTTTCTCTACTATATTATGTATGTATTACACAGATAAACCTTCCTCTTGAATCACTCTATCCACTAAAAGAAACCGCATCAAAATCCGTTGCGTAGTTTCAAAGATTTATGCATACATAGGGACAGAAAAACGACTTTGTTTTATACTATGCAGTGATTGAGAACCTCATCATAAATCTGTTTCTTTTTTACTTTATTATCTCTTGTTTGTCAAATTAAGAAATTATTGACACTTTAGATAAACACTATTAAAAATATATTATTGCACGAATTCTGCTACGCTACTCAACACATAAAGGTTCCCTTGTATAAATTGTTGATTTAGCAATAAGGCTGCCTATTTTAGGGCAATAAGGTACTTACCTACTTTTAAATAGTTTCTTTTGTTATAGTATCAATCTCAAATAAACGCTGCGTTTTATCACCTATTGTGTAACTGCCTTAACAATTTATCCCAATCACTAGTGACGCAAGGAAATAGCTTTAAACGTTAACTCTATCTCCCTTAAATTAGTGTTTAACTTCTTTTTAATAGTTTTAAAATTGACGTCCGAGCTGACGATTATTTCGATAGGTTTGGCAATTGAGTATTTAGACAAACATACATACAATCACGCCTTTATAAACATAAAACATAAACATAAAAATACTTTTTTGCACGTAAGAATACATACAACACAACAGATAACAACAAAAAACAAGTACAACATAGGCGGCCTTATTGCTAAGGTAGGTAGCAATTTCTCTCCTTTGGGTCAAAGAAAAATGCGTTGCGGTAAGCGGGATATTGCAAATCTAGTAAAATATGTATCCTAAATACATTACATTACATATAATACATAAACTAGGTACAAGCTACTACATAGATATTATTCCCATGGGGTAGGCAAAGCATCAACGACTTTAACAAAGGTAGTTCCATTCCGCCACGTCTGAGGGTTAATTTAGAAAGATATGTATTTTGGCATATAATATTGTTGTACGAGTATTTATACACATCATTTTACCGTGCATCTTCCATGCTGGACTGGGAGTGAGAGAAAAACATAGAATGTGCCAGCTGCATTTCCTCCCGAGCATGCTGTAAAAACCACCTAAGGGATCTGAGGGTTTCAGTATATTGTTATTTAGGCAATGGGCTGACAACCTGTCACTACAGCAATATACGTACAAATCTTTCTAGAATGGCCCTCAAGACTTTGTTAGACGCGGGGGAACGGAATTTGTTTAGGTCGTTTACGCTCTGCCTACCCCATTAGGGATAAAGGCGTGATTATATGTATGTATGTATGTATTTTACCGTGGAAAAATATCTTGTTCCCACGGAAAAACTATAGAATATAAAAAAATATACTAATAAATGTTGCAATGAACAAAACTGCCCTTGCTACAGCAAGTCAATCTATAGATTGGCAGCCTTGACAAGCAAATTGTTGTAAAAACCATTTGTCGTGAATAACGAATACTTAATCTAATGTTATTTGGTAATTCAATAGAAATTCGTATTTAAACGTACTATGGTACGGAATGGTACCGCAGTTGAGTTATGGTAAAAACCTCATTAATATTATTCCATTTCTCATTTCAACAACTTTTTTATTCCTGTAAACTATAATTATTTTGAAGAAATCGGAGTACTATTACTCACGCTTTTCTTTTTATGCTATTTAATGGAAAACTTAATTCTTTTATTCATGAAACATACAGTAAATAAGCTTAATGCGAATGCGATTTAATTATCTGTAAGTTTGTATCAAAATGATTCTAGTCGTAATTAATAAAAATATTAATTGGATTTTTCCAGCTTCGTCTCAGCTTCCATGCTGGCCTGGGAGCGAGAGAAAAACATTAAATATGCTAGCATTTTTCCGAGCATGCTGTAAAACCAGCTACGGAATCCGTGGGTTTCAGCATATTTTAATTTAGGCGATAGACTGACAATTGTCATTACAGCAATATACCTACAAATCTATGTTAGTTTTCCTTAAAACCGTGTCAGATGTAGCGGAACGACCAATGTTTAGATATTTTACTCTGCCTACCCCATTAGGGATAAAGGCGTGATTATATGTATACGTGTGTATGTATTAATAAAATTCGTATTTTAAAAATATTGTTGCCATATTATGCACTGCCATAGAGCGACAAAACTTTCTCATTTCCAAGATGGCCGCCTGCCTGTCAGACTGTCATTCAATTTCAAGCCTGTCACCGTCGGAATCGATGAGCACGCCGTGACATTACTCTTTCGCCCCAATTTCATGGTTTTTTGTTAGGGGTCCGTAGTGAAATAAGCTGGATATGTTTTGAACTTTTTTGTGAGACTATCTAGTTTGGTTAGAATATGTAAGCAGAATAATAAAAGGATCCCATGCTTCGGAAGGTACGTTATCCGTCAGTCCAGTTTGCTTTCTTTAATCTTCTTTTTAGCGAGTGCATACTTAGCGAGCTGAACGACCCGATGAACCTTGGTTTCAGAGTTTTAGAAACCGCCTAGTAGCACAGCTATTAGGTCTTTGAAGACATGGTTTGATTAACGACCACTATCAAAGACAGTGACCGGGACCGACGGCTTAACGTGCTCTCCGAAGCACGGAAACTTTTTTTTTTTAGGACAATCAAGTTATTCAACCTGCAATGTTCTAACCAAACTGGGGAAAGCCTCACAAAATGATAAATTGACAAATATCAAGTTTGTATTCCGCCCCCTGGGAATCTAATCCTAGACCTCCGGATAGTAAGCGCATAGCGCTGACCACTAGACCATGGATGCAGTTATCTTTAGTTTCTTTATTGATATTCATCACGTCACACAAAATATGATAGAGGCCTAATTGAACTAGGTAAAAACTCTGACACCGGGGTTCAATGGGTTATTGTTGTGTCGTTGTCGAAATGTCGACTAATAATCGAAGATGAAAAACACGTTCTTATTTTGACTAACATAAAGTTTTACAGAACCATTACCTTAAAATTTCGACTCGCTCTTGACCGTTTTGTTACCACCGCCAGTGTGAACTCGCCCTTATGAGAGTGCTTTGTTTGAATGCAAAATGAACGTTCGACTTCCGCAGTGTATTAATAGCATAACGAAAATGTATTGCACTTGTCTTAAGAGCGTTTATACCGCGATATTAGCGCCATTTCTTAAAAATTAAATAAGACTCGTCAATTATTTATTTCTTTATTTTTCTTCTTCTTCTCGTGTGGTTATCGAGTCTATCGACCCGATGAACTCTGGTGTCAAAGTTTTTAAACCGCCTAGTAGCACGACTATCAGGCCTCTGACTTTCTTTATTTATTTCAACAAATATATAGTCATATACCTGTCAACGCATTTTCCCTATAAAGTTCCCATTAAGCGAATTCAATTAATGAGTATTCCTATAACTCCTTCACAGTTTATAATGATTTGGGAAAAATATGAGTTAAGTAACATGTAAAAACAGAATTTGAAACAATGCTAAGGTTAGGTAGTTCTTAATTTTACATACATACATACATAAAATCACGCCTTTATCCCTTACGGGGTAGGCAGAGCGTAAAACGCCTCCTAAAAGGCGATTTCGCCACGTCTGACATAAGTTGAGGGCAATTTTAGATTGTAATGTGTATTGCTGTAGTGACAGGTTGTCAGCCCATCGCCTAAATTACAATACACTGTAACCCTCGAATCCCTTTTGCTGACTTTTACAGCATGCCCGGGAGGAAGGGCAACTGGAACATTCTATGTTTTTCTTTCTCTCCCAGTCCAGTATGGAAGAAAATCTGTTTAATTTTATAAACAGATTTAAAAAATATCGTATGCATTTTGTGCGTTAATATTGCTTTTTATAAACCAGCGCTAGCACCACGGATGAACGTCCTTAACGAAAATGCATTGCACTAATGTACGCTGAAAGAAGAGAGACGGTATTGTTGATAATGTTACTTTGCAAAATTACTCCGGCTTATTCGCGTAATTTTAGAAAATCACGGTTATTTTTAATATATGTTATGTTAAGGGGTGAACAGTGGAAAGACGGTGGCGCCATCAGTTTTAAATTAATTGTTCCTGAGATACACATAATTTCATAAATATTTTACATACATGCATACATATAATCACGCCTTTATCCCTAATGGGGTAGGCAGAGCGTAAACGACCTAAACGAAGGTCGTTCCGCCACGTCTGACAACGTTTTGAGGGTTATTTTAAGATACATTTGTAGGTATATTGCTGTAGTGACAGGTTGTCAGCCCATCACTTAAATTACAATATAGCCCTCGGATCCCTTAGCTGGTTTTTACAGCATGCCCGGGAGGATATGCAGCTGGCCCATTCTACGATTTTCTCTCGCTCCCAGGCCAGCATGGAAGAAATTTTTTCTCGCTCCCAGGCCAGCATGGAAGAATCTCTCGCTCCCAGGCCAGCATGGAAGAAATAAGTATTTTAAGAATTAGAAATAGGATAATGTCGCGAGAATCAACGCCAATTTCAGATCTATTGCACAAATAAAATGCTAGAATTGCAACCATATGTCTATGTATAAGCATTGATGTAATACTGCACTATTGAATCATGCAAATAAGGAAATGTTTCCCTATCAAATCTAATATAAAATACATAATAATTTTTAACGCATCAAAATCCCATCCCATACTTCCATGCTGGACTGGGAGAGATAGAAAAACATAGCATGTTCCAGCTGCCCTTCCTCCCGGGCATGCTGTAGAAGTCAGCAAAAGGGACTCGAGGGTTACAGTGTATTGTAATTTAGGCGATGGGCTGACAACCTGTCACTAAAGCAATACATATTACAATCTAAAATTGCCCTCAATTTTTGTCAGACGTGGCGAAAGCGCCTTTTACGAGGCGTTAAACGATCTGCCTACCCCGTAATGGATAAAGGCGTGATTTATGTATGAATGTAAAATCCCATAAAATTTTAAAGATCTAAGCATATCCCTATGTATGCTTAGACTTTGTTTTATACTATGTAGTGATAGTGATAAACATGAAAAAGTACAAAACATTTAAGAAAACATTAAAATGAAATCAAATGGAGTATCAGAGGTAGTTGATAATAATGGTAAGTTGTTAGGTATTATAACTTCCATGCTGGCCTGGGAGCGAGAGAAAAACATAGAATGTGCCAGCTGCATCTCCTCCCGGGCATGCTGTAAAAACCAGCTATGGGATCCGAGGGTTTCAGTATATTGTAATTTAGGCGATGGGCTGACAACCTGTAACTACAGCAATATACCTACAAATCTATCTTAAATAACCCTCAAATTTTGTCAGACGTGGCGGAACGACCTTTTCTAGGTCGTTTACGCTCTGCCTACCACATTAGGGATAAAGGCGTGATTATATGTATGTATTTATGTGTTAGGTATTTTAAATACGCTTATCTACCCGTTAGGTTCATAATAATGATTTAACATAACTTTTATTTATAGAGTTAATTTGTTATTAAGATAGGTATAATTAAATAAAAGCGTTAATTAAATTAAGGGGAAGATTAATATATTTATCCCATTAACAATCTTAAGTGTTGACTTGAGATACATAAATTGATTTATTTTAATTGATAAAATTAATGAAGTGTTTAAATGTCCTTATATTAGACAAAATTTCTAAGAAATATTTTTATTTATATCTGAATCAATTTAAAGAGAAAAATAAACGGGCAAAAAAGATGGTTAACAAAACAAAACTAACAACAAAGCAACGTAATTTTTATCTCAAAATAACATTGAAATAACATTGAAATTAGATAGCTTATTTACCGGTGAAATATAGGCTTAAATATTTTACCGGTGAAATTTAGTCAAAAACTTTTTTATTCAAATGTTTACCGCAATCTGATAAAAAAAGAACAAAAGAGTTAATCAAATTTCGAAAAAAACTTAACAACCGTGAGCTGTCAAAGATATATTGTTCTTACAACTTCATTTCTTCTAAAACTTTGGGACTCAATCAAATAAAAAAAAACCTGGACCACACATCATCACAAATACATTTACCAAATTATATATTTTGCCGCTTAAATCCATTTTGGACTTTAATTGTACAGATTTAAAAGTCACTTTTATTTGTCGAAATGACATTTGTGATTGGTTGTATGGTGTCTATTAAAAATTAAAGGTACATTTAGTGGAATGACTTAACATTATTGCCTCTTAATAGACCCGTGAAGACTCATCTTATTTCTTTTTCTCCCTAGAGAGAGAATCTTAAATTGGACTTTATACTTCATTTATAGAGTTGAAAGTAAAAAGTGTAGGACAATTTAAGGGTCAAAATGTGAAGTTTTGACTACAGGGTGGTCGAAAATTTATGACAAAAAAGCAAATAACAGCAAAAAATGGATTACGAGGAAATGAATTTTGATTTGTTGATAAACTTTTGACAGTTTTATAATGATCAGTTTGGGGCACGACCATGATACGACCTCTAAGATTAGGCATCTTTTCAACAAGGTTGAAATATGACATGTTTTTTTTTTAAAGGGTTGCAATATGATAATTTTATCATACTCCTTTCTTAAAAGTACTTTTATACCAATTTGTTTGTATACTTTCCTATTTATTTGACTACAGAATCAGAATAGCATTTTTTTGCCTACTTTGTGTATTACAAATTGTCCCTGCTGCCGGTGGCCCGTGCAGAGTTGAGTCAGCTAACTTATGTCCTAATGGATCTGTGTTTGCTGTGTTCTATTCATACATAAAGTGTTTAATGTTTGGTTGACGACAGAATAAAATGTGATATTTTAAACAAAAAAACCCTACATATAAAAAAAAAAACATATTAAATGGCGTCCAATTTAATTGACAGTTAGCAAAATATAAAAAAATGCATGTCATCATAGTAAATTCACCGTCAATATTCAAATATTTGGATGCAAACGTTATTATATATATATAATCTAATCTAATCTATTGTCAATGGAGAGGAGAGAAACTGCTAAAGCGCCATAATGTTTAAAATTAGTTATGTAATATGCATTGGCAGCTTAAAAACTCTGACTTAATCTAGGATTGGGTCTGGTTTCCGGTCCGGGTTGCGGAGGTCAGATGGCAGTCGCTCTGTGTAAAAATAAGTACCCACGTTCAATCGCCTGGATTAGGTAGCCGACCCCGTGAGATATGGGATAAGGCTAGGGAGATGATGATGAATATGCTACGATATCCTTTTTTCAGTTGCGATATATTTTACCAATAAAGAATTGTAATTTTTTGTATTGATTTATAAGGGTTTCTACTTTTTCCCCGCTTTAACATTAAGTGAATTTGGATCCCAACTCGGCTGTCAGCCTTTTATGCGAAAATCACTCAGATAATAATTAATAAATTTTGATAGTTTTTATGATCTTCTTCTTCTATCGAGTGGGTATCGAGTCTATCGACCCGATGAACCCTGGTGTCAGAGTTTTTAAACCGCCTAGTAGCACAGCTATCAGACCTCTGACATGGTTTGAGTAACAACCACTATCAAAGACAGCGACCGGGACCGACGGCTTAACGTGCTCTCCGAAGCACGATTTTTTTTTCTTTTCGGGCAATCAGGTGATTGAGCCTGCAATGTCCTAACCAAACTGGGGAAAAAATCACAAATTTGATAAATTCTTAAATATCAACTTTGTGTTTCCCCCCTGGGAATCGAACCCAGGACCTCCGGATCGGGAGTCCATGGCACTAGCCACTAGACCACGGAGGCAGTTTTTATGATAATTGCATCCGATGAAAATTTATTATTGATCATAAAGTCAATCAGATCGCGAACAAAGTTTTAGGTGTGTTTTCAAACACAGAAAAGCAAATGCATCTTTCCCAGCAGCCCATAAAAGTAAAAACTTCACCAGTACCACAATAAATTCTAATTACATCGTAATTCTTTCACCTAAATAGTTTTTTCACCTAAAACATATTAACCTCTTTCAAATCGATAGTAAATCCAGAACATGTAAACAGACTATTAACATAATTCAGTTATTTTTACTTTTTCTGTTTTTAAAAATATAAAACGAAACTTCATGTAGTTCCTATGGGTACATATACAAATAATCACGCTTTCATCCCTAATGGTAGGCAGAGCGTAAACGACCCAAAACAAAGGTCGTTCCGCCACGTCTGACAAAGTTTCGAGGGTTATTTAAGAGATAATTGTAGGTATATTGCTGTAGTGACAGGTTGTCAGCCCATCGCCTAAATTACAATGTACTGAAACCCTCGGATCCCTTAGCTGGTTTTTACAGCATGCCCAAAAGGAAATGCAGCTGGCATATTCTATGTTCTTCTCTCGCTCCCAGGCCAGCATGGAAGAAAGTTAGGTAGGAAGTAATATGTAGATGTAGCTTCGGAGGGCACGTTAAGCCGTCGGTCCCGGTCGCTGTCTTTGATAGTGGTCGTTACTCAAACCATGTCAGAGGCCTGATAGTTGTGCTACTAGGCGGTTTAAAAACTCTGACACCAGGGTTCATCGGGTCGATAGACTCGATACCCACTCGACAGAAGAAGCTTTTTAACACAACAATAATATTATTATTTTGAACAGGATTACTACCACGATTACATTTATTGTTATTAGGTCAGATATTGATTAGGTCAGAGTTTTCAATCCGCCAATGCTTAGTACTGGCCTCTGACATGGCTTAACGACTAATATTTACGGTATTAAACGATATTAACCGGGGCCAACGGGTGAACGTGCCTTCCGAAGCACGGAAAAAGCGCCGAATCAACGTACATATGAAATTCGAAAACCGAAAAATACATTGGTACATGGTGGGATTCGAACCACGACCTCCCCGCTCAGGAGGCAGCGGCCCTACCCACTACACTATCGGGCGCTTTTATCTGACATCTAATAATGTTATTATTTGTTTTATTTCCAGATCAGCTGTCCATGAAGTTTTGAAACGGATCTTCTTTAAGGTTAGTTCAATAATAGATTCAATACTTTCTCGACAGTTATACAGAGCTTGTTTCAACGTCGACCAATTAAAACAATAATTACAAAACTTAGTAATAAGTAATATTGAAATTCCAAATAATACAAACACAAGCTTTGGAGCTTAGGGCCGTTTCCACCAAAAGCTTTGTCTTAATTATTTCATTGTTAACCTGTTTACTCAATTAACCAAGAATTTCTAACAACGTGTATTGTAGTATCGTATTTGCAGAAATACAATTCCTCATTGAGTCTTGTCGGTAAGTTTAGATTAAATTCAGAACGTAAATTTAGGCTTGTATTTGTAAAGCTATCTCAAGCTTGAGAGCAATATTAAGTGTGGATTTGACAAGCCATTTTGTACTGAAATGACATTTCTGATACGAACTCAAACTGGCTGTCAATATCAAGTGCGCATCACTACATAGTATAAAACAAAGTCGGTTACTCTGTCCCTATATCCCTATGTATGCTTAGATCTTTAAAACTACGCAACGGATTTTGATGCGGTTTCATTTAATGGATAGACTTAATCAAGAGGAAGGTTTATATGTATAATACATGCATAATATAGAAGAGAAACACTGATGATTTCCGTGCGACGCCGGGGCGGGTCGCTAGTTATAAATATGAGTCTTAGTTATTCCTGATAAAAGTTTGTCGTTTGGTTTGAAGCCGATCGACCCGATGAACTTTGGTGTCAGAGTTTCAAACCGCCAATAACACAGCACGCCGCTAATTTTTGTATAACGACCACTATCAAGGACAACGACAACCGATGATTTAACGTGCACTCCAAGGCACGGATTTATTTTTCCTTCAAACAATTAGAGGGAAACTAGAGAAAATTTAAAAAAGTGATATATAACAAATATCAACTACTTATGTATTCCCTCCTGGGATCAAAAGAAAATGGCATAGACAACTCGACCACAGAGGCATTTGTTTTGTTTAAAATTTAAAATACAGGCATCACTGACATCATCATATAATTCTACATTTCTTACGGGGTAAGTAGAGCCTAAAATTTCATCCAAAAAAGTCTTAAAGTTAAAAAAATACACAAATAGTAGAGAAAAATGCAGTTAAATAACACCAGTTAACATGATAATCAGTTCGAGATCAACATCAGTAAAATTTTATGAATCACTAATTAACTCGCTAACTAACAGTTATAGGTTTAACCGCCTGTTTAACTATGAAAGCTTAGAGATTCCTTGTGGGTGGCCTAAATTTTTGATTCCGGGTTTATTATTTAACAAAAGATTTAGATTGGATATAACATTTCTTATTTCATTAGATTCATGGGTTTTCAATGCCTCATTTTTTTATGAAGTGATGAATTTAATTTAATTCTACAAAATATTTAGCACAATTTTACTACACATCCATACCTTTTTTAAATTAGAAGTGGGTTTCTCTTGACTCCAGTCTAGGTCCGAAGCGACAGAGATAAAGTCGACGATGGAGCGAGCTCACCCAGAAGATGCTTTTTCTGCTTCTGCTGCTGGCTGAGAACTATGAAGTGTTGGGGGTATTTGCCATATTTATTGTCTTTGTACTTAAATTTATAAATAAAGTCAAAAGAGAAATTGGTAAGCGTGTAGTGTAATTTAGATGAAAGGCTGACAACCTGACAATACAGAAATACTCACTCGGATCTGGAATCACCATCAGCAATTTGTCAGACGTTGACGCTCTGCCTACCTCGCAAGAGATACCAGACGTGATAATATTAACTAATTATAACTAATCAATGGCGACATTTTTTTTTTAATGGGCCTGTTTGCAAAATACTACAAAGTGTATATAATCGTCACCGGGCTAAGGCGGGGAGTTGCTACACGCAATCTACACCCTTAAATGGAATGTCAACTGCCTAACTAGGGCTCGAACCTCGGCTTATGCCGTTGCCTTGGGAAAAGGCGACTACTGTTTCGTACCGATGGCAGTGGAAGCCACGGGCTGCTGAGGCAAGGGTACTGAAAAGTTCATTGCTGAACTGGGCCACAGACTCAGGGAGAGCGGTCGAGACCCCCGCTCCGGGTCATTTCTGGCCTAAAGAAGAAGAGGTATTCTTCCATGCTGGCCTGGGAGTGAGAGAAAAACATATAATGTGCAAGCTGCATTTCCTCCCAAGTATGCTGTAAAAACCAGCTAAGGGATCCGAGGGTTTCTGTATATAGTAGTTTAGGCGATGGGCTCATTCCAGCAATATATCTACAAATCTATCTTGCATAACCCTCAAAACTTTGTCAGACGTGGCGGAACGACCTTAGTTCATGTATGTAGGAAGGGGTATTTATAAGCTTTCCCTGAATCGACTTTTACGACACTTTAAAGTTTGATTCATACAAATCTGTGACCAATAAGAACAGTTCAAAATAGACGTCTAGTCTGGCAGAGCGAGAGAAATGCTATAAATACATCTCTTACTCATAGATCAGCTGAATACATCTTCCTAGAACGAAAGGGGTAATGGCTTATAAATACACGGTGAGATATGATTTATGGGGTTCCGTAGTTTGATATCTTGAATTCTAGTTTTTACGTTAAACCTAGGTTAAACAAAGTATTTTGGTTATTTGATTGATTTGCCTTTAATTTATTAGGCCAGGACATCAATTTAAAATTAAATGAACCCAGAATATTTCGAGACACAGTTAAATCTTAGAAAATTTTGAAAATAACACAAATTTTTAGTAAGTGGGTATTTAATTCTATTTGTCAAAGAAACTTTTTTGACATTATTAAACAATATTGCGATATAATTAAAGAGAAAAATACTTTGTGTAATTCTTTTTAATTTCATAATTATTATTTCTGTTTTTGATAGTGATTGATAAGATACCGGGTGTAAGGGACAGCGTACCGTAAACTGATAGGGGTTGCTCAGTCAACGAAACTGAACAACTTTCACCGGGAAATTCTTTTAGGCGATGAAAATACACCTTTCCATACAAAATGCCACCACCTCGATCATACAAGTTGTATGGAATACCATTTTTTCTTCACTTCCTGAAAATAATTTCTGGTGATAGTTGTTCAGTTTCGTTGACTGAGCAACCCCTATCGTTTTGTGGGAGGCTGCCCCTTACACCCCGTATAAAAATTAGAAGAAAGCGATTCCGAAATAAATACAAAGGCCAGAATCAAATGAGTTAAAATTAAGGCGAACATATTTTTTACCTACGGAACCACATAAAAATATACATCGTATTACGCTCTACCGCTTTCTATTCTAAATATAAGGACGGAAGCAAAAGATCTGTTCATTAATTACAGGAAAATCACTTTAAGAGCAGGAAGAATAACATTCTTAGGAATAAGAGTGTCTGAATGTTTGTACGTAATTTTATTTCTGAGTAAATGCGGTAATATCCGCAGTCTAAAGATTTTCGTTTAAGTGAAGAGTTAGCAAATGGACGGATGTGATCTCTGCCTACCCCTCTGGGAAAGAGGCGTGACGTTATATATGTATGAAGAGTTAGTCCGAACAGAAAAAAGATTCCGTGCTTCGGGGGGACTATGACCCGGTCGCTTTCTATGATAGTGGTCGTTACAGAAACCATGTCAGAGGCCTATTAGTTCTGCTATTAAGCCGTTTCAAAACTCTGACATCAGGGTTCATCTGGTCGATCGACTCGAAACCCACATGACAGAAGAAAGAGAGTTGGGTAGGTATATTACTGGAGCAGTGGCGAATAGTCCATATATGGCGAATAGTCCATAGATAGATTCCCATCGGTTTGCCTTTTTAAAGAAGATGAAATAGAGTTAAGTGGGTACCTATTTGATAAGGCGTTAGTTTGTGGGTTCATGTTTCTATCGCTGGAATTCGAAACCATAATAATAATAATAATGATTCCAAGCCGATTTCGGCTACAGCGACTGCTGGACGGGCTCAGCAGGTAGCGTCTCGCTGTTCCGCGCGGTCGTGTGCTCGCATATGGCTGCTGTAGCCAATTTTGGCCTTAAAGGTTCTGGAGCACTTCGGGCACGTGAGTACGCCGCCGCTATAATTATAAATTAAAGCCGTTGGTGGTCTGGCCTTTATTGCCACTGCCTTAAAAGACGTCTCCATTCCGGACGCTTTGCAGCTGATGACTCCCACGTCAAGTGGTCAATACTGCAATGTTTCATATGCCTTTTAAGCACATCTTTGTACCGCAAGAGCTGTCCGCCCTGCTTGCGCTTGCCTTCTTGAAGCTCACAGTAAAAGATGCGCTTGGCCTCTCTTTCATCGGGCATGCGGAACACATGACCACACCAGCGCAACTGGCGCCGCATCAGGTACGCTTCTATGCCGCAGATATTAGCGCGACGAAGAACTTGAGTATTTCTGATACGATCTGTCCAGTGTATGTTCATATTCGAAACCATAGGTACCTGGGGGCCTAGTTATAAAAAAAAAACATGAAGAACCTTTCAGGGTGTCTTGCTGAGGTCACTGGTGACCGCAGGGCTGGCGGCTTACTTGCGCATCAGATTAGCCTCGCTATCCAAAGGGGGAATGCTGCCAGCGTGCTGGGCACCATGCCACAGCAGGACGCTCTGGATGCCATTTATTACTATTGATTAGACTTAAGTTAATTTTGCATATATTTCATGTTTTTTGTAAATATAAATTTGATTCTTTCTCAGTGTAGGTTTATTTTATTGACTATGGGTTTGGTCTTGACTCTAGTCTGGGTCAAGGACGTCATCGACAGAGTCGACAATGGAGCGAGCACATTCAAATGATACCTTCACATGTTCAGTCTAATTTTAAAGAGTTAAGTTGCTGATTATCAGCGGGTAGTGAGTAAGTTTCACTTTACTTCATCAAAAGTTTCTGTTTTGTAGTGATTTTTCGTTATTACAGTTATACTTTCGTTTGTTTTTTACTCTAAAAAGTTAGACTGCTGCTGGACTGGGACTCGGAGCGAGAGAAAAACATAGAATGTGCCAGCTGCATTTTCTCCCGGGCATGCTGTTAAAACCAGCTGAGGGATCCGAGGGTTTCAGTATATTGCAATTTAGAGAACGGGTTGACAACCTGTCACTACAGCAATATACCTACAAATCAATCTTAAATGACCCTCAATACTTTGTCAAACGTTGCGGAACTACCTTTGCTTAGGTCGATTACGCTCTGCCTACCCCATTAGGGATAAAGGCGTGATTATACGTATGTGAGTATGTAAAAAGTTAGTTTTGTCCCAACCCTTGGTCGAAAATAATAATAATTGCAAATTAAAATAAGAAAACGGCCTTTGCACAGAGATCTGTCAATTCTATCAGACTTGGCCGAAGCTTCATCTTACACAACGGTTCAAGATGAACTGGCACAATCGAGTCTATTTTAACCAACAGTTAAATTAAACCTGTTCTAGTCAGTTAACGGAGATACCAGTTACTGGGAGGTGAAATAGTAACATTTTTGGGATGTATGAGATATTTGATAATGATATTTACCACCTTCCCAGGTACAAAATGATATTTCCTACAATATTTTCAACATAGAGGATTATCAAATAATTATCTCCTCATCGAAAATAGTATTTAACTACTAATTTAGGTATTTTAGTCATCGTCATGTCTAAAATTAAAATCTTAAATTTTGTATGTATGTATGCATCTCTAAAATTCTATTATTTATCTCGCTATTTAAATCCTGGTTTCAAAGAATTTCTTCGTGGTTTTATAATTTTCTTTCGCAGTATAAGCTGCCTGTGATTTCGTCTGTGTAATAGTTTAACGAATAAACAACCTTAGTTTGCAGAGAACAGGTGGCAGTCGCTCTGTGTAAAACCAGTACCCTCGTTCAATCCCCTAGATTAGGTAGCAGACCCGTGAGATACGGGATACAGATAGGGATGACGCATATTTCAGCCAGAATTAGATATCCTATGAATTTTATCTTCTTTGAATTGTAGACTTCTTATCCGTATTAAGTTATTATTTTTTCACATTGGTAAGTATTGTAATTTAAAATAAATACTATAATTTAAAAAATAACGTAGCCCGTAGATGGCTTCGCAGCCATTTTGCGAAACAGAGTGGCCTCTCTAATGAGCAGAGTTCGTGGCAGCGGGAACAGCCTCCTGAAAACTATTGCTGGTAGGATCCAGGGTTCATTCTTTGAACACTGGACCAAATTACATGTAAATCCTAAGCCAAGCACATATTAGTAAATACTAACATTAGTCTGTAGGATTGTGTATGTACGTGGGACACTCAGAAAGATTTGCGACACTAAAAAAAATTGTTCTACAGGTACATATATTTTTATTAAATCTTTTCAAAGTACTCTCCACCAGCCTCTATACAAAGATTCATGCGTCTGAACCAGTTTTCAAAACACTTTTTCCAGTCCGCCGTAGACACCTCGTTTACAGCCTGCTCGAACGCAGCCAGCGCATCTTCCGGCGACGAAAATTGTATCCCCTTGAGCTGACTTTTTATTTTTGGAAATAAAAAGAAGTCACACGGTGCTAGATCAGGGCTGTAAGGAGAGTGACCCAGGAGTTTGACTGGTGTGCTGTCCAGGAAGTCCCTCGTTTTGAGCGCGGTGTGTGCAGGCGCATTGTCGTGGTGGAGCAGTAATCCGCGGAGCCTTGTGTTTGGTCGCTTGTTGCTCACAACAGAAAAAACTTCTGGTAAACATTTGGTAGTATACCAATCGGCGTTAATGCTTCTTTGATCTCGTAAGGGAATTGAGGCCAAGTGGCCAGTCAAATTAAAAAAAGCTGGCGATCAAAATCTTCCCCCCGCTTCGAGATCGCTTCACTTTGGTAGGCGTTGGTTCATTTTGAAACACCCAAACTGTCGACTGGCGCTTGGTTTCTGGATCGTATTGATAAATCCAGGACTCATCACCTGTTACGATGTCGTAAACACGCCGAGACGAGCCTGCTTCAAATTTGTTCAGCATATCACGGCACTATTCCACCCGGGTCTGCTTCTGAGCGTCGGTGAGGTAGTGCGGCACCCAGCGCAATACTATCCTCCTCACGCAAAGATGCCCGTGTAGAATCTCGTGAACGCTTCCCGATCCAATCTTTAATATGTGCTGAATCTCCTGATATGTAATTCGCCTATTATCTTGGATTAAATTTTTCACTGCTAGCACGTTTTCTTCCGTAATAGCCGTCAAAGGGCGACCGCTTCTTTCTTCATCCCCCAAGGTTGGTCGACCGCGCCTAAATTCGTTATACCAATGATACACGGTTGCCTTGGAGGGGCTTTCATCCATAAATGCCATTTGAAGTCTATCGAACGATTCATCCGGTTTCAGGCGACACTTGAAATCGTAAAAAATCATAGCTCTAAAATGTTCCCGGCGCAGATCCATTTTTCAGTAAGACACGATACTTTGAATTGGCTCTCAAAAAATGTGGAGGGAAATTTTGAAAATGGAACACACATATTTTTACTTACAAGTAATCATATTTTCAAAAAAGATTCTAACCCGCCAGTCTGCCATATATAAAAACTATTTATCGCAATACTTTCTGAGTGGCCTGGTATTACTAACTCTTTATTGATGTAAATCTGATATAAATTTATTGTATTATATTATTATTATTATTTTTAGACGGACAGGCAGTTGGAACAACTGATAAATGCGCGCATCCAGCTTTACTTTGTTGACTTTTTCTTTTGGTCAATGGTGTGTTTGTCTAGTAAGTTTTTGAATTTATTGACATTTGGCGCCGAAACCACTTCTTTGGGTAATTGGTTCCATCCTTTCACAACTCTATTGGAGAAGAAGTGTCTATGCGGATTGTTGTTGGAGAAGCAAGTCTGTAGTTTGAGATGTTGTCCTCTCAAGCGAGTGTTGTTATCTCGTCGAAGAATCTGTTTATCAAAATCCTCAGTCATAGTGTCCATTTAAAATCTTTTATGTTTCGATTAAATCACCACGGTCTCTACGCTGCTTTAAAGATGTTAGCTTCAGCACTTCCAGTCTTTTTTCGTATGATCGTTTTTCAGCTGTCTTGGAATTTTAGTAAAACTGCGCTGTACCTTTTCTAGTAAGTCAATGTCTTTGATGAAGTATGGTATTATATAGTAGACATCTATTTATAGCTTCTCCTATAAATACTACCAACAAATCTATCTTGAATAACCCTCAAAACTTTGTCAGACGTGGCGGACCGACCTTTGTTTGGGTCGTTTGCGCTCTGCCTACCACATCAGGGATACAGGCGTGACTATATGTATGTATGTATGTATAAATACTACAAAACAGCCTCGCCAAACATTGTGTAACTACAACCATACAACTATGATAACTGAATCAATGACAGCAGTTACATCATATTTGCTTATGCTGTTTGCAAACATGTTAACTAAGTATGTGTGTTATTTAATATGCTTGGTGACAGCAGTGTGTTTTATGTTCATTGCTGTATCTAAAAAAAGTTAGGTTAAATCCGTATTTAATATTAGAAATGCGAAAGTATGGCTGGTTGTCTGTTTGTTGCTCTTTAACGTAAAAACAGCTCAACTGATATTGATAAAATTTTACAGGAAGATAGATGATAGGAACGGACATCATTTAAACTACTTTTTCCGCTAGTAGGTACTTTTAATTATCTCGTGTTTTTACATTCGCTCACTGCCTCCATGGTCTAGTTGTCAGAGCCATGGGCTCACGATGCAGAGGTTCTAGGTTTGATTCCCAGGGGGGGGACATAAAAGTTGATATTTGTTAATTTAACACTTTGCGAAATTTTCCTTGTTTGGTTAAGACGTCAGAGTAGGTGATTCAGCCTGCAATGTCCTAAACAATATACATACATACATATAACCACGCCTTTATCCCTAATGGGGTAGGCAGAGCGTAAACGACCTATACAAAGGTCATTTCGCCACGTCTGACAAAGTTTTAAGGGTTTTTTAAGATAGATTTATACGTATATTGCTGTAGTGATAGGTTGTCAGCCCATCGCCTAAATTGCAATATACTTAAACCCTCAGATCCCGTATCTGGTTTTTACAGCATGCTCGGGAGGAAATGCAGCTGGCACATTCTATGTTTTTCTCTCACTCCCAGGCCAGCATGGAAGCTAAACAAACTGGGGAAAATCTCACAAAATTAAACAAATATCAACTTTTATGTTCCTCCCCTCGGGGAATCACACTTCGGACCTCCGAATCGTAAGCCCATGGCTCTGACCACTAGACCACGGAGGCAGCTACTATTTTATCAAACTGTGTAATCGAATCGGCAGCAAATGCAGCCATGGACACAATTTCGCCTGTCATCAACGCCGTAGAATTGAATTTGAAAATTGATATTACGATGGTTTTATGAAACGGGTTTCTGGTAGATGGTCACCAATTGATTGTTTTGTCAAACTGTGTAATCAAATAGTAGGGATGTGAATAAAATATCGATTATTGGAAAATCGATTATTTCAAGAAAATTTTAACTTTTATAATCGATTTGAGCTCAAGAAAAAATAGATTATGATTTTCAATTGTTTTTCATAATCGATAATAATAAAAAAACAATAATAGGCAGCACTGCAATTAAATTAAAATCATTGTTTCGATTTATTCTTCTCAAAATTCGATTTTTATATCGCAGCACGATTTTCTGACCTTATTTTCTATCTGATCCCTTTGCATTATTAAGATTTTTTTAAGGAACTACTTCTTCTTCTTCTGTCGAGTGGGTATCGAGTCTATCGACCCGATGAACCCTGGTGTCAGAGTTTTGAAACCGCCTAGTAGCACAACTATCAGGCCTCTGACATGGTTTTGAGTAACGACCACTATCAAAGACAGCGACCGGGACCGACGGCTTAACGTGCCCTCCGAAGCACGAAATCTTTTTCTTTTTCGGACAATCAGGTGATTCAGCCTGCAATGTCCTAACCAAACTGGGGAAAAATTCACAAAGTGATAAATTCTCAAATATCAACTTTGTGTTTCCCTCCTGGGAATCGAACCCAGGACCTCCGGATCAGGAGTCCATGGCACTAGCCACTAGACCACGGAGGCAGTTAAGGAACTACTAATAGAAATAGAAATACTGTAAAAAAAAGTATAATTTTAAAAATAGATTACTTTTTCCTAATAAATCGATTTATAATCCCCTAGGATAAATTGTTAAACCCTTAAATCTTTGTGTATGTATGATAAATTGTTTATAAAATAATCGATTTTTAATTTAAAAAAAGTCACATCCCTATCTGCAAGCATTGGACACAATTTCGCCCGTCATCAAAGCCGTAAGTAATATAAATATGATAACGTTTACAAAGTTGTTTAACTGTTGGATCAAGTTACAACACAAAACAAGTATTTATCCAGTGTACTAGACCTAGAAACTAACCACGTACGGTTGGAGAGAAGATGTTTCTATACAATTGATAAAGAAAAACTACTAACTTTAATTAAACAAATAAGAAATGTTTGTAACTAACAACTTCTCACCAAGTGAAATCATCATCTCCCTAGCCTTATCCCGTATATCACGGAGTCGGCTACCTAACCTAGGGGATTGAACGAGGGTACTGGTTTTTACACAGAGCGACTGCCATCTGACCCCTGCAACCCAGACGGGAAACCAGACCCAATCCTAGATTAGGTCAGAGTTTTCAAGCCGCCAATGCTTAGCACTGGCCTCTGATATGGCTTAACTACTAATATCTACGGTATTACGATATTAACCGGGACCAACGGCTTAACGTGCCTTCCGAAGCACGGAAAAAGCGCCGAAAGAACGTACATATGATATTCGAAAACCGAAAAACAAATTGGTACGTGGTGGGATTCCAACCACGACCTCCCCGCTCAGGAGGCAGCGGCCCTATCCACTACACCATCGGGCTTGTTTTACCAAGTGAAATATCCGTCAAAATTTTACCTATACCATACATACATACATATAATCACGCCTTTCTCCCAAATGGGGTAGGCAGAACGACCTAAAGACTTAACGTCACGTCTGACAAAGTCTTGAGGGGTATCCAAGAACGATTCGTATGTATATTGCTGTAGTGACAGGTTGTCTGCCCATCGCCTAAATTACAATATACTGAAACCCTCAGATCCCTTAGCTTTTACAGAATGCTCGGGAGGAAATGCAGCTGGTGCATTCTATGTTTTTCTCGCACTCAGAGTCCAGCATGGAAGAAGTTGGTTTAAAATTAATTAATATAGGTATAGGTAGGTGGCTACTTTTTGTATCCAAATTCACTTTGATTTATTTTTCTAGCTTAAATTGTAAGTTAGTATAGAAACCCCGTTACAACATTATATTTATAACATAACTGTGTTCTAAACACCTATTCGCCAATGGAGGCAAGGTAGGTAATGCTACTTTTATGTGTTAGCATAGAGTAAAGTACTTAATGGGCTCGATTCTAGATTTGCCGGCTAAAACTAAAATTAAAATCTATTTGTCACTTTCAGACTAAAAACACTGGGAAGGACAGGATCTATTCTTTAAGGTTTTTGATTTATAGTCAGTGGTTTTATGTGTTATCTGTAATTTTTATCAGCCGTCATATTATATGGCCGCTAAAATTGACAGAAATACAGGGGAAACATGCAAAAACGCGTCAAAATCTAGCAGACAAAGTGTTAAATCATTGTATAAATCGCCTGTCCTTTTTCAATTTTATTATTTTAAAAGTGGCATATAGATTTTGAGTTTAATTTTAGCCGGTGGTATCTAGAATCGAGCCCAATGTAGGTACAGCTTAACTGTGAGATTTTACTGTTAAGGGACTTTTATGGTCTTATTAAAATTATGTTTTTGCACCTAGTGATTTAAACCCGCACGGTGAAATTATATTTTCATTTCTCGTGCTTGGAAAGCGCCATTTTGTGCAAGGTGTTGGTTACACAAAATTAAATTTTGCCCTTGTATAATTAAAAGTTCATAGATATAACTTGTTATTTTACAATATTTACTTTAAATTATTTGTCTTTTTATGACCAAAAACGATACTAGAATCAAAATTCCAGTACGTTTCTTTATTTAATTTATTATTACTAAATGAATATATTAGTAGGCTGTAGAGGTCTCCACTCCAAGCCTAACGCTTCATGACGAAAGATTTAAATAGTTCAATGGTGAGAATGAATTGTTTAGTTTATTGACAATATATTTGTAGAATTTCCTATACTTTCCTCGCAATCGAAACGAAAAGCAGAGTTTATAACTCGTGCACAAAACAGTTTTTGTCCTCGCCTTTGATATCGAACGCGGGCAACTAAAAATCTCAGACACAAAATACTTTTTTTTCTGCACTTGTCGTAGAATCCACTATTTCTACACTTATTTATAAAAGAGGTAAACATTGTTGAGCGATTGTTGTTACCTTACCAATATACTAAAAACGTACTAGAACTATTTTTTTTGTCATCATTAATATAGCCAGAAGTACTTAAAATAGGGCTTTACTTTTAGCCGTGGTGTAAAAATGTTTTTATATTTTGTATTTCAATTTATGCGATGGGCTGACAACCTGCCACTACAGCAATACATGGTTCATCGGGTCCATAGACTCGATACCCACTCGACAGAAGAATACATAGATCTATCTGAAATGACCCTCAATACTTGTCTGACTTTGCACAGCGACCTTTGTTTGGGTCGTTTACGCTCTGGCTTCACCAGTTGAAAGCGTGATTATATGATGTATCTTTTACCTCATAAATAATTAAAAATACTATAATGGTAATTTCCTAAGATATCATTTTATTTTTATTTTTTATTTTTAATTTATTCAGGATAACAACAGCATCTTACAAAATTATAATATTACAACATATGATTATACTGAATGCCAATTACAGCTATCCACTTCAAGATTACATATAAGTGTTGAGAGCAGTATGGTAGGTAGAAGAACAACGAGATTTAATCAAAAAAACTAAAATATTATTAACATAACATGTCGGAGCCTAGGACAAATATATGTTTAAAACTAAAAAGTAAATAATCTATATAAACATTATAATACAGTATATATTTAATTTATACATGTTTATAAAATATAGAAATAAAATCGTACTATTAAATTATAATTTAAGTGAAATAGCATTATATAATACATAAATACTAATATAAAAAATAGAAAACTATTAGAAGAAAAGGAAATAAACTAAATTATACCAAGCCTGTAACACTGTGTTGAGTATTTGATCAGATAGGCACTAACAAAGAAAGTTATAAACTGTTGATGAATAAATTAAAGTTACTTCATGTCATGAGTACCCATCATTACTAAAGCAAAACAAAAGAGAAATAAGTGAGTGGATCAAAGCTGTTAAAGTCATCTATATATAACATCCATGCTGGACTGGGAGCGAAAGAAAAACATAGAATGTGCCAGCTGCACCTCCTCCCGGGTATGCTGTAAAAACCAGCTAAGAGATCCGAGGGTTTTAGTATATTGCAATTTAGGCGATGGGCAGTCAAACTGTTACTGCAGAAATATACCTACAAATCCATCTCAAACAACCCTCAAAACTCTGTCAGAAGCGGCGGAACGACCCCTATTTAGTTCGTTTACGCTCTGCCTTCCCCATTAGGGATAAAGGCGTGAATGTACAGGTTATCAGTATGTCAAATCGGCCCAAACTGCAGTCCGTCAACCACCGGTAAATAAAACGAAAATAGGTTGACGATCTATTTACATCACGGAGTTACATGGCAGTAGATATACCCGGTATAATAACCTGTTATTGCTTAGCCAACTCTGTAAGGGAAACTGGCATGAATATGTGTAAGTAAATGAACCTATTAATTTAGTGGTTAATAGAAATATATCGTGAATAATCTACTGATTGGTCAATAAAAGTGCGGATAGTTTGTTTTTAAAAGTGTTCTTTGATTCTAAGAAAGGGTCAATACTATCAAATTTATCATTATAAGTTCGAACGATACGTGTTAGAACAGCATTCTGACCATAATTAGTGCTGTGAGATGGAGGTGTAAACAAACGAGTGTGTCTGGTTCGACGCGTCGGCGCGCTCAGTGACAAGCCAGAGAGGAGGTCGGGGCAATCTAGACGTCCGCGTAAAATATCAAATAAAAGGCCCATGTCCAATAAAATTCTCCGTTCCTCCAAAGTTAAGAGTTTAATTGAGTGACAATTTAAGACGTACGAGGCATCCCTCTTTTTCTTGGATTTATAATAAAGATGTGAAATAAATTTCTTTTGGATTCGCTCAATACGCTTTATGTGAATTGTGTAGTAAGGTGACCAAATGGAACTCGCGTATTCTAAAATACATCTAACGTAAGCGTAATATACGATTTTGAGACTTAATACATCCTTGAAAGGTTGACACGTTCTCATTACAAATCCTAGATTTCTGTATGATCGATTTGTTATATTATAAATATGATTAATCATAGACAATTTAGAGTCAAGCAAGACTCCCAGATCGCGCACCACCACGGTCCTCTCAACTACAACGCTATTGAAGTTATATTGATATATAATAGGTTTTGGTTTACGCGTAAAACTAATACATTGACATTTTTCGATACTTAAACTTATTTTATTTTGAGTATAGTAGTTGTATAAATTATTGAGATCATTTTGTAATAAGTTACAGTCATTTACACATTTGATAGGCAAATATATCTTTTTATCATCAGCATAAAGCAGATGACGAGCATTCTCAAAACATTTATAAATATCGTAAATATAAGCGTTGTAGAAAAGAGGGCCCAGGTGGGACCCCTGGGGGACCCCAGAAGGAATGGAGATGAAATCGGATCTGTATCCTCCCAGGACAACAGCTTGCGAACGATTGGAAAGATATGATGTGACCCATCGGAGCAAATCTCCATGTATGCCTAGTGAGTTCAATTTGTTTAAAAGTATGTTGTGGTCTACACGGTCGAATGCTTTTTCGAAGTCCGTGTAGACCACATCAACTTGTCCTCCATTCTCCATATTATTGATTACATAATCTGTAAAACAAGCAAGATTGGACACAGTGGAACGGTTTCTTAAAAATCCATGTTGCATATCAGAAATTCCATTTTTTATTAGTGGATATATAAAATTATATACCAGTTTTTCAAAAAGTTTTGCAAGAGAATTAAGTATCGAAATTGGACGATAGTTTTCTATATTCGATTTTGGACCCTTTTTATGAATAGGGATTATGTGGGCTTGCTTCCAGATAGTGGGGAAAACACACTCATTAAGCGACCGGCGAAAAAGCAAGGATACAGGATAAGCCAAGCTGTCAGCACATTCATAAAGGAAAACTGGAGGAACTCGATCACACCCTGAACCTTTAGATTTGTCCAGATTGCGCAACATCCTAGTCACATCCCCAATGCTTACATTAAATTTTGACAATACATCACTTCCAGAATGATGAGAAATATCGGCGACGTTAATAGCGGTGTTCGTTGATGACCTGACAAAAACGCTTTCGAAAAACTCATTAAATGCAGTACAGATGTCATGTGGATTGGTAAAACTATTATTTTCAGAAGTGAACCGTTGAGGGTAGCAAGAGCCGCCTCTCTTTGATTTTGCATATTTCCAGAATATTTTGGGAGTATATCTTATGAGTTTCTCAGTATTATCAGTGAATCGCTCAAAACATTGATCCTGGACACGATGCTGCCGCGCTCTAAGTAATGAAAACGTGTCCCTGTCTCTGGGGTTACCAGACTTCTTCCACTTGCGACGAATTTTTGATTTTTCATGTATAATTTTAATTAATGCAGCACTATACCAAACTGGATAACAGTTATTAGTTGTAGATATAGGAACAAAGAGTGAGAAACAAGCATAAATAATTTTATAAAAAGAATCAACAGCCTCATCAAGAGTCATTTTATCTAAAACCTGATCCCAGTTTATTTCATTTAAGTATTTATTTATTTTATTGTAATCACATTTGAAGAAATTGAAATGCGGCTGTTTATTCTCTCTAAGAGGTTTAAAGTCCAAGTCTGTAAAACTGATCCGCAGAGCGGGATGGAGTACGTCCAATTTTGATAAAGGTGTTGGGTTATAAACATCTAACGCTAAGTTACTAAAGCACAAGTCCAGAATATTATTACATGAGTTGACAAATAAATTATATTGGGAGAAACCCAGGAAATACAGTTCGTCAATAAAGTTTAAGGATGCATGTTGGAACTCGGAGCTACCTACATGCTTCAGAGTATAATTATCAGCACTCCATTGGATACAGGGTAAATTAAAATCCCCAAGAAGTAGGTAATTTTCAGTTGGATTTAGGTCAAAAAATCTCTTAAAATTATTTAGAACATACTCCAGACGATCAGCAGTTAACCCGTACTCAGGTGGTAAGTATAATAAAATAATATTTAGGACTGCACTTGACCCCACCCTCCCCCCAGGAATACTTACACAAATCGATTCAACACCGTCGCACGCCCATGCCCAGTCATACCTTACCGTAGCACATAGTTTACGTAGCACGCACATCATGACACCGCCTCCTGTTGACTTCGCTGTGGTAGTGAGATCACGATCACATCTAAATATTTCGTACCTTGGATCACAGATTTCAGAGTTCGATATATCTGATTGGAGCCAGGTTTCGGTAATGCATATTAATTCATAATCACAAGAGAGTATATTGTTATAGATGTTTACTAGTTTGGTCCGAAGACCTTGTACATTTTGGTAAAAAATATTCAACTTTGATCCACTATCCCCATCACCCACCATTGTTTAGCATAATAACAATATTAAGTGCACAGGTATGGCTTGGTATCCGTCTGTAATAAATACATACATACACGAGACATATGAAGGAGGTACATATAATAAATATAAAAGTATAATATTGGACACTATTATATATAAAAGATATTATATTATGTTTTCTTGGGAAAAGAAATATAAAATATAAAAGTGAGTATAGTACATAAGGCTCCGACTTACCAAGTATAAAATAGTAGCATAAACTTAAGGTAAGAACTTTATATTTATGGTGCAATATTACGATTGCGACACATGAAATTAACGCAGAAGATGTACACAAATAAGGGAGTCAGGATATTTTCTCCAGGTCGCTAGTAGATCGGATTGCGATGACCGGGGAGGTTTCACTTTTTCTTGCAAAGATTTTTCCATCACGGATCCAGATGAATGCAAAATTGGCCAACTTCTTCTGTTTACGCGCTTGTAGGTATAGTAGTTTATTTGAGGGCGTAAGATGTTCGTTAATGAAAATCTGCGTAGGCTCGCCGGGGGACGAAATACCGATGTCCGAAGTGAAAATTTGTTTTTTCAAACGAACGGCAGAAAGAATCGAGTCCCTTAAGAGACGTGTTTTAAGTTTCACAATGATTGCTTTTGGCCGGTTCGGGTTCTTCGTGCGAGGTTGGGCTCGCGTGATGAATTCAATATCCTGTGACGTCATTGTAACACCCACAAATTTACAGATGTTTATCACGTACGTCGACAGATTTTCCTTAGTTTTATCAGGAATACCAGATATTTCAAGGTTCTGGAGTCGATCACGCTGCAAAACTGTGTTAAGGTCGGAATGTAAACTAGACACCTGATTTTTAAGATGAGAAACATCAGTAGTATTGGATTCTAGGTTAGTTTCGATGACGTCAGTACGTTGAGCCAGATTGAACTGTTCGGAGGTAAGCTGGCTATCATCTTAAGGATAGGAACTTCCGTTGCGGAATTTCCGTAAGCTGACCTATGAGCCTTCGTCACCTTAACGAGAAGCACACGTGATTGATTACAAATACGAAATAAGGAAAATCTACTAAGTATTTGATCTTGGAGATTTGTTTCCATGCTGGTCTGGGAGCGAGAGAAAAACATACAATGTGCCAGCTGCATTTCCTCCCGGGCATGCTGTAAAAACTAGCTAAGGGATTCGAGTTTTTCATATATTCCAATTTAGGCGGAGGGACCTGTCTGAATATTATATACAGATCTATCTTAAATTACCCTCAAAACTTGTCAGACGTGGCGGAACGACCATTGTTTTGGTAGTTTATGCTATGCCTACCCCATTAGGGATAAAGACGTGATCATATGTATGTAAGTACAGCGTTAAAGCGGAGTATTATAATCCTATGTTTACCACACACGCGCCAGACATAACAGTCTAATAATCCAGTCAAGTAGAAAGTCCAGTGGATGGAAAGCACAGCGGTTTAGTACACTGGCATGTCTTGCACGCTAGTAGTGCTTAGGGCTCAAAACTAGTACCAGATAATGACAAAACTTGATTTAAAGAGGCACTGTGAATAAATAAGGTGAACTAGGAAACGATGAAAGTCATAGACTAGAGAATGGTGTCAATTCTGATTTAAACATTTCTAAACTTAAGTACAAAATGCATCATCTGCTTATACATGGTTTAAGGACAGTGTTACTAGGCTGTGTAAAAACTCTGACACCAGGGTTCATCGGGTCGATAGACTCGATACCCACTCGAAAGAAGAAGAAGGACAGTGTCAAGCAAACTGAAGGAGGTTTCCTAGTCAACAAAACTAAACAAAAACTATCATAAATTTTTTTTACGAAAAGAAAGTAGGTTCATATTTTTGGTTTGACCACTTCGATCAGACAAGTTGTAATACAAATTGCCCAAATTTTGTACTGCTGGGGAAGCTAATTTCTTTTTTCATTTCGCTATAAACTGGGCCTTTTCAAGGCGAGAGTGAAAAAGCATTACCTAGGTAATCTTTTCTCATTATAGTTTGCATCGTAACTTATTTAAGTGAGATAAATGCTTGAGGTTTTCCTCAGTTTTGTTAGGACATTGCAGTTTGTATCACCTGATTGTCTAAAAAAGGAATCCGTCCTTCGGAGGGCACGTCGGTCCCGGTCGCTGTCTTTGGTAGTGGTCGATCACACCAGAGGCCTAATAGCTCTGCTACTAGGCGTTTTGAAAACTCTCGACACCAGGGTTCATCGGATCGTTCGACTCGAGAATCCACTCGGTAAGAAGAAGAATAATGCTTGCACTATACGAAAAAAAAATATGCTCCTCAAAAAATTACTCGACTAGCAGACACCATTAGTACACCGTACCATTCATACATGGTACTACTAGCGACCCGCCCCGGCTTCGCACGGAAATAATCAGTGTTTCTCTACTATATTATGCATGTATTATACATATAAACCTTCCTCTTGAATCACTCTATCTATTAAAAGAAACCGCATCAAAATTCGTTGCGTAGTTTTAAAGATTTATGCATACATAGGGATATAGGGACAGAGCAAGCGACTTTGTTTTATACTATGTAGTGATACCACATCCAGTGCGCCTAAATCCATAACAATCCATAGAAAGCGCACGTGGGAAAACCAGTTGTTACGGACTCGTTGCGATGCGTAGCCAGTTCTATTACCAGTTAGCACTATACGTGTAAACATACGCAATTGGGTCTAGGTACCATTGTTAGGAGAGGTCAAGGAAAGTTGAGGTTAGTACATACATATATACATAACGTCACGCCTCTTTTCCGGAGGGGTAAGCAGTGATCACATTCCTCCATTTTTCATCTACATTCATCATTCTTTTCATGCACGCTCGTCGGTTTAGGGTACTCCTGACCTGACCTTTCTCTAGAACGTCCCTGATTTGTTCGCGGTACTTTCGTCGAGGTCTTCCCCTTCCAACGTTCCCACTCACACTCGCTTTAGGTTAGTAGGAGATATATTAAATACTGGTCTGGGAGCGAAAGACAAACATAGATTGTGCCAGCTGCTTCTCCTCCACGGTATGTTATAATAACCAGAAAAAGGTTGGTGTTGCTTTTTTAATTATGCAATGGGCTAACCATCCTGACACTAACAGCAATATAGGTACAGATTCTCAAAAGTTATCAGACGTGCCGAAATGACCTTTTGTTTAAATCACTAAACGCTTTACCTACCCCATTAGGTATATAGGCGTGATTGTATGTATTTATGGAACTCGGTTGTAGAAGATGGGAAATTGCGTAAAACCATTGATTAGGAGCTATTGCTAAGTTTTAATAATCAAAGTTATGGCTCGTGAGGCCTAGGGAGAAGAATGGACGAATAAATTGAAATTCAATATCTGCAAAAAATATGGGTCTAGCGCCAAACGATCGTTTGTCGATTTAGCGCAAAAACAGCAAACGACACACATGAAAAACATTACTCGCCTTTTGTTTTGCGGCAGTCAGAGCGAATTTGAAAACTATTCCACCTTGATGATCCATTTTGTGAAACAATCTTTGTTGGCTGGTGAATATAATCTATGTACGAAGTTTCACTTCCAAGCTGGACTGGGAGCGAGAGAAAACCATAGAATGTGCTAGCTGCATTTCCTCCCGGGCATGCTGTAAAAACCAGCTAAGGGATCCGAGGGTTTCTGTTTATTGCAATTTAGGCGACGGGCTGACAACCTGTCACTACAGCAATATACCTACAAATCCATTTTAAACAACCCTCAAAACTTTGTCAGACGTGGCGGAACGACCTTGTTTAGGTCGTTTACGCTTTGTCTTCTCCATTAAGGATAAAGGCGTGATTATATGTATGTAAGTATGTAAGTTTTACCTCAAATGGTCAGGCTGAGTAAGCCAAATCAGATTCTTACCAAAATTGGGCTCAATTCTAGATCCACAGGCTAGTTACATACATATAATCACGCCTTTATCCCTAATGGGGTAGGCAGAGCGTAAACAACCTAAACAAAGGTCGTTTCGCCACGTCTCACAATGTTTTGAGGGTTATTCAAGATAAATTTGTAGGTATATTGCTGTAGTGAGAGCCCGATGGTGTAGTGGATAGGGCCGCTGCCTCCTGAGCGGGAGGTCGTGGTTCGAATCCCACCACGTACCAATGTGTTTTTCGATTTACGAATTTCATATGTACGTTTATTCGGCGCTTTTTGCGTGCTTCGGAAGGCACGTTAAGCCGTTGATCCCGGTTAATATCGTTTAATACCGTAGATATTAGTCGTTCAGCCATGTCAGAGGCCAGTGCTAAGCATTGGCGGCTTGAAAACTCTGACCTAATCTAGGATTGGGTCTGGTTTCCCTTCTGGGTTGCGGAGGTCAGATGGCAGTCGCTCTGTGTAAAAACCAGTACCCTCGTTCAATCCCCTAGATTAGGTAGCCGACCCCGTGACATACGGGATAAGGCTAGGGAGATGATGATTGCTGTAGTGACAGGTTGTCAGCCCATCGCCTAAATTACAATATACTGAAATCCTCGGACCCCTTAGCTGGTTTTTACAGCATGCTCGGGAGGTTATGCAGCTGGCACATTCTATGTTTTTCTCTCGCTCCCAGTCCAGCATGGAAGAAAAAAAAACTAAGCTCTTGTCACTTTCGAACTAATAAAATTGAAAAAAAAAACATGCGATTTATACTCTATGGTTTCACACTTTGTCCGCTAGTTTTTGACGAGCAATTGCAAATTTCCCCAGTATTCAAAACCACCAACTATAAATCGAAAACCGGAGAGAATAGATCTCCTGTCCTTTTCCCAAAGTTTTAAGTCTGATAGTCACAGGTAAATTTTAATTTTAGGTTTAGCCGATTGAATGAAATTAAGCTCATTGTATAATTATTCGATCATAATCACACAAATCAATTTCTAAAAAAAAAAATACGATAAAATTTTAATAATGTACCTTCATATTATAAATTAGAAATCCTGTGACTCTCATTCATACTTGAAGACTAGCTAAGTCGTGGGAAAATACACGTATCACATGCAAGTACTCAACCAACTAAACATAGTGTAGGTAATTGATAATGAGTGCATTCATACAAGTTCAAGGGTGAAGTATGAAAGTTACTTCGAAATTTGAATTGAAAGTTGAGTCTTCTCATTATTAAGTTGACAATATTTAATATACCAAAAACACGGTTTAAGCGTTGGCTTGTCGAACAGGCATTCTCTAGTTATAATGATTTTATTAATTTTAATGATTATTAGTGTGATATACTTAAGTGCTTATAATTTTTGACTTGTTATTTACAATTATTAATAAATTTATCTCTATCTTTCTATCTCACAGTAAATCGTAAAACCGGTCCAACAGAATCAAGTTATTAAGATAATGTAGAACCTTATATTTTAGCGATTCATAGTTCGTTGTAGAAACAGAAAGAAAAATTGCGAATAACGGCCACCTACGGCAATTTTTCTTTCTGTTACTACAACGAACTATGAATCGCTAATTTATAAGGTTCTAAATTATCTTAATCACTATTACTTGATTCTGTTGGACAGGTTTTTCGATTCACTGCGTTTTTAGTTAATTATGTTTTTCTTTACTAATGGGGGCGACTTGGCTATTATCGCCACCTAAGTTAACGTACGACCCGAGGAACACTGGTTTCAGAGTTCTTAAACCGCTTACTGGTTATAGTTCAAGTAATAAATAAGCCTCTGGCATGATTTGTGTAAAGACCGCTATCACAAAACAGCGACCACCTCAAATTGCTTTTCGAAGCAAGGAATCCTTCTGCCTAGAGACAGTCAGATAATTCAGCCAGCATTGTCTTAAACAAACTGTGAAAAATCTCACAAAACTCATTTCAACTGTATGTTTGCCCCGTAGGAATCGAAACCGCGACCTCCAGATCTAGAGCACTTGGTTAAGACTACTAGACCAGAGAGGAAATAGGGTGAAGTCAGAAAGTGACACTGACATGAAAGTTTAAAACTCTTGTTGTAGACTTTGTAAAGGACAGGTAAATGGAAAAACAAATTAATGTGAAAGTGAGAATGTTTTAGACTCTACACTTGACACAGGAAAAAAGTGTGAAGTCTAAAAGGGGAGAGTTAATAGCGACACTTTATCAATTTACATTCCGTGTCGCTTTTCTTTACAAAGCCTTATTAGGTCCTCTGTTATAGTCTTCTATAATAGAGTTTTTTTTTTCATGCTGGACTGGGAGCGAGAGAAAAACATAGAATGTGCCAACTGGATTTCTTCCCGGGCATGCTGTAAAAACCGGCTAAGGGATCCAAGGGTTTCAGTGTATTGACATTTAGGCGATGGGCTGACCTGTCACTATATCTAAAAATATATCTTAAATAACCCTCAAACCTTTGTCAGACGTGGCGAAATGACCTTTATTGAATTGAATAATTGAAAAATTTATTTAGGTAGTTTACGCTCTGCATACTTTATTAGGGATAAAGGCGTGATTATATGTATAAGAAAGGGTATATGCACCCGAAAGGAGATGAATGTGCCCATGAAACTGAACAACTTTCCACAAAGAGTATACTTCGGTGAAATTTTATTTTTTTTGTTCCATACATACATACATACTATCACGCCTGTATCCCTAATTGGGTAGGCAGAGCGTCAACCACTCAAACAAAGGTAGTTCCGCCACGTCTGACAAAGTTTTGAGGGTTATTTAAGGTAGATTTGTAGGTATATTGGTGTAGTGACAGGTTGTCAGACTATCGTCTAAATTGCAATATACAGAAACCCTTTGAGGGCTGTTTAAGATAGAACTGTATATTGTTGTAGTGATACGTTGTGCTGACAACCATCGCCTAAATTACAATATACCCTCGAATGCCTTAGCTGGTTTTTACAGCATGCCCGGGAGGAGATGCAGCAGGCACATTCCACGTTATTCTATCGCTCCCAGTCCAGCATGGAAGCTTTATTCTATCGTTCTCAGTCCACCATGGAAGCTTTTTTGTTCCTTCCGTACAAAATGCATTAGATGATAATACATTTAGTAAGGGAGGTCCATTTTTTTAAAAGGAAGTAAAGATAATCCCAACATGAAGTAAATTCGATTACTTTCAGGGATCTCTCATCAATTTATTTGTACATACATACATACATAAATCACGCCTTTATCCCTTACGGGGTAGGCAGAGCGTTTAACGCCTCGTAAAAGGCGCTTTCGCCACGTCTGACAAAAATTGAGGGCAATTTTAGATTGTAATATGTATTGCTATAGTGACGGGTTGTCAGCCCATCGCCTAAATTACAATACACTGTAACCATCGAGTCCCTTTTGCTGACTTCAACAGCATGCCCGGGAGGAAGGGCAGCTGGAACATTCTATGTTTTTCTATCTCTCCCAGTCCAGCATGGAAGTATTAATAAGTACAATGTAATTGTTTAGAATTTAAGAATAAATTCATTTTATGCGTGCTTGATGAACCGCGTTCTATATTGGTAGCAATTCATAGTTGCGAAAATTACGACTTTACTTATATAAGTCTATACATTTTCTATCATAAAACAAATGAAGGGATTACGATAACTTAAGTCAAGATTTAAGCCCGTAATTATAAACAATACTTGAGACTGACAGCTAGTTGAGTTCGTATCAGAAACGTCATTGCAGTGCAATGTGGCCTGTCAAATCCATACTAAATATTGCTCTCAATCTTGAGATTCTCGGGTCTTCCATACTGGACTGGGAGAGATAGAAAAACATAGAATGTTCCAGTTGCCCTTCCTCCCGGGCATGCTGTAGAAGTCAGCAAAAGGGATTCGAGGGATACAGTGTATTGTAATTTAGGCGATGGGATGACAACCTGTCACTACAGCAATACACATTACCATTTCAAATTGCTCTCCATTTTTGTCAGACGTGGCGAAGGCGCCTTTTAGGAGGCGTATTACGCTCTGCCGACCCCGTAAGGGATCAAGGCGTGATTTTATGTATGTATCTTGAGATTGCTTTATAAATGCGAGCCTCAATTAAGTCGTGCCCTGCACGAATCGTTACCAATGTTCTAGCGTGATGTTGATGCTGAGTTAGTTACATAGCTAGCAATTAAGAATTTTCTTGTCAAACAGTGGACTTATGTAGCTGATAAATCAATCAAACGTCTAATGAAGGTATTTGATAAATGAAACAATTAGGTTTCGTAACCAATCATGAGTTCCACTGTTTTGTATTTGAGTTACTCTTGCTTTCAATAGAATCAATCAGGCATTGTTAGCGTATTTGATTATACTGGGTTTTAATTAATTATTTTGCACATTATTTTAAACTGTAATCTTCTTCTCATCTCATGCTGGACTGGGAGCGAGAGAAAAATATAGAATGTGCCAGCTGCATTTCCTCCAGGGCATGTTGTAGAAACCAGCTAAGGGATTTGAGCATTTCAGTATATTGCAATTTAGGCGATGGGTTGACAACCTGTCACTAAAGTAATATACCTACGAATATATCTTAAATAACCCTCAAAACCCTTGTCAGACGTGGCAAAACGACCTTTGTTTAGGTCGATTGCGCTCTGCCTACCCCATTAGGGATAAAGGCGTGACTATATGTATGTATGTATAATCTTCTTCTTCTTCTGCCTAGCGTTTTCCCGGCCTGATGCAGGAGTCCGCTTTCCGGCTTTTTCTACTCCACTTTGCCCTGTCTTCGGCATATTTAAATTCTAGTATGTGACAAAAAACATACATACATATAATCACGCCTGTATCCCTATTGGGGTGGGCAGAGCGTAAACGACCTAAACCAAGGTCGTTCCGCCACGTCTGACAAAGTTTTGAGGGTTATTTAAGATAGATGTGTATATTGCTGTAGTGACAGGTTGACCATCGCCTAAATTACAATACACTGAAACCTCCCAGCTGGTTTTGACAGCATGCCCGGGAGGAAATGCAGCTAGCCAGTCTATGTTTTTCGCTCACTCCCGGTCCAGCATGGAAAAAAGAATCATTTATAGTTTGATCGTTTGAAAACCTTTTTTAAATTAAAAGACCATTCTAATAAATATCTTGCAGTTGCTTTATTATATTATATCTTTCCCATTTCTGGATCTCCAAAATCTTCTGTGTAATAATTTTAAAGTCAGGAAGATAACATTTAGATATCTATAAGGCTGGACAAGGCTCTTTTATACAATTAATTTCGGAAATTTTACACTACCTAAACTAATAAGTGCTTTGCTCTTGTGACCTCAGGATCCGTATTTATGAATCACTCGAATCGAATTCGCAAACGAAAGACTAACATTCGCATAGAAAATTATATGAAAATTGTATGCGAAAGTTACCCTTTCGTATGCGCATTGGATTTCGAGTGGTTCAAAAATACGTCTCCAGCTTATTTGGATCGGAACGGATTCCAACTCTTTAGGAGCCGTTAAGCATGATCTCCGCAGAGTGGTCCACCCCGCACTTTCCCACTTGTATCTCTGTCGAGATAAAATTAAAACTAAAAACCTCTGTAATTATTTTTTACATCTTTTACACTCAGTATAGATATGTGCAAAAACTTTTGCTTTCAGCCATCATAGTAATAATTACAATCAATCGCGGGTAATCATCAAGGCTGGCATACTTTCCGAACATGAAAGTGAGCGAATTCACAGCATTCAACGGATAGCTAGGTAATGGTAGGAAATTGTATAGTTTAGGTGAAAAGTGCTACAAATATTAAAGTATTTTTTTTGACCTACACATAAAACTGAACAACTTTTCCAAAGGAAAATAAATAGGTAAAAAATGCGATCGTTGTTCACTACATAGTATAAAACAAAGTCGCTTTCTCTGTCCCTATATCCCTATGTATGCATAAATCTTTAAAGCTACGCATCTGATTTTGATCCGGTTTCTTTTAATGGATAGAGTGATTCAAGAGGAAGGTTTATATGTATAATACATACATAATATAGTAGAGAAACACTGATTATGACAACAGCTCCAGTCATTTCGTATCTGAGGCCAATTCTTTTTTCTTATTTCAGCCTATGCTCCTTAGCGATAGTTGTTTAGTTTTATGTTAAGGTTCATATTAATTTTTCGGTCAGCTTTTTTTTTTACTTTAGCTTTTTATTTTTTAGCTTCCATGCTGGACTGTGAGCACAGAATAACGTAGAATGTGCAAGCTGCATCTCCTCCCGGGCATGCTGTAAAATCCAGCTAAGGGATTCGAGGGTATATTGTAATTTAGGCGATGGGCTGACAACCTGTCACTACAGCAATATCCAGTTCTATCTTTAACAACCCTCAAAACTTGTCAGACGTAGCCGAACGACCTTTGTTTGGGTTGTTCACGCTCTGCCTACCCAATTAGGGATACAGGCGTGATAGTATGTATGTATGTAATTTTTTTTTACAAAACCGTCATATTCATTATCGTATTCATATAGGCATATTTTTTTCGTACAACAGAAAGGGAGCGAATTCACAACATACAGCGGAAACTTAGCTAGATACAATTTTATGAGAAGTGATGGTAGGAAATTGTATAGTTTCATTGGACCTTTCAGGGCGTTTCAGTGGGGTCACTTTGTGAATTTTTACCCAGTTTGGTTAGGACATTGCAGGCTGAATCACCTGATTGTCCGAAAAAGAAAAAGATTTCGTGCTTCGGAGGGCACGTTAAGCCGTCGGTCCCGGTCGCTGTCTTTGATAGTGGTCGTTATTTAAAACCATGTCAGAAGCCTGATAGTTGTGCTACTAGGCGGTTTAAAAACTCTGACACCAGGGTTTATCGGGTCGAAGGACTCGATACCCACTCGACAGAAGAAGAAGTGGGGTGGGGGTGGTGACCGTAGGGCCGGTAACTTCCTGGCACAACGGGTCAGCCTCGCTATCCAGAGGGGCAACGCTGCCAGCGTCCTCGGCACCATGCCCCAAGGGAACGCTCTGGAGGCCATTTATTATTACATACATATATTCACGCCTTTATCCCTAATAGGGTAGGCAGAGCGTAAACGACCTAAATAAAGGCCGTTTCGCCACGTCTGACAAAGTTTTGAGGGCCATTTAAGATAGATTTTTATGTATTCTGCTGTAGTGACAGGTTGTCAGCCCATCGCCTAAATTGCAATATACTGAAACCCTCAGATCCCTTAGCTGGTTTTTACAGCATGCCCTGGAGGAAGTGCAGCTGGCACATTCCAGGTTTTTCTCTCGCTCCCAGTCCAGCATGGAAGATATTTATTATTTTTAGTTATTTTTAAGTATTATTTTGTATTTTCTGTATATTTTTTGTAAATAATAAGTCTTTTCAAACTCAGCAATCATTGGAAATTGTATAGAGGCAAATAACGTGAAAAGTCCTACATAAATACTTCTATTACCTAATTTAATACAATCGCCAGGGAATCAAATTTTCAGATAGGATAGGACTCTATGGTAGATAGGATAGAAATGAAATTTTCTGTGATGACAAGTTGTCACTGTCAACTGGTGTGTTTTCTTCGTCGGTACACTGACAGAGTGGTCGTAAACTGGTGTGTACAAAATTCCATAATCTACAAAAACCTTTGTCTTAATTATAAATTTATAACGATCGACACGACAAGAAGAATTATAATAGTCCTCCCACCGATTTTCGGTGATGGCGACAATTCTCCCAGAGATCGGCCAACTGCGCAAGACTAGTTTTTAGTGTCCAAGTGTTTGCGCTACACACAGGTGCACTCTCTATTTCTTCAGTCTCTTATTCTGATGGGACAGATTAACGGACACGACCAGAGAGAAATCAGGCGCAGGAGCGACTATTTACATGCCGATCCGACGGCATGTATCATCTTATTTTTTGGACAATCAGGTGATCAGCCTACAATGTCCTAACCAAACTAGAAACAACAACACAAAGTCATTATCCCCTGCCGGGAATCGAACCCGGGATCTCCGAGTCGAGAGCCCATGGCTCAGACCGCTAGACCACGGATGCAGTCAGTTTGTCTTAATAAATCCTTAGCATTACGCACGAAACGAACTTACCAAAACAGTTAAACCATTTAAAATGTGTCAACTTAAATTCGATATTAAGTTACTTAAGTTATTTAATTATAAGATAATACTCTCCAAACACCGGTAAAGGGAGATGTCGAAACTTGAAAGCTTAATTTAAATATCTTTCGTATTCAATTTTAATTTTTAATTAAGTGTTCAATTTATGAGTTGTGCAGTTTTAGTCTTCGGTGTTTCATTACATTACTTCATTCTTTAAAGATTTATTGTAAAAAAGCTAAGATTTTGTCGCAATATAAGATGTTCTATTTTTGCTACAGACTTTGTTTTCTAAGCTGAACCAGACCTAGAGTAGAGTATGGATGACACCTAATACGTGTACACTTGGAAAGTCTAAACTGAACAGGAAGTAATAAAAAAACATAGAACATCACAGCTGCTTCCCTTTCCGATTTTAGAAGGAACCAAAGTTTAAGTGTACTTTAGCACTTTAGGCGATAGACTATCGGATATTATCTACTGTATTTATTTGTCGGACGTAACAAAACTATAGACTGTTGAGGCTCTGCTTACCCCAAAATTTACAAAGGCGCGACTATATTAAGTACATACATATAATAACGCCTTTATCCCTAATGGGGTAGACAGAGCGTAAACAACCTAAACAAAAGTCGTTCCACCACGCCTGACAAAATTTTGATGGTTACCTAAGATAGATTTGTAGGTATGTTGCTGTAGTGACGCCTAAATTGCAATATACTGAAACTCTCGGATCCCTTAGCAGGTTTTTATAGCATGCCCGGGAGGAAATGCAGCTGGCACATTCTATGTTTGTGTCTTGCTCCCAGTTCAGCATGGAAGAATATTATGTAAATGCCTTTTCTCCTCATCAATACAACGTCATAACTGCAGTTGTAAACTACACTAATTACAATGATTGAGTCCGACTATAGCCTGCTAATTTTATGTTTCCATTAAGCTTAGTATGCGTTTAACCGCGTTATGTATAACTTTAACTAGGAAGCGTAATGACTGGTGGTTTCTAGGTGTAAAGGTATATTAAGATATCCGGGTCAAAAGGGGAAAAGAAAGGGAAAGGCTAAATAGGCACTAATTATGCTACTTCATGCTGGACTGGAAGCGATAAATAAACATAGCTAACTGCTTCTTACCCCGAGCATTTTGTAAAATCATCAGTGTTTCTCTACTATATTATGCATGTATTATACATATAAACCTTCCTCTTGAAACCCTCTATCCATTAAAAGAAACTGCATCAAAATCCGTTGCGTTGTTGTAAAGATCTAAGCATGCATTGGGATATAGAGATAGAGAAAGCGACTTTGTTTTATACTATGTAGTGATGATACAGTGCCGTGCCTCAAAGTAAGAAAATACAGAAGAGGGTTTCGGTGTATAGCTATTAAGACGATACGGACTGACAACTCATCATCATCACTATAGGAATACACACACAATGCTGTTAGAAATCACCCTCGACATTACAAAGTTAACGCTCCACCTGCGCGTTCGTAATATAGGACAGGCATAATTTTTCTCCGAGAATCGAACCCCGTTCTTCCGTGCTGGCCTGGAAGCGAGAGAAAAACATAGAATGTGCCAGCAGCATTTCCTCAAGGGAATGCTGTAAAAACCAGCTAAGGGATCTGAGGGTTTCAGTATATTGTAATTTAGGCGATGGGCTGACAACCTGTCACTACAGCAATATACCTACAAATCTATCTTAAATAACCCTCAAAACTTTGTCAGACGTGGCGGATTGACCTTTATTTACGTCGTTTACGCTCTGCCTACCCCGTTAGGGATAAAGGCGTGATTATATGTATGTATGTATGTAGAATCGAACCCAGAAGTCCTGAGTGAGAATCGAAAACTTTCACTTATATATCATTCTTACACGCTTGACTGGGAGCGAGAGAAAAACATAGAATGTGCCAGCTACATTTCCTCCCGGGCATTCTGTAAAAACCAGCTAAGGGATCTGAGCGAGGGTTTTTGTATATTGCAATTTAGGCAATGGGCTGACCACCTGTCACTACAGCAATATACCTACGAATCTATCTTAAATAACACTCAAAACTTTATCAGACGTGGCGGAACGACCTCTGTTTTAGTAGTTTTCGCTATGCCTACCCCATTAGGGATAGGGGCGTGATTATATGTATGTATAATCATAAAACAATACCCAATGCATCTTAAATCACCATTCCTCAAAATCTGTACCGAAAATAAACCATTTAATATGACTGCGTTTTCAAGAGCCCATTGAGATCTACGTTCAAAGATCAACAGCCCTTAATACAATGTAATAGGGTTCATATTACATCGAGATGGCAGAAGAAAGCTTGCTTGTTTCACTGACACTTGACACTGTGTGTGTTTCCATTGTCAGTTACGTTAAGTAAAATAAAATCATAGACAACTTTAAACAGTCTTTCCGATAACGTCAGATTATATAAATTTGATCCACGAACATGATCTTACAATGCAACGCTTATTATTTTGGGTATTATTATGACTTTTACAGATATATGTAGATAAGATCAATTTAAAGTGTATCCTGCCGGCAGATGAGCAGGTAGATTTCTAGATATGCAACCATCGCCCGTAATGCCTTAGAATATCGTTCAAATCAGCGCGCGCTATGGCGTGGCGGTTACGTCCGCGGCCGCGTTCAAAATGTATAAACGTACAAAAAACTATGAGTCGGATTAAAAAAACGCTCTGTGCAATTTTAGATAATCATAATACGGATAATTACATACATACATAAAATCACGCCTTTATCCCTTACGGGGTAGGCAGAGCATAAAACGCCTCGTGAAAGGCGCTTTCGCCACGTCTGTCAAAAATTGAGGAAAATTTTAGATTGTAATGTGTATTGCTGTAGTGACAGGTTGTCAACCCATCGCCTAAATGACAATACACTGTAACCCTCGAATTCCTTTTGCTGACTTCTACAGCATGCCCGGGAGGAAGGGCAGCTGGAACATTCTATGTTTTCCTATCTCTCCCAGTCCAGCATGGAAGATTATTTATTTATTAATACGGATAATTTCCCGAAGGAATTGCGAAAGCGCTCCTAATATTATTTATAAACTAGAACATTTTCAAATTTTGCATATTCAGGCCATGACCTACTTTCTTACATGTTTATTTTTGTAGTGGCGTTTTACGCTCTGCCTACCCCGTAAGGGATAAAGGCGTGATTTTATGTATGTATGTATGTTATTTTTGTAGAATTATCCTATGATTCGATTAGAAGAATTAACATACATACATACATATCATCACGCCTTTATCCCTAACCAGTTGTCATAATCTGACCAAACTGGTCAGGTTATGACAATGCAGTCTGAATCCCCAGATTGTTTGGAAGAAAAACGATTCCGTGCTTCAGAGGGCACGTTAAGCCGTCGGTCCCGGTCGCTGTCTTTGATAGCGGTCGTTACTGAAACCATGTCATGGCCTGTTTAAAATCTCTGACACCAGGGTTCATCGACTCGATACCCACACGACAGAAGAAGGAGGTTTTCACACGATGACGTAGTTATGTCCTTGCGGTTTGCGTCGATGTGATTGTTAGCCCATTTTGTTAGCATCGCAAAGAGTTTTATGAATCCGCACTAATATAATCTATCTTCCATGCTGGCCTGGGAGCGAGAGAAAAACATAGAATGTGCCAGCTGCATTTCCTCCCGGGTATGCTGTAAAAACCAGCTAAGGGATCCGAGGGTTTCAGTATATTCTAATTTAGGCGATGGGCTGACAACCTGTCACTACAGCAATATACTTACAAATCTATCTTAAATAACCCTCAAAACTTTGTCAGACGTGGCGGAACGACCTTTGTTTGGGTCGTTACGCTCTGCCTACCCCATTAGGGATAAAGGCGTGATTATATGTATGTATGTATGTACTAATATAAATGGTACATAGAAACACTACGCGTCATACTATGTAAACTACGTAACGAAATTCGTTGTCATGTAAGGACCACTATTATCATAACAACTTTGGTTATGTATGATTCTGACGTTAGATAGTAACATAATAAACTATATAGATAAAAAAATAATTTATATATTCTTTAACATTAGTATGACTCACAGACTGAGACACTATTGTTATTGTTATGTAACTTAACATACTCATCATCTCTCAGGCTAGGGATAGCCTTATCCTGTATCTCACGGAGTCGGATACCTAACCTAGGTGATTGAATGACCTCCGCAACCCGGAAAGGAAACCAGACCCAATCCTAGATTAGGTCAGAGTTTTCAAGCCGCCAATGCTTAGCATGGCCTCTACCATGGCTTAACGACCTGATATCTACAGCATTACACGATATTAAGCAGGCCTAACTAGGTTTTTGCCAGGTTAGTGTAGGGATTAACCCAGCTGTCAAAGTTTTCAAGCCGCCAATGCTTAGCACTGGCCTCTGGCATGGCTTGACGACTAATAACTACACGGTATTAAACGACATTAAACGGGGCTTAGCGTGCCTTTCGAAGCACGGAACATACAATTTACAAAAATATTTATCAATAATCGTTTTGCACAATGGAAACAGTGTATTAAGCAGTATCAGACGCAAGATACAGCATGGTCTGCAGCTTATATTAACGGTAATACCTCTATATCTATTTAACCATGAAGATAATAATTACATACATATAATCACGCCTTTATCCCTTATAGGGTAGGTACAGCGTAGACGACCTAAACGCCCCGCCACGTCTGACAAAGTTTTGATGGTTATTTAAGCTAGATTTGAAGGTATGTTGCTGTAGTGATAGACTGTCAGTCCATCGCCTAAATTGCAATATATTGTTACCCTCAAATTACTTAGCTGGTTTTACAGCATGCCCGGGAGGAAAGCAGCTGGCACATTTTATGTTTTTCTCTCGCTCCCAGTCCAAAATTATTCAAGAAATATCTTTTATTGAAAAACAATGATAAACAGTGTATTAAGCAGTATCAAATGCAAATGTCTCTACATCAAAATAGCCCTCAGATAATTACTATGATAGAAGTATTAGTAGAAGAAAGTTCAAAGGCGGTCAAACGTGTGTTTATGTAATTACATACATACATATAATCACGCCTTTATCCCTAATGGGGTAGGCAGAGCATACACGACCTAAACAAAGGTAGTTCCGCCACGTCTGACAAAGTTGCTGTAGTGACAGGTTGTCAGCCTGTCGCCTAAATTGCAATATACAGAAACCCTCGGATCCCTTAGCTTGTTTTTACAGCATGAACGGGAGGAAATGCAGCTGGCACATTCTATGTTTTTCTCTCGCTCCCAGTCCAGCATGGAAGTAAATTAATGTAATTGCAGAGCATAAGGTGGCGCCCTTAATAGTAATAAATTAATCGCGACTAAAATACAAATAGTTTAGTGAATATATTACAATTGTGATTGAGTGAAAAATCATGAATACATACATCATACATAAAATCACGCCTTTATCCCTTACGGGGTAGGCAGAGCGTCAAACTCCTCGTAAAAGGCGCTTTCGCCACGTCTGACAAAAATTGAGGGCAATTTTAGATTGTAATGTGTATTGCTGTAGTGGCAGGTTGTCAGCCCATCGCCTAAATTACAATACACTGTAAAACTCGAGTCCCTTTTTCTGACTTCTATAGCATGCCCGGGAGGAAGGGCAGCTGGAACATTCTATGTTTTTCTATCTCTCCCAGTCCAGCATGGAAGAAATCCTATAGCACTGGGGACAATTCGTATGCGCACAATATGACTAAATACTGACTGAAATCGTTACCTGTTATTTTGTATTATGAGATAACAAAAAGGGACGGCAATTGTTTTATTCAAGATTTAGTTAAGTTGTGTTCTCAATAAATCGGTAGCAATAAGGTTTACATACATACATACATAAAATCACGCCTTTATCCCTTACGGGGTAGGTTTAACTTGAAAAATACGTTGTATCTCCGTAAAAATGTTAGGATTAGTTTAGTGGTAGGTATACATCCATGCAGGATTGGGAGTGAGAGAAAAACATAGAATGTGCCAGCTGAATTTCCTTCCGAGCATTCTGTAAAAACCAACTAAGGTAAACGAGGTTTTCTGTATATTGCAATTTAGGCGATAGGCTGACAACATGTCACTACAGCAATATACGTACAAATCCATCTTAAATAACCCTCAAAACTTTGTCAAACGTGGTGCCTACCCCATTAGGGATAAAGGCGTGATTATATGTATCTAGTTTAGTGGTGACTATTACTCTCCTAGAGTATTTTAATTTATTAATTAGTTATCAATAAAATTTAATAACAGGCACTCACTTTGGAATATAAGTCAGGTACTTCACGACATGTTTTGGGACATTCGGAGTCCCTTCATCAGGTTGAGTGTGTAGGTTGCTGTTGTTGTTGCTGATGAAGTGACTCCGAGTCCCGTATTTGTAATCGGCGCTTGAGACTGACAGCGAGTTTGAGTTCGTATCAGAAATGTCATTTAAGTACATTATGAACTGTCAAATGTATACTTGATACTGCTGTCAATCTTGAGATCGCTTTATAATTACGGGTCCGAATGTCGATGTGAAGAACGCGACTTATATTCCAAAGTGCGTGCCCGTTATTAAATTTTAAATAGTTTTATTAGTTATAAGTTGAAAAAGACTGGAAAAGCTTGGCTTGCGATCGGGAGCAGTGGAAAAAGAAAGGGGAGGTCTTTGCCCTGCAGTGGGACACTTCAGGATAATTAAAAAAAAATGGTATTAGACCAACACTGGACATAACATCATCTCCCTAGCCTTATCCCGTATCTCACGGGGTCGGCTACCTTACCTAGAGGATTGAACGAGGGTTCTGGTTTTTACACAGAGCGACTGCCATCTGACCTCCGCAACCCAGAAGGGAAACCTGACCCAATCCTAGATTCGGCTTTTACCAGGTTAATGGCCAACACAGTCAATTATAATATTGATATATTACTTCCATGCTGGACTGGGAGCGAGAGAAAAACATAGAATGTGCCAGCTGCTTTTCCTCCCGGGCATGCTGTAAAAACCAGCTAAGGGATCCGAGGGTTTCGGTATATTGTAATTTAGGCGATGGGCTGACAACCTGTCACTACAGCAATATACCTACAAATCTATCTTAAGTAACCCTCCAAATTTGTCAGACGTGGCGAAACGACCTTTGTTTTGGACGTTTACGCTCTGCCTACCCCATTAGGGATAAAGGCGTGATTATATGTATGTATGTATATATTAAATCCAAAAAGGCAATTTCGATTGCCGACAGGTGCTCCTAACTATCGCTAAAAGTAAACAAGAAGACGTTGGTTTCAAACTTTTCCTTTCCTTAGTCCTTCTAGACCTGACAGATTTGATCTGATTTTGGCCGCCACTGGTAATAGGTATGTAAAGGACCCGCTTTACCATAACACTGGACATAACAATCAACACAAAAATAAAACTTGATTATTGGTTATTGTTCTTTAAGAATACGTGATTTAAATTTAACTTACTTCCATGCTGGTCTGGAAGCGAGAGAAAAACATAGAATGTGCCAGCTGCATTTCCTCCCGGGCATGCTGTAAAATCCAGCTAAGGGATCCGAGGGTTTCAGTATATTGTAATTTAGGCGATGGGCTGACAACCTGTCTCTACAGCAATATACCTAGAATTGTATCTTAAATAACCCTCAAAACTTTGTCAGGCGTGGCGGGACAACCTTTGTTTGGGTAGTTTGCGCTTTGCCTACCCCATTAGGGATAAAGGCGAGAATTATATGTATGTATGTGATTTAAATAATATAATAAATAGCACCTACCACTTATTTCTATTTCCATTGTTGTGGTGTGGCTATGTTTTAGTACAATTTTATAGGAGAAACTATTTTTATTATTATTTTGTTATTTTTTTACATTGTGTTTTTTATATTGTTACAGGTATGTTCACAAAGTTCGTGACAGAAACTTAAATAAATCCACAAAGGTAGATTTACAAAAGAAATCATTTAGGTATGTTTATTATCTATTTACAGTTTATTACCCGACTGTTAAGAAAGGGTTACGGTTTTCGCGCGTATATTGTACGTATATGTATGTTTTTGTTTTAATTACATACCTCGTACCTATCTCCGAAACGGTTGGATGAAATTCGACAATTAGGGTACCGTTCGATTGGTCTCAATCACCTAAGTGTTCTTAAATAGCTGTATTTAAAAAGAAATGGCGAATTTTAGGCGCTAAATTGTAAGTCGGGACGACCTTTGTCTAGGTCCTTTACGCTCTGCCTAACCCATTCGGGATAAAGGCGTGATTATATGTATGTATGTAAATTTTAAGTCGATTTTTTTACATAACCTATCTAGTGCGGTATCAAAATGAAGGTAATTCAATTGAGATTACAGTGTTTGAATTCTTTTTTAAAAATACAGTCCAGCTATTTTGCTTTTTTTTCTCATATCCTTAGTTCTTTTCTCGTCGTCATCCGAATTTAAAGATCGATATGCGACCAGATAGTTTCCAGTTGCAAGTCTACTTACCTTAGCTCCATACCCCTCTCTCCTCAGCGCTATATTTATACGTTTTACAGTTTTCTCTTTACTATGTCAAATGACACAGTAAAGGTTGTACAACCAGTACAAATTATCGGATAGGCACAGGCTGTTTTTCCACTAGACGGCACGTCTACGACAACGACAACGGAACGGTATCGTCGTCTAAGCGTAAAAGAGACATACATATAATCACGCCTTTATCCCTAAGCCCTCTAAAAGGCAGAGCATAAACGACCTAAATAAAGGTCGTTCCGCCAAGTCTGATAAAGTGTTAAGGGTTATTTAAGATAGATTTGTAGGTATATTGCCGTAGTGACAGGTTGTCATCCTATCGCCTAAATTGCAAAAGAGACAAAGAGACAATGTATGAAAATCAATGGAATTATATGGCACGTTTTTCCACCTGAGGGCACGGCTAACGAAATTGCTTGTGTTTTGTACATATATACATACATACTATCACGCCTGTATCCCTAATGGGGTAGGCAGAGCGTGAACAACCCAAACAAAGGTCATTCCGCCACGTCTGACAAGATTTGAGGGTTGTTTAAGATAGAACTGGATATTGCTGTAGTGACAGGTTGTCAGCCCATCGCCTAAATTACAATATACCCTCGAATCCCTTAGCTGGTTTTTACAGCATGCCCGGGAGGAGATGCAGCTGGCACATTCTACGTTATTCTGTCGCTCCCAGTCTAGCATGGAAGTCTGATTGAGTTTTGTATTCTTATTCATTCAAAGACTAGAACTAGGTGGACGTTATCGTCGTTGATATTTATTTATTTATTTTATTTATTAACATATGACATTATTACATAACGTTCTTACTACATTATATAAGGATATGAAAGTTTAGAACCATGTTGATAACTGAACACAATGCGCAATATTCATATAATGTAAATAGAGAACGTGCATATAACATATTTTCAGTTATTGAACTTATTTTCTAAAAACATCTTAAATTATGAAAAGAACAGGGAAAACAGAAATAAAATTGATCAAAAAATCACCGAGATATACCATTATAAAGATAGATTATCTATCTCTCTCTTCGAAACGACAATTTATATGGAATTAGTATGGCGCTCCTGTCTTATGACGTCACATGACAGTTCGGACCTCTCTTTTTAACTAACCACTGTAAGGCATTATAACTCTTAAACTAATGAATATTTTGCGAAAATTCCTTCACATCCGTCAATAATTCTTACTAAAAGTTTTAAAAAAATCATGAGTATTCTCTATTGACAGTAACAGACAAAAAAGACCGGGGCCTAGTTACTTCTAGTAAATGACTAGGAGGTGGCAGTTCATCCATTAAAACATCATTAAACCCTGTACAGGGTGAACAATAATAATATTATATAAAAAAAAAATATTGCCGCGGTATCGTTATCATGACGTTGCCGTGCCGTCTAGTGGAAAATCATCCATAGACATACGATCGTTGGACAGAAGTAGTAATTTTAAGATAAGTTTGTTGCGGACGTTATAGTGAGCTTGCTTTTCTAAACATTGATTTGTGAATCTTGTATCTTTCTTTATAAATAGAAAGGTAATTTGAACGAGAAAGGTACTTTATGATACTTAGAACGCGCCTGCGGAAAAGGGACTCGAGGGTTACAGTGTATTGTAATTTAGGCGATGGGCTGACAACCTGTCACTATAGCAAAACACATTTCAATCTAAAATTGGCCTCAATTTTTGTCAGACGTGGCGAAAGCGCCTTTTACGAGGCGTTTAACGCTCTGCCTACCCCGTACGGGATAGAGGCGTGATTTTATGTATGTATGTAGAGCGCGCCTATTGATGGCGTAAAAAAAATGCTAAACAGCATTTTTCTGCAAGGTATAAAGGCCGAAATTTTAAAAATAAATTAGCACTACCATACAGAATGACTAGAGCTGCTGACACCGTTTGAATGCAAGGGCCAAATTTTTATTCATATTCGACCTATATTCCTTGGGGAAAGTTGTGCGGTTTCATAGGTGTCACACCTTAAAGTTTTGGTCAGTTAATGTTTTGACACACTGTATTTAGAGCATCCAAAGAGCTTGATGGTGTAGTGGATAGGGCCGCTGCCTCCTGAGCGGGAGGTCGTTGTTCGAATCACACCACGTACCAATGTGATTTTCTGTTTTCGAATTTCATATGTACGTTTATTCGGCACTCTTTCCGTGCTTCGGAAGGCATACTTAGCCATTGATCCCGGTTCATTTCGTTTAACACCATATACAGCGTGGCCCAAAGAGTGACGTCCAAAGGAAAAATTTTGATTCCTTAGGTCAAGGGGTAGCCAAATCACCCCCATGTATGTTCAGCGATTTTTAGTAGTTTAGGAGTTATGAATTTTTTTGCTAATTTTCTAAGAAAATTGACCTCAGTGGATTAATTATTTTTTATTATTTTTTTGGATAACTTTTTTTTATTTTTTTTTATTTTTGTGACATCCTCTTAAATTGTTATTTAACCATAATAGTTTCAGCTTCCTAGCTGTAATGTAAGTTAGTTATTTTTTTATCAAAAGTTCGAATTTTACGATCGAGCTAGTCTGCTCTGAATTTTCAACTTGAAATAAAAAATTGAAAAAGATAATCTCATGGTCCCTTATTAATTTTAAAAACTCCGCAATGTTTCAAAATTTCATAAAAATAAAAATAAACTATTGCTTAATGGGGTATTATTTGCAGAAAACAGCCTTCAAAGGTACTTGGGTGGAAATTACCTAATTAGTAAATTGTTTCAGAAAGTTGAAAGATTCCTGTTATGTCATTACTAAGGACTAATTAAGTTAGAAAATGTATCAAATTAAAGGGAAAATAAAATTATTTACTAAAAAATGTTATTTAAGTTACATTTTTGAATGAAAATTCTTAGTAAAATGTTTTAGTGTGAGTTGTAAGATTTATGAGACAATTGTATTATTAATAATTAGTAAATAAACTCGGATAATTCTTTTACACATTTACTCACAATAAATTTTCAAAATGGCGACCTCCCACAGCAATACACAACCTACATCTACGCAAGAAATTTTCTTTAAGTCGCCTAAACGCTTCTCTGTTTCCTCTAACGACATTTCCGGCCTCTCCAATTCGCTGTCTTAGCTCCTCTTCATTTAACGATTCTCGGGCGTAAGCTATGTCCTTGTAATAACCCCAAATAAAAATATCAATCGGATTTAGGTCAGGCGATCGTGGAGGCCATCTGATTGGACCGTTTCGTCCGATCCACCTGTTGGGATACGTTTTTTAGTAAATAATTTTATTTTCCCTTTAATTTGATACATTTTCTAACTTAATTAGTCCTTAGTAATGACATAACAGGAATCTTTCAACTTTCTGAAACAATTTACTAATTAGGTAATTTCCACCCAAGTACCTTTGAAGGCTGTTTTCTGCAAATAATACCCCATTAAGCAATAGTTAATTTTTATTTTTATGTAATTTTGAAACCTTGCGGAGTTTTTAAAACTAATAAGGGACCATGAGATTATCTTTTTCAATTTTTAATTTCAAGTTGAAAATTCAGAGCAGACTAGCTCGATCGTAAAATTCGAACTTTCGATAAAAAAATAACTAACTTACATTACAGCTAGGAAGCTGAAACTTTTATGGTTAAAAGAACAATTTAAGAGGATGTCACAAAAATAAAAAAAAATAAAAAAAAAATATCCAAAAAAATAATAAAAAATAATTAATCCACTGAGGTCAATTTTCTTAGAAAATTAGCAAAAAAATTCATAACTCCTAAACTACTAAAAATCGCTGAACATACATGGGGGTGATTTGGCTACCCCTTGACCTAAGGAATCAAAATTTTTCCTTTGGACGTCACTCTTTGGGCCACCCGATATATTAGTCGTTAAGTCATCTCACAAGGCAGTGCTAAGTATTGGCGGCTTGAAAACTCTGACCTAATCTAGGATTGGGTCTGGTTTCCCTTGTGGGTTGTGGAAGTCACATGGCAGTCGCTCTATCTAAAAACCAGTACCCTCGTTCAATCCCCTAGATTAGGTAGCCGACCCCGAGAGTTACGGGATAAGGCTAGGGAGATGATGATTCCTTCGGGAAAGTTGTTCGGTTTTATGAGTAGGATCATGCAGGATGTTTGGTCAGTTTTAACACACTGTATTTACAGCATCCATTTTCAGAGTTTGAAAAAGACATATAAAAAAAATCAAATAATAGCTCAGAACATGCTCAACTTCCATGCTGGACTGGAAGCGATAGAAAAACGTAGAATGTGCCATCTGCATTTCCTGCCGGGCATGCTGTAAAAACCAGCTAAGGGATCCAAGGGTTTCTGTATATTGCAATTTAGGCGATAGGCTGACAACCTGTCACTAAAGCAATATACCTACAAATCTATCTTAAAAAACTCTCAAAACTTTGTCAGACGTGGCGGAATGACCTTTGTTTAGGTCGTTTACGCTCTGCCTACCCCCCTAATGGGGTAAGATAAAGGCGTGATTATATGTCAGTATGTACGTAGCATGCTCATACCGAGAGACGAGTGTTCGATTGATTTACTACTGAAATAAATCCACGACAATTTCACGGTACATACGCGTCTGACACGCGCGAGTGCGTACACGCATGTTTACCATCAGATCTTACCCGACGTTGCGGAAAAACAGAGGATTCTTTTTTTAAATTTCTAGTAGTCAAATGCAAACCGTATTTGACTTTTAGGTAACAGAGAGAGACCCTCAAATCTCATCGGATATCGTGAAAAAACAAAGGGTTTTTTTAATATTTTGACTTTAGGTCTCTAAGACTCTAATTATTACTTCCATGCTGGTCTGGGAGCGAGAGAAAAACATAGAATGTGCCAGCTGCATTTCCTCCCGGGCATGCTGTAAAAACCAGCTAAGGGATCTGAGGGTTTCAGTATATTGTAATTTAGGCGATGGGCTGACAACCTGTCACTACAGCAATATACGTACAAAACCATCTTGAATAACCCTCAAAACTTTGTCAGACGTGGCGGAACGACCTTTGTTTGGGTTGTTTACGGTCTGCCTACCCCATTAGGGATAAAGGCGTGATTATATGTATGTATGTATGTAAGACTCTAATTATAGGGAACAGAAATAGAGACCACGGTAGAACACACTTACCGTAAAAAGTATATTGTTAATCTCACTTTTTCTTCTTCAATAGTAAAGGTTGACCCGAAGAACATACATACATACATATAATCACGCCTTTAACATTATCATTATTTTAAATCCACGTATATACTGCTGATGAGATTTGTATAACGTCCATTGTCAAAGTAGCTAAGGCCGTAGGCATAATTTTGTCTCTGTATCCTTTAGAAATCGAACTCCCTAACTTTTGGTCGACGGCCTTAATTAGACCCCGATCGGGAATATCACTTTCATTTCATAAAGAAGTTCTTCTGTCGAGTGGGTATCGAGTCTGTGGACCCGATGAACCCTGGTGTTAGAGTTTTTAAACCGCCTAGTAGCACAACTATCAGGCCTCAGACATAGTTTTGTGTAACGACCACTATCAAAGACAGCGACCGGGACCGACGGCTTAACGTGCCCTCCGAAGCACGAAATCTTTTTCCTTTCGGACAATCAGGTGATTCAGCCTGCAATGTCCTAACCAAACTGGGAAAAACCTCACAAAGTGATAAATTGACAAATATCAACTTTGTGTTTCCCCGCTGGGAATCGAACCCAGGACATCCGGATCGAAAGCCCAAGGCTCTAACCTCTAGACCACGGAGGTAGTTCTTTTCATAAAGAAGTTAAGAATTCCTGTCTCATTATAATCTTTTGGGACGTTGTTGCACAATACCGCAATAAAACGCAGTCGGTCTTTCTGTTTTTGTAACCCGATATTACGTCGTGTTTGATAACCGAACTGCTTTATCTTTGAAACGATCGTATCAACTTCACCAGGCTGAATTGTTGAATATTTTGACGGGAGACTAGGGTTGATGAATTGAAATGGTTTGCAATAAACAATTTGACTTTGACTTTGAAATTAAAACCAAAATATCTAGACAAAGTTTCAAAGTAACAGGGCGCAAAAAGTTAGCCCTATATCACTCAAGCAGTCCATTCATTCATTCCATTCGGGTGGAAAAGATACAAAGAAATTCGAATTTATGATGAAAATTATTCACTCTTAGTTACGTTTACTTTGCGATAAAAAGTGCCTTACTATCATCCAATCTGTAATAACTATGTCCAAGTATCATCTCAATCCGTCCAGTGCTTGAAGTATGATTGACTATTAAACGTAAAAAACCTACCAACATCCAGACTTTCTCGTTTATATTTATTAGTCAGATTTTGTCCAGTCTTGAAAATGACAGGAATTCGTGGTTGCAAAAATCACGACTTAATTAATATAAGTCTATATCTGTTATTTTTTTATCATAAGGGAATAGAAAGGGACCGCAATAATTTTAATCAAAATTTAGTTAAGTTGTGCCGTGCCCTTCACAAATCGATAGCATGGAGTGATGTTTTTTTATTACTAACTAACGACCCACCCCGGCTTCGCACGGAAATCATCAGTGTTTCTCTACTTTATTATGCATGTATTATACATACAAACCTTCCTCTTGAATCATTCTATCCATTAAAAGAAACCACATGAAAATCCGTTGCGTAGAATTAAAGATCTAATCTTGCGTAGCATACATAGGAATATAGGGACAGAGAAAGCGACTTTGTTTTATACAATGTAGTGATTGGCAACGCGTTTGTCCGCCATCTTACCTGATGGAAAGCGATGATGCAGACGATGATGAATTTGCCTAGATAATGCCTATTCACTCTTGCCTTAAAAAGGCCCAGGTTATATCGTTCCGAAATCAGATCCGCAGACAGGGAGTTCCAGTCCTTAGCCGTTTGCATTACAAATGTTGAAGCGAAGCGCTTTGTGCGAATGTTTGTGTTTGACCATCTGACAACCCTAGAGTCTACACGTCAAAATGGTTGAATATTTGGACTTGAGCCCGAGCGATTTCTGTTTACGATTGAATCGTAAACCTAAAGAATAAATGTTGTAATCTTTTTGGTTACAACTCAATTGCGCATTTATTGTTTCAGATTGGGTTTGAACAAATAATGATGTAATGTTTAATGCACATAGCAATAAGGTTTATATTATTACATACAAACATACATATAAGCACGCCTTTATCCCTAATGGGGTAGGCAAAACGACCTAAACAAAGGTCGATCCGCCACATCTGACAAAGTTTTGAGGGTTATTTAAGATAGATTTGTAGGTGTATTGCTGTAGTGACAGGTTGTCAGCCCATCGCCTAAATTTCAATATACTGAAACCCTCGGATTCCTTAGCTGGTTTTTCGTCTGGCCGCCGCGCAATAACCATTCTCTTATAACCAGGCTCGTATATAGCGCGGCGGCCAGACGCAGCTCTTGTTATCATAATGAATATCGACTACTGTTTTAAAAAAAAATGATTAGAAATTTTATTACTACAAATCTATCTAAAAATAACCTTTTTAATATACCTACAAATCTATGTTTAAATCCCTCAAAATTTTGTCTGACGTGGCGAAACAACCTTTCTCTAGGTCGTTTACGCTCTGCTTACACCATTAGGGATAAATGCGTGATTTTATGTAAGTATGAATTGTTTTCCCATGCTGGACTGGGAGCGAGAGAAAAACATAGAATGTGCCAGCTGCATTTCTTCCCGGGCATGCTGTAAAAACCAGCTAAGGGAACCGAGGGTTTCAGTATATTGTAATTTAGGCGCTGGGCTGACAACCTGTCACTACAGCAACATACCTACAGATCTATCTCAAATAACCCTCAAAACTTTACAGACGTGGCGGCTGATCGACCTTTGTTTAGTTAGTTTACGCTCTGCCCACTCTATTAGGGAAAAGACGTGATTATATGTATGTATGAATTGGTTTTTTTTTTATTAGCTCCATTTACGTTACTGAAACAGCTATAGCACGCAATTAAATTAACACCCTGTATACCAACGCATAGGTATCTGTCGTTGTCTTTGACACGCTGATGATGATATGGGATGACACGACACCACACGGGCTACTTAGGCCCGTATTTATAAATCGAACTCAAGATTGAGAGAAATATCAAGTACGGATTTGACAGGTTATTATGTGCTGAAAGGACATTTATGATACGAACTCAAACTAGCTGTAAGTCTCGAAAACTGATTATAAATACGGGCCTTAGTAAACATTCTGAAGCCAATAAGTAGTTACAATATGTCAGTGATAACATAGCGTTATCCTTACAATGTGATAGTGTCAAATCTAAAAGACATGTTTATAAATATCGATAAATGTAGAGTTCAATGTTATGATTATCAAATAACAACTGCCTCCGTGGTCTAGTGCCATGGACTCTGGATCCGGAGGTCCAGGTTTCAATTCCCAGGGGGAAAACACAAAGTTGTTATTTAAGAATTTATCACTTTGTGTTTTTTTCTCAGTTTTGTTAGGATATTGCAGGCTGAATCACCTGATTGTCCGAAAAAGAAAAAGATTTCGTGCTTCGGAGGGCACGTTAAGCCGTCGGTCCCGGTCGCTGTCTTTGATAGTGGTCGTTGCTCAAACCATGTCAGAGGCCTGATAGTTGTGCTACTAGGTGGTTTAAAAACTGTGACACCAGGGTTCACCGGGTCAATAGACTCGATACCCACTCGACAGAAGAAGAAGATTATTAAATAATTTTTAACTAAGATCTGTTTCCGTAGTCTAGTGGTCAGAGCCATGGACGAAGGTCCTGGATTTGTTTCCCCGGGGGGAACTCAAACTTGATATTTGTTAATTTATCACTTTTTAAGGTTTTCTCCAATTTGGTTAGGATATTGCGGGCTGAATCACCTGATTCTCCAAAAAGTAAAAGGATTCCGTGCTTCGGAGGGCACGTTAAACCGTCGGTCTCGGTTGCTGCATTTGATAGTGGTCGTCACTCAAACCCTGTCAGGGGCCTAATAGCTGTGCTACTAGGCGGTTACAAAACTCTGACACCAGGGTTCTTCGGGCCGTTGTTCAACTCGAGAATCGTCGGCTAAGAAGAAAACTAAGATCTGGAGTCGTATTTCTGAACTGATCGAATCTAACACTGAAAGCGCTTAAGAAAATCATTCGTGTATGAAATCAAATTCTATCACACACGACTTTTAGTATTTTTGATGCAGTAGATATCTGTGTTGCCAATAAAGTATAATCCTACAAATTGTGTTCGTCCTACGCAGAAATGCACCTAATACACGACCACTAACACTAACGAAAATCGCTGATTTAAAAATCCAGTAATGAATCGCAGAGAAACGGAACGTAAATTCAAGTAAATTAAAAAGTCAAAGTGTCACTTGTCAAATGATTGTCTGTGTCGCTGTCATGATCATAGACTACTTAGGTTTTGAGAAGTAGAAAAGAAGGGTCGTTGGTAGTTACGAAAAGACAAAAGAAGAACAAGAACAATAAAGTGGTAGCAATTCGTAGTCGAAAAAAAAACACGATTTAATTATTTAAAATGTATACCTGTATTTTTTTATGCTGCCGGGTATGCTGTAAAAACCAGCTAAGGGATCCGAGGGTTTCAGTATATTGTAATTTAGGCGATGGGCTGACAACCTGTCACTACAGCAATATACTTACAAATCTATCTTAAATAACCCTCAAAACTTTGTCAGACGTGGCGGAACGACCTTTGTTTGGGTCGTTTACGCTCTGCCTACCCCATTCGGGATAAAGGCGTGATTATATGTATGTATGTATGTATTTTTTTAGAAATCAGTTTGCTCTTGCGACGATTGAGCGAGCTCACCCAGAAGATGCCTGTTATGACACTGGCAATCTCGACGGAACACAGCAAGCTGTTTGGCGCCGGACTCCGGTGAGAAGGTGGTTGCGAGCCAGGCGGGCCCTTACGGAGCCTACCACCGGTTTGTAGGGATCGTCTAGCCGGATTTGTACACAGGAGAGCCTGTGTTGCTGTTGCCCGGGGTGGACAACTAGGAGGTAGATCCTATCCCACCCCATACCACCCGATGCCCCAGACGAATCGATACCTAGTAATGTCAAGGTGCTCCTTTTTCGCTAACCCTATCGCCCAAACCACAATAACAATAATTCATGTTTTTCTTGCGATTCCGAAGCACCTAAATTTGTAGTAAAAAAGCTTTCTTATTTTTACTACAGTTTATAAAAAAGTTGCACAGAAAGTTAGTCTTAGTCATAAATGGGTGTCATGAATTTTATGGGACAATTAACTTTCCAAACCGAACAGAGTTACGACAGAATGGGTTGACATTCTTAAAATAGTCTGTTTTAAACATCTGTGCCTTAAACTTTTTTCTGTATTTATAAAAACAAAGAAGGTGCATTATTTTGTAACATTTTTGTATTGTTTTTCATTGAACTAAAAATTTGTAATATGTGAAGTAGATTTTTTGTCTTTTTCTAACATAATAAAGACAAAAGACGTTTGATTTTGAGTAGGTAGCATGTTGTTCTATCCTATATCTGAACAGGTACGGTAAACCTAAGACTCGGTATCGGTATCGAACGATATAGGTCTAGTACATACGTACATATAGTCACGCCTTTATCCCTAATGGGGTAAGGCAGAGCGCAAACGACCTAACAAAGGTCGTTCCGCCACGTCTGACACAGTTCTGACGGTTATTCAAGATAGACTTGTATGTATATTGCTGTAGTGACAGGTTGTCAGCCCATCGCCTAAATTACAATATACTGAAACCCTCGGATACCTTAGCTGATTTTTACAGCATGCCCGGGAGGAAATGCAGCTGGCACATTGTATGTTTTTCTCTCGCTCCCAGGCCAGCATGAGAGACACTGGTAGGTGGTAGGTCTAGACTGTTGAATAACTACTTAACCCTTAAGGTGGTTGCAAAGCGTAGGTGGCGCCATCAATAGTAATAAATTAATTGTGTCTAAAATACAAATCATGCTGACATACTTCCATGCTGGACTGAGAGCGAGAGAAAAACATAGAATGTGCCAGCTGCATTTCCTCCCGGGCATGCTGTAAAAACCAGCTAAGGGATCTGAGAGTTTCAGTATATTGCAATTTAGGGACAGGCTGACAACCTGTTACTACAGCAATATGCCTACAAATCTATCATTAAATAGCTTTCAAAACTTTGTCAGATGTGGCGGAAAGACCTTTGTTTAGGTCGTTTACGCTCTGCAAACCCCATTAGGGCTAAAGGCGTGATTATATGTATGTATGTATGTAAAATACAAATAATTTCACAAAACATTGCTACCTATGTATTATTTTGATGATTTAGATATTTATTAGATCATGGGGTTTAGTCATAATAGAACTATTTTGACCACAAATGATAAAATAGGCTTAATAATATTTTCCACTAAACGTCACTTACAAATATTATGGTGACTCTATTTGTTAGATCATAGTGTTTGACGTCATTTTGTTAATAATATAATAAATTGATTTGCAATACCCACAATGTAGAAATTATACTATTTTTTGTGGTTATTAGGTATTTTCAAATAAACCATAAATTTTCAGAATCGATCCAGCTGATTCAATTTTTTAAATTTAGTTGACATAAAATTATTTAATGTAGACAATGTGCATACCAGAACTTATTTGAAATAAATTGATTGTTTAGAAAACACTAGAAAAACACGCTTTTATTAATAAATGCACGTAAAAACCAATCGTGGTCAAAGTTCATTACAAGATCTTTCTAATAAGTCTAAAGACAGTTATGATACGATGTTCCATCATAAAGTTCCAGTTCATATCTTCCGGGTCCATCATCAGATTAGTTCGACAGTATAATATTATTGTATTGTCATTAGAACTACACACATACATAAAATCACGCCTTTATCCCTTACGGGGTAGGCAGAGCATAAAACGCCTCGTAAAAGGCGCTTTCGCCACGTCTCACAAAAATTGAGGTCAAATTTTAGATTGTAATGATTTGTATTGATGTAGTGACAGGTTGTCAGCCCATCGCCTAAATTACAATACACTGTAACCCTCGAATCCCTTTTGCTGACTTCTACAGCATGCCTAGGAGGAAGGGCAGCTGGAACATTCTATGTTTTTCTATCTCTCTCAGTCCAGCATGGAATAAACTACATAGAGCTCGATGACGCTACGATCTTTGGAAGATGGGTAAATTACTTATTTTAGATTCCAGTACATAGTTAGGTACATACAGTTCGACCTAGTAATAGCGTGTTAAAAATATCGAATATGTTAATAACAGCAGTTAAAACAGAAATTATATCTCAAATTTAAAAAAGTCATGCATCAACGCTATTGGAATAGAAAAAAAATATTATTTGCACTCTATGAACAACAAACATGTGAAGGATGTGATCTCTGCCTACCCCTCCGGGAAAGAGGCGTGACGTTATGTATGTATGTATGTATGAACAACAAAATGCGAATATTAGAACAATGTTTTTGTTAGTACAAGGAAAAACATTCTAATGTTCATTTTAACTATATTTATCTAATAAAAGAGGATAAATAACAAATGTTTTATGACTAACACATTGGCACATTAACGGCTATACAAGACAAGACTAACACATATTTGCTAAAATAACACCATCCATACGATTATCACAGATTTAGACATAAGGTAGACGGAGCCTTGCGTACAACAAAATTAAGCCAAATCAAAACTCTGAAAGAAAATTAGCGCTTTACATTTACCAATACTTATCCATATAATTAACAAAATATTATTCTAAACACACAATATTGTCCTTCTTAAAAGAATACCTTTCTTCTATGTACGAAGATTTTGAGTTTTGATTGTGTGTAACTTACGTACGTGAGCGTGCGTGTTGCCTGAAAAAGGCGAGTTGTTGCGCTTCAATTCGTTTTCTTGTAGCGCCCTGTTTACCTTAATATTTGATCTGTAATAACCAAATAAGTAACATGCACATAATATAACTTGTTAAGTGAGCAATTACTTACCTATGTAAAGTAAACAAACTGATCATAACTTTTTATTGCACACAATAACTATTACAACTTAATTTGCGGTCATAATTTTATATAACTGATATGCACAATGACTCTTTCATGCTGGCCTGGAAAGGAGAGAAAAACATAGAATGTGCCAGCTGCATTTCCTCCTGGGCATGCTGTAAAAACCACCTTAAGGATTCGAGGGTTTCAGAATATTGCAATGGTATATCGATGGGCTGGGCCTGTCACTACAGTAATATACCTACAAATCTGTCTGAAATAACCCTCAAAACTTTGTGAGACGTGGCAGAACGACTTTTATTTAGGTCGTTTACGCTCTGCTTACCCCATTAGGGATAATAGCGTGATTATATGTATGTATGTATGATGTGCACAAAAGTTCACAGTGTATAACTATTTGAGTGACATTCATGTGAATTCGGTTGATAATTATTATAGCAAAGTGCATACATATGTTTATAGATAGTGGTACGACACATTTTTATCTAAGTGTCAACCCTTGTTTACTTAAGCTTAAGCATATCCGGACGAAATATCCGTATCTATACCTGCGTCGATATCTAACAAACAGACGCACTGTTGTCATGAACTGTCATATTTACAAATCTTTATTAAATAGAACATACTGACTGCATGATTTTTTTTAATACAACTTATTGCATTTTTAAGGAGTTTTAGCACTCATAATGCTATTTTTGTTTCATATAATATGAAACAAAAATAAGAATGCTGGAAGAGATTTCTTTTTAGAAATAAGCTGTGCCTGTTGTGTTTTTGTTTTATATGTATATGTTCTTTGTATTTTATTGTTTACAATAAACTGTTAAATAAATAAATAAATAAAGAAAGAAAATAATACTATAAATGACATTCATGTGAATTCGGTTGGTAATTATTATAGCATATGTTTATAGATAGTTTCCGATGGTATGACACATTTTTTATCTAAGTGTCAATCCTTGTTTACTTAAGCTTAAGCATATCCGGACAAAATGTCCGTATCTATACCTGCGTCGATATCTAACAAACAGACGCACTGTTGTCATGAACTGTCATATTGACAAATCTTTATTGAATAGAACATACTGACTGCATGAGTTTCTTAATACAACTTTTAGCACTCACAATGCTATTTTTATTTCATATAATATTAAAGAAAGAAAATAATAAATTCAAAGAAACGAATTTATTATTTTCTTTCTTTCATTTTACAACTTATTGTATTTTTTAGGTTAATTACAAATATTAAGATTATAAGGACAAATGCTCTTATCTACGGAACCCGTTACAACAATAAACATTTGTTTTACTAGACACCGCAAAGAATAAAAGGTGTTTTTAACCTTTTTTTTCCCCTAAACTATTTTTAATTACCTACATCATAAGCACTTTCTACCTAAACATGTTTTTTATGAGAGATTTATTTTATAAAAAGGGATATTTGAGTATGAATAATTTCATCTTATAAGTCTCAGCACTAGCATTAGACATTCAACAGTTCTTTGTTAAGTTTCTTGCACGATTTAAAATCTAAATCTACAAGACGCCTATTCTGAAATCGTTCAAATAAATCCGTCAGATTTAAAACTTCGCGGAACGACAACGATCATAAGATTCCGTGAAGGCACAAAAATAGCCCTTTATAGGGCGATGTGTCGGGAAGAAAGGGATTGGGTTTTGTTTTAAAAGCTAAGCAGAACTGGCTATGGCTAGTTCATATGAATTGGGGATGTAAGATTTACATCTGGATTATTCTTTTTACTATTTAGTTAGAAGCTTGATAAGAAATTCAGGTTAAACATTGTGTCTTTTTCTACACCTGTTAGTATTATTTTTCAGTCAATCATGCATTTATCAGCTTTATCAATGCCCTAACTGAAATCATAACAACAGCAAAAATCTATTTAGGTACTCATTTCAAAAATTGTACTCTTGTCTTGAGCCAATAAAAAAAAGAAAACATCCTCAAATACAGAGCCAATACTTATTAAATCTACATGATTTAGTACGATTTTGAAAATATTATATAACGTACAATAATTTTATTACCAGTTGTTTTATTCGTACACGAAAACATTCACCTACTTACGTATGCATGTCGTAACAGCACTCAATCATATCGAGTTCCATATAGAAACAAATAAAAGTGAAAATTGATATACTTTTTTAATTTTATTTGCCATAAAAATCCAGGTGTGTGGCGAAAATAAAATACGACTTCGTATTTTCTTTCAGTGCTTATTTAGTTTTGCAATAAATTTGTGTTTTACGAGTGTGCCTATTCGATTCTATTTATTGGTGAGTTGAAAATAATATTTGTATAAAAATTAATAATATATACGAGTGCAAGTCACAAAGCACTGCTAGGACCAAATTAAATCTAGGTAGATTGGATACTATACGGGAACGCGTTAAATGGTAAGTCAGCAGCAGATTTTTCTATTCATAATTTAAGAAAATGACACAATAAATTTCAAAATTACCGTAAAATGTATGGGCTGAATTCGAACCTATAAGATTTTTATTTTATTCTACATATTATACAATACAGGTATAGCTCAACATGACACGAGCCCTCAAAATGCATCAAAATGCTGCTATTATTTCCCACAAATACCTAGGTACTCTTTACAATACTCTCTTCCAGCAAATACCAATACCTCCATTACACCAGTCATATCCAGATCTCTTCCTACATGCGCTTGAGCAAGTATCGAGTTACTGACACGGCCGGGCATCAAACCGCGAATACCCCGAACCGGTCCCTTCCCAACCGCCACCGCAAAGTGAGCACTGGAATTTGCAGGACGTGAGAGTGTAGTTACAAAAATCTACACCGTGAAAAAAAACAGAAAAAGAACAATAATTTTACACTGTGTGAACCTTGGAATGTGAATACTTACTTACATACATACATAAAGTCACGCATTTATGCCTTACGGGGAAGGCAGAGCATAAAACGGTTAGCAAAAAGCGTATTCGCCACGGCTGAGAAATATTGAGGGCAATTTTAGATTGGACTATATATCGATGCGATATAGTGACAGGTTGTCAACCCATCACCGTAAATGTAAATAAAATCCCAACCATCATCATAACATAGATTGTAAGATTTTGTAATCAAATCACTGACACGATATCACATCATTATAAATTTGATCCAAACACATCAAAGGCGGCTCCAAAACTATGACATAAATCTATGAAATATTAGTCATCAATTCAACATACTTCATAGAAAGTCGAACACGTGACAAAATAGGTAAATATAATTATTATAAAGCCTCAGATCAAAGATTAGGGTAGACGTGGGATCCAGAAAAAATATTATGAGATATGGCGTATGAGATAGTCCTCTTAAGGTCCAGCGATGAATAACAGTATTCGCTTACCATCAGATAAGTATGCTTGTTTCCCACTATTAAGTCTTAAACAAATATCTATTAAAATAATCTTACACATAAACACTGATACCTTTATTAATAACACTCTTATTTATTTCAAGTTATTTTTTTTTGTGTACTTGCGGAATTATTTTTTTGCCCACTTTTTTGTTCGCAGCGCCCCTTCTACCTTTATAATAGATCTAAGTAAAAACCTATGCAAGCATAGTTCCTAGTTCCCACAACAACGCAATAATATGATCGCTCCCAGCTGGCCAACTCACTCGCCAATTTATTTGCCAATTTGTAAACTGACTCGCCATTGACAAAGACGATTTGTTACATAACATCGTTCCAGTCAATTTGTTCAATCAAAATTTGTTATTAATGAAAAGTTGCTATATAAGGTCATTTTAAATCAAGTGCAAATATTAAAACCTGTAAATCTACTCCAGAAACTGAACAACTTTCCCTACATAGGTCGAAAAACAAATAAAAAATTTGGATCTTCCATACAAAATGCACCAGCTGATAGCGCACTTAGTATGGGAAGTCAAATTTTTGTTTTTTGTATTTCGACCTATGTTCCTCGACGAAAGTTGTTCAGTTTCATAGGTAGATTTACACGTTTCAATATTTGCACTTGATTTAAAATGACCTTATATATTTATTGTTTTTAATGGAGACTTTATTTCCGGAACGCGTTGTAACGTGGTTTAATGAATTTTACCTTGGGAATCACATATTTTCCTGCAGAAATAGACGACTCCTGCTTCTTCCATGCTGGACTGGGAGCGAGATAAAAACATAGAATGTGCTAGCTGCATTTTCTCCCGGGCATGGTGTACAAACCAGCTAAGGGATCCGAGGGTTTAAGTATATATTGCAATTCACTACAGCAATATGCGTACAAATCTATCTTAAATAATACAATACAATACAAATATTCTTTATTGCACATAAACAAGGCATTGTACAGGAACAAACATTACAAAACAAACAGAGTACAATTAGGCGGCCTTATTGCTAGGGTAGCAATTTCTGCCAGGCAACCTTTGGGTAAAGGAGTAGTTTGTACCAGTTACATAAATATGAATAGGTACAATAGACTAATACATAAGTACCATTATAATATAATAGATTAATATAATATGCTATAAGAGAGAGGAAAATGCAATATTTCATTTAGATGGGCAATAATACTTAAAACTTTGTGAGACGACCTTTATTTAGATCGATTACGGTCTGCCTACCCCATTTGGGGTAAAGTCGTGAATATATGTATAAAGGATGATGACGGTAGTGACGAATGATCTAAGCGAATGACGTATTGTCAGTGCGATAACAATATCATAAAGTTGTGGACGTAGATTGACAAATTACCACCCGTTATCATAGCGAGTGTTATGACATCGATGCAAGAAAAAGGGTGTGAGAAATTGAATCCAGCTACAGTAAAGTAGAATATACGTACCTCATTGGTATCTATTCGTAGTTGCAAAATTACGACTTTACTACATAGTATAAAACAAAGTCGCTTTCTCTGTCCCTATACAACTATGTACTCGTATGCTTAGATCTTTAAAACTACGCAACGGATTTTGATGCGGTTTCTTTTAATGGATAGAGTGACTCAGGAGGAAGGTTTATATGTATAATACATGCAGAATATAGTAGAGAATCACTGACGATTTCCGTGCGAAGCCGGGGCGGCTTGCTAGTAACTTATATAAGTCTCTACCTGTCAGTTTCTGTCATGAGAGAACAGAGAGGCACCATTAATTTTAGTCAAGATTTAGTTTTCTTTGCAGACTTGAGTAGACGCTTGAGGCTCAATAGCAGAGATCCCCGCACTGCGTCGTACCTGATGCAGCATATATCATTGGCTATTCAGCGTGGAAACGCCGCCAGCGTTATGGGTACATTTCCTTCGGGTACGATGCGGGGCGGACTTTTTGACTAATGCAACTTAAATTTCTGTTTTTATTTTTATATGACTTTTTTATTTTTTAGTTTTAAATTTTGTTTTTAATTAATTATAATCGTTAATTATTATTATTTATGTATTTAGACGAAGCTTACAGTGAATTTAATGTATCCTGTGTTTGCATGGTTTTGTATGAAATTATTGTCGTTTTATGAATAAATTTATGAGATTTAGTTAAGTTGTGCGCTCTACGAATCGATAGTGTTTTTTTCCATTTATTTTGAACATGCAATAGAGCCCGATGGTGTAGTGGATAGGGCCGCTGCCTCCTGAGCGGGAGGTCGTGGTTCGAATCCCACCACGTACCAATGTGTTTTTCGGTTTTCGAATTTCATATGTACGTTTATTCGGCGCTTTTTCCATGCTTCGGAAGGCACGTTAAGCCGTTGGTCCCGGTTAATATCGTTTAATACCGTAGATATTAGTCGTTAAGCCATATCAGAGGCCAGTGCTAAGCATTGGCGGCTTGAAAACTCTGACCTAATCTAGGATTGGGTCTGGTTTCCCTTCTGGGTTGCGGAGGTCAGATGGCAGTCGCTCTGTGTAAAAATCAGTACCCTCGTTCAATCCCCTAGATTAGGAAGCCGACCCCGTGAGATACGGGATAAGGCTAAGGAGATGATGATTTTGAACATTCAATATGGTTAATTAGTTATACTTATACAATACAACAACGGTGCAAAAATAAGTGTATAGTATTCATACAACACATTTAATTAATTTAATTCTTGACTTGACTCTACTTGTCCAATCTAGCTTAATGATTTTAACAGAATAAAAATAAACCTTTCATGCTGGACTGGGAGCGATAGAATAACGTAGAATGTGCCAGCTGCATCTCGTCCCGGGCATGCTGTAAAAACCAGCTAAGGGATTCGAGGGTATATTGTAATTTAGGCGATGGGCTGACAACCTGTCACTACAGCAATATACAGTTCTTTCTTAACAACCCTCAAAACTTATCAGACGTGGCAGAACGACCTCTGTTTGGGTCGTTGACGCTCTGCCTACCCCATTAGGGATACAGGCGTGACTATATGTATGTATGTATGTATGTATAAATGCATTTCTATAGCCATTCAGCTCTTTTACAATCTGCGTAATTTTGACTCTCATTACTTTGTCAGACGTGGCGGAACGACCTTTGTTTAGGTCGTTTACGCTCTGCTTACCCCATTAGAAATAAAGGCGTGATTATATGTATGTATTTTTTGACTGTTTTCCAAATAACCAAGCTATCTTGGACAATGTATAGTAAAGCCAAAAAGACATAGAGTAGACAGTGGTACAAGTTCAGACGGTTCGAATTCGATGTCACCTAATTTTGTTTCAAACCCTACATTCTATTTGTAAACACCCTTTGCAGGTGGGCAGTAGTCAGTAGATCACGTGTCTACGAGCTATTGCATAAAGTTGAAGTGGGAACGAGACGCACATAGGATAAAGACTTAAACAGATAGGAGAGCTCTTCAAGTTGTAGAAAACATAGAAAGTACCAGCTGATTCTCTTCAGACTCATCATCTCCCTAGCCTATATATACCTATCTCTTCAGACTGATATGATAATAATAATAGTCAGGCGATGGGCTTTCACTACAGCAATATACCTACAAATCTATCTTAAATAACCCTTAAAACATTGTCAGACGCGGCGGAACAACCTTTGGTTGGGTCGTTTACGCTCTGCCTACGTCACTAGGGATAAAAGCGTGATTATATGTATGTATGTAGTTTCATAGCACGGTCTACAGATGAAAGGTCTTTCTTTGTTCACATGTAATCTAATCACTCCAGGAAATTGCAAACAACTTAATTAAACGAGGGAATTTGCATTAAATGTGCTATAAATCATTTTCACGTAAAACTTTTAGAAAATACGGGTTTTGGTGCTTGTTTCCTATATTAGGGGAAATAAAGTTATGAGTGTTATTATGACAAATGAATTGTTTTCCCACAAAATTACGCACCCTAGGAATGATGGCGTGATTATATTTATGTATGTATGGCGAAAGCGCCTGTTACGAGGCGTTTTACGCTCTGCCTACCCCGTAAGGGATAAAGGCGTGATTTGATGTATGTATGTATGTATGTATGGCCCACTGTATTATCTTCTGTCGACAGATAAATGTAATTTTCGCTGCACTATTCACGTGCAGAAGAGCCACGTGGTCCGATTCAAGACCTATTACACACTTATAAGCAGGTTCACGATCGCCAGGTCCCCTTGTATAATACTAACTACTAGTTTAGTTGTGTGTACGTCTGGGCCCCTTGTGTAATAATTAGGACCACGGTCAAGGCTGTGAACTATGTCATAACCTGACGCATATTGTATTTTGACGTGGGTCAGATGATCTATACATACATACATATAATCACGCCTTTATCCCTATCGGGGTAGGCAGAGCGTAAACGAGCTAAACTAAGGTCGTTCCGCCACGTCTGTCAAATTATTTAAGATAGATTTGTAGGTATATTGCTGTAGTGACAGCTTGTCAGCCCATCGCCTAAATTACGATACACTAGAACTAGAACCCTCGGATCCCTTAACTGGTTTTTACAACATGCCCGGGAGGAAATGCAGCTGGCACATTCTATGTTTTTTCTTGCTCCCAGGCCAGCATGGAAAGAGATGATCTATGACGTGGGATATTTTAGTACAGTGACATATAATGTGCTCGATTCTAGATTCCACCGGCTAAAACTAAAATCAAAATCTATATGTCACTTTCAAAATATTAAAATTGAAAAAGGATAGATGATTTATAGTCTATGGTTTTTACGGACAAATTTTGACGCGCTCTTGCACGTTTCCCCAATATTTCTGTCAATTTTATCCGCCATATCATATGACGGCGCGGATAAAAAATCGGATAACTTATAAAACCACCGACTATAAATCAAAAACTGGAGAGAATAGATCTCCTGTCCTTTTCCAATGTTTTTAGTGTGTTTAAAGTAACAAATAGATATTAATTTTAGTTTTAGCCGGCAAATCTAGAATCGAGCCCAAACACAGTATTTAGCTCCTGAGTTAAATCTTTACATACATACATACATACATAAAATCACGCCTTTATCCCTTACGGGGTAGGCAGAGCGTCAAACTCCTCGTAAAAGGCGCTTTCGCCACGTCTGACAAAAATTGAGGGTAATTTTAGATTGTAATGTGTATTGCTATAGTGACAGGTTGTCAGCCCATCGCCTAAATTACAATACACTGTAACCCTCGAGTCCCTTTTGCTGACTTCTACAGCATGCCCGGGAGGAAGGGCAGCTGGAACATTCTATGTTTTTCTATCTCTCCCAGTCCAGCATGGAAGAATAATCTCTACACCGTAGGATATTTTTGACGTAACGTACCAATATGTAGCATCTAGGACACCAAGATTATTTCAATATCTTCATTTTGGTGGTTTCTGTTGTATTTCAGTAGCTTCTGGTATAATATAAAAACATAGAACAAAAAAAACATCTCTACAAATCTCTTTTTCTGGTTCCTTAAGGTGGCGATATGGCTATATTCATACATACATACATATAATCACACCTTTATCCCTAATGGGGTAGGCAGAGCGTAAACGATTGAATCAAATGTCGTTCCGCCACATCTGACAAGTTTTGAGGGTTTTTCCGGATAGATCTGTATATTGCTATAGTGAAAGGTTGTCAGCCCATCGCCTAAATTACGGCCTCCAACGGCAATTTCTGTTCCTGTTACTACAACGAACTCGCTTTTTTGAATCGCTAATTTATAAGGTTCTAAATTATCTTTATAACAATTACTTGAGTCTGTTAGATCCGATTTATAATTCATTGTGTTTTTAGCGAGTTGCGATTTTTTTACTGACGGGGGCGCCACTTACCTTTTATAGTCACCTTAACGCAAAGTTTTATGACTGAACCTGACACAGAATGACATTCATTCTTGAACCATAAAGTTGCCCCTAAGCCACCAATTGCAGGTTTTACTGGCTTCCTCATAATTGTTAAGCTGGTAGTCTTGTCGATAGTAAAGGTTAAGGAACGCCTTCTGAAAGCTGTCTTTTGGCCTTTAAGGTAGTTTATTACCTTTATAAGATTTGCGATTTTCGCGGTTGTTTACTACAATAGAGTTCATGCTTTAAAAATATTTTCGTGATCTAAACTAATTTTGAAAAAGTATCCAAAATTATAGTAACATCAGTAAAACCAGAAATAAAATTGATCATAAAACCACCGAGGTATACCATCACTACATAGTATAAAACAAAGTCGCTTTCTCTGTCCCTATATCCCTATGAATGCATAAATCTTTAAAACTACGCAACGGATTTTGATGCGGTTTCTTTTAATAGATAGAGTGTGTCAAGAGGAAGGTTTATATGTATAATACATGCAGAATATAGAAGAGAAACACTAATAATTTCCGTGCGAAAACGGGGCGGGTCGCTAGTTATAATAATAAAGCTAGGCTATCTATCTCTCTCCTCGATAAGACATTTTATATGGACGTTGTTTGGCGCTCCTGTCATGTGACGTCATATGCTAGTTCGGACCTCTCTTTTTAACCAACTACTTTAAATTATTATAACTCGTAAACTAATTAATATTTTGCGTAAATTATTTCACATTTGTTTGCTAATGGTACCATAATTCTACACTAATTCTTCAAATGTCATTGATTTTTGGGACCGAGTAGTGACGTCACAATTTGTTATTTAACATGTTATAAAAGCCAGTAGGCAAATCATGATGTAAATAAATATTTGTATTTTAACGAGTTACAAATTACCTAGAAAATAAACATCTAGGTTTACGGTTTTACGTGTTACATTCGAATACTGTTACAGCCAAAGACTAGTTACATTTAGACTGAGCTTTTTGTATCATTAAAAAAATTTACTTCTGTAGGTCTGCTGAAAGAAATTTCTTTTTAGAAATAAGCAGTGCCCGTTGTGACTTTGTTTTTTATGAAGTTTTTGTGTACAATAAATTGTTTAACAATAAATAAATAGAGCAATTATCATACTCGCCAAGCGAACTCTCGCGATATGTTTTAATTGAGTGTACAGATCAGAAGTCCTATTTTCACTCGAATTGTAAACCGCATACGAAAGAATTTCATTCGCACGTCAAATAGTATAGAAATCGCATGGGAATGTTGCTGTTTCGCACAATCATTTCGATTCGAGTAAATAAAAAAAAACCTCCAGTATTGCTTTATAGTATGTACAAAATTTTCATATATCAAGTACGTGGGATTACAATAAATTTTACGTCATCCTCATACAAATATCATCTATCAGAAATGTTATAAAATGTGAAAGTTTACGTTCATTTTATGCTTTCTAAATATCTTCTATAATGCTATTGATTCGAAGAGCGCACAACTTGACTAAATCTTGACTAAAATTATTAGCATCCTTTCTGTCCTGTCGTGACAGAAAATGACAGGTAGTTTTATAAGTCGTTAAGTCGTGATTTTTGCAACAATGAATTGGTAAAAATATTATTCATTCTAGTAATTTTTAGAATAGAATTTTTATTTAGTATTTAACAAAATGTTGCGTCTGTGGAAGAAAATCATGAAAGCACCAACAGCACAAACTCTTACATTTGCAATAGAAGTTTCATAACACGGTCTACAGATATAAGGTCTTTGTTCACATGTAATCTAATCACTCCAGGAAATTGCAAACAACTTAATTAAACGAGGGAATTTGCATTAAATGTGCTATAAATCATTTACTCGTAAAACCTTTAGAAAATACGGGCGTCGGTGCTTGTTTCCTATATTAGGGGAAATAAAGTTATGACTGTTATTATGACAAATGTATTCACACAAAATTACGCAACCATTATTTCAATACCTTTTTACTCGAATGTATACATACATATAGTCACGCCTTTATCCCTAATGGGGGTGGGCACAGCGTAAAAGACCTAAACATAGGTCGTTCTAAAACTACTTGATTAGGGCTCTGACATGGCTCATGTAATGACCACTGCCAGACTGCTTGACCGGGACCAAAGCAACTTATCAGATTCTACAAACAAGCGATTCGCCTATAATTGTCCTTAGCAATCTAATGATTAGTGATGGGATGAATTAACAGTATATTAATTATGTCTGAAATAAATCTTTTGTATTTGCATCGAGCCCATAGGCTCTCGATCCAGAGGTTCCGGGTTTGATTCCCGGCGGGGGACAATGACTTTGTGTTGTTGTTGCTAGTTTATAGGCTAATCACCTGATTGTCTGAAACATAAGATGATCCATGCCGTCGGATGGGCATGTGAATAGGCGGTGCTGCGCCTGATTTCTATTTGTTTATATCAGTCAATCTGTCCCATCAGAATAAGAGATTGAAGGAAAAGAGAGTGCACCTGTGTGTAGCGAAACACTTGGACAATAAAAACTAGTCCTGCGCAGCGTTGGCCGATCTCTAGGAGATTGGCCGCCATCACCGAAAATCGGCGGGAGGACTATTATATTAATTTCGTACTACTGGTGGTAATCGAACCCTATATCTCTGTATCGAGATCTCAAAGCTCAGAACATAGAGCTGAGTCAGTTTATAACCTATATTTTTTTACGATACAAAAATAAAACTACTAAGTATCATAAATTGCAAAATACGCAAGCAAAAACGGCAAGATAAAACTTAAACTCTTTGATCCTTTAATATGAAATAATAGCATGTAATATTGCTAAAAGAACATAAAATGAAGGGTTCTTACGTTTTCTACGAAGCTTATAATCTGATTAAAAACAAGAATCGATATTCAGACAAGTGCCCGCTTATAATATAAGGTCTTATTTTGCTCATAGAAGTTACTATTTATTTATACCGAGTCTTTAAAGTAAGCAAGTACACTGTATTTCGGGAACATTAAGGGCCGTCTTCATAAAGCTATCTCAAGATTGAGAGCAATATTAAGTATGGACTTAACAGGTCATTTTGTACTGAAATGACATTTCTGATACGAACTCAAAATAGCCTCCAGTCTCAAGTGCTGATTATAAATACGGGCCTAAAATTATTGTCATACATGCTAAAAACGTTTCTTAGCGTAAGGGATGAAGGCGTGATGTTAAATTTCGGAGATTATTGACAAAGATATTTCTTTTTCATTTTAGTTGTTAAAGAAATTTCCCATTCTTGATTTACAAGACCCGTGTTTTAATTAAACTGTAAAAACTAAGGATTATTATTGAATAAATATAAATAAGAATAATATTTTTATTTTAAAAGAAAAAGTAAATAATTCATTAGGAGCTACTCTTGAAACATAAATAATATTATGTTCGTAATTCCGTATGTATAATTCAATCATCACTACATAGTATAAAACAAAGTCGCTTTCTCTGTCCCTATATCCCTATGTATGCTTAGATCTTTAAAACTACGCAACAGATTTTGATGCAGTTTCTTTTAATGGTTAGAGTAATTCAAGAGGAAGGTTTATATGTATAATACATGCAGAATATAGTAGAGAAACACTGATGATTTCCGTGCGAAGCCGGGGCGGGTCGCTCGTTCCTTATAAACTTCAAAAACTCTGCTAGTAACAACTACAAAAAAATATAAGCCTTCCATTTGAGTTTGTTGTAGTCGGGTTAAAACGTCCAGAAAGAATACGGGGTGTAAGGGACTGCGTCTTGCAAACTGATAGGAGTTGCTCAGGCAACGAAACTAAACAAGTTATACAAAACTAAAGAATTTCCTAGTGATACTTGTTCAGTTTCGTGGACTAAACAACCTCTATAAGTTTGCGGGACCCTGTCCCTTACACCCGGTATTTTGAAACGCGGTATTCTGTGAGATTATTAGGTTATCAGTTATCAGGCGGCAAATTACACACATTCGAGTATCAGTGAAATGTATCTTTTTAAGGGAATTTTATACTCTACGACTCATAAAATTGAGCTATAGTAATATGACAGTACAGGTTAGACGCGGCGCGGCACGGCACTGCAGCGGCGCGGCACTGCGCGACAAAGTCTGTCAAAATGTATGAACTGCCATTGCCGCTCCGCTGCAGCTTCAGTGCCTCTTCAGTGCGTAACATCTCATCATATATTGTTATACAAGGAATTTCCGGAAAATTCGTGCAGTCTAACCTTTATATGGCATTAAAGTTTTTTGTATTTGCATTTTATTTTTTTGGATGCACATTTTTTAATCCTATATTTATGACTTGCATGTATTTTTGTATAAACATATAATCACGCCTTTATCCCTAACGGAGAAGGCAGTGCCTTAACTACATAAACAAAGGAAGTTCCGCCACGTCTGCCAAAGTTTTGAGGGTTATTTAAGATAGATTTGTAGTTATATTGCTGTAGTGACAGGTTGTCAGCCCATCATTGAAATATAGTGAACCCCTCGGATCCCTTAGCTGGTTTCTACAGCATACCCGGTAGGGCAGCAGCTGTCATATACCATGTTTTTCTCTCGCTCCCAATCCAGCATGGAAGTTTTAAAGAAAACTTACATACATACATACATAAAATCACGCCTTTATCCCTAATGGGGTAGGCAGAGCGCAAACGACCTAAACTAAGGTCATTCCGCCACGTCTGACAAAGTTTTGAGGGTTATTCAAGATAGATTTGTAGGTATATTGCTGTAGTGACAGGTTGTCAGCCCATCGTCTGAATTGCAATTTACAGAAACCCTCGTATCCCTTAGCTGGTTTTTACAGCATGCTCGGGAGGAAATGCAGCCGGCACATTCTATGTTTTTCTCTTGCTCCCAGGCCGGCATGGATATAAATATAACACAGCTAATAGGTTAAAGAAGGCATGAAAAGCCTTATCCGTACAAAATGTTATCTTAAATGCTAGGAAGGTAGATAAGACGCAAAATCAGTAGCAAGAATCTTTATTAGGGATATTTTACACCTGGCTATGAAAACAGGGGATTATTTTTATAGCTGGATATAAGAAAAGGCATTTTTATGGTATCCAGTTATTATTAGTGCCTGTAGTTAAAGCACAGAGCAGATGAGAAGTTTTGAAATAGAAGTGACATTAACTTATGTGAAACGTTTGATGTCGTTAACTATAAAAAAACAACTGTGATTTTATTTATAATTACTAAAATTGATGGATATTTTCCATATTAAACATGCAGCCGGATTATCGAGTGTAGTACAATTCACAGGGAAAACTGGCAACTACAATCTATACTTCCATATCACTACATAGTATAAAACAAAGTCGCTTTCTCAGTCCCTATATCCCTATGTAGGCTTAACAGATATGGGTGAAATTTGGTATGATGATAGACGAGCATGTGCTGTATATAAACACGCCACCGTACTTAGGGGGTTAGTTGATGATTAAGCTTGATCTTTTAATATTTTTTATTAACTCAAAACAAATAAAAAAAAATAACAATAGACAGACAGAGTACATTGAAGGCAGCCTTATTACTATGGTAGCAATTTCTGATAAGGAACCTTTACCCTTTCACTTGATATATTAGTCGATGGTCTAGTGGTGGGAGCCATGGTTTTACGATCGGGAGGTCCTGGGTTTGATTCCCAGGGGGAAACACAAAGTTGATATTTGTCAATTTATCATTTTGTGTGGTTTTCCTTAGTTTGGTTAGGACATTGCAGGCTGAATCACCAGATTGTCCGAAAGAAAAAAACGATTCTGTGCTTCGGAAAGAACGCTAAGCCGTCGGTCCCGGTCGCTGTCTTTAATAGTGGTCGTTACTAAAACCATATCAGAGGCCTAATAGCTGTGCTACTAGGTGGTTTGAAAACTCTGACACCAGGGTTCATCGGATCGTTCGACTCGAGAATCCCCTCGCTAAGAAGAAGAGTCGATCAAGTTTAATGACTTAGGTTTTCGGGAAGAGAATACTATTTCGGATGGACATAAACAACGCATTACATAATAGGGTAGGCAGAGCGTAAACGACCCGAACAAAGGTCGTTCCGCCACGTCTGGCAAAGTTTTGAGGGTTATTTAAGATAGATTTGTAAGCATATTGCTGTAGTGACAGGTTGTCAGCCCATCGCCTTAATTGCAATACATCGAAACCCTCGGAATCCCTTAGCTGGTTTTTACAGCATGCCCGGGAGGACAAGCAGCAGGCACATTCTATGTTTTTCTCTCGCTCCCAGGCCGGCATGGAAGAAACACGACAACACGACATAATGTTTAATCAAATTCACTAATTACTGTGTACTTGACACCTGTCTGCATTGATTATTCCACTTGACAATATTATTACCGCAAAGAAAAAAAAGTTGCATCGCAATCGTATCGCGTCTGTAAAAAAAGTTACATTTTTAATCGATGGCTCATTACCATCGATCGGCGATGGTAATGAGAATCGACAAGCTGTCGCGTTGCCACAGAAGTATAGATCTAAGTTCATGGTAGAAGTGACATAAAACTTTATTTTTTTAAATTACGTTTTAAGGTTTTCTCTTGAATATCTAGACTTGCGAGTTATAAGTCTAAGTTTCTGTATTCATAATAATATTTTGTTGTTAAACATACATATAATCACGCTTTTATCAAAAATGAGGTAGGCATAGCGTAAGCGACCTGAACAAACGTCGTTCCGCCACTTCTGACTAAGTTTTGAAGGTTATTTAAAATAGATTTGTAGGTGTATTACTGTAGTGACAGGTTGTCAGCTCATCGCCTAAACTACAATATACTGAAATCCTCGGATCAATTAGCTGATTTTTACAGAATGCCCGGGAGAAATGTAGCTGGCACATTCTATGTTTTTCTCTTGCTACCAGGCCAGCATGGAAGTATTTATCCTTATCCTTTTATCCATGGTTATTTAAAATCTTTAAAAAATATATTTTTATCGATTTTCTACATGACAAGGTAATGAAAAAAAATCTTAATACACGAAGGAGATTTATTTACAACTAGGGACCAACCCCGGCTTCGCACGGAAATTATCAGTGTTTCTCTACTACATAATCCATGTATTATACATATAAACCTTAGTTTTAAATCACTCTATCCATTAAAAGAAACCGCATTAAAATCCGTTGCGTAGTTTTAAAGATTTATGCATACATAGGGATATAGGGACAGAGAAAGCGACTTTGTTTTATACTATGTAGTGAAGAAAGGAGGGCATTTCTATCCCTTCACTTCTGTGTCCATGTCGGTGGCCGAAGATTGATACGATACATCGTTTTACATGATACCGCTCGCAATTACACACTTTTATATCGCTTTTAATACCTTTTAATATGCAATACAAAGTCATTACCATCCAAGATGGACACCTTGGACCGGTAATGATTATATATTATTTTTAGGAAGTATTTCTTGCGTGTTTTTTGTCCTGTATTTATCAGTTGTCTTTTAGCTAGTTGGGAGCGAGAGAAAAACATAGAAAGTTCCATCTGCATTTCTTCCCGGGCATGCTGTAAAATCCAGCTAAGGGATCCGAGGGTTTCTGTATGTTGATATTTAGGCGATGGGCCAACAACCTGTCACTACAGCATATTACCCACAAATCTATCTTAAGTAACCAGCAAAACTTTGTCAGACGTGGCGGACGTGTCGTTTACGCTCTGCCCACCCCATTACGGATAAAGGTGTGATTATATGTATGTATCTATCAGTTATTCTCTACTGCAACTAGGAGATTTAAAAATAGAACGAGCAAGTCGATTGATGTGATGGGCTGCAATCTAATTAATCATTTCCTTCTTTTTCTGTCGAGTGAGATTCCAAAGGGAACGACATTTCTTTTTAATTGCGAGATTGGCATTTCCAGTTCTTCTTCTATTTCTATGAACATAGTGAGAGCACGCCTGTCTCCCTAATTGGGTAGGCAGAGCGTTAACAACCTAAACAAAGGTCATTTCGCCCATCGTTTAAATTGCAATATACAGAAACCCTCGGATCCCTTAGCTAGTTTTTACAGCATGCCCGGGAATAAATTCAGCTGGCACATTCTATGTTTTACTCTTTCTCCCAGCATGGAAGAAATATGACTACTATGAATATGACTAACAAAATTATGATAGACAGACACCCAGACACCCAGACAGACGGACAGACGGACAGACGGACAAAATCTATAAACTTCCGAATGACACGCTTGATGTGAAACTCTGTTCCGACTTGGCAGCAAGTAGCAACATGTCATCGAAATAGACGAGAGGACGGTGGCCTATTTCACAAATAAATATGTATCTATGTTGGTGTTTATTCTTCCATGCTGGCCTGGGAGCAAGAGAAAAACATAGAATGTGCCAGCTGCATCTCCTCCCGCGCATGCTGTAAAAACCAGGTAAGGAATCCGGGCGTTTCTGTATATCGCAATTTAGGCGAACGGGGTGACAACCAGTCATTACAGCAATATATCCACAAATCTATCTCAAATAACCCTCAAAACTTTGTCAGACGTGGCGGGACGAGCTTTGTTTGGGTTGTTTACGCTCTGCCTGCCCCGTTGGGAATAGAGGCGTGTTTATATGTATGTATGCTAGGTGTTAATTTTTATGTCTATTTGTGTCAGTGAAAAATCAGTCTCTATCCGTTTTGAGTCAATGTACTATCATGGTCTTTTTACAGTCACTAAAACACTGCTGGATTAAATATGGGCCATGGTAAGGGCCTCCATGACGATTTAAGAAAGAACTTGAAACTTTATTACCGGTCAGTGCATGACTGCGGTAGCTCAGTTGGTAGAGCAATAGGTTGTGCGTTCAAAACCTGTCCGGGTCGATTTTTTGTTTTGTTACTTCCCATATTTTACATGTAAGGGAGATTGTAAGGCTACATGGTGTAATCTCCTTAGTTTATGAGAAGAAACGCGACGTATGACGTCACGCTCGCGCTCTGTTAGTCAGTGCGGGTCGGCCATTTGAATCGGTGTTTACGTTTTATAAGTGAACCTACGAAAAATTATATAAAAGGATAACTGTTTGTTGGATTTTACATTAAAATATTGTTGTTCAAACCCGCAAGCCATCGTCTTATTATATTGGGCTATGGCCTAAGGCCCGAAGAATCTAGATTATTATTCTAAGTCTTAGACCAATAGAGTACAGAGACAAGTTTTTAACTGCGATGTCAGAACGGAAAGTTTCTAATCTTATTCCAAATTCCTTTTTTTTAATTGTTTTTATCTAAAATAGCATAAAATACTTTTTTATTTCTAAAGCACTTGTGTTAAATTTAACATTTAACGACTTACCCCTTAAGGGTCTGTAAGAGAATAATTAAATTCGACAAAGTTCCTTCGCTAGCTTCAACCGTTTAAATGAAAATGGTTGTGGAGATTTACGTTGAGATTTCTCCAGTGGCTTGAACGAAGGAAATAGTTAAAGATTTTCGATTCGATTTATTGAATTTATTCCCAATAAGATTTTATTTTTCACTTAGTTAGAATTGGGACTAGTACCAATTAAATAGGAATAAAACAAAGAACACGAGTCAATAAAATAAATGAATTATTTTCATTTATTTTATTGACTAAGTTATTATTTCTCTGGGCAACGTGGATATGACTGGATCGTACATACATATAATCACGCCTTTATCCCTAATGGGGTAGGAGCGTAAATAACCTACACAAAGTTTGTTCCGCCAGGTCTGCCAACGATTTGAGGGTTATAGTGACAGGATTGCTGTAGTGACAGGTTGTCAGCCCATCGCCTAAATTACAAATACTGAAACCCTCGGATCCCTTAGCTGGTTTTTACAGCATGCCCGGGAGGATATGCAGCTGGCCCATTCTATGATTTGCTCTCGCTCCCAGTCCAGCATGGAAGAAATGACTGGATCAAAACACATGAATAAAGGAATATTAACTAGGAAACAAATATAATATTATTAGTTATAGCCCCTGACCGCAGGCTGAACCTATTTACATACATACCTACACACATATAATCACGCCTTTATCCCTAATGGGGTAGGCAGAGTGTAAACGACATAAATAATGGTCGTTCCGCCACGTCTGACAAAGTTTTAGGGGTTATTTAAGATAGAAATAGAGGAAATGCAGCTAGCAAATTCTATGTTTTTCTCTCGCTCCCAGTCCAGCATGAAAAAAGTATATATAAGGTAGATTTATAGTTTCATTGCTGGAGTGATAGGTTGTCAGCCCATCGCCTAAATTGCAGTATACAGAAACCCTCGGATCCCTTAGCTGGTTTTTACAGCATACCCGGGAGGAAATGCAGCTGGCACTTTCTAAGTTTTTCTCTCGCTCCCAGTCCAGAATGGAAAAAAAACCTATTTAAATAAGCTATTTGACACTCGACATAACAATAAGAGTAAAGTGGCTGAAGTTAGTTGGCCTTACAATTCTCTCCCTGTATCCTAATGTATGCATAAATCTTTAAAACTACGCAACGGATTTTGATGCAGTTTCTTTTAATAGATAGAATAATTTAAGAGGAAGGTTTCAATGTATAATACATATAGTAGAGGAACACTGATAATTTCCGTGCGAAGCCGGGGCAGGTCGCTAGTTCTTTATAATTTCCGTTTTCCTAGATCCTTTACGTGTCTAACGTGAAGACCTACGCAGTGTATTCACATCCGGAAACCTTGGATCGTTTCTGTATGCCATTGGCCTGGTTATTATTCAGCGGAAACTTTTAAGTGTTGTGTCCAGTGCAAGCTATGATTTGAAAGATTAATTTTTCCACGACCTTATCCCGCCAGTTCCCTTCTTCCATCGGACATCTAGACGCACCGCAAGATACCTTACCTGGTCGATGTTCCACTAATAAGGATTTAGCGCTTTCAAAACTCTTTCATAACGCGCACGGCACAAGAGTGGAACTCTCTACCTGCATCTGTGTTTCCGAATGCATACAACCCCCAACACTTCAAAGTTAGAATGAATAGGCATTTTCTGGGTGAGTTCGCTCCATCGTTGACTTCGTCTTTGTCGCTTCCGACCTAGACTGGAGTCACGAGTAAACCCATTTCTAATAACATAACAAAAAAATACTTTATTGCACGTAAGAAAACAAATCATACAATACAACAGATAACAACAAAAGACAAGTACAACATATGCGGCCTTATTGCTAAGGTATTATTTTCTTCCAGGCAACCTTTAATAAAAAAAAAAATTTAAACATAAATAATCAACGCATGTCAGATTCAAAATAGTAAGCTTGGAACACCGTTTCATTACACTATCATTTTAAGCTACCGCAGTCTTTTACTTAAGATTAGTTTTTTTTTTATCTTGTATATCTTTGAAAGCCATGTCAATTATGTTGGTAAAGAGATGAAACAGTATCTCAATGAAACAGGTTTAATTATTTCTGGAATAACCATTAAAACTTGTCAGAGCAAGCGGAACGACCTATGTTTAGGTCGTTAACGCTATAGCTATCCCATTATGGATAAAGGCGTGCTTATGTATGTATGTAGGTTTAATTGAGCCCACGCCGGATTTGATTTTTCTTTTGTAATATTTTTTGTAATATTAGTCATAATAATCGAGGGCAATAATATAAAAAAATAGCATAGCTTCAACTGTACGGCAGACTTTACAAAATGCGTCAGTACTAATCTTTGAGCTGAAAATAGTACAAATAATATTACTAATGAGTTATTGAAAACAACAAACTAAAACTAATATGACGAAGATATAATTTTGTTGAGTGATTTATTTGTCATTGTTTTAAATCTATCAATTAATCTTAGGCTCGTATTTGTAAAGCTATCTCAAGTTTGAGAGCATTATTAAGTATGAATTTGACAAGCCATTTTGTACTGCAATGACATTTCTGATACGAACTCAAACTAGCTGTCAATCTCAAGTGCGGATTATAAATACGGGCCTTAGTCACATCATCTGCCATAAAATACTGCTGCTAGACATGGACTTCCCCCAATCGAAAATCAAATCACTTTTGATTTGATCCCACAAATGTTTGGAAGATGACTATTTATTTACAGTGATCGCTTCTACCCATTTCCAGAGAGCCCGATGGTGTAGTGGATAGGGCCGCTGCCTCCTGAGCGGGGAGGTCGTGGTTCGAATCCAACCACGTACCAATGTGTTTTTCGGTTTTCGAATTTCATATGTACGTTTATTCGGTGCTTTTTCCGTGCTTCGGAAGGCACGTTAAGCCGTTAGTCCCGGTTAATATCGTTAAATACCGTACATATTAGTCGTTAAGCCATATCAGAGGCTAGTGCTAAGCATTGGCGGCTTGAAAACTCTGACCTAATCTAGGATTGGGTCTGGTTTCCCTTCTAGGTTGCGGAGGTCAGATGGCAGTCGGTCTGTGTAAAAACCAGTACCCTCGTTCAATCCCCTAGATTAGGAAGCCGACCCCGTGAGATACGGGATAAGGCTAGGGAGATGATGCTTCTGCCCATTTCCTAGATTTACCCCTTTGTTATATGGGGTGCTATACGGGGTGAAAGGGACAGCGTCCCGCAAACTGATAGGGGTTTCTGATCGAGATAGTCATTTTGTACGGGAAAGCCATTTTTTTTTAATTTTCTTATATAAATTCCTGGTGAATATTGTTCAGAATCGTTGACTGAGCAACCCCTATCAGTTCGCGGGAAACCCGGTATACGTATATAATGTCAAAGAATTTGATCTTCATTTCAATCAACTTAGGATTATTTATGAACAGTTTTCTGGACTGCTACCAGAACCGACAGCTTAACATCCGCCGTACAGCATCGTCTTACTTCTCAGATAATTAAGATGGTTGAGTCTGCATTGTCCTTGCCAAACTAGGAAACAGATATATCAACCTGATGTGTTCAAAGTTCCAAGCTGGACTGGGAGCGAGAGAAAAACATAGAATGTACCAGCTGCATTTCCTCCCTGGCATGCTGTAAAAGTCAGCTAAGGGATCCGAGGGTTTCAGTATATTGCAATGTAGGCGATGGGCTGACAACCTGTCACTACAGCAATATACCTACAAATCTATCTTAAATAACCCTCAAAAATTTGTCAGACGTGGCGGAACGACCTTTGTTTAGGTCGTTTACGCTCTGCCTACCCCATAGGGATAAAGGCGTGATTATATGTATGTATGTGTTCAAATAAGAATCGAAACTACAAATCCCAGATCCAGTACCGATTTCCCATTTTAACCGACTTAAAAAAGGTGAAGTAGCACCAAATTGCAATTCATAATATTTTTAACTCGTATTTCAAAAACTTTCTTTCTGAGGTAGTGTCTTCTAAGTTTCATCAACATCAAATTAGTAATTTTCAAGATGTAGGGCTCAATTGTAGATACCACCGGCTAAAAGTAAAATTAAAATTTATCTGTCACTTTCAAAATAATAAAATTGAAAAAGGACAGGCGATTTATACTCTATGGTTTTACACTTTGTCAGTTAGGTTTTGACGCGCTTTTCCCCAGTATTTCTGTCAATTTTATCCGCCATATCATATGACGGCGTATACAAATAACAGATAACGCATAAATAATTGTTTTTATAGCATTAGATCGTTTACGCTCTACCTACCCTATTAGGTATAAAGGCGTGATTATATATGTATGTATGTATGTATAATGCATAAAACCATCGACTATAAATCAAAAACCTCTTGCCCTTTTCCAATCTTTTTAGTTTGCATACATACAAACATATAATCACGCCTATATCCCTAATGGGGTAGGCAGAGCGTAAACGGCCTAAACAAAGGCCGTTCCGCCGCGTCTGACAAAGTCTTGAGAGCCATTCAAGAAAGATTTGTACGTATATTGCTGTAGTGACAGGTTGTCAGCCCATCGCCTAAATTGCAATATACTGAAACCCTCAGATCCCTTAACTGGTTTTTACAGCATGCTCGGGAGGAAATGCAGCTGGCACATTCTATGTTTTTCTCTCACTCCCAGTCCAGCATGGAAGATTTTTAGTTTGAAAGTGACAAATACATTTAATTTTTAGTTTTGGCAAATCTAGAACCGAGCCCATAGAGTCTTACGTTTTAGGGCGATTGAACCCGTTCTGAGCATTCTTTCACTTGCACCGTAACATCTATTATTGTCCTCGTTGACGTCATCCTTGTTTGATGGCTGATCGAATAGAACAATTGGTGTTTGTATCAATTCTTTTCCATTCCCTTTATTGTCACCGACTCGATCAGTCTTGCTTCTGATGTGTTGTGAAGATGTAGCCACTTAAGTGCAATGGTATTTTAAACAAGTGTGTTTTCTTTATAAAAATATTTGTGCGCTAGCATGTCAAAGGCCTTTCTAAAATCTCTTATCCAAATTTGTCAGTTTTTTATTAGTTACACAGGGATTTTCGTGAGTATTTTCATGTGCTTCTATTCTGCATATTTTTGTATGTACAGCTCGCAATTTCTAAATTACTTCATGATTATGGCAAAGCCATGTCTCTTAAAAATAAATTGTACAATTAGAAGAAATTGAAATCAAATATATTATATTGGGAGAGGAAAACCAAAGAAAATATGGATGTGTGAAAGTTTTTTTTAAGACATACATACGTACATAAATCACGCCTTTATCCCTTACGGGGTAGGCAGAGCGTTTAACGCCTCGTAAAAGGCGCTTTACCCACGTCTGACAAAAATTGAAGGCAATTTTAGATTGTAATATGTATTGCTTTAGTGACAGGTTGTCAGCCCATCGCCTAAATTACAATACACTATAACCCTCGAGTCCCTTTTGCTGACTTCAACAGCATGCCCGGGAGGAAGGGCAGCTGGAACATTCTATGTTTTTCTATCTCTCCCAGTCCAGCATGGGAGAAAGTTTTTTTTAAGATCATTATAATAATTCTCCAGAATGGATGCGAGTGTTGATTTTTAGGCTGAGAGGGATGAATGGAATAATAAAACACACTGCGCCAACCACAAACAAATGGGATAAGGGCAAGTGAATGATGATGGTTCTTATGAGATGGCATATGTTTCTTCCATGCTGGACTGGGAGCGAAAGGAAAACATTGAAGGTGCCAGCCGCATTTCCGCCCGGGCTTGCTGTAAAAACCAGCTGAGGGATCCGTGGGTTTCAGTATATTGCAATTTAGGCTATAGGCTGACAACCAGTCACTACAGCAAGATACCTACAAATCTATCTTAAATAATCTTCAAATCTTTGTCAGACAGGCGGGACGATCTTTGTTTAGGTCGTTTACACTCTGCCTACCCCATTAGGGATAAAGGCGTGATTATATGTATGGATGTATATGTATAAATTTATGCAAAGGTGCCGCGTATTATCAGGCAGAACGCATTTCCACTTAACATGTTAAGGTTAAAAGTAAAACTGACTTTTAACAAGCATAAGCGAGTAATGTAATAACAATGACATCATAGCTAATCAGTTGTTACTATTGAATACTATATAATAAATTTATTTTTAGTCTCAAAACATAATCGTCGAATTACGTATATAAACATGAATGAAGTCATAATTACATGGAGTTCGTAGCTTGAAGTAGTGTAACATAATATTGGAAACTTGCAACAATTTTAACAAATTTTGTAGGAATAACGTTGGTATTGAAATTAGTGCAAAATCTGTATAGAATTCTATAAAACAAATAATATGCAAGGTATAATGAACTCATCGAATAGTGATGAAAAAAATAAAGAAAAACAACGTTGTTTTTAAAAGTTTAACCTTTTGTATTCTTTTGTTTCAGATAAAAACAACAAGATGACAGTGAATTCAACTACCAAATTCATAACGAAAAGTGTAAATTAAGTGTAATTTTTAGTGTCAAGTTTAAGTTCTCAGTGATATAAGTGTCAAAAAACATGTCAAAATCGAACACAAAATAAATTCTAAAATCTCCAGTGCTAAGTCTGAAAGTAAACCTCCTGCCCAAGTGTCATTGGGTGAGAGTGAGAAAGAAAGTGATAATTTGTGTAATAGTGAAAGAGACAGAGCTATCTATGTGCTCGAAGGCGGGACTGGACAAGATGACCAACATCACGCCGGAGACGAGAGTCATGATGATGAGGAGCGTCGACCCCAGGAACTGCTATAGAAGACAGGTGACGGCAAATTATTATTTTAAAACGGTGTTCTTTGTGGTTGTATCTATGTATGTCCATGGCATCCCGATACAGGGAATTTAAGTGAGGTGATTCGGAAGGCACGTTAAGCCGTTGGTCCCGGTTAATATAATTTAATACCGTAGATAATAGTCGTTAAGCCATTTCAGAGGCCAGTGACAAGCATTGGCGGATTGAAAACTCTGACCTAATCTAGGATTGGGTCTGGTTCCGCTTCTGGGTTGCGGCGGTCGGATGTCAGTAGCTCTGTGTAAAAACCAGTACCCTCGTTAAATCACCTAGAATAGGTAGCCGATGCGAGATACAGGATAAGGTTAGGTAGATGATGATAGAAATCATGCACGAAGTATGAGCTAATCAATAGGGCGAGCGAAACGAGCGTAACATTATGCTAAATATAGTCTAATCAAAACGTTTCACGACATAAGTAACCTATAGGTTAAAGGGAGTGAAGCAAGCTCGGGGTAACACCAAAGATTGAACCAATACAGTACGCGCGTTACATTACACGATACTAGAATGAATCGATTCCTTCCGCGAGTGAAACGAGCGCGTCAATTTAATTCGAATGTAATAAGATCGAAACGATCGCGATATTTCAAGAAAGTTGAATCAATTCGTTATACAAGCGAAGCGAACTCGACATTCTAATTAACTATAAATAGTAACGACCCTAGTATTGACCCTTGCGGAAACATCTAGCTTCTAATACAACACATATTTTATTGGTAATGATGTTACAAGTCACATTTGATAATATTGATTCGCACAATCTGATAATATAAATTAATTTTAAGAACTTACTTAAAATTATAATATTTAACATATTATGTCACTACATTACAATTTGTAAGAGTAAGTTTTATTTCATTAAAGTCATTCGTAATAAGAAAATATTCATTGCTTATTGAACACTAAACTACTACACTAAAGTGTTTTTTATAACAAAAATTGGCTTACTTGTTTGTATGGAAAGGAGGGTTAGCCCTCGACGTTTCGATACTATACGAGGATCTTCATCAGGAGAGAAGAAAGTCACACTCCACCCTTAATAATTAAAACTGTTTAATTATTTCATTATTGCTAATTGATATCATAATGTCAGTTCTAATTTCATAAATTCATTATATTCGTAAAATTGGTTGTCCAACAACAAATTCTTAAGTTTCTGTTTGAACACGGCTATGGAAGTTGCATCACGCACCTCGCTCGGTAATCTATTATACACCTCAGATCCGGCTATGTATACAGACAGACTGCTCTGATCGTGATTCCTAGTGTGCACGTGTGGAAACTATTCACTTAGATACTGAGATCGGTCAAGTCAAGAGTCTATTAGATACCGTTCCGGGTTGTTCTTAGAATCTGCACAATTGGCTATTCTTCTTCTTCTTAGCGAGTGGATTCCAGAGCCGAACAACAACCCGATAAACCCTAAAGTCAGTTTTCAAACTGCCAAGTAGCACAGCTATTAGGCCTCTGACATGGGTTTGAGTAACGACTACTATCAAAGACAGCGACAGGGACCGACGGCTTAACGTAACGTGCGTTTTCTCGGACAATCAGGTGATTGTGCCTGCAGTGTCCGAACCAAACTAGGGAAAACCTCACAAAGTGATAAATTGACAAATATCAACTTCGTGTTCCGCCCTGGGAATCGAACCCAGGACCTCGGGACCGTAAGTCCATGGCTCTAACTACTAGAGTTTGAAGGAGAAAGCCTGAAAATAGGGTTTGGTCTTGTGCTAGCTTTTGAGTCTCTCATGCCCATTGTCAACTCTGGTCAACAAAGGAGCTCACCCAGAGGACTTTAAAGCCAAGCGGTTTACAAATCATGAATTTGGATTTAATACCTGGGTCCGAGTGTAAGGGACATCTTACCAAAAGGGGCTGCTCAGTCAACAAAACTAAATTCTTTCCCATTAAGTTGTCCCAGTGAATTTCCTGCTGATAGATGTTCAGTCTAAAAACCAGTACCCTCGTTCTATCCCCTGGATTGGGTAGCCGGCCCGTGAGATGCGGGATAAGGCTAGGGAGATGGAGATGGAGATGGAGATGTTCAGTTTAATTGACTGAGCAACCCCTATCAGTTTGCGGAACGCTGTCCCTTACACCCGGTATGCTTCATCTTATGTCTGTACTAACCTTTAGTTTGTAGGGGTTAATATAAAATGATGTTCTGAAGTAACAAAAAAAAACTTACTAGAATGAATTTCTATTGTAAATTTTAATTTTCTAACATTCTTTTTCCAGATCTGCATTGAAAAACCACAGTCTATTATTGCTATTCATAAAACCTTATTCATCTGATCTCATTGTTAAGACACAATAGAATATTACAAACGTAACATGCACTGAAGTACAAAAGCGATCTTAAAAAAATGTATTTTCATATAATTTTCTTATTTGATCTTGAAAAATCTAGATTTTTTCATGCTGGCTGGATTTGTATATCAGCTGTTATCTGACTGGGCGCATTATACACCCACGCTTTATATGAATGTGGGAGCCCGATGGTGTAGTGGATAGGGCCACTGGCTCCTGAGTGGGAGGTCGTGGTTCGAATCCCACCACGTACCAATTTGTTTTACGGTTTTCGAATTTCATATGTATGTTTATTCGGCGCTTTTTCCGTGCTTCGGAAGGCACGTTAAGCCGTTGGACCCGGTTAAAATCATTTAACACCGTAGATATTAGTCGTTAAGTCATATGAGAGGGCAGTGCTAAGCATTGGCGGCTTGAAGCTCTGACGTAATCTAGGATTGGGTCTGGTTTCCCTTCTGGGTTGCGGTGGTCAGATGGCAGTCGCTCTGTATAAGAACCAGTACCCTCGTTCAATCACCTAGATTAGGTAGCCAACCCCATCAGATACGGGATAAGGCTAGGGAGATGATGCTTTATATGAACGTGGCAAGAAAGGGACTAACGCCGCCATCTTTAAATTTGACATTATTTTGACAGTTCTCCTTATACGCCAGCGCCCCGCCCGCGTTTATTGAGAACCTTTGTATATCAAAAAGTTACTTACTGACCGAGCATACTAAAAACTAGTAAAGGGATCCCCAGATAATTGGCCTGATAACAAATCAATCACTTATTATGGTATTTGAAATAACCCTGATTTTAAACATACATACATACATATAGTCACGCCTTTATCCCTAATGGGGTAGGCAGAGCGTAAACGACCTAAACAAAGGTCGTTCCGAAACGTCTGACAAAGTTTTGAGGGTTATTTAAGATAGATTTGTAGGTATATTGCTGTAGTGACAGGTTGTCAGCCGACCGCCTAAATTGCAATGTACTGAAACCCTCGGATCTCTTAGCTGATTTTTACAGCATGCCCGGGAGGAAATGCAGCTGGTACATTCTATGTTTTTCTTTCGCTCCCAGTCCAGAATGGAAGATAATAAACATGGTAATGGAAATATAGAAACAAAAACTATAGAGTTTTTGTAAAACACAGCCAAAGCGAATTTTTGAGTGTGGTGCTTATAACAAAAGATTTTTACATATTTACTTCTAAACAATCTTCTTCTTCTGTCGAGTCTATCGACCCGATGAACCCTGGTGTCAGAGTTTTTAAACCGCCTAGTAGCACAACTATCAGGCCTCTGACATGGTTTGAGTAACGACCACTATCAAAGACAGCCACCGGGACCGACGGCTTAACGTGCCCTCCGAAGCACGGAATCTTTTTCTTTTTTCGGACAATCAGGTGATTCACCCTGCAATGTCCTAACCAAACTGGGGAAAAATTTACAAAGTGATAAATTTTCAAATATCAACTTTTGTGATTCCCCCTGGGAATCGAACCCAGGACCTTCGGATCAGGAGTCCAAGGCACTAGCCACTAGACCACGGAGGCAGTTAAACAATGGCGCGATGACTTAGATTCTTTTGAAAAACACTGGCAAAACATAGCTGGAGATCGAGACCAGTGGAAAAAGAAAGGGCTTTGCCTTGCAGTGGGACATTTCAGGCTAAGAAAAAAAAAACTTCTAAAAAGCAAGCAAAACAATTTTGTCTAGGTCAAGATTATATCGACCCATACATAATGAACCGAACCAAGCCGGACTTCCGACCTACACGGACCCATGTCCCCCCTAACCTTAAAACCTATAAAATACACTCGCTACATCCAAATCTACCTATAAACATAATTGTATACTGCATAATACCCAGACCGTAATCCTGATCTTACTGTACACACAACAATAATCTTTATGACGGGTGTGTAAGGTTGGTATTCGAAGGTAGTTGTATGTGTGGCAGTGTAACGGTCAGTGACCCCGCCGAAATACTGCTCCATCTAGCATTGCTTTCAGATAAAAGGGATAGGGATGGGAAGAGTCGATTTTGGATATTTGGTTTCTACATACATACATATAATCACGCCTCTATCCCTAATGGGGTAGGCAGAGCGTAAACGACCTAAACAAAGGTCGTTCCGCCACGTCCGACAAAGTTTTGAGGGTTATTTAAGATAGATTTGTAGGTATATTGCTGTAGTGACAGGTTGTCAGCCCATCGCCTAAATTGCAATATACAAAAATCCTCGGATCCCTTAGCTGGTTTTTACAGCATGCCCGGGAGGAAATGCAGCTGGCATATTCTACGATTTTCTTTCGCTCCCAATCCAGCATGGAAGCAGTATTTGGTTCCTACAATATTTTAGACAAATCGATTGCATGATTGCATGAATTTAACATATGTAAAACCTACTCAGTCAAAGAGACTGCCCCGAGGTGGGAAGGTACCCATCACACTGGCAGCGTTCCCTCGTTGGATAGCCAACGAGATGTGCTGTACCAGATACGACTCGGCGCGGGGGTCAGATCCGTTTCGTTTTAACCGCCGCCGCCCCAGTTCCTTAATAAAATCTTTGGCTTCAGCACACCAAGAGCCCGAAATCGTACGATTCGCACAAATTCACATAACGCTTATTTGTTAACTCTATTTGTATTTTTTTAATATCATCATCATCTCTTTACCTTATCTCACGGGGTCGGCTACCTATTGTAGGTGATTGAACGAGGGTACTGGTTTTTACACAGAGCGACTGCCATCTGACCACCGCAACCCAGAAGGGAAACCAGACCCAATCCTATTTATATAATTTTAAAAAACAAGAGGAAAACCTTATCGACACTGAATACTATCCTTGACCCATCACTAGCAGTTCATTCACACGCGCCGTTCAACATTGATCGATTTTGTACAACGTTTCGAACACAGGGTTTTATATCTTTGCCTCCGTGGTCTAGCAGTCTGAGCCATGGGCTCTCGACGAGGAGATCCTGGGTTCGATTCCCGGTCACAATAACTTTGTGTTGTTGATTCTAGTTTGGTTAGGACGTCGCAGGCTGATTGTCCAAAAAGTAAGATGATCCATGCTGTCGGATGGGCATGTAAATAGTCGGTTCTGCGCCTGATTTATCTCTGGTCGTGTCCGTTAATCTGCCCCATCGGAATAATAGATTGAAGAAATAGAGAGTGCACCTGTGTGTAGCGCAAACACTTGGGCACTAAAAACTAGCCATGCGCAGTTGGCCGATCTCTGAGAGATTGGCCGCCATCACCGAACATCGGTGGGAGGACTAATATATTTTTGTACCCTGTATATCGTAGGGCTTATATTTTCTATTGATATTGGGCTTTATTCTAGATTCAACTGGCTAAACCTAAAATTAAAATCTACATACATACATACATATAATCACGCCTTTATCCCTAATGGGGTAGGCAGAGCGCCACGTCTGACAAAGTTTTGAGGGTTATTTAAGATATATTCGTAGGTATATTGCTGTAGTGACAGGTTGTCAGCCCATCGCCTAAATTGCAATACACTGAATCCCTCGGATCCCTTAGCTGGTTTTTACAGCATACCCGGGAGGAAATGCAGCTGGCACATTCTATGTTTTTCTCTCGCTCCCAGGCCAGCATGGAAGTTAAATTAAAATCTATTTGTAACTTTCAGACTAAAAACATTGGAAAAGGACAGGAGATCTACTCTCTATGTATAGTCGGTGGTTTAATGCGTTATTTGTCATTTTTGTTGAAATTGACAGAAATACTAGCGAACAAAGTGTAAAACCATAGACTATAAATCGCCTGTCCTTTTTCAATTTTATTATTTTGAAAGTGACAGTTGGATTTTGATTTTAGTTTCAGCCGGTGGTATCTAGAATCGAGCCCATTATCGACTGGGTTTATTAGAAAGTTGCATTAAGATTAATGTTTCGTTTGAACTGTGCCGACAGTTTGTGTTGGTTATTTACTGTAGGTAATGTGTAATTTACATTTAGGTATTTCAATAAGTTCTACATACTTATCAGCCTTTATGGTATAAGCCTTAATTTACACGAATACATAAAACAACAACAAACAGCATACTTCCATGCTGGTCTGGGAGCGAGAGGAAAACATAGCATGTGCCAGCTACATTTCCTTCCGGGCGTGATGTAAAAACTAGCTTAGGGATCAGTATATTGTAATTTAGGCGATGGACTGACAACCTGTCACTACAGCAACTTACCTACAAATCTATCTTAAATAATCCCAAAAACATTGTCAGACGTGGCGGAACGACCTCTATTTAAGTCCTTTACGCTGTACCTACGCCATTAGGGATAAAGGCGTGATTATATGAAAGAATGAATAGAACAACTCTTACGAGGGAAGCAGAGTGTTAACAGGCCGATTAAAGTTAGAGAATATTTTTCAAATTTGCAATAGTGACAGTCTATCACCTATAATTGCGATACATCGAAGCTTTAGATCCGTCTTACTGGCTTTTACCATATGCTGCTAACAGAAGCAGTTGGTACATTCTATGAAAAAAAAAATGTATTAAGACAAGACAAAATAAACGAAGGGGACGCGCAAAATGCGAGTTTCTCATCCTACTTCTTCATTGTGATATTGTTACCTATTTTTAATTTATTTCGTATAGATATAATTTTCTTTGTAATTGACTCGCTTGACACTGTCTAAAAGTGTTCTTTTGGATATAAATGATTTGAATTTGACTTTGTATGTAGCCTGGCATGATGTTGGCTCCGAAATTTATTGTGCTCGGTCATATTCAAATCAAAAACTCTATATCCAGTGCCCGAAGCTCAGACAACTAGATCAGAGGAAAATGATTGAACAAGTTCATACGGGTTCTTTGATTTCCCTAAGGGCGGCCGATTGGCCGAAACTCCTATACGGCTTTTCTAATCATTTGAGACCATTCTATGAGATTAAAAATGGCTTCCCTTTAAAAAGGGCTTTCTTCCATACTGGCCTGGAAGCGAAAGCAAAACATAGAATGCGCCAGCGGCATTTCCACCCGGGCATGCTGCAAAAACCAGTTATGGGGTCCGAGGGTTGCAGTATATTGCAATTCAAGCGATGAGCTGACAACCTTTGATAGTGGTCGTTACTCAAAACACGTCAGAGGCCTGATAGTTGTGCTACTAGGCGGTTTTAAAACTCTGACACCAGGGTTCATCGGGTCTCGATACCCACTCGACAGAAGAAGAAGAAGCCGACAACCTGTCACTACAGCAATAGTCTAGGTTTTTACGCTCTGCCTACCCCATTAGAGATTAAGGGGTGTTTATATGATAATTTGTATGTTTAAAAATGCTTCTCTGCGTCTATATTTAGTTAGATATCATGTCACTTACTTTTTGCATTTGCCTACAACACACATGCGTCACCTTACGCAGTACGCGCGCGTACTGACAGGGGGATGCGCCGACGTAGAGTTCATCTCTACGCGCGCGTAACGCGTAAGGTCACGCTTGTGTGTTGTAGGCAATGCTAAAAGCATTGACAGCGTGTTGAGCGCAACCTTACGCGCAGTAAGTGATGCCTATGTGTTGCTGCCTTTAGCTAGCCAAATATGAATATCTTTCACGAAATCAATAAAAAAACTGTATCAGATGTAACGATTTTTTTTTATTAAAAATGGGTTTGCTCTTGACTCCAGTCTAGGTCGGGAACGACTGAGACGGAGTCGACGATGGTGCGAGCTCACCCAGAAGATGCCTATTCACTCTAACTTTAAAATGTTGGGGGTTGAAGGCGTTCACAAACTCAAAAACTACCGAACGGATTGCAAAAACTCTTTCACCATTAAAAACCACGTTCACTGAGTAAAATAGGCTACTTTTTACCCCGGGAAAATATCTGATTCTTACAGGGAAAATCATTAAGTAAGCCGCGGGAGAAACTGCGGCGTAAAAGACTAGTATTGATATATTTTTGGTCTTCACAAATTGTCATTCTAATTAAGCATCTTCTCCTTCCCCAGATCCTAGCGGCCCTGGCAGTCTCCCTGGGCCCGTTCGCAGCAGGCCTCAGCAAGGGCTACATGTCTCCAGCCATCGCCTCAATGCAAGATTCCAGGTCTAATGGCTCCTTCACCGTGGATGACCAGCAGGCCAGCTGGATCGCAAGCTTAAGTTTCTTAGGTGAGTGTTCATAGCAAATACCTTATACATTGTTCTCATGTTGGTAAGGACAATGCTAGAAGCCAGGTCCAACTGTTCCTTCAGGGTGGATGACCTGCTGGTCATGAGTGTTCATAGCAAATACCGTCTATATTATTCTCATGTTGGTAAGGACAATGCTAGACCCCAGGTCTAACTGTTCCTTCAGGGTGGATGACCAACAGGCCAGCTGGATCGCAAGCTTAAGTTTCTTAGGTGAGTGTTCATAGCATGCTTCCATGCTGGACTGGGAGAGATAGAAAAACATAGAATGTTCCAGCTGCCCTTCCTCCCGGGCATGCTGTAGAAGACAGCAAAAGGGACTCGAGGGTTACAGTGTATTGTAATTTAGGCGATGGCCTGACAACCTATCACTACACATTAGCAATACACATTACAATCTAAAATTGCCCTCAATTTTTGTCAGACGCGGCGAAAGCGCCTTTTACTAGGCGTTTAACGCTCTGCCTACCCCGTAAGGGATAAAGGCGTGATTTTATGTATGTATGTATGTATGTGTTCATAGCAAATACCTTATACATTGTTCTCATGTTGGTAAGGACAATGCTAGAAGCCAGGTCCAACTGTTCCTTCTAGCTTAAGAAGCTTAAGTTTTTTGTATGAGTTATTTTACCTTTCTTTATTAGATGGAGGACTATCTTATAACAGATGCTAAAGACCGAGCAAAGTGAAGTGGACAAAACCAGGAAAGCGGACAAAGTAAATAAAGCCGAATGGATACGCTATGCGAGCGAAGCAAGCTCTGTATTTAATTAAGGAAATCCGAATTAATACTTAAATTAGTACTTAATATAAAGCCGAGCGAAACGAGCTCGATTTTTAATTAAATAAAACCAAACAAAATAATAATAAAATTCTAATTTGAGTGACAATATACAATAGCTTCCATGCTGGACTGGGAGCGACAGAATAACGTAGAATGTGCCAGCTGCATCTCCTCCCGGGCATGCTGTAAAAACCAGCTAAGGGATTCGAGGGTATATTGTAATTTAGGCGATGGGCTGACAACCTGTCACTACAGCAATATATAGTTCTATCTTAAACAACCCTCAAAACTTGGCAGACGTGGCGGAACGACCTTTGTTTGGGTTGTTCACGCTCTGCCTACCCCATAAGGGATACAGGCGTGATAGTATGTATGAGTGACAATTAGAGGTGTACATATCGTTCACTACAACAACAGTAAACTAAACTTAAAATAAATACTATGTAAGAATTATTAGGGGGCGAGGCCTTTGCCCTGCAGTGGGACACCACAGGCTCATAAATAAATAAAAAAAATATTATAAAATATAAATTAAAAATACACTAACTAATTTAGTTGAGATCAATTGAGATCAAGTGAGTAAAAAGTATTTATGATTTTCAATTTGCATTCTGTCGCTCCCAGTCTACTAACTACTTAGCTATTTACTAGAAGAAATTCCTACACCTGTGTTATACGGTTCAAATACAATCTTCCTGTAATGCAATACAAAAACAACAATACAATTTCAATTGTCGCATGAAAATGCGATACTTAAAGCAAATCACGCATTTAATTCCTCACAAGTACCATGCTTCACGAAGTCCCATAAATTTTATACAATTTGTATAAAAAACATGGGACTTGAGCACTATTTTGTGCTTTTATTTAGGCGAAGTCCCGGAATCTCCCTGTTGATGTATGGAAACCGCGAGACTTCGTTATTGTTGATGAAAGTGCACAATGATTTAATGGTGCGTGGGTGAATGAAATAGGAATGTTCGACCATGCTAAAACTGTAGATGTTTGACCTAAATATAGGCTTTTATTTACTCTACATTTTTCCGTACGTATAACTACGTATGGTTTAATGGTTTGAGCCCTATGCTTCCAATTCGTAAGAAATGGGTTTTGATCTGAAGATGGATACTCAAAGTGTATTTTAAAGATTAGTTTCTGTTTGGTTAGGACAATGCAGGCTGAATCAACAGGGGCTATCCACTAGCTGAATAATTGGCTGTCGGACCTGGTCGCTGTCTTACTCAAACCATAAAAGATCTTATCAGGCGGTTTAAAAATTAATTGATAACAGGGTTCATAGGGTTGATTCACTCTTTGATGACAGGGTTCATGAGGTTGACTCACCCTTTGATGACAGGGTTCTTGGGGTTGATTCACCCTTTGATGACGGGGTTCATGGGGTCGTTTTATCCAGAGAATGGTCACATATCTAAATTTCCTATACTTAATTATAAACTCATACTTTATGTTGTTCAGTTTATAAACAAGAGGTAATGGAGTATTATGTTAGTCGGGAGAACGTAAACATTGTTAGCCTGAGCAGTTTGTTCAGGGTTCAAGGTTTGAGTCCCGGCTATTGTAAAAGTTATATGACCCGGCTAACATAGCTAAATTTATGTTAAGCTAACGCATATTACTTTGATACTTGTAGGTGAGACAAACTACCTTTTTCACGGATACTCTTGACTTATACCTGGTGTCAGAGCTAAAAAACCACCTAATTTAGGTCTCTGATATGGTTAGTGCAACGATTCCTATCAGAGAATAGTTTAGGAAGGTGTCACTTTGAAGCTATAAGACCTATAATCATGACCTATAAGCACTGCGCGATAAAAAATTTAGTGTAGATATTTTTTCGGGTGTTGTGACCAGGGGACCAAAGTCCAACCGGACAAGTTTGGAACTTGTACATCAGAAATCTTTTTCATTTTCGGACAATCAGGTGATTCAGCCTGCAATGTCCTAACCAAACTGGGGAAAAATTCACAAAGTGATAAATTCTAATATTTCAACTTTGAATCGAACCCAGAACCTCCGGATCGGTAGTCCATGTGACAAGCCACTAGACCACGGAGGCAGTTGAAAGGCGACCATTGCAAAAGATCAAATAAAAAGTTGGCGTTAATTGCAACAAGCTCTCTAATAACCTTCGGTCTTACGAGGTTGACGTGCCCTCCGAAGCGCGGAAAGCTAAATACTTTCATAACTGGCCAGACAGAATCCTAATTACTTCACCAAATCGTAGCTTTATGTAAGGTGTTTTTAAGGTGTTTCCTGCCGGCAGATGAGCAGGTATATTTCAAGATATGCAACCATCACCCGTAATGCCTTAGAATATCGTTCAAATCAGCGCGCGCTACGGCGTGGCGCTTACGTCCGTAGCTGTGACAAAAATTAACAAAAAACGCTCAAAAAAGCTAATTCCATACTACGAGTCGGGTTTAAAAAAGCTATGCTGTATTTTTAGATACTCATAATACTAATAATTTCTTGAAGTAACCGTGAAGCTGCTCCTAATAGTTTAGAAGGAATATGAAATTAACTGATAAAAACACTTTTACTTACAGTTTTTCGAACTGAGAAGTCCAACATGGAAGCAATAAATTCGTATAAATTCATCGTACAAAGTCTGAGCCAAAGCATTGGATCATTAATCTTTAGACAAATTACAATGCCAAAACAAAACAGAAGGCACATTCGTCTGGGGAGATAATTATCGTGTCAACAAAATCTCGCGGCTTAGAAGTATTACATACATACATATAGTCACGCCTTTATCCCTAATGGAGTAGGCAGAGCGTAAACGACCTAAACAAAGGTCGTTCGCCACGACTGACAAAGTTTTTAGAGTTATTTAAGATAGATTTGTACGTATATTGCTGTAGTGATAGGTTATCAGCCCATCGCCTAGATTGCAATATATAGAAACTCTCGGATCGAAATGCAGCTGGCACATTCTATGTTTTTCTCTCGCTTCCAGCCTAACATGGAAGAATACGATAATTCAGTTTGTAGTGTAGGTTGAATTTAAGTAGAAGTGGGTTCGATTCTCAGTTTCAATGTTTAATATACTTGAAGTGTTTCTATTTGGCATAAGTAACTAATTATTATTTACCAACTTTGTTCCAAGTATTAAAAGCTTTTTGTTCTTCAAGATCATACCTATGATTTGTGTGACTATGATATTGCCTTTGATTTTGATTCAAAGATCTTTTATAGTAGTCATAACATAACATTGACACTGAACTCGATTCTAGATACCACAGGCTAAAACTGAATTTAAAATCTATCTGTCACTTTCAAAACAATAAAAATGAATAAGACAGGTGATTTATACACTATGGTTTTACACTTAATCCTAATAAAAGATTTCGACGCGCTTTTACACATTTCCGCAGTATTTCTGTCAATTGTATCCACCATATCATATGACGGCGGATAAAAATGAAAGAGCCCATAAAATCACCTTCGATTTCTTGTCCTTTTCCAATGTTTTTAGTCTGAAAATGACAAATAGATTTTAATTTTAGTTTTAGCCGGCAAATCTAGAATCGAGTCCTATGACAGCAATAAATTATACTACTATCTTAAACCCATAACATGGCTATTATGCAGAATTTGAAACCTACTCAAGTATTCCTTATCTATATTATTATGCTTGATGTCTCAATGGTCATAAATATAGATGGCATACTATTAATTAGAGCAAGGTCGTGCAGATTTTACAATGCGTCTTGTTCTAGCTATAACAAGTAATTTAAAAAGTTCAAAAAACCCAACTGCGTAAGAAATGAGCTTCAAAACATTGAATCGTTATAGATCCTAAAGAAGAGAGGCATTTGCCCAGCAGTGGGACACATAACGGCTACAAAACGAAAGAAAAAAACTTTAAACTATGCTAAGAAACTTTAAACTGATTTGCAAATATCTATTCAATCATGCACTCCGTATATTTAGTCGATTTATTTTTTTAACTTTTACAACGTGGCGTCTGAATGCCGCCATATTTAATTTTGATCAAGATAACTACTTAAGTGACACTCGCATTGTTAAGACGAATCGATTGACGAATGAATCATTAAAATCAGCCCACGCGTTTGATCTCTAGAGCGCCACACAGGTTTAAACATACATACATATATACAATACATTTCTTCTTTACTAGCGACCCACCCCGGCTTCGCACGGAAATCATCAGTATTTCTCTACTATATTATGCATGTATTATACACATACTTCCTCTTGAATCACTCTATCCATTTAAAGAAACCGCATTAAAATCCGTTGCGTAGTTTTAAAGATCTAAGCATACATAGGGATATAGAGACAGAGAAAGGGACTTTGTTTAATACTATGTACTGTTTGCACATAAACAACACACTGTACAGGAAAAAACATTACAAAACAAGTAGAATACAATGGCGGCCTTATTGCTAGGGTAGCAATTTCTGTAAGGCAATCTTGTTTAAAGGAGTAGTTTGATAATATTATGCGGGATAGTGCAGTTACTATAGTTAAAATTTCAATAGAATACATATATAGGCTGATAAACAGATTACCCTCCTTTGCGATGCGTAGTTGGGTAAAAAACACATAAACTGACAAGTCTTATCACTATTTTATTGAAATCTGATTGAAATGGGTTTGCTCTTAACTCTAGTCTAGATTAGACGCTACTTCACTCTTACTTAGAAAAGATTAGGTATGTATATGTCGCAAGGTGATTTGAGAGCCCGATGGTGTAATGGATAGGGCCGCTGCCTCCTGAGCGGGAGGTCGTGGTTCGAATCCCACCACGTACCAATGTGTTTTTCAGTTTTCGAATTTCATATGTACGTTTATTCGGCACTTTTTCCATGCTTCGGAAGGCAAAATTAAGCGGTTGGTCCCGGTTAATGTTGTTTAAAACCGCAGATATTAGTCGTTAAGCCATTTCAGAGGCCAGTGCTAAGCATTGGCGGCTTGAAAACTCTGACCTAATCTAGGATTGGGTCTGGTTTCCCTTCTGGGTCGCAGAGGTCAGATGGCAGTCGCTCTGTATAAAAACCAGTACCCTCGTTCAATCCCCTAGATTAGGTAGCCAGCCCCGTGACATACGGGATAAGGCTAGGGAGATGATGATTTGATAATTCGAATCTTTGCGGAAATCCTAGGGATTTTGCGAAAACACGGATAATTAGACAATAGTGAAACCATTGTCAATTCTTACTGGAAAAGATCAGCTTTTTTTACATTTAATTTGCTTAACTGCGCTCAAAAACGCGTATCAAGGACGTAGGAGAAAAGGCTGCCAAGCTTAACTGGGATTGGGCGGGCCATGTCTGTCGCATGCATCCAGACAGATGGGCCATGATCGCTACTGACTGGGTGCCCAAAGATAGCCGTCGAGGCAGTACGCCCCGAAAGACGTGGCGTGATGAGATGGATGCCTTCGTAAAAGACTGAATGCAAATTGCACAAGACCGAAAAAAGTGGAAACAAAAAAGGGAGGCCTTTGCCCAGCAGTAGGACAGACCAGGCTAGCAAAAAAAAAAACTGCTTAACTGAAATTAGAATGCTGATTCTCGGTCAGCCATCAGTAATTTTTTTTGTGGAACCCTAATCTTTTTTTTTTCTGAACGACTTATTGGTGAAACTAATTTCCGAGAAACTGTCGAGTCCCTTACACCCCCCATACATTTGCACAGTACTTCTCAGTAATAAATAAACTTGCTTCAAAGTTTTCAGCCAATCGATTAATATAAATTCAAGAGTGTTGAATTGTTTGTTTATTAAATACAAAGGTGAATGCTGTTGATGACAGGTATAGGGAATGGATAGTGTAACATCTACTTAGTGTATTCTCGAGTCGAAAGACCAGATGAACCCGTATTTAATTTTACATACATATACATAAAATCACGCCTTTATCCCTTACGGGGTAGGCAGAGCGTAAAACGCCTCCTAAAAGGCGCTTTCGCCACGTCTGACATAAATTGGGGGCAATTTTAGATTGTAATGTGTATTGCTGTAGTGACAGGTTGTCAGCCCATCGCCTAAATTACAATACACTGTAACCCTCGAATCCCTTTTGCTGACTTATACAGCATGCCCGGGAGGAAGGGCAACTGGAACATTCTATGTTTTTCTTTTTCTCCCAGTCCAGTATGGATATTTTAATTTTTATTATTTAATTTTATGTAATAATTTATTAATTGATAGCCTCTTTAATTTATTTCATAATTATAGTTACTTCAAGCTAAACCACTATCATGCTGTGGACATGCGTTTTTGGAATGCAATTGGCTTTAAGTCCTGAGTAATGTAATCTACACTTCCATGCTGGCCTGGGAGCGAGAGAAAAACTTAGAATGTGCCAGCTGCATTTCCTCCCGGGCATGTTGTAAAAGTCAGCTAAGGGATCCGAGGGTTTCAGTATATTGCAATGTAGGCGATGGGCTGACAACCTGTCACTACAGCAATATACGTGCAAATCCATCTTGAATAACCCTCAAACCTTGTCAGACGTGGCGGAACGACCTTTGTTTAGGTCGTTTATGCTCTGCCTACCCCATTAGGGATAAAGGCGTGATTATATGTATGTATGTATGTATGTATATGTAATGTAATTTATATCTCATAGTCATGTTCTGTTGTACATATACATACATAAATCACGCCTTTATCCCTTACGGGGTAGGCAGAGCGTTTAACGCCTCGTAAAAAGCGCTTTCGCCACGTCTGACAAAAATTGAGGGCAATTTTAGATTGTAATATGTATTGCTGTATGTCTCTAATAAATAAAATAAAAAACCCTGTCAGAGTTTTTAAAACCGCCTAGTAGCACAGCTGTCAGTTGTGCTATTATGAGGTTTAAAAACTCTGACACCAAGGTCCATTGAGTCCGTTGACTCGGCAGAAGAAGATAAAGTCTATTTCTTTACAACTCGTAAAACGCACTGCCTTCATTGTTCGCTTAGCTAAACAGAGTCTGTTTATAAAACATTGAGAATTTCTTTCTTTCTTTGCACTTACGTAAGTATTGACGTTAAGTCTTTTTATTCTTAGCGAGTGGATTTTCGAGTCGAACAACGACCTGAAGAACCCTGGTGTCAGAGTTTTTAAACTGCCTAGTAGCACAGCTAATAGGCCTCTGACATGGTTTTAGTAACGAACACTATTAAAGACAGCGACCTGGACCGACGGTTTAACGTGCCCTCCGAAGCACGGAACCTTTTTCCTTTTTGGTCAATCAGGTGATTCAGCTTACAATGTCCTAACCAAACTGGGGAAAACCTCACAAAGTGATAAATTGACAAATATCAAATTTGTGTTTTTCCCTGGGAATGGAACCCAGGACCTCTGATCTTAAACCTGTGGCTTTGACCACTAGAATACGAAGGCAGTGTAACTGAGTATTCGGGCTTTGCATACATAGATAGATTTGAAGGTATATTGCTTTAGTGTCACGTTTTTAGCCTTTCGCCTAAATTGCAATATACAGAAACTCTCGGACCCCTTAGCTGGTTTTTACAGCATGCCCGGGAGGAAATGCAGCTGGCACATTCTATGTTTTTCTCTCGCTCCCAGTCCAGCATGGAAGAAATGTATTTTTATAGCCATTGCATTACCAGATTGTGTAGATTTACCTAAGATTTTAACGATAATCTTAAAAGCAAGAAATTATAAAACCGGCTGTCTTATGAAAAGTGCAAGTTAACTTAAGGCAGCAACACACAGGCGTCACTTACTGCGCGCAAGGTTGCGCTCAACACGCACACTTTTTGCATTGCCTACAATACACATGCGCCACCTTACGCACTACGCGCGCGTAGCGATGAACTCTACGTCGGCACATACCTCTGCCAGAACGGGCGAAGAGCGTAATGTGACGCATGTATGTTGTAGGAAATGCCAAAAGCATTGACAGCGTGTTGAGCGCAACCTTGCGCGCAGTAAGTGACGCCTGTGTGTTGCTGCCCTTAGTTTAATTGCACTTTTCATAAAAAGTCATTTCATAATTTCTTGCCTTAAGGATTATCGTAAAAATATTAGGTAAATCTGCATTTATTGCCTTTAAGATTATCGTAAAAATATTAGGTAAATCTGCATTTCTTGCCTTTAAGATTATCGTAAAAATATGAGGTAAATCTGCTTAATGTGGTAATGCAATGGCTATAAAAATACAAATTCAACCAAACTACCAACAAAGTTATCTCTAGGTACATTCTAGAGTCAATATTATGGTTTTAATTATTCCAGTCAGTTTCATAATTTCTTGCAGATTATCGTAAAAATCTTTAGACTGTAATTTCAATCAGTACTTTGAAGACAGGACATGCAAGTTTCTATATCTGAATTGAGCAACTCCAAGAAAACATAGTATTAAAAGGGGGATGGTAAAAAGATTTCATACTACATAGCATTTTTTTATTTCTTTGGTTGCTTCACGACAGGCCTGACTTGAAAATTTTAAATCAGCATCAGCTATCCATGTGGCGCTATGCAAGATATTTCCGCCTGATATTTTTTTCATTGTATTTGTGAATTCACTTCCATGCTGGACTGGGCACTTCCATGCTGGACTGGGAGCAAGAGAAAAACATAGAATGTGCCAGCTGCATTTCCTCCCGGGCATGCTGTAAAAACCAGCTAAGAGATCCGAGGGTTTCTGTATATTGCAATTTAGGCGACAGGCTGACAACCTGTCACTATAGCAATATACCTTCAAATCTACCCTAAATAACCCTCAAAACTTTGTCAGACGTGGCGGAACAACCTTTGTTTAGGTCGTTTCCGCTCTGCCTACCCCATTAGGGATAAAGGCGTGATTATATGTATGTATGTATTTGTGAATTGAAAAAGATCTTCGTAAAATGTATATTTGTAGTTATTCTAAGTCTTTTCAGTAGCTGCCTACTATTTGCACTAAATCTATCAAATAAGAGACATTTTGCGAAAGGGGTCATTATTCGAAAGTGACGTTTCGCGAAAAGTACATTATGAGAAAGACACATTTTGCGACTAAGGTACATTTTGCAAAAGGGGCATTCTGCGCAGTAACCCGTGTACGCACTGTAGTTTTTGTTTTCTCTTGTTCAAAAGAGCATGGTTTCAAAATGGAATAAATTGACAAACCGCCGTTAAGATGTCTTGTAGTTGTTACTTACTTCCATGCTGGCCTGGGAGCGAGAGAAAAACATAGGATGTGCCAGCTGCATTTCTCCCGGGTATGCTGTAAAAACCAGCTAAGGGATCCGAGGGTTTCAGTATATTGTTATTTAGGCGATGGGCTGACAACCTGTCACTACAGCAATATACTTACAAATCTATCTTAAATAACCCTCTAAACTTTGTCAGACGTGGCGGAACGACCTTTGTTTGGGTCGTTTACGCTCTGCCTACCACATTAGGGATAAAGGCGTGATTATATGTATGTATGTATGTAGTTGTTTAAATATATCTTCTTTCTTCGACCATCCTCGATGTAGACTGTGTTTGCGGTGCAGTGCAAACCATGGCACACTTGACATCGTGCCCGGCGTGCCCCAACACCTGCACGTCCTATTATATGCCAGCGGATTTAATAGATTTCTTCCATGCTGGACTGGGAGAGATAGAAAAACATAGAATGTTCCAGCTGCCCTTCCTCCCGGGCATGCTGTTGAAGTCAGCAAAAGGAACTCAAGGGTTACATTGTATTGTAATTTAGGCGATGGGCTGACAACCTGTCACTATAGCAATACATATTACAATCTAAAATTGCCCTCAATTTTTGTCAGACGTGGCGAAAGCGCCTTTTACGAGGCGTTAAACGCTCTGCCTACCCCGTAAGGGATAAAGGCGTGATTTATGTATGTATGTATGTGGATTTAATAGACGGCAGCTTATCAGCAATACAAGTCGCTGAATTCTGGGCCTATTATGTAATTTCTCGTGTTCCATCTTCTTTCTTCGCTGTTAGGTATCGTACCTGAATTTGAGAAGAATTCATTGACTTTCTTATGTATACGTCGAAGCGACGTTATCGACATGTACTAGGTCTCTACCATTTCTGTAGCTCAGTTGGTAGAGTAATGGATCGGCATTCCAGAGACGCAGGTTCGAGTCCTGCCAGAAACGAATTTATTATTTACTTTCTTTCGTTTTATATGAAATAAAAATAGCATTGTGAGTGCTAATATCCTCAAAACGAATAAGAATTCATTGAATGGTTGTACTAATCAAATCACTGTTTTTTTGTGATACTGATAGGACGTTATACATACATACATAAAATCACGCCTTTATCCCTTACGGGGTAGGCAGAGCGTTAAACGCCTCGTAAAAGGCGCTTTCGCCGCGTCTGACAAAAATTGAGGGCAATTTTAGATTGTAATGTGTATTGCTAATGTGTAGTGACAGGTTGTCAGCCCATCGCCTAAATTACAATACACTGTAACCCTCGAGTCCCTTTTGCTGACTTCAACAGCATGCCCGGGAGGAAGGGCAGCTGGAACATTCTATGTTTTTCTATCTCTCCCAGTCCAGCATGGAAGCAACATGGACGTTATACAAATCTCCTATTAAAGCAAACATGTAAATGCCAAGTTATATTATACCCTTTAGTACTCGTTATTTATAACTGGCTACTTTGGCGCCAGTATAGAAAATGTTGGTTACGTCTTCATATGTGAAAGCGTTTACCTTAGATGTAAGATCATGATTAACATCCTGTATATTTGCATAAAGTTGCTTGGATTTGATTATACAAGGTGTAAAGGAAATTGTATAGGTATAAAGAAACTATATCATACCTACATACACACATAGGCAGAGCGTGAACGACCTAAACAGAGGTTCCGCCAAATCTGACACACAAAATGGAAACACTTGCTTGCTACAATTTTTTTAGCTCAAGTAAGGGACAGCGTCCCGTAAACTGATAGTGGTTGCTGAGAACGACACTGAACAACTAAAAGAAATTCTTTCAGGAAGTGAAAAGAAGAAGCTTTTCCATACAAATTATCTGATCTAGGTGGACAGTTTGTATGGAAACGCAAGAAAAATTTATTTACGTCTTGAAAGAATTTCCTGGTCCCCATCAGTTTGCGGGTCGCTGTCCCTTACACCCGGTATATACAATGTCCTTACACCATAGCTAATATTTACATGTCTCCAACTGTCCTTACCTGCACTAGGAAATTAGAAAGTCCATAGAAGTGCTAGCGGATAAGTCTAGTAGGTAATGGGATCGATTCTAGATTTTGCGGTTCAAACTTAAAATAAAATCTATTAGTCAATTTCAGATAAAAAATATTGGAAAAGGTCAGGAGATCTATTCGCTCCAGTTTTTCGATTCGTCGGTGATTTTATGCGTTATCTGTCATTTTTATTCGCCGTCATTTGATATGGCGGATAAAACTGATGTAAATACTTGGAAAAGGACAGAAGATCTACTCTCTCCTGTTTTTCGATTTAAAGTCGGTGATTATATGCGATATCTGTCATTTTTATCCGCCGTCATATGATATGGCGGATAAAATTGACGGAAATACTGGGGAAATGTGCAAAAGCGCATCAAAATCTAGCGGACAAAATGTACAAACATAGAGTATAAATCGCCAGTCCTTTATTTGTTTTGGAATTGACAGATTGATGTTAATTTTGGTTTTAGCCGGTGGTATCTAGAATAGAATATAGAATGTGCCAGTTGCATTGCCTCCCGGGCATGCTGTAAAAACCAGCTAAGGGATCTGAGGGTTTCTGTATATTGCAATTTAGGCGATAGACAACCTAACACTACAGCAATATACCTACAACTCTATCTTAAACAACCCTCAAAATTTTGTCAGACGTGGCGGAACGACCTTAGTTTACCTTGGTTACCCCATTAGGTATAAATACGTGATTATACGTACGTATCTAGAATCGAGCCCACTATTATAATATATTCTGTGGCTAAGTAATGGACTATTCAAATTTTGACACGGTTTCCCATTACAAGCGCTTGGGCAATTTTCACCAGCTCCAAATGTGGACTTGTGGTCCTAATGTGATCATGACTAATAATGCCTATTGTGAAATTCAGAAGAAAGGGAAAGCGAGGCATTAAAATATGTACTTAAAATTCACATACATACAATCGCGCCTTTATCCCCAATGGGTAGGCAGAGCGTAAACGACCCAAACAAAGCTACGAAATCACGCCAATAAATATACATTACTAGCGACCCGCCCCGGCTTCGCACGGAAATTATCAGTGTTTCTCTACTATAATATGCATGTATTATACATATAAACCTTCCTCTTGAATCACTGTATCCATTAAAAGAAACCGCATCAAAATCCGTTGCGTAGTTTTAAAGATTTATGCATACATAGGGATATAGGGACAGAGAAAGCAACTTTGTTTTATACTACTTTCAGTATTTTTTCTAAAAAAATGTCCTCTTTAATTCCACGTCTAAATGTCATATAAGTTTTTTAATAGAAAGAGATAATAATAGGTATAACTACAAAAGTGATGACATAATTAAGGAACAAAACTATTTTCTTCTAGAAATATAGGTCGAAATATGACCATATAGGTTGAAATATGACGACATTGGTTGAAATATGGGCACATAGGTTTAAATTTGACTCTTGTTTAAGAGCCCGATGGTGTAGTGGATAGGGCCGCTGCCTCCTGAGCGGGAGGTTGTGGTTCGAACCCCACCACGTACCAATGTGTTTTTCGGTTTTCGAATTTCATATGTACGTTTATTCGGCGCTTTTTCCGTGTTTCGGAAGGCACGTTAAGCCGTTGGTCCCGGTTAATATCGTTTAATACCATAGATATTAGTCGTTAAGCCATATCAGAGGCCAGTTCTAAGCATTGGCGGCTTGAAAACTCTGACCTAATCTAGGATTGGGTCTGGTTTCCCTTCTGGGTTGCGGAGGTCAGATGGCAGTCGCTCTGTGTAAAAACCAGTACCCTCGTTCAATCCCCTAGATTAGGTAGCCGACCCAGTAACATACGGGATAAGGCTAGGGAGATGATGATGAGGTTTAAATTTGACTACACCTGGTTTTACCTATGTACCCGCCTACTAGTCTATGGATTCAAGACATTTAAAATCAGATATTATTCGATTTTTACGCTCTATGTACCCCATAAGGTATAAAGGTATGTATGTTGTAACACAGGGTGTAAGGGACAGCGTCCCGCAAACTGATAGGGGTTGCTAAGTCAACGAAACTGAACAACTATCAGTACGACATTTTTTTCAGGAAGTGAAAATAAAAAATAGATTTTCCATACAAATTTTCTAATTCAGGTGGTCATTTTGTATGGGAAGTTCAATTTATTTTTTCATCTTCTGTAAGAATTTCCTGCTGATACTTGTTAAGTTTCGTTTACTGAGACACCCCTATCAGTTTGCGGGACGCTGTCCCTTACACCTGGTTTATTCCATTGGTCGTGTAAGTGAGAGGTAAATGTCCATTTATTTATGACCACTTTCGTTACCAGAAGTAAGTATATTTCTATTGTTCGTAGTAATAGTACATACATACATACATACATATAATCACGCCTTTATCCCTAATGGGGTAGGCAGAGCGTAAACTATCTAAACAGTAGTAGTAGTTCCGCCACGTCTGACAATGTTTTGAGGGCCATTCAAGATAGATTTTTAAGTATATTGCTGTAGTGACAGGTTGTCAGCCCATCGCCTAATTTACAATATCCTGAAACCCTCGGATCCCTTAACTGGTTTTTACAGCATGCCCGGGAGAAAATGCAGCTGGCACATTCTATGTTTTTCTCTCGCTCCCAGGCCAGCATGGAAGAAATCTATTGTTCTTAGTAATAGTAAAGCGTCGATTTGGCCATATTGTGGTTATGGTTACCATTAAACGTGTTATAATAATTGTTATGTATGTTATATACTGGGTGTTAAGAAAGTAAAGCTTCAAAATGAAGCTTGCTACAATTTTGGTAATTTCATTTCAATTTAAGGGTCTGCCGGAGTAGCGAAATCCCACACAAATATTTTTATTCCTAATCATCTTTTATACCTAAACAGTAAAACTAAACTTACTTCCATGCTGGACTGGGAGAGATAGAAAAACATAGAATGTTCCAGCTGCCCTTCCTCCCGGGCATGCTGGTGAAGTCAGCAAAAAGGATTCGAGGGTTACAGTGTATCGAATTTAGGCGATGGGCTGGAAACCTGTCACTATAGCAATACATATTACACTCTAAAACTGCCCTTAATTTTTGTCAGACGTGGCGAAAGCGCCTCTTACGAGGCGTTAAACGCTCTGCCTACCCCGTAAGGGATAAAGGCGTGATTTATGTATGTATGTATGTAAAACTAAACTTAACCAAACTCCGTACACATGACCAAATGCTAAATATCATGAATTAAATAATACTTCTTTCATTCTATCTACAAATTTCATAATAGTCTTATTGATATATCTATTTATTTTTTAAACAAAACGTACACATATTAATTAGAGCGCAAATGAGACAATTGTAAAGTCTAAAAAAAATATAAATAGGTAATGATCTTATTAGTTATCTATGAAACATCTAGCACTGAAATGTTTTTTTTTTTGTAAGGAAAGTATTTGTAGCATTTTCAAAAGTTGAAGATAATTTTAACTTAATTGTTAAGACTTAATTTTTTAGTATTTTACTAAAATTTTCTAAGGCAAAACACCTTGTAAAGGAAATTAATGAAACTCGAACGTAACTTCTAAAACTAGGAAGCTGTAAATTCAGTGGACAAAATAGGCGGTTTCTCTTTGCTTTCTACAGTAAATATTATTGGGTTTTAACTGCCTCCGTGGTCTAGCGGTCTGAGCCATGGGCTCTCGACCCGAAGGTCCCGAGTTCGATAATTTAATTTATTTATTTTATTTCAATAACTACGGCGTACCAATTACAGCCATCGAGGGTATAAATATCAAGTACAGTAAACATTTGTGTCAATACTTAATACAATAGAAAATTTATTAACAGAAAAACCAGATTATTTACAGAAATTGAAGAAATTGAATTGATTATAACTTCGTGTTGTTGTTTATGGTTTGGTTAGGACATTGCCGGCTGATCACCTGATTATCCGAAAAGTAAGATGATCCATGCTGTCGGATGGGCATGTAAATAGTCGGTCCTGCGCCTGATTTATCTCTGGTAGTGTCAGTCAGCCTGTCCCATCAGCATTAGAGATTGAAGGAATAGTGAGAGCTCTTGTGTGTTGCGCAAACACTTAGGCACTAAAAACTAACCCTACGCAGTTGGCCTGTCTCTGAGAGATTGGCCGCCATCACGGAAAATCGGTGGGAGGACTATTATTATTATTGGGTTTAAATGTTCTGCGGTGTATTTTATGCCATACAAGAGAGAATAATTTAAGTGCCATAAATTCTAGAGCCCGATTACGTAGTAGCTACTATTATATATTCTGTGCCGATGGTGTAGTGGATAGGGCCGCTGCCTCCTGAGTGAGGTCGTGGTTCGTATCCCACCACGTACTTATGTGTTTTTTGGTTTTCGAATTTCATATGTACGTTCATTCGGCGCTTTTCCGTGGTTCGGAAGGCACGATAAGCCATTGGTCCCGGTTAATGACGTTTAATATCGTAGATATTAGTCGTTGAGCCGTGACAGAGGCCAATGCTAAGCATTGGCGGCTTGAAAACTCTGACCTAATCTAGGATTGGGTCTGGTTTCCCTTCTGTGTTCAGGAGGATGTGTAAAACCAGTACCCTCGTTTAATCACCTAGATTAGGTATCCGACCCCGTGAGATACGTGATAAGTCTAGGGAGATGATGATGATATTCTAGTAAGTAAACAAGCTAAAACTCACTTATGTAACTAAAACTAAATAAACAGCCATGTTGAGGCTAGTTCAGAAATCTCCAGTTACCTATGAAAAAGGTTCAATTTTTTTACGGAAACTGTATGATATTTTTACGAAAAGAAATAAAGGCTTCCAAAACTGTTTTATAATGCGCACGGCAAAAGAGTGGAACTCACTACCTGCGTCTGTGTTTCCGAATGCATACAACCCCCAACTCTTCAAAATAAGAGTAAACAGACATCTTAAACTTTCCTGGAAATTTTGCGAAAATATAATATTTTTTGTATCATTAACATACTTCCATTCTGGACTGGGATCGAGAAAACATAGAATGTGCTGTTGCATTTCCTCCTGGGCATGCTGTAGAAACCAGCTAAGGGATCCGCGGGTTTCTGTATATTGCAATTTAGGCGATATGCTGACAACCTTTCACTACAGCAATATACCTATTTTATCTTAAATAACCCTCAAAACTTTGTCAGACGTGGCGGAACGACCTTCGTTTAGATTGTTTACGCTTTGCCTAGCCCATTAGGGGTAAAGCCGTGATTATAATGTATGTATGTATCCCAAATTTATTTTAATATTCACTTAATTCATACATCAATCATCATCACACTACAATTTTCAAACATTAATTGAATGATACGGTCCCCGGTAAAATACGCCATAACTTCAAAATCGCAGTTTATTACGCCCCGCGGCTAAAAGTAATTTATTTAAGTTAGCCACTTATACCAGGCCGCCGTAGTCAGTAAATACATGGAAACCGATTCGAAATCTGTTTAATTCAAAATTTGGATTTGAGAATATGGCAAGAAAACTTCGAAATTTTTGATTTCGGCAATGTTTTTGATTTTTAGAGCTTAACCATTCGTACATACGTACCTACATAAAATCTCGCCTTTACCCTTCATGTGGTAGGCAGAGCAGAAACTACATAAACAAAGGTCGTTCCACGTCGTCTCCGTTGCCACGTCTGAGAAGTATTGAGGGTAATTACAGATGATTACGTATGTTGCTATAGTGACGGGTTGTCAGCCCATCGCCTAAACTGAAACCTTCGAATCCCTTAGCTGTTTTTTACTGAATGCCCGGAGAGGAGATGAGGAGATGAAGATGGCACATTCTATGTTTTTCTATCACTCCCAGTCCAGCTTAACTAAATCTTGACGAAAATTCCTGTCATCCCTTTCTGTACTCTCATCTTCTTTCGAGTGGGTATCGAGTCTATCGACCCGATGAACCCTGGTGTCAGAGTTTTTAAAGCGCCTAGTAGCACAACTATCAGGCCTATGACATGGTTTGAGTAACGGCCACTATCAAAGACAGCGACCGGGACCGACGGCTTAACGTGCCCTCCGAAGCACGAAATCTTTTTTTTCTTTTCGGACAATCAGGTGATTCAGCCTGCAATGTCCTAACCAAACTGGAGAAAAATTCACAAAGTGATAAATTCTCAAATATCAACTTTGTGTTTCCCCCCTGGGAATAGAACCCAGGACCTCCGGATCGGGAGTCCATGGCACTAGCAACTAGACCACGGAGGTGTACTCTCATGATTGAAAATGACAGTTATAGACTTAAATTAGTTAAGTTGTGATTTTTGGAACTACGAATTGCTACCTATATCTACCTATACCACAGAATATATAATAGCACTATACCCTAATCTGAAATCACCCATCGGACTGCAGCTGGACTAGGAGCGAAAAAAATTTATAGAATTTGCCAGCTGCTTTTCCTCCCGGGCATGCTGTAAAAACCAGCTAAGGGATCCGAGGGTTTCAGTATACTGTAATTTAAGCGATGGGCTGACAACCTGTCACTACAGCAATATACCTACTAATCTTTCTTAAATAACTTTAATTTTGACGTTGATGCCCTGTCTACCCCGTTAATCATACAGGCGTGACTAAATGTGTCTATAATAAATTTCTCTCCGGCAAATAAATTAAAGAAACTCCCAGACGGGTTGAAGAATGTTCCTACAGTGTTTATTTTCGTATCCAAATCGGTTCGGAAAATAATCGAATCGGTTCGAGATCTGGCGTAAAGCAGCGTTTTCTGAGGCCCGTAATTATAAACAGTACTTGAGACTGACAGCTAGTTTGAGTTCGTATCAAAAACTTAATTTCAGTACAATGTGGCCTGTCAATATAAATACATACATAACATCACGCCTTTATTCAATAATGTGGTAGGCACACCGAAAACGACCCAAACAAAGGTCTTTAAGCCACGTCTGACAAGTTTTGAGGGATGTTACAGTTGATTATGATGTATATTGCTATAGTGACAGGTTGTCAGCCTATCGCCTAAATTGCGATATACTGAAACCCTCGGATTCCTTAGCTGGTTTTTACAGCATGCTCGGCAGGAGATGCAGCTGGCATATTCTACGTTTTTCTCTCGCTCCCAGGCCAGAATGTCAAACCCTTAAAAAAATACTTAATACCGCTCTGAATCTTGAGATTGCTTTATAAATACGAGCCTTTATCTTTGTTTTGACGTTAACAATTTACGGTATTCAGGGCGGTGTCAAAGAGAATTTATTCGAAAAGGGGTGATTTCAAGGCCGTGCAATTGATTTTCGATGTTAGATGAAATAGGAGCTAAATTGGGATCTTATTGGTCACATACATACACCATCACGTCTTTATCCATAAAGGGGTAGGGAGAGCGTCAACGACCCAAACAAAGGTCGTTGTGCCACGTCTGACAAGTATTAAGGGTCATTTTAGATAAATCTATGTACTGCTGTAGTGACAGGTTGTCAGCCCATCAGTCGAGACACGTTACGAAATTTCCAAATCAAGTCTTCAGTGACAAGTAAACTGCCTCCGTTGTCTAGTAGTCAGAGCCACGAGCTTACGATCCGTAGGTCCTGGGTTCGATTCCCAGTGGGGTTACACAAAGTTGATATTTTTCAATTTATCACTTTGTGAGGTTTTCCCCAGATTAGTTAAGACATTGCAGTCTGAATCACCTGATTGTCTGAAAAGAAAAAGGATTCCGTGCTTCGGAGGGTACGTTTATGCGTCGGTCTTTGATTGTGGTCGTTACTCAAACCATGTTACAGGCCTAATAGCGGCGGTTTGAAAAATATGTCACCAGGTTTCATAGGGTCGAACTGGAGAATCCACTCGCTAAGAAGAAGAAGAAAAGTGACAAACAATCATACATAGGCTGATAAATGCATTAACATTCTTTGCGTTGCGCAGTCGGGTAAAAATTTTGGGCTAACAACAATAAATTTTATTTTCCGAACGTCTGTCTATAATCATCTTACGTCTAAATATAAATCGTTTAAGACCGCCCACATAATTCAGTCTGTCTATTGCCGAGTCTAACTTTGCCAGACACAAATAAACTGCCTACTAAATACTTATACTATATAGGATGTTTCTTTAATAAAGAGTAACATTGGGATCGATTCTAGATCATCATCTTCCTAGCCTTATCCCGTATCTCACGGGGTTGGCTTCCTAATCTAGGTGATTGAACGACGGTACTGGTGTTTACACAGAGCGACTGCCATCTGACCTCCGCAACCCAGAAGGGAAACCAGACCCAATCCTAGATTAGGTCAGAGTTTTCAAGCCGCCAATGCTTAGCACTGGCCTCTGATGTGGCTTAACGACTAATATCTACGGTATTAAACGATATTAACCGGGACCAACGGCTTAACGTGCCTTCCGAAGCACGGAAAAAGCGCCGAATAAACGTACATATGAAATTCGAAAACCGAAAAACACATTGGTACGTGGTGGGATTCGAACCACGACCTCCCGCTCAAGAGGCAGCGGCTCTATCCACTAGACCATCGGGCTCTCCTCGGGATCGATTCTAGATATCACCGGCTAAAACTAAAATTTTAATCTATCTGTCACTTTTAAAATAATGAAATTGAAAAGGACATGCGATTTATACTCTATGGTTTTACACTTTGTCTGCTAGATTTCGACGCGCTTTTGCACGGTTCCCAGTATTTCTGTCAATTTTATCCGCCATATCATAATATGACAGACAAAAAAAACAAAAGTAACGCATAAAACCACCGACTAAAAATCAAAAACCGGAGAGAATTGATCTCCTGACCTTCTCCAATGTTTGTAGTCTGAAAGTGAAAAATTGATTTTGATTTCAGTTTAAGCCAGCAAATCTAAAATCGAGCCCATTGCTATACTAAAATTGGTTAAGTAATAAATAATGCCTGAAATACATGATTTCTCATTATCATTACTATATATTATATGGGGCTAGAATTGCCGCCATTATCATAATTGAAGATTAACAGCTATGTGTATATTTATTGTATTTAAAAAATATGTTCAGGTTATTGGCCTAGAGGCTTTAAAAAGAACACAACTCTACCGAGTTTTAAAAACGAACAGCGACATCTATTATTAAATAGAAGTACTTCCAATGTGGCTTATATTTCTTGCAGAGACTTTGCTGTAGGTATTTTAGGGTTACGTTACAGTGTATTGTAATTCAAGCGATAACCTGTAACAACGCATACCGGGTGTAAGGGACAGCGTCCCGCAAACTGATAGGGTTTTCTTCGTCAACGAAACAGAACAACTTCCACTAACAAAAACATTCAGGAGACGAATAAAAAAGATTACCTCCCCACACAAAATGACCACCTCGATCAGTAAATTTGTATGAAAAAGCATTTTTTTTCTCTTCCTAAAAAATCCTGCTGATAGTTGTTCAGTTTCTTTGACTGAGCAACGCCTCTCATTTCTATTTCTATCAGTTTCGGGGACGCTGTCTCTTATACCCCACAATATTTCGATCCATAATCAAAAGTTTCCCTTAATATTTGTCAGACATACATACATACATATAATCACGTCTTTATCCCTAATGGGGTAGGCAGAGCGTAAACGACCCAAACAAAGGTCGTTCCGCCACGTCTGACAAAGTTTTGAGGGTTATTTAAGACAGATTTGTAAGTATATTGCTGTAGTGACAGGTTGTCAGCCCATCGCCTAAATTACAATATACTGAAACCCTCGGATCCCTTAGCTGGTTTTTACAGCATGCCCGGGAGGAAATGCAGCTGGCACATTCTATGTTTTTCTCTCGCTCCCAGTCCAGCATGGAAGACTGTCATTTGTCAGACTTGACGAAAACGTTATACTTATCTTTATACGTATTTTTATCTCATGACTTATGCTTTGTCATACATGTGTGCTCTATAGCCTAGTGGTTAGAGTCATGGGCTTACGATCCGGAGGTCCTGGGTTCGATTCCCAAGAGGGGATAATAAGTTGATATTTGTCAATTTATCACTTTTTGAGGTAATACAATACAATACAAAATTCTTTATTGTACAAAGAAACACATACAACGGAAATAAAAAGGAACAAACGTGACAGTACAATATAGGCGGCCTTATTGCTAAAGCAGCAATTTCTACCAGGCAACCTTTATGTGTGTAACCTTTATGAGGTAACAGGTAATACCCAGTTTGGTTAAGACATTGCAGGCTGAATCACCTGATTGTCCGAAAATTTAAGGATTCCGTGCTTTGGAGGGCACGTTAAGCCTGTCTTTGATAGTGGTCGTCACTCAAACCTTGTTCTGACAGTCGGGTTGCTCAAAGTTTTCAACCCGCTTATTAGCACAGCTATTAGGCCTCTGACGACTAATATTTATAAAGCGATCTCAAGATTAAGAGCAATATAAAGTAAGGATTTGACAAGTCAATTTACGTACTAGAATGACATTTGTGATACGAACTCAAACTTGCTGTCAGTCTCAAGTGTTTACTATCAATACGGGCCTAAAAGACAGCCCTGTATAAGAATCCAGACACAAACAAACTAACACTCCAACTCGGGCTATATATATTCGAGGTGCCATCTCTCATACGGTCGAATAGTTCATTAGTAAATCTATGGTCAAACAAATAGCCAATTTATGTGAGATTTTCCCCAGTTTGGTTAGGACATTGCAGGCTGAATCACCTGATTGTCCAAAAAGTAAAAGAATTACGTGGTTTTTTTTTATTTCAACATAAAGGTACAACATACATAAACATACAAAAATATCTCGCCAAGCTAATCTAATAATGCACCTATCATTAACAATTTTTAAGTATGGCTATACTGGTAGTACTACACACACACACACACACACACACACACTCACACACGCACGCACACACACATGCACACACCACACACACATACACGCGTAAAATTACTACTTTTTCAAATATATATTTAATATTTATCTGTTTATAGTTACTCTAATAGTAATAATAATTTAAGTTTGTTTTTTAAGATGGTCTTAGTGACTTTGTTATCGTCTAAGAGCCACGGTGTTTCATTGTACATTCTAGGAACGAGATAACTATTTTACCTTCTACCATAATAGTTATTAGCTGCTGGTTGCACAAGCTTTCTCAAGGTTCCGAGGGTTATTTATAAGAATTTATGAAATAAAATCTGAATCTGACATATCTTCCGGCATGCGGTAGACGTGACCAGTCCAATCCCACTTGATCTTGGGTTACAGAGGCTGGTCGGGCTGCGTCAGAAATTTGAGTTTTGGAGCGTATTAAATATTCTTCCATGTTGGACTAAGCAGCAAGAGAAAATCATAAAATGTGTCAGCTGCATTTCTGCCCGGGCATGCTGTACAAACCAGCTAAGGGGTCTATCTGACAGTTTCAGTATATTGCAATTTATGCGATGGACTGACAACCTGTCACTACAGCAATATAATTACAAATCTATCTAAAAAAACCCTCAAAACTCTGTCAGGCGTGGTGAATCGACCTGTATTTAGGTCGTTTACGCTCTGTCTATCCCATTATGGATAAAGGCGTGATTATATGTATGTTTTTAAAATTTGGAATTCCTGACCCGGTCATTCAGCTCAGGCCCAGCATACTACGCTACAACTATTTTAAAAACACGGTAATCTAATCTAGGATTGCGTCTGCTTTCCCTTTTGGGTTGCGGAGGCCAGATGGCAGTGTGTGTAAAAACTAGTACCCTCGTTTAATTCCCTACATTAAGTAGCCGACCCCGTGAGATACGGGATAAGGCTACGGAGAAAATTATCCCTGAATTGAAGTAATTTAACGTTGCATCTGGTAAGTTTTTCGCGTTTTAACGGGTTTTACTATAAAGTTTAATTAACTACTCAAACAAACGTAAAATTTCTTTACCCGTTCACTTTTGTTTTATGTAAAAGCTACTTTGTTTTGTTTACAATTCTATTTTAGGGGAAGAACGTGCGTTTTTTATCCGTAGAATTCCAAATATTTGGATAATATCAACATAAAACACGTTTATATATATATTGAATGTACCTCCTATAGTCTGTCAACGTCGTGCTTACCGCGCCTTAGGGGTACAGACGTGCGCGGGGACGCGGTAACGGGGGTGCGGGCGGTGAAGCAGGAGGGTGAGCGAGCACGACGCAATGTGTTCATGTTCGCAATCACCGCGTGCTACCGCGTCCCCGCCAACGTCTGTACCCCTAGGGCGCGGTAAGCACGACGTTGACAGACTATAGTAATCCACCCCTGGCAACGGCAACACAGGCTTGCCCGAGAATAAGTCCGGCTGAACGATCCCTACAAAGCGGTGGTAGGCTCCGCAAGGGGCCGCCTGGCTCGCAACCACCCGACCACCGGAGTCCGGCACCAAACAGCTTGCTGTTTTCCGTCGGTGTCTTCTTCTTCTGTCGAGTGGGTATCGAGCCTATCGACCCAATGAACCCTGGTGTCAGAGTTTTAAAACCGCCTAGTACCACAACTATCAGGCCTCTGACATGGTTTGAGTAACCACCGTCGGTGTGTAAGAGTGCCAGTGCCATAACAGGCATCTTCTGGGTGACTTCGCTACATCGACGACTCTGTCACGGTTACTTGGATAGAATGACACTAAGCGAAACCGCGGAATGCCCTTACGAGGATGCACTGGAGAGCAGGGCCCACATCTTCTGGGACTACACGCTATACGAAGAACCCAGAAGAGAGATGCTGTATCGGGAAACGCAGTCCGAGTAGCGGGACCGGTGCATTTCGGGGACTTGGTATTGAGTGCTCCGACCTTCGTTCAGCTGAGGAGATTCGCACCTTCGTGGCATGCAACGCGTTGTGCTTATGAGTAGGGGACGACTGCAAGTGCAACAGAGCGCGCACTACTGTTATGTGTGTTACAGGCCCATTTAGGCGGTCACCGGATAGTAGGTCCGCCTCTTCGGGAGGCGAACGACAGGGACTTGAAGAACTTGTGGGGACTATTAGGGATCAGGCCTCGAGCAAGTACCTCTGCACTCCCATTGATTCGGCCCGTATGCCTAACGGTGGGTAGGGCCTTTTAGGGACTTTTATTAGGTCTGCTGTAAGAAATTTCTTTGTAGTAATAAGCAGTGCCTGTTGTGTCTTAATTCCTTTTGTAATTGTTCTGTATATGTTTATGTGTACAAACTGTTAAATTAAGTTAAATCAGGGCCATGGGTGGTTGATGGGGTCTGTCACGGTCATACGTGACCTTGTGTCTAGAGTCAGGAGGAAACGCGTTTCTAAACTTCTTCTTTTCGATTCGAGGCAAACTCATTGAAAAAATATCCAAAGAATAACAGATTTAAATAAACTAACGTAATCTTACAATACAAGATACTTTATTTATACCAACAGCAGAAACTTAAGTAATAAAACAGTACAATATAGACGGCCTTATTGCTTAAGCAGCAATTTCTACCGGGCAACTTTTGGGTATTAGTATAGTGCACAGCAGAAAGTGGGATAGAGCAAACACCATCCGACAAGAAAGAAGAAGAAGAAGAAGTGCATACTAAGGTCAAATCTTCTCTTTGTCCTCAGGAGCTCTAATCGGTGGCATCCTCGGTGGAATGGCGATGCAGCTGGGCAGAAGGACCGTACTGCTAGCTGCTGCTCTTCCGTACACCCTGGCCTGGTTGGCCACGTCTCTCTCTACCAGTGTGGACATGTTAGCTGCTATATCCTTCTGTGGGGGAATGCTGGTGTGCTGTATCACTATGATCACGCAGGTAGATGTCATTTTTACCATTACTTATTTTATTGTTGAGGATTTTTAGCACTCACAATAATTTTAATTCATATAATATACAAGAAAGAAAATAATAAATTCGTTTCTGGCAGGACGCGAGCCTGCGACTCTGAAAGGCCGATCCATTACTTTACCAAATGAGCTACAGAAACGGTAGCGTGATTGGCTGTTTTAGCATGGTTAGGACAATGCACGACCGAAGAATTTGAGGGTTATAAAGATATATTTGTAGGTATATCGCTGTAGCCCATCTCAATTCAAATCTCAAAATCTCAAAGAATTCCTCGCCTCCCTTAGCTGATTTATACAGCATGCCCGGGAGGAAAAGCAGCTGGTACATTCTATGTTTTTCTCTCGCTCCCAGGCCAGCATGGAAATATTTTTATTGACAGTCTGGTAAAAAGCCCCTCGGTGGCAAATCAAAATAACCATAATTTTCTCACAACATGGAAATAGTTCGCAAAGGAATCATATTCATAACAATCACTTGACGTCTCAAACGCCTCCGTAGTGTGGTGGTGGTCAAAGCAATGGGCTTACGAACCGGAGGTCCTGGATTCGATTCCCAGGGGGGAACACAGAGTTGATATTTTAATTTTTTTCATGACAGAAGAAGAAACTACGTCTGTGGCCTAGTGGTCAGAGCCATGCGCTTTCGATCCGAGGGTCCTGGGTTCGATTCCCACAGGGTGCGACATAAAGTTGATGTTTGTCAATTTGTCACTTTATGAGATTTTCTTCAGTTTGGTTAGGACATTGTAGGCTAAAACACCTGATCGTCCGAAAAGTAAAAGGATTCCGTGCTTCGGAGGGCACGTTGAGCCGTCGGTCTTGGTCGCTGTCTAAGTCTGTGTCCTAAAAAACCTCACAGAGTGATAAATTGACAAATAGCATTTTTGTGTTCCCGCCTGGGTTCAGTTACTTTCTCATAGACAGTCATAGAAAATGGGTGTGTCAACAAATACAAAGTAACAAGACGAGAGATATGCAAACGCCGCTTGAAAAATGGCACCAAGAAATCAAGGCATATGCCTTGTTTTTATGTCAGTCGCTATTTGGCAAATCGAATTTTATTTTATAAGCAGTAAGGTCCATATTTAAGCTGTAAATCACTTTACGACCTTTATGCACATAGTTATCGCCTTTTTTTATGTCATTCTCTATTTGACAAATGAAACTTCATTTTATAAGCAGTAAGGTCCATATTGAAGCTTTAAGTAAATCACTTTACGACCTTTTTGCACATAGTTATCGCCTTCTTTTATGTAATTCGCTATTTGACAAATCAAACTTCATTTTATAAGCAGTAAGGTCCATATTGAAGCTTTAAGTAAATCACTTTACGACCTTTATACACATAGTTATCGCCTTCTTTTATGTCTTTCGCTATTTGACAAATCAAACTTAATTTTATAACCAGTAAGGTCCATATTGAAGCTTTAAGTTAATCACTTTACGACCTTTATGCGCATAGTTGACGTGATGCCTCGGTTTGAGTTTGATTCTGTATAGGACCGTGGATTTATGACAAGACAATTGTTAACATCAATTGTTTTCCATTTTCTCTTCCAAATACGTGTCGACAATTTTTCTCCCATGTTTTTTTGTCGTCAGCTCATCGAATTAGCATACACGATGTGTTAAAAACAATGGCGCTGGCGAACGAAAACAATTGTCAGCCATTTTGGAATAGTAAATAAAAAGTAAACAGTTAGGTGGTAAAAGCTAAAAGTGTTTGGAGTTTGTTGGAATTTTTGACTATTTTTGTATAAGATATACAAACATGTCGTATTTACACTTTAGTTCTAATAATAAAATAGCTGACTCCGTGGTCTAGCGGTTTAAGGCATGGGCTCACGACCCGGAGGTCCCGGGTTCGATTCCCGGCGGGGGGCAATGACTTTGTGTTGTTGTTTCTAGTTTGGTTCAGACATTGCATACTGATCACCTGATTAAAGTAAGATGATCCATGCTGTCGGATGGGCATGTAAATAGTCAGTCCTGTGCCTGATTTATCTCTGGTCGTGTCAGTCAATATGTCCCATCAGAATAAGACATTAAAGGAATAGAGAGTGCACCTGTGTGTAGCGCAAACACTTGGGCATTAAAAACTGTTCCCGCGCAGTTGGTCAATTATCATGTAGATTGTCAGGTCTACAGTATAACCTTAGTATAACCTAATAAATATATACGTAGAATCACGTCTATACAATATACGGTGTAGATAAAAGGGCCGATTGTATAAAAACAATATCAAATTCGTTCAGATACCAGATCGTAATTAAATCATTTTTTACTGATATTCTAAAAATATTCATACTCATTTTGCTCATTGAACAAAAGCTTCTAAATTTGGAAAACAAAACATCTTACCCTGTTCCAGACATGTTCATCGATGTATAAAATAAAACGAAATTAGATGAGGCCGGTATATTTTGATTGTACCGGACTGGCATTTTCATAAAAGATACAATAACAGGAATAAACATTTCAAAAATACGAATTTCAAATAAATTCGGTGTATATTTAATATTTACATACATACATATAACGCCTTTATCCCTGATGGGGTAGGCAGAGCTCAAACGACCTAATTAAAGCTCGTTTCGCCACGTCTGACAAAGTTTTGAGGGTTATTTAAGATAGATTTGTGGGTATATTGCTGTAGTGACAGGTTGTCAGCTCATCGCCTAAATTACAATATACTGAAACCCTCGGATCTCTTAGCTAGTTTTTACAGCGTGTCCGGGAGGAAATCCAGCTGGCACATTCTATGTTTTTCTCTCGCTCCCAGGCCAGCATGGGAGATAATTATTATATATTAATCACAAAACATACATAGAAAATGCGAAAGTGGTTACAAAACTCCTTGAGGGTTTATGTGTAACCACTCCTTGTCACAATGAAAATAAAATGTATTATTATACATTAATAGAAATTACTTGTATGAATAGTGAACAACATAATTACATTATATGTAGGGGTTGCTCAGTAAACGAAACTGAACAACATTCACCAGGAAATTCTTTCAGGAGATGAAAAAGAATAATAACTTTTTATACAAGTGTCATTTTGTATGAAAAGTTCCTTTATTTTAATTTTATTGAAACTGTTGTGGGAGTGACGAATTTATCATAGCCTTTTTTATGTACACGTCATAGCGACGTTAGCGACATCTAGCCGAACAAATAACGAATTTATTATTTTCTTTCTTTCAAATTATCTATACATATAATAAATCTCTAGAAGGGTCGTGTCTGTACATAAATATATTTACAAAAAAATAATTGCAGCAGGCCTTATTAACGATATAAAGATCAAAACCATTTTTTTTAGAATTTTTGTCTGTCTGTCTGTATGTTACCACATCACGCCAAAAGTACTGAACCGTTTTCGATGAGACTTTTTTTATTCAACTATGTAGTACCCGGGTTGCAACTTAGGATACTTAAAGTCACGCTACCTGACTTGGAGGTAGGCAGGAAATTTGAATTTGGCTGTTACTTAACCGATTTTTATGGAACTTTTTTATTCGACTGAGCATTATTTAAAATCGAATTTACGATACAAATAATTACGCCTCATGACTTAGGAGGTAGGTAGGAAATTGAATTTCGGTCGTTTTTAACCAATTTTGATGATGGTTTTTTGTTTGACTGAGCATTACTTAAATTAACGATACAAATAATCACGCCACCAGACTTAGGGGGTAGGCAGGAAATTGAACTCTGATCGTTTTAAAACGATCTTAAATGGATTTGACTGAGTTTTTTAATTAGCCTGGTGTCCAGCCTAGGTTAGAAATAATCACGCAAACCATTCTAATATTGAGTAAGTACCAGTAATGCGAAACACGCTTTAGCAGATCCCGCTCCTACGCGCGGAGAATCGTTTTCAGTATGTTCGATTTTCTATACAAACTGGGCGTACAAAGTCGCGGGCACAGCTAGCTAAGGGATCCCTTAGCTAGCAAAAAAACAATTATATAAAAAAATCATTAGCACAAATTCCTTTCATATTTTAGTTAGGTACTTCAAACATCATAATAAGTAAACTTTTTGTCTATGAAATAAACGTAAGTTGTAAATAATCTTAAATATTCAATAGTTGATGACAAATTCAAGATTTGTATCTAATTTATTTATCCCTAAAGAAAAAGAAATGGAAACAAAGAAACAACCGTTAGGTAACACAAATCTTCCATATTTAAGTAGACAGGTACAAATAATACCTACTATAATGTACTATGCTCGCATAGGTGTAACGAAGGCTGTATTCTATCTTTACTTCCATGCTGGACTGGGAGAGATAGAAAAACATAGAATGTTCCAGCTGCCCTTCCTCCCGGGCATGCTGTTGAAGTCAGCAAAAGGGACTCGAGGGTTACAGTGTATTGTAATGTAGGCGATGGGCTGACAACCTGTCACTATAGCAATACATATTACAATCTAAAATTGCCCTCAATTTTTGTCAGACGTGGCGAAAGCGCCTTTTACGAGGCGTTAAACGCTCTGCCTACCCCATAAGGGATAAAGGCGTGATTATATGTATGTATGTATGTATTCTATCCTAATTATGTAAAATTTAAAACAAAAATTTACATCGATGTTTAAAATCATAACCACCACGCGTACGGAGTCACGAGCACAGCTAGTATGAAATAAAAATAGCATTGTGGATGCTAAAAATACTCAGCTTACTTATATCCCAATAATTATAGATGATGGTTACTTCCATGCTGGCCTGGGAGCGAGAGAAAAACATAGAATGTGCCAGCTGCATTTCCTCCCGGGCATGCTGTAAGATCCAGCTAAGGGATGCGAGGGTTTCAGTATATTGTAATTTAGGCGATGGGCTGACAACCTGTCACTACAGCAATATACCTAGAATCCTATCTTAAATAACCCTCAAAACTATGTCAGACGTGGCGGAACGACCTTTGTTTACGTCGTTTACGCTCTGTCTACCCCATTAGGGATAAAGGCGTGATTATATGTATGTATGTATGGTCACTGGAACTGACCGGATATGGGACTAGTATTAAATTGACTAGCCTTGAAAGATGTAGGTTAAAGTCATGCCTCTTTTAGTAAAGACTACTTTTTTAACAGAGACAGTTAAATATTACCTTGTACTTGGCGATGAAGCTGTTAGCTTTGCTGTTAGAATGTAATAGTTAACTCCTTATAAATCAAAGGTAATGGAAGCTAGGACAGATTTATTAATAAATCTAAAACAGGTAAAGACAGGACTTTGAAAGATTATGGTTTCTTTACAGTTTTATGTCTTGTTATTGTATTGAATCAGCTGGCTTTACCATCATCTCCCTAGCCTTATCCCAATCTTACGGGGTCGGCTACCTAATCTAGGGGATTGAACGAGAGTACTGGTTTTTATACAGAGCGACTGCCATCTGACCTCTGCAACCCAGAAGGGAAACCAGACCCAATCCTAGATTAGGTCAGAGTTTTCAAGCCGCCAATGCTTAGCACTGGCCTCTGATATGGCTTACCGACTAATATCTACGGTATTAAACGATATTAACCGGGACCAACGGCTTAACGTGCCTTCCGAAGCACGGAAAAGCGCCGAATAAACGTACATATGAAATTCGAAAACCGAAAAACACATTGGTACGTGGTGGGATTCGAACCACGATCTCCCGCTCAGGAGGCAGCGGCCCTATCCACTACACAATCAGCTGGCTTTACCATGTAGTACAAAAATATCTAATTTAAACCTCTGCTGCTGGTCACCATCTAGGGCTCGTATTTATAAATCGATCATATCAGTTTTCATTAAGAAACACTTGTTTACCGCTTAGTGTTTAAATAGTACACTATGTTTGTTTGTTCACACTTCCATGCTGGACTGGGAGCGAAAGAAAAACTTAGAATGTTTCAGCTGCATTTCCTCCCGGGCATGCTGTAAAAATCAGCTAAGGGATCCGAGGGTTTCTGTATATTGTAATTTAGGCGATGGGCTGACAACCTGTCACTACAGCAATATACTTACAAGCCTATCTTAAATAACCCTCAAAACTTTGTCAGACGTGGCGGAATGACCTTTCGTTTAGGTCGTATACGCTCTGCCTACCCCATCAGGGATAAAGGCGTGATTATATGTATGTATGTATGTATGTTTGTTTGTAAAAGCTATAATACCTATGCCATCGGGAGTGTAACCTTTTCAAAACATGTTCGCACCTCCAAAGAACTTTGACGTATTCACATGAAGAAATGTTACGTCTGTTGCCTTAACAAAATCCATGGCTTTAGCCAGAAGGCTTGTATGGAGTCGTTTTTGTGATCCAACCGTGAATGTATGTGAGACGCTCAATATGTTTTATTGTCAAACCGCTAGGTTGAGTAAGCTGGGAAACATGGTTAGGAAGGATGGCGAACAGCTGATTTGTAGGTACATTGATTTGGCCTTTAATCTTTAAAACAATATTAGGTCATTATTATGAAAATTGATTAAAATATGAAATGAATTTTTAACTTTAAATCTAGATGTCAATAATACTAAATAATACATAAATGTATATTAGACAAAACAATTAAAGCAAAATAATGTGACTGAATTGATAAGTCAAAATACATCTTTAGGGATTTATGTTATGATCAAACAGTATCAGAAAAAAGTAGTAGAAAATTAAATAGACCGGATAAATAAATAGATGGATTTTCGAGTCGAACGTCCCGATGAACCCTGGTGTCAGTGTTTTCAAACTGGCTAGTAGCACAACTATTAGGCCTCTGACGTGGTTTGAGTAACGACCACTATCAAAAACAGCGAACAGAACCGACGGCTTAACGTGCCCTCCGAAGCATGGAATCCTTTTTCTTTTCGGACAATCAGGTAATTCAGCCTGCAATGTCCTAACCAAACTGGGCAAAACCTCATAAAGTGATAGATTGACAAATATCAACTTTGTGTTTCCCCCTGGGAATCGAACCCCAGGTCCTCGGGATCGTAAGCTCATGGCTCTGACCACTAGACCACGGAAGCTGTTTTATTTAGTAACTTACAGTCTAAATTATCAATATTTGTCACTCTACCGGTCTGTGTGTCACCAAAACAGTTTTGTGCAAAACCACCATTTTCTAATAACGATCTTTTGTATGATGATCTATGTGCGAAATCGTTACTTTTTCTGTGATGATTGATCGGTGAGACTGGAATAACAATTACCTTAACTGTTCTACTTAGAATGAACATAGCTGAGGCTTTCTTCTAGTTGTCACATAGTTTTATGTAGGTAACTGTATTTTGGAAAGTTTCCAGGAGTAAGTTCTTAATAGATCTAAATATAATAAGATAGAATTAATACAGGTACAGTCAGCAAAGGGCAGGCCCGCTCGAAAGGATTATTTCAGGAAATTATTTATGGATTTTCACAATTTCTTCCATGCTGGCCTGGGAGCGAGAGAAAAACATATTATGTGCCAGCTGCATTTCCTCCCGGGCATGCTGTAAAAGCCAGCTAAGGGAACCGAGGGTTTCAGTATATTGTAATGTAGGCGATGGGCTGACAACCTGTCACTACAGCAATGTACAAATCTACCTTAAATAACCCTCAAAACTTTGTCACACGTGGCGGAACGACCTTTATTTAGGTCGTTTAAGCTCTGCCTCCCCCATTAGGGATATAAGCGTGATTGTATGTATGTATGTATGTTTAAATTGTTTACTTGACCACATGCGAGATTTATATTTGCTAATTTTTGTTTTACTATAGGTGGAGGGCTGTCAAATGTGACCTATTATCTTGTCAGTACCAAAACCATCTCAAACTGTTTTTTTTATTAATATTTAAATTGTTCTTCCTTGTCCACAGGTATACGTCACGGAAATCGCCTTACCCGAAATCCGAGGCTGCCTCAGTTCAGTGCTCAAGATCCTCAACCAGATCGGAATCCTGATATCCTTCTCCGTTGGGGCCTACTTGAACTGGTACCACCTGGCTTTGGTAGTCGCCACAGCACCTATACTGCTCTTTATTGCTCTACTGTTCATCCCTGAAACCCCATCCTCTTTACTCTTAAGAGGAAAAGAAGAGAAAGCTGCTGAAGCTTTGCAATGGCTGCGAGGACCCGAAGCTGATATCAGACAAGAACTATGCACTATCAGAACGAATATCTTAGCCAGTAAACAGTACCATGATTCTAAGACTAGTAAGTTGAAGGTGTTGTTTTCTAAAAGACTGACGAGACCGGTTCTAATTACTTGCGGTCTGATGTTCTTCCAGAAATTTACTGGTGCTCATGTGTTCAACTTCTATGCTGTGCCATTGTTTAAGAAGACTTTTAAGATGATGAATCCTCATGGAGGCGCCATCGCTGTTAGTGTGGTACAACTTCTAGCGTCTTGCTTATCAGGAATGTTGATAGACCACGTTGGTCGTCTTCCCTTACTCCTTGTAAGTGGCGTTATGATGTCCATAGCTTTAGCAGGTTTTGGTTCCTATCTCTACTACGACGACGTCTTCAGAAATGCTTCCGAAATTGCCAATTCTGAAGTAGGAGCTTACGACTGGATTCCGTTGATTTGTGTTCTGACTTTCACTATTGCATTTTCTTTGGGCATCAGTCCTATTTCTTCTCTCTTAATCGGAGAGTTGTTTCCTTTAGAATACAGAAGCACAGGTAGTGCTTTAGCGACGTCTTTCAGTCATCTCTGCGGGTTCTTGAATGTCAAGACTAAGGCAGATTTCCAGGGTCTAATAGGCCTGTATGGTCTTTTCTGGTTATACGCTGGAATATCAGTATTTGGGTTACTATTTGTCGTTCTTTTCGTTCCTGAGACGAAGGGCAGAGAAATCGACGAAATGGATCCCAGATACGTGGAATCTTTGTGTATTAACCGATAGTATTTATTAATGACTTCGTAGGATATAACTTTATTAGACTTGGTGTCTTTGTGTGACGTAGTAATGTGCTCCTGTAATGCATCATCGTTATCCAATGCTTTATGGCGTTGGTGTCTAACTTATATTATTAACGGCCTTTGCATTTATCTGCAACATCATCATTAGAACCCAGGCTATCTTTTTAAGCTTCTTTTTGTATGTGTTATATCATGATCACGAGATGAAACTGCTTCTTCTCAAGATTCTTGTGGATTTTTGTGGTCCTATGGATAATCTGCCGTTGATAATGTATTTCAAAGATGATGTTTAATGTCACGTTTGTCTTCCTTCAGTATTATTGTTGTATTATCGGTGTTTTCCTGGAGCTTTTGTTTATAAGTTCCTCTGATTTGTTCTGACGTAACTTGGGACTCGTATTTTCTACTTCCAATGGAAAAAAAATATCAAAATTTGTGTTAGTTTCCTTTGAATTTATAAAAGAGTAGACATATAATTTTACTTCTTATGAATAATATTCGAGTGATATGCATGCTATTCTACACAATTGAGGCCTGTATTGATAAACAGCACTTGAGATTACTTTGATTTCGTATCCGAAATGTTATTTTAGTACCATATGGCCTGTCAAATCAAATCCACTTCATATTGCTCTCAATCTTGAGATCGCTTTAACAATACGAGCCTGAGTGATTTAAAAGAAACTAACAAATATTTCGGTATTTTCTTCTAGAATTTGTAAATAGTTTAGGTAGAGTTTTAAGACTTATCGTAAATGGTCAAAGTAGTATTAAAACATTTTGCCTGGACCGAGCTTAAACAATTTTCATGTACGGGTATAATTAATTATGTATTGATTGTTGTATTATTTAAAAAAGAATTTGAAATGAGAGTTTATGCGCATACAATTTTTGAAGGTGCCAGTGAAAAAATGTAGAGAAAATTAGAGTGAGTTTTTACTAGTGACTGATATTTAAAATTAAGAGAGTATATTTTTTTTATTATGGTCATGGAATAACGAAAGTCTTGTATCTGTATAAAAAAAATACGGTCAGTTTGTAAACCCAATTTTTTTTTCTTTATGATTGTTTGTTATCACCAGGTATATACTAAATCGGTCACTAAAAGAAACTCACCCTATATTAAAGGTTATGTAATATGAATCAAGGTGCGAATTATACGGGGTGTAAGGGACAGCGTCCCGCAAACTGATAGAAGTTGCTCAGTCAACGAAACTGAACAACTATCACCACGTATTTTTTCTGAAAGTGAAAAATTTTTTGTTTATACATATTGTCCGATGGTCATTTCGTATGGAAAGGTCAATTTTTTCATCATCTCCGGTGATAGTTGTTCAGTTTGGTTAACTGAGCAACATTTATCAGTTTGCGGGACGGTACTAACACCCGGTATATTAATAGATGTTCTATTTATGTATATTAAATCTAAATTTTGAAACAAAATTTATATGATGTTGAAAAGTTTATCATAACTTTTTGGTGCTAAAAACGCGGTGCCTTGCAAATTGACTCAAATACATAATGTAATGTAAACATTGTTACTAGTGAACGTTGTATATACAGTATTAAGTTTTATATAGTATTTTGTAAATACATACTTATTTACAATTTTATAGACAGTTTTGAAAAGTTTACGAATGTCGATTGTAATTTATTTACCAGAAAAATATTTTTGATGAATGAAATACAAAATGACATAAACAGGGAGTTATGTAGGTAGAGAGATGAAAATTTAATCTTAGCACTAGATACAGTTCGTTTTTTAAACGTTGCGTTATTTATACCAATGTATTTTGCGGCTCATAAACAGCGTTTTCTTTGCAAATTGTCAAGGTTTCAAATTTCGGAACAGCAAACTATAACCTAGTTACAAACACATGTTTTGCGGTTGACTGTCTTTAAAGTTGAATAGAAAAAGCAGTTTATTAGCTGCAAAACAAGCTGGTATCAATAATTCTACGTTAAATAAACGAACTGTAACTGCACAACTTTTGAATGAAACCTTATTGGTTTGTTTCAAAGTTGTTAAGTTGCACGGTGAAAATGCTTTGTTTAAAAACTTACAATCTCGTTCTTCCTATTTAATACCTTGAAGCCCTATTTTTTAATTTCTCGAACCGAATTCGTATACGACTAACATTAACTAAAGACTTTACTAAATACTAACATTCGCATGGCATATTGTATGAAAGTTACTCTTTCGAATGCGCATTGGAATTCGAGTGATTCAAAAATAGAGCTCCTGGAGCGGTATTTTTGAACCGCTCGGACCAAAATGCGCATTCAATACACCAACATTCGTATGGCAAATTGTATGAAAATCTCATGCGAAAGTTACTCTTTCAAATGCGCATTGGAATTCGAGTGATTCAAAAATAGGGCTCCTGTATTGTAACAAGTGGCAATGTACGGGCTACGGTGTGACCCTGTACAAAAATTACAAAAAACGTAATGTTACAAATGTTGCCATATGAATTAGAATATATTTTAAGTTTTGTTAGGTACTGTATTTTTTATGTACTTAAAACAGTTCGAATTTAAGGTGTTCTAAATAAAATTTTGAAATTAATTTCTGCTTTTTTTTCTAAAATTAAAATACATTGCATCATAAAGTAGACTACTAAGTACTTCCATGCTGGCCAGGCCGAGAGATAAACATAGAATGTGCTAGCTGCATTTCCTCCCGGGCATGCTGTAAAAACCAGCTATGGGATCCGAGCATTTTCGTACATTGTAATTAAGGTGATAGGCTGACAACCTGTCACTACAGCAATATACCTACAACATCTATCATAATTCAAAACTTTATCAGACGTGGCGGAACGACCTTTGTTTAGGTCGTTTATTATCTGCCTATTCCATTAAGGATAAAGGCGTGATCATATATATATGTATGTACGTATCTATATAATTCGTATACTTATATATAAGTATTGTCACAATTTCCTGCATTTGTAGTGCAAGAGTCCCAGTTAACTAGATAAAATCTATTTAGGTAACCTTAAAATGAAAAACATAGAATGTGCCAGCTGCATTTCCTCCCGGGCATGCTGTAAAAACCAGCTAAGGGATTCGTTGGTTTCAATATATTGTAATTTAGGCGATGAGCTGATAACCTGTCTCAATATAGCAATATACCTGCTAATCTTAAATAACGCTCAAAACTTTATCAGCCGTGGTGGAACGACCTTAGTTGGGTGGCCCATTAGGGCGTGATTAATGTATGATATTTTTATTATTTATATAAACGTTGACGAATGCAAAATATTATTTATTTTATGATTCTGTAACTCATACCGCGGGAATAGTTTATTAACATAAAAATACTTTATTACATAACATAGAACATATAGGCTGATATATAAAGATACAACATACACAACTGATAACAACAAAATACAAGTACAACATAAGCGGCCTTATTGCTAAGGTAGCAATTTATTCCAGCTTTGTTAGTTTATTGCGGGTTCAGATGATGAAAAACTCAAAATACTATAAGCGATAATACTACAGCGTCCCGAAAACTGATAAGGGGTGCTCAGTCAACGAAACTGAACAACTTACACTAGGAAATTCTTTCATTAGATGAAAATAAAATTTGACCATCCCATAAAAAATTCCCACCTCGATCAGACATCATCATCATCTCCTTAGCCTTATCCCGTATCTTACGGGGTCGGCTTCCTAATCTAGGGGATTGAACGAGGGTACTGATTTTTACACAGAGCGACTGCCATCTGACCTCCGCAACCCAGAAGGGAAACCAGACCCAATCCTAGATTAGGTCAGAGTTTTCAAGCCGCCAGTGCTTAGCACTGGCCTCTGATATGGCTTAACGACTAATATCTACGGTATTAAACGATATTAACCGGGACCAACGGCTTAACGTGCCTTCCGAAGCACGGAAAAAGCGCCGAATAAACGTACATATGAAATTCGAAAACCGAAAAACACATTGGTACGTGGTGGGATTCGAACCACGACCTCCCGCTCAGGAGGCAGCGGCCCTATCCACTACACCATCGGGCTCTATACCTCGATCAGACAATTTGTATGGAAAAGCAATTTTTTTCACTCTTCCTAAAAAAATCCTGATGATAGTTAATTTGTGTCGTTGACTGAGCAACCCCTATCAGTTTGCGGGACGCTGTCCCTTACAGTCCGTATAGAATACTCATTTAATCGCTCCAAGTCAAACATGAAAGCACGTGTCATTACATTAAAATTTTGGGTAATGACGCAACACCACATTGGCTTCGATTCTAGATACCACCGGCTAAAACTAAAATTAAAGTTTTGACGGGCTTTTGCCCGTTTCCCCAGTATTTCTGTCAATTTAATCCGCCATACGTATGACGGCGGATAAAAATGACAGATAACGCAAAAAAACATTGATTACAAATCAAGAACCGGAGAGGATAGATCTCCTGCCTTTTCCAATGGTTTTTGTCTGAAAGTGACAAATACGGAGTATAAACTGATAGGGGATGCTCAGTCATCGGAACTGAACAACTATCAGCAGGTTTTTTTATCAGGAAGAAAAAAAAAACAAAATTTCTGATCAAGATGGTGATTTTCTATGGAAAGGTATTATTTTTTCATCTGCTGACAGAAATTCCTGGTGATAGTTGTTCAATTTCGTTGACTGACAACCCGTATCCGTTTGAGGGACACTGTCCCTTATACCCGGTATATTTTAATTTTAGTTTTAGCCGGAAAATCTAGAATCGAGCCCATTATCATAACCGTAACATCAGGTAACATCTATTCTGTATTCGGTAACATTTCATTATCAATGTTACCACACACTTGGAAATGCAGGAAATGCACAATTCTATGAAACTCATTGTATTCATGGCTTAATCATTCGTCACGGTCTGGTGGTCTTCAATGTCTCTTTAAATGCCTAAATGATTGTGTAGTCTAATCGATTACATATGTTAAGTAGTCCAAAATAATGGTTAGGGATAGTTAATGGTTTGTTAAATGACATAATAGAACTTTAGTTTGGTAAAGGTCCTCTCCATACTGGAAATAGGAGCGTTAAAAAACATAGAATTACCCATTTTCACCTTAAAGACAAGTTTGGGTCTTAAATAAACGCAGACCGAATGACACAACAGTCATATTTCCATTAAAAAAAAACAAGACTAGTGTGTTTTTATTATTTGAATAATCGAAGTTACGAATGTCATAATTTAACGCCTGATAATTTTTCAATAGCAACACACCGTGGATGACACTTAAACACTTACGTAGTTACCAACTGTTTAACCATAGGCGTATTTTCATATTATTCATTAGTTTATTGGAACTCCATTTACTTCCATGCTGGACTGGGAGCGAGAGAAAAACATAGAATGTGCCAGCTGCATTTCTTCCCGAGCATGCTGTAAAAACCAGCTAAGGGATCCGAGGGTTTCTGTATATTGCAATTTAGGCGATAGGCTGACAACCTGTTACTACAGTAATATGCCTGCAAATCTATCTTACTTAAATAACCCTCGGGACTTTGTCAAATGTGGCGGAACGACCTTTGTTTAGGTCGTTTACGCTCTGTCTACCCCATTAGGGATAAAGGCGTGATTATATGTATGTATGTTATTGGAACTCTCTTACTAAATGATCACATTCGTCTTCTATCGTGTCGATGACAAGACAAGTCCATTTTCCTTTAATTTTCCTAGCCTAGTAATCCGTAACCCTGACTGCGTTCTCGGTTGCCTGCATTATTTGCTCTTGCGTGCAAGTCGCATTAAGTTTTAGTCATAATTTTGCATGATAGATCCAATAAATCTAATCTATCTTCCATGCTGGACTGGGAGCGAGAGAGTCTTCCATGCTGGACTGGGAGCGAGAGAGTCTTCCATGCTGGACTGGGAGCGAGAGAAAAACATAGAATGTGCCAGCCGCATTTCCTCCCGGGCATGCTGTAAAAATCAGCTAAGGGATCCGAGGGTTTCAGTGTTTTGTAATTTAGGCGATGGGCTAACAACCTGTCACTACAGCAATATACCTACAAAATATTCTTAAATAACCCTCAAAACTTTGTCAGATGTGGCGGGACGACCTTTGTTTAGGTCGTTTACGCTCTGCCTACCCCATTAGGGATAAAGGCGTGACTATATGTATGTATGTATGTATGTAGATCCAATAAATATTCTTGCTATAAGGATCACTCGCGATTAATTTTGGTAGTAAAATCAGAAATTTACATTTTGTAAATTAAAAAAGTTGTATGCGCATCGCATTCAGCCTTAAAATAAATCAATAATGTAAACTAAAAAAAACAGTACCCTCTTTCAAAACGGGATTAGGCTGGAGATGAAGATTTAGATGAACCCTGGGGTCAGAGTTTTTAAACCGCCTAGTAGCACAATTATCAGGCCTCTGACATGGTTTGAGTAACGACCACTATTAAAGACAGCGACCGGGACCGACGGCTTAACGTGCCCTCCGAAGCACGAAATCTTTTTCTTTTCGGACAATCGGGTGATTCAGCCTGCAATGCCCTAACCAAACTGGGGAAAAATTCACAAAGTGATAAATTCTCAAATATCAACTTAAATGAAGATGATGATCATGTGAAAACAATAAAACCATTCTAATGTTAAAGATTTCGTGAAGCGTTCGTTAATTTCATTGTTGTCGTTTGGAGAAATTGTTGCCGTAGTGCGATTATGAGGATCGAAAAGAGTGAATTTCTTCCATGCTTGACAGGGAGAGATAGAAAAACATAGAATGTACCAGCTGCCCTTCCTCCCAGGCATGCTGTAGAAGTAAGCAAAAGGGATTCGAGGGTTACAGTGTATTGTAATTTAGGTGATGGGCTGACAACCTGTCACTACAGCAATACACATTACAATCTAAAATTGCCCTCTTATTTTGTAAGACGTGGCATTTACGGGGCATTTTATGCTCTGCATACCCCGTAAGGGATAAAGGCGTGACTTTACGTATCTATGTATGTAAAAGAGTGAATGCAGGTTTTTTTTTTATTTTAGCTTTTTCTGAGCAAATGGGAGAAAAACAAATTTAAATTGTCCAAACTCTATACCAATGCAACAGTCATAGGTCTCAAAATACATCAAAGTGATGCAATAAATCAAAACAGCATTTGACTACTTGCATCTAAATGCATCACTTGAAATGCAACAACAAAACGCAAGGAACCACTTGAAAGATATATGATTCAAGTGCAACTTGAAATTATGATCCATTTTGTAGTAATAATAAAGATTCTAATTTTGAATCAAAATTTATTTTAGACCAGTTTTTCGACCCCCTTTTTTATTTTACGTTTTTAAAGATATTTAGTTTTCCTGAAAAAAAACTTGATCCTCGTGATAATTATCTAAGACCATCTCGAAGGTGAATTTGATCATAATCTACCTATCTGAATATTTCATAGACCCACGTAGCCACGTCACAAAATTTCGAGAATTTTTACACACATTACTATCGATTCATTCAGGGCAATAAGAATTTACATACATACATACAGCTATATAATCACGCCTTTATCCCTAATGGGGTGGGCAGAGCGTAAACGACCTAAACAAAGGACAAAGTTTTGAGGGTTATTTAAGATAGATTTGTAGGTATATTGCTGTAGTGACAGGTGGTCAGCCTATCGCCTAAATTGCAACATACAGAAACCCTCGGATCCCTTAGCTGGTTTTAACCACAGAACATAGAAAAAGGGTTTTTAACGGCATGCCCGGGAGGAAAAGCAGCTGGCACTTTCTTTGTTTTTCTCTCGTTAACAAGAATTTATTTTAAAAAAAACCGGGTGGCTATTCCGGATGATTATTTAGAGCGATAAAAAAAATCTCTGACACCAAGGTACATCAGGTTGATCGATAACCAGTAGAAGACTAATGCTAATGTTAAAAATGGTACAATATCTAATGTAAAGAAACACAAGTTCTGAAACGCGGTATCGAAGTTTCAAGATTGAAGATTTATCTATGTAGAAAAGCTGGGGTTTTTCTCATATCTCCCTGTCCAACATGAAAAATAGACCGGAAAATTAAGTCTGAAAGCTGCCTGAAGAAGAAAAGAACTGTGTTTACCTTTCGTTGAAACTTATTTGGGAAAAGTGTGATCTTTACAATATAGGCTTGGGGTCTTCTGCACCAAAATCAAGGGTGGATTTAGAACTGTGTTTTTATATAGAGTAGGGTGGTTCAAAAAGTACTTTTTTAAATTTTCGTATTAGCCACCCTCCTATTTTGTTAATTATATCCTTATTATTATTATTGCAAAATATCAGCTTCCTAAACTAAAGCTGCTAATATTTTTCATTTTTCACAAAACACTCACACAAGTTTACTAACATTATTGCTTAAACATAGGGATATGAGTAGGTTTCTGAAGTAAAATATAAAAAAATACATGTTTAGTAACTTTTAGGTGTTGTAAGTGCATTTAAGTATAGTGTAGAAATTTAGAGATACGAGTATTCCTTTAAATTTGATTGAAAATTATTTTCATAATAAATTTTAAGGAATCGCTTTCTAGGCGTTTTTTTTTTTTTTTTTTTTTTTTTAGTTTTTTTAGATAATTCATACCTTTGTCACATTTGAATCAGCTTCCTGTACTAAAAAAAAATTACTTCGTTTATTTTTCATCTTTTCAAACAAATTCAAAATGTTTACATCCCTTTCCATTAAAGATATCTTTATGAAATATTGCGCACCACATTTTTTAATACGTGTAACAATATGAGAGGCTAGCCAAATGTCTAGCAGGAGTTTGTTTTTTTCCATACTAGCTTGAACCACGCTACTGTAGAGGTTCCATTACAGCACCGAAAATATTACGTGGTAAATATTTTGCGGTTGAGGTCACAGGCGTCTGGTGTGAAGAGGCTAACATCTTTATCAAGGAACTAGGAAGACATACATATACACACCTAACCACGCCTTTATCCCTAATGGGGTAGGCAGAGTGTAAATGACTGGAAGAAAAGGTCTTTCCTCCACGTCTGACAAAGTTTTTAGGGTTATTTAAGATAGATTTGTAGGTACATTGCTGTAGTGAGAGGTTGGAAGCCTATCGCCTAAATTGCAATATACAGAAACCCTCGGATCCCTTACTGGGAAGACGTTGGAAAAATAATGGAGCTGACGCCCGCTCCAGGTCGTTCCTGGTACAATGCATCTCTTTAACCATCCAAAGGGGCAATGCTGCCAGCGTAATGGGTACTTTCCCAATAGGAACGGCGTGGGGTGCAATTTTCGACGGCAAAACAATTCGGTTTTGTATTTTTAGTATTAAGTTTAATGTGACTATGGTGTAGATTCTCGCGACATAATCCTAATTCTTATTCTTAGCTAGCGCTGTCACTTCTTTGATTTTGACATAAGAACAGGATATCAAATAAACACGTGACTTTGACATTCCTAATCTGACATAAGACTGCTTATTTGACGTAAAATAAGGAAGCATGCTGTATGGTCAGTTCTTATTTAAAGCGTCTTACGTCAAATATGAAATTTTCAAAGTAATGTGTTTTACTTGCTATCCTTTTCTTATATCAATTTTTTTTTTTTTTTTTTTTTCCAATTCGTCTCATTTTGTAATTGAGACAGGCTAAAGCTTTTCGCCATACCGCCTATTCATTCCGTTAAATATTTCTGTCGTAGTGTTCTAAAATGAACTTCTTTCGTAATATATTTTAAGTCAAATCATAGAAAATATTTCTTTCGTAACCTTTTTAATGTACTTCTTTCGTATTTGTTTTCAAGTCAAATCCATTCAGTTTTGTCTTCTTTATTTGTCAAATTTAAGAAAGTGACAGCGTAGTTAAGAATTAGAATTATATCGCGAGAATCGATGCTATTAAATAAAGAAATATATTAACAGTACATACTTATGTCTCCCCCACCCCCAATAAAAAAAAGCTGGATCCGCCCTTAACCAGAATCCTGATGGGAGGTTTCTAGTAAGGGATGTCACCTTAGAAAGTAATTATTCATTAAAGACCAACGTCATACTAGGTGTAAGGTACAGTATCCCGCAAACTGATAGGGGTTGCTCAGTCAACGACACTGAGCAAATATCAGCAGGTTTTTTTTTCAGAAAGAGTTCTTTTTTTAATCTGGAAGAATTTCATGGTGATCGTTGTTCACTTTCCTTAACTGAGCAACCCCTCACTATTTGCGTGACGCTGTCCCTTACACCTTGTTTAACTCAATGTAAAAAAACTCTTGTACAAAACTTCCTCTGTGGTCTAGTGGCTAGTGCCATGGACTCCCGATTCGAAGGTCCTGGGTTCGATTCCCAGGGGGAAACACAAAGTTGATATTTGAGAATTTATCATTTTGTGGACATTGCAGGCAAAGAAAAAGATTCCGTGCTTCGGAGGGCACGTTAAGCTGTCGGTCCCGGTCGCTGTCTTTGATAGTGGTCGTTACTCAAATCATGTCAGAGGCCTGATAGTTGTGCTACTAGGCGGTTTAAAAACTCTGACACCAAGGTTCATCGGGTCGACAGACTTGATACCAACTTGACAGAAGAATAACTCAATGTAGAGACTAAGGAACCCTGAAAAGCCGGCACGTTGCGCTAACGAGTGGAAAACGTCCAATGCCCTCTGTGATGCACTATTACAATGATGCTATACATGAGACGATCTAGGAAAAACGTATTCAAAGATATTGCAGCAGAAAACTGCTTCCATGATCGGGTCATCAGAGCCATGGCAGCTCACGATCCGGAGTTCCTGGGTTCAATTCCCAGGGTGAAACACAAAGTTGTTATATTTTGTCACTTTAACATTTTGTGAGGTTTTTCCCAGTTTGGTTAGGACATTGCAGACTGAATCACCTGATTGTCCGAAAAGAAAAATAATTCCGTGCTTCGGAGGGCACATTAAGCAGTCGGTCCCGGTTGCTATATTTAATAGTGGTCATTACACAAACCATGTCAGAATCGTTTGTATTAGCTAATATTAGGTTAAGGGGCTTAAAATCTCTGACACCAGGTTTCATCAGGTTGATCAACTCGATACATACACCACAGAAGAAGATGTAACAGCAAAAAAAACAAATGGTTTATATGATACATTATTCACCCATATGCACAAAGAAACTACCTGGGTTTTGTCTGAAGAGTTTCGCGGGAACTTTCGACAAATTAACAAGAAATAATCATACATCAAAAACATTGGGGGATAATTTTCATATTCATCACGCTTAAAAATATTTTTTGCTACCTCGGTTAAAAATAACTATTTGTGTTTATATTTGCTAAATAGTCCTACTGAAATCATACATACAGTCGCACCTCTATCACTAATGAGGTAGGCAGAGCGTAAACGACCTAAACAAATATCGTTCCGCCACGACTGGCAAAGTTTTGAGGGTTATTTAAGATAGATTTGTAGATATATTGTTGTAGTCACAGGTTGTCAGTTCATCGCCTAAATTGCAATATACTGGGACCCTCGAATCCCTTAGCTGATTTTTACAGCATGGCCGGGAGGAAATGAAGTTGTCACATTTTATGTTTTTCTCTCGCTCTCAGGCCAGCATGGATGGAAAATTATTAAAATAATGTAAACTAAACAATTCCTGCGCTACTTATTAAAGCACAAATATCTCAAGAAAAATCTCCAGATACATCTCTCCCTACATCCCCTAATTTAAAGCTTCCAGTCAATCGATTGGCCATAGCCTGAAGCTACAGCTGTACCGGTAAAAAGAGAAAACTATTCACAATATGCTTGTGTGTGAAAGAGATGGTTATAGTGATATAAGTTCAGGCTTTAGGTATATTGTAAAAACATGGTTTGCTGATGACCTAATGTTTTTGGTTGAAAGCTTAGATCTAATTATGACGTGATTAGTGATTAATCATATTTTGAGTGTATTCTGTGGTCTTGTCGTCTGCGCCTTAGGATCCCGATTTGGAGATAGTGGGTTCCTACAGGGCGCCAATAAAATGTACATACATACATATAATCACACCTTTATCTCTAATAGGGTAGGCAGCGCATAAACGACCTAAAAAAAGGTCGTTCACTATTATTTAAGACGGATTTCTAGGAATATAGCTGTAGTGACAGGTAGTCTGCCCATCGCCTAAATTGCTATATACTGAAACCCTGATCCCTTATCTGGTTTTTACAGCATGCCCGGGTAGAAAGTTAGCTGGCACATTCTTTACTTTTCCCTCTCTCCCAGTCCAGCATGAAAGAACTAATAATTAAATTACATTACATATAATCACGTCTTTATCTCTAATTGGGTAAGCAGAGCGTAAGCGACCTAAACAAGGGTCGTTTCGCCACGTCTGACAAAGTTTCGAGGGTTATTAAAGATAGATTTGTAGGTATATTGCTATATTGACAGGTTGTCAGCCCATCGCCTAAATTGCAATACACAGAAACCCTCGTATACCCCAGCAGGTTATTACAGCATGCCAAATAAGAAAAAAAAAAAATAATTTTTATTAATGTAATATTTGATATTTATCATGTGAGTTTTTTTTTTAATATGGTTAGTACGATACAGGTACAAATGAAATTCCGCGCTTTAAGCTATAAACCGGTTGGTGCCTCCAAGTTCAACAATGTGTTATTTTATAATAAGTTAATCAATAAAAAAATAATACTGAAGAATAAAAATGTGCGTTGGCCGAGAATCGAACTCGGATCAACTGCTTGGAAGGCAACTATGCTGACCATTACACCACCAACGCATCTGACTTACTTAACAGAATTAAATAACTAAAGTTTCGTCGTCATTAATAACAGAAGTTTTCAAAAGTATTTTAGGAACAATAGACAATCAGTATGCCATTATGTGTGGCCATTATCAAAACAATGGTGTTATAGAAAATTGTTAAAGATATTTTAGTCACTATGTTTTTCTATGTCAATTAAGTGGGCTCATCTTTTCCAACATAGAAACATACATATAATTAAACCTTTGTCTTCTATGGGGTAGGCAGAGCGTTAACGATCTAAAAAAAAGGTCGTTCCACCACTTCTGACAAAGTTTTGAGGGTTATTTAAGATAGATTTGTAAGTATATTGTTGTAGTGACAGGTTGTCAGCCTATCATCTAAATTGAAATACATTGAAACCCTCGGACCCCTTGGCTGGTTGTTACAGCATGCCCGGGAGGAAAGGCAGCTGGCACATTCTATATTTTTCTCTAGCTCCCAGTCCAGCATGGAAGAAATAAGAATTATTTATTTAATATTTGAGATTTATAATGTGAGATTTTTTTAAATATGGTTCGGAAAATGCAGGTACAAATGAAATTCCGTGCTTTCAGCTATAAATCGGTCGATGCCTCTAAGTTCATTAATGTGTTATTTAAACAAGCTTATTAAAAAAAACATTGAACAATAAAAATGTGCGTTGGCCGAGAATCGAACTCGGATCAACTGCTTGGAAGGCAACTATGCTGACCATTACACCACCAACGCATCTGACTAACTTAATAGAATAAAACAATACAAGTTTCGTCTTCATTAATTGCACAAGTTTTAATGATGAATTATGTTCAAAAGTATTTTAGGAACAATAGACAATCAGTATGCCATTATGTGGCCATTATCAAACAATGGTGTTATAGAAAGATGTTATATATATTTTAGTCGTTATGTTTTCTATGTCAATTAACTTTGCTCATTTTTTCCAACATACATACATATATATAATCACGCCTTTATCCCCAATGAGGTAGGCAAAGCGTAAACTACCTAAACAAAGGTCGTTCCGCCACGTCTGACAAAGTTTTGATTTAAGATAGATGTGTTAGTATACTGTTGGTTTTCAGACGATCGCCTACAATAGCAATATACAGAGACCCTCGGATCCCTTAGCTGGGTTTTACAGGATTCCCGGGATGAAATGCAGAAATAGCATGGAAGAAGCAAAATTGCTTTATTAATTTATTATTTTGAGTTTTATCATGTGAGATTATTTCAAATATGGTTAAGACGATACAGGTACAAATAAAATTCCGTGCTTTAAGCTATAAACCGGTTTATGCTTCTTAGTTCAACAATGTGTTATTTTATAATGAGTTAATCAATAAAAAATAACATTGAAGAGTAAAAATATGCGTTGGCCGAGAATCGAACTCGGATCAACTGCTTGGAAGGCAACTATGCTGACCATTACACCACCAACGCATATGACTAACTTAATAGAATCAAACAATACAAGTTTCGTCTTCATTAATTGCACAAGTTTTAATGATGAATTATGTTCAAAAGTATTTAAGGAACAATAGACAATCAGTACCTATACCATTATGTAGCCATTATCAAACAAGGTGTTGTTACAGAATTTTTTGACATTATGTATTTGTTTTGACAATATTTTTTTTATTTTTGGCTCATCTTTTCCAACATCTTTTATCAATTTATATTTGCTATAATATAATACCGTGCGTGAGGGACAGCGTCCCGCAAACCAATGGGGGTTGCTCAGTCCACAAAACTGAACAACTATCACCGAGTTTTTTTTGAAAATGATTTCTTTTTTTTTTTGCTTTTCTCTACAAATTGTATGATCGATGTGGTTTCGTTGTTGGTTTATTTGGTTGGTTGATTTCGTCTCTTGATAGAATTTCCTGGTGAAATTTGTTCAATTCCATTGACTTAGCTACCCTCATCAGTTTCCGGGCCGCTGTCCCTTACACCCCGTAAAATATTTACAAATAAGCCAACAAACCAGTGTTGCCGAAAAATTTCAATCCTTTAACTGTTCTGTATTTGACAACTTGACTTTAGTAGAAGATCAAACTTTTAATTGAAATGCCACCCGAATGTTTTCAAAGATTTCTTTTCTCAAAAATGAGTTGGCGTAGCGAATGTTTTGTAAAAGTTAACCAACGTTGTAAATCGCCAACCAAGTTTATCCCTTAATTAAGAGGTAGGCAGAGCCTGAAACGCCTAGTAAAAAGCGTTTTCGCTATATTTGACCTATGTTGAGGGCAATTTTAGTTGAAATGTGTATCGCAAAACCCAATACAAATCCGAAAAGTCTTGTACTAATAAAAACAAAACAACCGAAATAAACTGTCGCTTCTAGTAGTTAACTATTTGGAAATGTTTCAACAATTTTATTACCTGAGAAGGAGGGACCTTGATAATAAAAGAAATATGTCAAACATTTCATTCACAAAGAGGCTAAATATAGGAACAACCAAATATCTTTGAGAAACCTTGGAAAGATGAATGAATAGAGAATTAATTTAATCTTTAATGTCCCCAAAACTTCTCAATACCGAATTCATCAGAAACACTTGAGTAATCAAAGAAAGATAATTAAGTGAAACAATTAAGTAAAGTTTGGGAAGTCCGTCAGATGCGTTGGTGGTGTAATGGTCAGCATAGTTGCCTTCCAAGCAGTTGATCCGAGTTCGATTCTCGGCCAACGCATATTTTTTTTATAGCAAACTGCAATGGAGAAAGGCTAGCTAGCTATAAAAATATTTTCGATAATATTGGATCTAGTATTATTTTATACAGTTTAATTAAATTTCTTTTTTTGAGTTTTATTATTCTTTTTCTAGTATGGTTTATATATTTTTTTTTTTTTTCATTCTTAACTTATTTTAACTTTTACTCATCTGGTCGATTTTCTCATGTTTCCTAATAAGCAGTCATTTTCAGCTGCTTCCGGTAAACATCTTGAGCATTGAATGGTGCATAAATGAATTGAATAGTGGTTCATGCTTGACTGGGAACAAGAGAATAACATTGAATGTGCCGACTGCATCTCCTCCCGGGCATGCTGTAAAACCATCTAAGGGATCCAAGGGTTGCAGTATACTGCAATTTAGGCGATGGGCTTACAACCTGTCACTACAGCAATATACCCACAAATCTATATTCATTAACCTTCAAAGCTTTGTCAGGCGTGGCGGAACGACCTATGCTTAGGTCGTTTACGCTCTGCCTACCCCGTTAGCGACAGAGACGTGATTATACAAAATACAATCTGTATATAAAATTGTTTGAGTGGTCTTTGCTCAATATGTTGTGCTGCAACCTGTTCGCTCTAAATATCGCTAAAACATCAGTTCAGACGGCTTTCCATGATTTCCATAAAAAGCTGTCAAAAGAAATGAATGAGCTCATGAATATTCATCGAAATGAAGTACAATACAATAGATTTATTGTAACAATAATCCGGTATGGTACTGTGCGTATCTTTCTATACAATGATTTTTTACCGTGAAAATAGGAGAGTTGATAGTACGCATCATGGGGCTTTTTCTTCTTCTGTCGTGCGGGTTTTGAGCTGATCGAGCCGAAGAACCATAGTGTCAGAGTTTTTAAACCGCCTAATAGCACAGCTAATAGGCCTCTAACATAGTTATGTGTAACGACCACTAAACTATCAAAGACAGCGACTGGGACCGACAGCATGACGTCCCCTTCTAATCACGGAACGGAATCCTTTTTTTCGGACAGGTGATTCTGCCAGCAATGTCGTAACCTAACGTGGAAAGACCTCACAAAATTACAAATTGTAAAATATCAACATTGTGTTAGGTATCGAACCCAGAATCTCCGGAACAGGAGCCCATCGCTCAGACTACTAGACCACGGACGCAGTTAATCTTTACAGTACCCAGTTACAATTAGCCAGACCGTATGTTATGATTATGACTAGAAACCTAATCTTGTGATAGTACAAGTTTCATTGTAACTATGAATTATAATACAAAAGAAAAATAATAATATTCGTCGTAGCTACTTTGTGAACGAGTGTAGATCTGAGGTTAGTCCAGCAGAGTAGTGCACGAGACAGAGAAAGCTAAAACAAAACATTAGATCGGTTTAAGGTAGAATACGAAACATATTCATTAAAATGTTTGTATTTTTGACACGATTAATTTATTACTATTGAGGGCGCCACCTATGCACACAGCATATTTTTCGTTTAGCGGAAATGGCAAGTGATTCTCCATTTTAAAACCAATAATATCAAATTTTAAACTAAGCATGTAACCTTTGTGTTACAAAGCTTAGATACTTATTATGAATTGTAATATTAAGGGTTATAAAATGGAAAGCTAACCGTAAAATATTCATGAAAATGATTGTATTTTGCACACAATTAATTTAAAATTGATGTCGCTACCGTCGCGCCACAGTTCGACCCTTAAGCTGATTTATAATTTGTCTAATAAAATCAATATGAGGATGTGATAAGTACTCTTACCTTAAAAGGTACTTTTTCATAAATTAAAAGAAACTAGGTACCTACTCTCAAAACGGTGCAGTAATTTCATAAATACATACATACATACATACATAACTCACGCCTTTATCCCTTACGGGGTAGGCAGAGCGTTTGACGCCTCGTAAAAGGCGCTTTCGCCACGTCTGACGAAAATTGAGGGCATTTTAGATTGTAATATGTATTGCTATAGTGACAGGTTGTCAGCCCATCGCCTAAATTACAATACACTGTAACCTTCGAGTCCCTTTTGCTGACTTCAACAGCATGCCCGGGAGGAAGGGCAGCTGGAACATTCTATGCTTTTCTATCTCTCCCAGTCCAGCATGGAAGTAATTAGTAGTAAATTCATAAATAGGTTTTCCTTAAAGAATATGATATTCTGGCTAAAAACTATGAGCACTTGTGTAAAGAAACAGCAGCAAGTTGAAGACATAATTTGAGCAGTTTCAAATATTCTAGCAGATGCGTTGGTGGTGTAATGGTCAGCATAGTTGCCTTCCAAGCAGTTGATCCGAGTTCGATTCTCGGCCAACGCACACTTTTTGTAATTTTTTTTGTTATAATTTTTTTTTTATATTAAACTACTACAATATTCAGTAATCTTTCATCTTTATTTGTGAAGAAAATAACCTGAATGAGACTAATTAAATAACGGTTTTACGTAAAAGAGTGCTGACCATTACACCACCAACGCATCTGACTAGAATTATGAAAATCAAAAAGCCATATAAAGTTGTAGCACTTATGCAAATAAAACTAATGTCTATATCGAAAATTCACAATAATACCTACTTGCGTTGAACAATTTTATAACCTATTTATTTAAACTATTTGCATAGATGTTTTGTAGAGTCGAAGCTAAGTTTAATTTTGGTAAATTGAAACAGATGCGTTGGTGGTGTAATGGTCAGCATAGTTGCCTTCCAAGCAGTTGATCCGAGTTCGATTCTCGGCCAACGCACACTTTTACCTCATAAATTTATTTAATTAGTCTGATTTAGGTAATTTTACGATTAATAGTCGAAATATAATTCTTCCATGTTGGACTGGGAGCGAGAGAAAAGCATAGAATGTGCCAGCTGCATTTCCTCCCGGGCATGTTGTAAAAACCAGCTATGGGATCCGAGGGTTTTCGTACATTGTAATTAAGGTATATATACCGACAACATCTATCTTAAATAACCTTCAAAACTTTATCAAACGTGGCGGAACGACCTTTGTTTAGGTCGTTTATGCTCTGGCTATTAAGGATAAAGGCGTGATTATATATGGGTATGTACGTATCTATATAATTCGTATACTTATAAGTATTGTCAACATTCATGTTTGTAGTTAGATTATAACTCTGCATTTGTAATCCAAGAGTCAAAGTACACCAAATAAAATCTTTTTATCCTTAAATTCACAGTTCAAATCTATTTTGTGCGTCTCTACAGTTTTTCTATAAAACACTTGATATAAACACCAGACATGTCTGCGACTCTCTGTCGCGTTAGCTACTCTATGCACACCCCATTTAAGATGTAAACACATAAGTATAGGAGGCATCCCTGCGCCACAGGGTAGCCAGTCGACGCGGCGGCCTGCCGCGCAACGGTCGCGAAGAGGCGCCACGTCCGCCATTTTTAATTTTTCCAACAACCAATCACAGGCAATTTATTTTCTTTTTTTCCTACCTGGCCATTAGAAAAAGAAAAGATTTCGTATTGTCGAAAAAAAGGTATAAGTTGGCATTTCAAATTTAGAACGCAATGCGGTTGAATTTGGAGCGTCAACTGTTTTCGTTTGGCATCCAGCGAGATTCCTTTGCGTAAACGCTTCCTTCCCTTTTCACGTTCGCTTTTTAAATTTTCCCTCGTTTTTATTTTTTTGCGGCCATTATTATTGTGTGAGTGAAAATTACAAATGTGTATTTGCAGGATGGAGTAAAATACTGTCAATTTGGGATGCCTTGAGGAATGTCTAAGTTCTAAGTAAGTTCGGCTTATTGATTATGTTACTTACTTGGTTGGGTAATATCTTTGTGCGAATACATTGTATAGTTTTTACCCGACTGCGGCGAGCACAAAAAGAGGGTCCATTTTATTTGATGTGGGTTCATTTTGATGAAATGAGGGAACAGATTTGAGTTTCATTACATGTTACAATGTTTCCTCAATAAAACAATGTATTTTGACATACATACATACATATAATCACGTCTTTATCCCTAATGGGGTAGGCAGAGCGTAACTTGACCTAAAAAAAGGTCGTTCCGCCACGTCTGACAAAGTTTTGAGGGCTATTTAAGATAGATTTGTAGGTTTATTGCTGTAGTGACAGGTTGTCAGCCCATCGTCTAAATTACAATACACTGAAACCCTCGGATCCCTTGGCTTTTTATAGCATGCCCGGGAGGAAATGCAATTGGCACATTCACATGTTTTTCTCTCGCTCCCAGGCCAACATGGAGAAGTTTTTTTATAAGTGTATTTTGAAAATGACTCGTTATCTACTGCATTATATTTATCAATATCTTTTTTAAATAGCTAAGTGATAGTTATCTAGACATAAATACAAGATAGCTGTTCTGCTAATTAAATTAAAACACTTTATCTAGATATCTTAATCTAAAGTATATTAAAATAAAATTGTATTAAAATTCAAACGTAAAACTGTAATTCAGATTAGTAGGTTAGTTATATAAATGTTATTTAAATATAATTGTATTAACTAGGAAAATATTTTTTTTCAAAGATCTGATTTAACGCTAACATTATTATATTACTTTAAGAAAACAAATAAAAAAAGTTATGCGTTGGCCGAGAATCGAACTCGGATCAACTGCTTGGAAGGCAACTATGCTGACCATTACACCACCAACGCATCTGTGGGTACGGTTTAATTTGAGCTACGGAATTTAATGAAAATCTTCAGAGCCTCGTTTAGTAGAAACCACTAAAACATTAATATGAGGCAAGTTGTAGCATGATGCTACGGCGTAGAGGTCGTAGACAAAGTGCTACGAGGACAAACAAATAGTTATATTTCAACATACATACATATAATGACGCCTTTATCCCTTATGGGGTAGGCACAGCGTAAACGGCCTAAATAAAGGTCGTTCCACCACGTCTGACAAAGTTCAAGATAGACTTGTAGGTATATTGCTGTAGTGACAGGTTGTCAGCCCATCGCCTAAATTACAATATACTAAAACCCTAAGATCCCTTAACTGGTTTTTATAGCATACCCGGGAGGAAATGCAGCTGGCACATTCTATGTTTTTCTAGCTCCCAGGCCAGCATGGAAGTTATATTACAAACAAATGGACCATTATACAAATTCAAATGAAAAACATGCCCATTAGGTTCCAAAATAATGGATGCCATATAATTATTTGACAAATAAATACATCCTGTCCCATTGCAGTCCTTTTCCGACTCAATCAATTGGACCGTAACAGGATACATTTTACTGTAGAACTCCATCTACTTTATTTTGGACTAGCGACCCGCCCCGGCTTCGCACGGAAATTATCAGTGTTTCTCTACTATATTATGCATGTTATTTTACATATAAACCTTCATGTTGAATCATTCTATCCATTAAAAGAAACCGCATCAAAATCCGTTGCGTAGTTATAAAGATTTATGCATACATACGGATATAGGGACAGAGAAAGCGACTTTGTTTTATACTATGTAGTGATTAGATGTCACTACATCTAAACCAATTAATCCAAAATTAAACGCATTATCTACATAATCGCTTTATGTACCACGGTCTCCCCTAAGATTTATACATACATACATATAATCACACCTTATCCCTTATGGGGTAGGCAGAGCGTAACACGCCTCGTAAAAGGCGCTTTCGCTACGACTGACAAAAATTTAGGGCAATATTAGATTGTAATTATGTGTATTGATGTATTGACAGGTTTTAAGCCCATCGCCTAAATAACAATTCACTGTAACCCTCCTTAAAAACCGTTCTAAAAGTAAAATATTTTTAATTGTTTTACAGAAAATATTATTATTATTATTTCTTCCATGCTGGACTGGGAGCGAGAGAAAAACATAGAATGTGCCAGCTGCATTTCCTCCCGGGCATGCTGTAAAAACCAGCTAAGGGATCCGAGGGTTTCAGTATATTGTAATTTAGGCGATGGGCTGACAACCTGTCACTACAGCAATAAACCTATAAATTTATCTTGAATAACCCTCAGAACTTTGTCAGACGTGGCGGAACGACCTTTGTTTAGGTAGTTTACGCTCTGCCTACCCCATTAGGGATAAAGGCGTGATTATATGTATGTATGTATGAAAATATTATAGATTTTTCGGAAAACTCTTAGTCCAGCATGGAAGAAGATTATTAGTATAGGAGTATAGTAGAGAGCCCGATGGTGTAGTGGATAGGGCCACTGCCTCCTGAGCGGGAGGTCGTGGTTCGAATTCCACCACGTACCAATGTGTTTTTCGGTTTTCGAATTTCATACGTACGTTTATTCGGCGCTTTTTCCGTGCTTCGGATGGCACGTTAAGCCTTTGGTCCCGGTTAATATCGTTTAATACCGTAGATATTAGTCGTTACGCCATGTCAGAGGCCTACGCTTTGGCGGCTTAAAAACTCTGACCTAGTCTAGGATTGGGTATGATTTCCCTTCTGGGTTGCGGAGGTCAGATGGCAGTCGCTCTGAGTAAAAACCAGTACATACATACATACATATAATCACGCCTAAATCCCTAATGGGGTAGGCAGAGCGTAAACGACCTAAACAAAGGTCGTTCCGCCACGTCTGACAAAGTTTTGATGGTTGTTTAAGATAGATTTGAAGGTATATTGCTGTAGTGACAGGTTGTCAGCCTATCGCCTAAATTGCAATATACAGAAACCCTCGGATCCCTTAGCTGATTTTTACAGCATGCCCGGGAGGAAATGCAGCTGGCACATTCTATGTTTTTCTTTCGCTCCCAGTCCAGCATGAAAGAAAAAAAACCAGTACCCTCGTTCAATCACCTAGATTACACGGTATAAGGCTAGGAAGATGAGTATTGTAGATAGTAAATATATAGTTAGTAAACGAGGCTGCTGTACACGCCTACTTGAAATAGGATTATGTTTAATTTTCCGTAGTATCAGACCGATTGCGGTGTAAATACGATTGAGTTACTTATAGTTGTGTAAATAGCTGTAGATATGTTATATTATTATTAACTAGCGAATCAGTGTTTCTCTACTATATTATGTATGCATAATACATATAAACATTCCTCTTGAACCAGTCTATCCATTAAAATAAACCGCATCAAAATCCATTGCGTAATTTTAAAGATCTAAGCATACATAGGGATATAGGGACAGAGAAAGCAACTTTGTTTTATACTATGTAGTGATGTAGTTAGTTAGTTTCTTCCATGCTGGCCTGGGAGCGAGAGAAAAACATAGAATGTGTCAGCTGCATTTCCTCCCGGTCATGCTGTAAAAACCAGCTAAGGGATCCGAGGGTTTCAGTATATTGTAATTTAGGCGATGGGCTGACAACCTGTCACTACAGCAATATACCTACTAATTTATCTTAAATAACCCTCAATACTTTGCCAGACGTGGCGAAACAACTTTTGTCTAGGTCATTTACGCTCTGCCTACCCTATTAGGGATAAAGGCGTGATTATATGTATGTATGTATGATGTAGTTATTACACGTGCCTAAATCTATGTCATACACGGTAACGAAAAGAAGCAATTATTTATTTATTTTAACCAAATTATGCCAACCCATCATACAGTCTGCTTGATGGTACAACAGTTTCTGTTCCAATCAAATCATGGTTAGATTGATTGTTTTATTTTTATGAAGTGTATTTCCCTTCAAACAGAAACAAAGAAGAGCATACGGCTCCGTGGTCTAGTATTCAGAGCTTTGGGCTTAAGATTCGGAGGTCCTGAGTTTGATTACCAGAGGGGGGCACAAAGTTGATACTTATTTGTCAATTTATAACATTGTGAGGTAATCCGTCGGTCCCGGTCGCTGTGTTTAACAGTGTTCGTTACTCAAACCATTTCAGAGGCCTCAACGGGATAGGGGATTGAACGAGGGTAACGAGTGAGAATTTTACACAGAGTGACTGCCATCTGACCTCCGCAACCCAGAAGGGCAACCAGATTCAATCGTGGATTAGGCTTTTGCCGGGTTAGTGGCAAACCCAGCTGCCAGAGTTTTCAAGCCGCCAATGCTAAGCAATGGCCTCTGACATGGCTATACCGCTACCAATCACCGTTCATGCCTGGCCACAGTAATGGTTGCTTAACATTTGTTACATACATACATATAATCACGCCTTTATAGCGACCTAAACATAGATCGTTCCGCAGAATTCTGACAAAGTTTTGAGGGTTGTTTAAGATAAATTTGTAGGTATATTGCTGTAGTGACAGGTATATGTTTTTCTCTCACTCCCAGTCCAGCATGGAAGATTCGTTATCGGTATCACTGATTTGAGAAGTCGTTACCGCTCCAGCTTTTAATTTTCTGTGATCTGAATCAATAAATCAATAGATCTTTATTTCAGGCTTCGACGGGGCCCATATAAAATACAAATTACATCAAACCATGCCATAACATCAGTCATATCTAATCAATTAAATTAAATAAGCACTAACCATTAGCAATACACATTACAATCTAAAATTGCCCTCAATTTTTGTTAGACGCGGCGAAAGCGCCTTTTACGAGGTGTTTAACGCTCTGTCTACCCCGTAAGGGATAAAGGCGTGATTATATGTATGTATGTATGTACTAACCATTTTACCAATGAGCGCTTACCAACCAAGTACCATAAAATATGAAAAGTGCAAAACTTCCATGCTGGACTGGAAGCGAGAGAAAAACATAGAAGGTGCCAGCTGCATTACCTCCCGGGCATGCTGTAAAAACCAGGTAAGGGATCCGAGGGTTTCAGAATATTGCAAGTTAGACGATAGGCTGACAACTTGTCACTATGGCAATATACCTACAAATCTATCTTAAATAACTCTCAAAACCTTGTTAGACGTGGCGAAACGACCTTTGTTAGGGTAGTTTACGCTCTGCCTACCCAATTAGGGATAAAGGCGTGACTATATGTATGTATGAAAATAGAATGTGGCAACTTAACTGATGATGAAAACAGGAAAATGGCCGCGTAAGGGCGGGGTACTAAAATGAAAGGGGGGAACGTGGGAGGGGGTGGAATTTGCCATTTCACGGTCAGACCCGTAACTTAGTAAATGTACAAGGAAAGGGAAGATGCGGGTCGGTCAAGGACACATTTTGAACCTTTTCTATACCGGGTGTAAGGGACAGCGTCCCGCAAACTGATGGAGGTTGCTCTGTTAACGAAACTGAACAACTATCGCTAGGATTTGTTTTTTCAGGAAATGAAAAAACAAATTGGGTTTTCCATACAAAAAATGTCTGAAAATATTTTTTTATGGAAAGATTACTTCTTTTTTCATCTCCAGAAAGAATTTTCTGATGAAAGTTGTTCAGTTTCGTTGACTAAGTATTATACAGATTTCGGGACGCTGTCCCTTACAGCCGGTATATTTTCCAAGAAATGGGTATAGAAAAGTTTCCTGTGAATGTCCTCCCCCTATATCGGTGATAGCGACCAATCTCCCAGAGATCGGCCAACTGCGCATGACTAGTTTTTAGTGCCCAAGTGTTTGCGCTACACACAAGTGCACTCTCTATTCCTCCAATCTCTTATTCTGATGGGACAGATTGACTGACACGACCAGAGAAAAATCAGGCGCAGGACCGACTATTTACATGCCCATCCGACAGCATGGATCATCTTACTTTTCAGGCAATCAGGTGATCAGCCTGCAATGGAATAAAAAAAACAAAGTCATTGTCCTCCGCCGCGAATCGAACCCAGGACCTCCGCATCGAGAGCTCATGACTCAGACCGCTAGACCACAGATTCAGTTAGAACATATGGGCCTGTATTCTGTAAAAAATTGCTTCTAAACTGCAATACGAGTATTTATGCCAGACTTTCCTAAAAGGCCGTAAAAAAAAAATTATACGCTCCGTTGTCCTTTATTGACCCGCCGATCAGAGGTCAAACAAAAGCACATCGCGACCGAATCAACTAGCCAAATATTTGAGGTCAAACGACCTTCGGGTCGCCCGTATCGAAATTTCTGTCTACATACAAAGTCGGTTGATTACTTTGCCTATTTCAAAACTCTTAGGCCCGTGTTTTAAACAGCAATTAAGTGTGACAGCGGGTTTGAGTTCGTATCAGAAATGTCCTTACAGTACAAAATGGCCAGTCAAATCCATACTTAATATCGCTCTTAATCTTGAGATCGCTTTATGAATACGAGCCTTACAATCGAGTGAGTTATTTTATATGTCATTGTCAGAGTTTTTAGCCGGCCTTTTAGTAGGAAACAGTTACTTAGGCCCTTGTTAATAAACAGCACTTAAGAGTGTCACTCTCAAAGCTTGCGTTCATATCGGAAATATCATTTCAGTAAAGGAGTTAAATCCATACCTAATATCAATCTTAATCTTGAGATTGTTTTATAAATACGAGCCTTAATAAACCTTGTAACGACCACTACTAAAGACAGTGACCGGGAGGGGACCAACGGCTTTACGTGTCCGTCGAAACAAGGAATCCTTTTCTTACAGACAAACAGGGGAAACTAAACTGGGGAAAATCTCACAGTGTGACTAATTGACAAAATCAACTTTATAATGATTAAAAACGGGAAATTTACCGTGGTTTTCCATTTTTGTATGAGTGTCCGATATTTCAACGCAGTTTCATGCGTTATGATCACAGAGCAATCAGTCATCTGTCGTCGCGTTTTTACATGGATTACATCCATACATACGTATAGTCACGCTTTTATTCGTAATTGGGTAGGCAGAGTGTAATTTACCTAAACAAAGGTCGTTCCGCCACGTCTGACAAAGTTTTGAGGGTTATTTAAGATATATTTGTTGGTTTATTTCTGTAGTGACAGGTTGTCAGCCCATCACCTAAATTGCAATATACAAAACTCTCGGATCCCTTAGCTGGTTTTTACAGCATGCTTGGGAGGAAATGCAGCTGGCACATTCTATGTTTTTCTCTAGCTCCCAGTCCAGCATGGAAGAATGATTTAATCATTATAATGTTGATAACCGTGAGAGCTTGAAAAAGACTAAGCAAAGCACATAAATTAAAACTTCAGTTTTTATGGAATACAAACTGGAGCGGTTTATTAAAATAGAATTATTGAATTTATAATATATTGGGGCGCCTGATCACCGCCATGTCTAAAGAGCAAGAGAGATGAAGCTATACAATGCTAAGACGTATAAAAGAACGCCTGAAAATTATAGAATAGCAAAAGTTACTTTATGAACGATTTGATATGAAAACTATGTCAGGCGCTTAACTATTAAAATATTAATTTAAACAATAAACAGCTACAATAGGCCGCAACAGACTAATATGAACTTTGTGTTCCCCGCTGTAATCGAACCTATTATTATTAGACCACGGAGGCAGTTAGTAACGAAATATTTGCGGTCAGACTGCCTTCCCCGCCCGTATCGTAATTTCAGTCTGCATACAAAGATCGGCTGTTTATTTCATCCATTCCAAATTGAGAAACAGACCGTTTTGAAACAAATCTTTATCTGATAGCGGTATTTGGCCTGTGATAGGCATTCAAAAGGGTTGGAGTTTCGCTAAGAAACGAAGATACATTTTTTTTTATACGGGGTGCAAGGGACACCGTCTCGCAAACTGATAGGGGTTAGTCAGTCAAGGAAAGTGAACTACTATCAGCAAGACTTTTCTTTTTCAGGAAGTGAAAATAAAAATTTGGTTTTTCGTAAAATTTTCTGATCGAGGTGGTAATTTTGCATGGGCAGTTCAAATTTCTTTTTCATCCTTTCGTTGACTGAGCATCCCTTACAGCCGATATAAGGACGTTTAAGGTTTAAGGAATCTGTCAACATTCATTGCTAGAATGTTGACAGAGTGGTTATTTTCTTCTTGAATTTAAGTGCTAGGCACTTGTCGGTGGAGTAATCACCAACTTCCTCTGTCTTCTGCCAACGATTTCACTTCTTGATACAACTTGACATCCACCTTCTCTTTAATTAGGTCAAGGTAACTACGTCTCGGTCTTCCTCTTCCTCTTTTCCCTTCTGTTCTCCCCTAGATGATGTTCTTTAAGAATTTGTCGTGTCGAATTACGTGTCCTATCATCTCGTTCCCTCGTCTGTTCTTTATGGTCGTTTCAAAATAACGTTTCCAAGTTGATACTTTATTTGACTAATAATAGTCCTTCCACCGATTTTCGGTGATGATAGCCAATCTCCCAGAGATAAACCAACTGCGCAGGACTAGTTATTAGTGCCCAAGAGTTTGCGCTACACACAGGTGCACTCTCTATTCCTTCAATCTCTTATTCTGATGGGACAGATTGACTGACACGACCAGAGAGAAATCAGGCGCAGGACCGACTATTTACATGCCCATCCGACAGCATGGTTCATTTTACTTTTCGGTCAATCAGGTGATCGGCCTGTAATGTCCTAACCAAACTAGAAACAACAATCAAAGTCATTGTCCCCCGCCAAGAATCGAACCTGGGACCTCTTGATCGTGAACCCATGGCTCAGACCGCTAGACCACGGAGGCTGTTATTTGACTACAACGCCACTGTACAAAAATCGCAGTCGATCTGTACTATTTTCAATACCTCTTTAATTGTTTTTCTTTCCGTCCAGCTAATTCTTTCTATGCGTCTCCAACACCACATTTCAAATGCCTCCAACCTTTCTGATTATAATTTTTTTTTTTAATGTACTGCGTAACGTATCTCATGTTACAACTGTTTTTATAACTACCCTACACCAGCTACTATCTGCTAACAGTCTACCACTGGACATTGGGGCTCCCCAATTTAGACGGTATTTTGAAGCTTCGCAGAAGAATTTGTAATATAACAGTAATGCGCGCCATTCCCTCATAAACAGAATATATATAAAAAAAGATATAACTACCCAGAGATAGGAGGAACATATACGAAATTTGAACATGCGATGCGAAATTAGGATATCTCATTCCTACTGGAAAAACACAGTTGATTGCGGGAGGAGAACTGTCAACAGGACGGTACGTCCACGGCAACGGCACGGTATAGTCGACGGTATCGTGGAAGAGATAATGTATGAACATTATATTATACACCTATAATAACGCCCAGCAGACGAGTTCTAGAGTGGATACCGCAAGGCAAACGTAGTGTAGGACGTCCTGAAACCAGGTGGAGCGATGATCTGCGCAAGAAAGCGGGCAGAAATTGGATGAGAATGGCTGAAGACCGAGCTGAGTGGCGTGCCATGGGAGAGGCCTATGTCCAGCAGTGGACTGATACAGGTTGATGATGATGATGATGATGAATAACGCCCATATCGCTAATGGGGTAGGCAGAGTGTAAACGACCTAAACAAAGATCGTTCTGCCTCGTCTGACAAGATTTTGAGGGTTATTTAAGATAGATTTACAAATATATTGCTGTAGTGACAGGTTGTCAGCCCATCGCCTAAATTGCAATATACTGAAACCCTCGGATCCCTTAGCTGGTTTTTACACGGCAACGGTGAGGCTATAATTCCCACCGGTATCGTCGCCAGTCTGCTAAACTGCATGCATTTTGTATACGTACGTAGCATGCGTGCGTGTGTGTGTGCGATCGGAGTGGAACTAGGCGGACGATACCGTTGACGATAATACCGTCCAGTCACACGGCAGGCACTCCTTACAAGCCGCCGATTTTCGTACTACATGCGCAAAAACGTGTTCGTACAGGTTTGAAGAGGGTTTGTGTACGTGCTGCCGCCTAGTCGAAGCGGCTCGCGTACCCGTTGGCGCGGGGGAGACGAGGTGAGGTTACATTACAGATCGGGGGTGGGAATGCTACATCTTTAGCGTTAGCTTATATTACATTTTCTTTGGTCCAGTGAAGAAACAGTGCCACGGTATCGTCATCGTGACGTTGCCGTGACGTTGCCGTGCCGTGGACGTGCCGTCTAGTGAAAAAACAGCCATTAAATAGTTAGTTAAGCTTAACCCATATAAGGGACATCAAAAAGTTGTGTTAATATCGCTTAAGATGACGATACTATCCAAGTAGCGCCTCCATTAGTAAAAAAAACATAATTCACTAAAATTTGAGTGAATTGAAAAACCGGTCCAACAGAATCACGTTATAGTCGTTAGGATAATTTGGAACCTTTTAAATTAGCGATTCATTGTAGTAACAAGATGAAAAATTGGCGTTTGTGGTAACTACAACGAACTATCAATCGCTAATTTATTCGCTAATACATACATACATATAATCACGCCTTTATCCCTAATGAGGTAGGCAGAGCGTAAACGATCAAAACAAAGGTCTTTTTGATACGTCTGACAAAGTTTTGAGATTTGTAGGTATATTGCTGTAGGGACAGGTTATGAGCCAATCGCCTAAACTGCAATATACATAAACCCTCGGCTGGTTTTTACAGCATGCCTGGGAGGAAATGCAGCCGGCACATTCTATGTTTTTCTCTCGCTTCCATTTCAGCATGGAAGTAATAATTAATAATTATTAATAATTCAATAATAAATAAGCTTAATTACAATAACTTGATTCTGTTGGACCGGTTTTTCGATTCACTAAGTTTTTAGAGAATTATGTTTTTTTTACTAATGGGGGCGCCACTTGGCTTGTATCGTTACTTTAAGTTGTACCAGAACGGGAGCAGTCGGTAAACTTCAGTTTGGAACTATTTGGCGTATTTACTCTAACTTCACCGCAAATATTACGAATGATGAGTTCCCTTTAATACATGCTTGGATATGCTACCTGTTTTTTTAGAAATGGGTTTGTATTTGTATTTATTCTAACTAACTACGAATGCAAAAAAGTTATAAAACAATATCTCCTAAACAAATCTTACGAAGACACTGAATCCATTTTACAGATAATCACATAAAAACACTAAAATTATGTCCTACATACAGCACACTCGTATAATTAGGTATTACTCGTACACACACACACACCATTTATATTTTGTTTTCAATAATTTTAAATTGTTAGTTAAATAATTGTATTTTATAACTTTAACTTATATCGTATCATTTTAAACCACAATAATTAGTTTTGTTAAATCCATTTGGAAGAGCGGGGTCTCCTAACACAAGTTTTTAAAAAAAACTTAAAAGGATTTTCTCGAACACTTTTGTTACTATTAACTAAGATTCTGAAATGAACTATATAATTTTTTTTTCTTTATTTAAAATTATTTAGGGCTGTATTTGTAATTAGCTCTAATGATTGACAGCGAGTTTGAGTTAGTATCAGAAATGTCATTTTAGTACAAACTGGCCTGTCAAATTCATTCTTAATATTGCTCTCAAGTTTGAGTTGGCTTCATAAATACGAGCATTAGTGACCAAGCACATTCAAAAGGTGCAGCGTATGTGTGTACGTTGTTCATACATTATCTCTTCCACGATACCGTCGACTATACCGTGCCGTTGCCGTGGACGTACCGTCTAGTTGACACAATCAACTGTGTTTTCCGGTAGGAATGACATACATATACATACATAAAATCACGCCTTTATCCCTTACGGGGTAGGCAGAGCGTCAAACTCCTCGTAAAAGGCGCCTTCGCCACGTCTGACAAAAATTGAGGGCAATTTTAGATTGTAATGTGTATTGCTATAGTGACAGGTTGTCAGCCCATCGCCTAAACTACAATACACTGTAACCCTCGAGTCCCTTTTGCTGACTTCTACAGCATTCCCGGGAGGAAGGGCAGCTGGAACATTCTATGTTTTTCTATCTCTCCCAGTCCAGCATGGAAGCATATAGGGTAGGAATGAGATATCCTAATTTCGCATCGCATGTACAAATTTTGTCTATGTTCCTTCGATCTCTGGGTGGTTTCATATATTTAAATATTCTATTTATGAGGGAATGGCGCGCATTACTGTTATATTACAAATTCTTCTGCGAAGCTTGAAAATACCGTCCAAATTGGGGAGCCCCAATGTCCAGTAGACTGTTAGCAGATAGTAGCTGGTGTAGGGTAGTTATAAAAATAGTTGTAACTTGAGACACGTTACGCACTACATAAAAAAAATCATATACTTACAAATCTATTATAAATAACCTTCAAACCTTTGTCAGACGTGGCGGAACGACTTTTGTTTAGGTCATTTACGCTCTGCCTAATCCATTAGGCATAAAGGCGTGATTATATGTATGAATGTATGCTTATATCATGTCACTGTCAAGCCATCAAATCACAGATATTATTTATGACCAAAACAATAGAACTAACTGCTTTAACCGTACAAAAATCATACCAAGACATTAAAATAATGTGTACGAAATGGGAAAGCCTACAAAACTCATACACAAACCATCGAAGAAACACATTCAGATAACACATAAATATTATAACGCTATCTTTACAAATGATATATTTTCAGCAAATGATTAAATAGTCTTCCGACTGTTTTCGGTGATGGCGGCCAATCTCTCAGAGATAGGCCAATTGCACAGGACTAGTTTTTAGTGGCCAAGTGTTTGCGCAACACACAAGTGCACTCTCTATTCCTTCAATCACTTATTCTGATGGGACATTCTCTGACACGACCAGAGAGAAATAAGTCGCAAGACTGACTATTTACATGCCCATAAGACAGCATGGATCGTCTTATTTTTTGGACAATCAGGTGATCAGCCTGCAGCAGTGTCCTAACCAAACTAGAAACAGCAACACAAATTCATTGTACCCCGCCGGTAATTAAACCCGTGACCTACGAGTCGTGAGCCTATAGCTCAGACTGCTAGACCACAGAGGCAGACATGATCAAATATTGGTCTTGTTAATGTGTTCAGTCGGCCACAAATCAATGAACCGCGTGTTCTGCTAACATCGTGGTTGCGGCTTCGCGGTTTGCGCCATTCATGAAACTTTCTGAGGTCGACTGTACATGCCACATTGTTGTAACTCCGGGGTCTAGTGGTCAGAGCCATGGGTTTACGACCCGGAGGTCTTGGTTTGATTCCCAGGGGTTGATATTTGTCAATTTATCCCTTGGTGAGGTTTTCCCCAGTTTGGTTAGGACATTGTATTGCATTGCTGAATAACCTGATTTTCCGAAATTAAAAAGGATTCCGTGCTTCGGAGGGCACGTTACATTCATATATTATTAACAATTAATATATTACTGACTTTAAAAAATAATAATGTGATCTTACAAACACCTAATCCATACACACTAGATGAACTTCTCGTAGCGGTCGGTAATGGGCTATTATAATCGTGTGGTGAAATTGCTGGCCGATGCAAACTTGAGGACCAAAAACAGTGAATGTGTGCTTTATTTTATTAAATAATTAAGATATTTCCGAGCAAGTGAGAGAAAAAAGTAAAACGTAACCTGGAATACAAAATTCATAGATGGAATAAAGTTCAGTTGGTTCCTTAACAGTACAGAAATAATAGTGCGTCTTTTTTATTATTACAGATAGGAGACATTTCTCCTCGTACGAATATGTGAAAGCTATAAATTGAGCTTTGGTAGAACATTTTGGACACAATATTAGATTACGTTACGGAGAACGACGGGAATTTTATATAATACGGCTTTTTTTTGTTTTATTACTAGGCGTGCTGAAAAATCATCATCTTCCTTCGCCTTATCCCGTATCTCACTAGGGCGGCTACTTACTAAGGGATTAAACGAGGGTGGTTTTTACACAGAGCGACTGCCATCTGACCTCCGCAACCCAGAAGGGAAATCAGAACCAATCCTAGATTATACTTTAGCCAGGTTAGTGACCAACCCAGCTGTCAGAGTTCACTGGCCTCTGAAATGGCTTTACGACTAATATCTTGGGTATTAAATTATATTACCCGGGACCTACGGCTAAACGTGCCTAGCGAAGCACGGAAAAAGCGCGGAATAAACGTACATATGCAATTCGAAAACCAAAAAACATATTGGTACGTGGTGGGATTCGAACCACGACTTCCCGCTCAGCAGGCAGCAGCCCTATCCACTACACCATCGGATTTCTTAACTGGTAAATACGTACGAAAGAGAACATTTTCAAAATCAAACTCAAATCATTTATTTCCAAATAGATTCCGAAGAACACTTATAGAAAGTCACAAGCGAGTCTATTGCAAAGAAAATTATATTTATGTCACAAAATAAATTAAAAATAGATATATCATAATGAAGAAGAAGTATGAGTATCTCTCTTTTTGCGCCTCCTCCCCCCTTCGTTTTGTCTTACTCTTTACTTTTGGCCTTCCTTTAGCACAAAATAGGGTTGATGACCGCAATGTCTGCCAATTTCTAGGGCTTCCCTGAAATATCAGAGCTCCATACATCTTTTTCATTAGTATTGTCATCTAACTTATAATAAACTAGCGACCCGCCCCGGCTTCGCACGGAAATTATCAGTGTTTGTCTACTATTTTATGCATGTATTATACATATAAACCTTCCTCTTGAATCACTGTATCCATTAAAGGAAACCGCATCATAATCCGTTGCGTAGTTTTAAAAATGTATGCATACATAGGGATATAGGGACAGAGAAAGCGACTTTGTTTTATACTATGTAGTGATAGGCGGATCTGTTTCCGGAACAATATAACCTGGGCCTTTTGAAGGCGAGAGTGAATAGGCACTACATAGTCCGCATCGTCACTTTCCACCAGGTGAGATGGCGGACAAATGCTCGCCTATATATATTAAAAAAAAAAAAAAAAAAGGCTTTGTGACGTAATGTGTTTTTTCGTTTGGTCGCACATCTTATAAGACATCTAGAAAATATTCTAGACGATTCCATAAATATCTCGGTGGAGCAATTTGTCTTAGAGAAGACATACGACATAATTTCCTTTCATGTAACGTTGGAAAATCATTTTCAATATCGAAGTCGCATTTTTTCTAAGAAATAATAAATGGTTCGATCTTAACGTATTCAATTGCCAAGAACTGTGCCAAGCCAAGAAGAAATTAATTTAGGAAATGTATAATATTTAAGTCTAAGTAGCGTTAAAGAAATTAACTCACTAAAATAAAAAACTTCTTCCATGCTGGACTGGGAGAGAAAGAAAAACATAGAATTTTCCAGCTGTCCTTCCTCCCGGGCATGCTGTTGAAGTCAGCAAAAGGGATTCGAGGGTTACAGTGTATTGTAATTTAGGCGATGGGCTGACAACCTGTCACTACAGCAATACAAATCATTACAATCTAAAATTTGCCCTCAATTTTTGACAGATGTGGCGAAAGCACCTGTTACGAGGAGTTTTACGCTCTGCCTACCCCGTAAGGGATAATGGCGTGATTTTATGTATGTATGTATGTAAATAAAACACAGTAAATCGAAAATCCCCTCCAACAGACTCAAGTTATAGATGAAGATAATTTAGAATCTTATAAATTAGCAATTCCGTTTGCCGTTGGTGACCGTTGTTCGCAGTTTTTCTACCTGCTACAACGAACAAAGAATCGCTAATTTCAAGGTTCTAAATTATCTTTATAACTATTACTGTTCCATGCTGGACTGGGAGTGAGAGATAAACAAAGAATGTGCCAGCTGCATTTCCTACCGAGCATGCTGTAAAAACCAGTTAAGGGATCCAAGGGTTTCAGTATATTGCAATTTAGGTGATGGGCTATCAACTTGTCACAACAGCAATATACGTACAAATCCATCTTAAATAACCCTCAAAACTTTGTCAGATGTGGCGAAACGGCCTTTGTTAAGGTCGTTTACGCTCTGCCTACCCCATTAGGGACAAAGCCTATGATTGATGTGATGATTATATGCATGTACTTGAGTCTGTTGGACCGGACTTTCGTTTCGTTGTGTTTTTAGTGAATTCGGATTTTTTACCTGATGGGGGCGCCACTTAAGCTCTATCGGCACTTTAAGTAGCAAACTATGTTTATTTGGGATGGGTTTTTTCTTTACCTTCGTCTAGGCCAGAGGACAGAGTCAACATGATACTTCAACTTCCACACACTGCCGGTAAACGAACAGTTCTACTGAATTTTCTCTTTGGTGATAACCCTCACCAAACCCTCACCAAAATCACCAAAGGGTCAATCTACCCTTTGGTGATAGGGAAAACCCTCACCAATAGGTTATTCTGCCCTTTGGTGATAGGGAAAACCCTCACCAAAATCACCGAACGGTCAATCTGCCCTTTGGCGATAGGGGAAAACCCTCACCAAAATCACCGAGGGGTCAATCTGCCCTTTGGCGATAGGGGAAAACCCTCACCAAAATCATCAATGGGTCATTCTGCCCTTTGGTGATAGGGAAAACCCTCACCAAAATCACCGAAGGGTCAATCTGCCCTTTGGCGATAGGGGAAAACCCTCACCAAAATCACCGAAGGGTCAATCTGCCCTTTGGTGATAGCGAAAAACCTCATATCCAAGGAAATAGTTACACTTCCAAACAAAATTACTTACTACTCAAAAATAATAAAATTCCTTCTGCTTTAAAGTTCCTTTATAACACACCCTGTATACTGGAAATCACCGGCATTTCAAGTCGTCGCTTCTATTGAGCGACTAATGTAATTATTTGCGTGATTTGATTCTAAAGGTGACGCCATCTTTGATTTATTGCCTATTGTTAGTTGGCTCTAATTGTTGCGGGAATAGATTTGTAATTTCGTTATAAATAATTAAATTCAGAGTCAGATTTATACAAATCTTCAAGACACCCTTATTTTCTGCTTGTTAGATTAAGTATCTCCTTCCATGCTGGACTGGGAGCGATAAAAATAAATAGAAATGTGCCAGCTGCATTTCCTCCCGGGCATACTGTAAAAACCAGCTAAGGAATCCGAGGGTTTCTGTACATTGCACTTTAGGCAATGGGCTGAAAACCTGTCACTACAGCAATATACCTACAAATCTATCTTAAATAACCCTCAACATTTTGTCAGACATGGCGGAACCATCTATGTTTAGGTAGTTTACGCTCCATACCCCATTACTGATAAAGGCGTGATTAAATGGATGTACTCGTATGTATTTTATGAGAAATTTTTAAAACTTTATTATGTAATTACCTAAACGGTATAAGAACCATTTAATGTTTTACGACGCTGTGAAAAACACAGCCATTAATGTAGCATTTACCGTAATGAGAATGTTTAGGTGGAATTATTTACTTAACTGCCTCTGTAGACGACTAGTTTGAGCCTTGGGCTCTAGCTCCACAGGTCGTGAGATCGACTCTTTACAATAAGTCGATTACATCACTTAAAAAAATCACTGTGAGTTTATTACATGTCAGTTTAGGATTATGCAGGCAAAGTTGCTGACCAATTGTCTGACAAGTAAGTGTAAGTAATTTGTATGTGCTTCGGAGTGCACGTTAAGCCGCCGTCTTCCGAAAAGAGCTTTTCCTACTCAATAGAAAAGGAAGAGGGATTTATTTTAATTGCCACTTGAGAGAGTTTATTTAGCTTATTTTCTCAGTTTCTATAGTTACAAAGCTCCTTGTTACACTACATACATACATATAATCACTCTTTGATCCATAATGGGTTAGGCAGAGCTTAAACGACCTAACCAAAGGTCGTTCCGCCACGTTTGACAAAGTTTTAAATGTTTATTAATATAGATTTGTAGGTATATTGCTGTAGTGACAGGTTGTCAGCTCATCGCCTAAATTGCAATATACAGAAACCATTAGCTGGTTTTTACAGCATGCTCGGGAGGAAATGCAGCTGGCACATTCTATGTTTTTCTCTCGCTCCCAGTCCAGCATGGTCCTTGTTGCACGTAGAGTGGATTTTAAATATTTTTCAATTTTATTAAAATATCCATAAAAAATCCTTCAGTCTATATAAATAATGTTGCTCTGCTAATTAAATTTTAACAGAAGATAAAATTTATGCGTTGGCCGAGAATCGAACTCGGATCAACTGCTTGGAAGGCAACTATGCTGACCATTACACCACCAACGCATCTGATTTAGAGTTCCTAAAAGTATAATATTATCAGAACTGCTAAGATTGACAAATAATTATAAGTTTCAACACTTGTGCAAATAATTACTAACCAAAACAATATGAACATATATTAAGGTGCTATAGGCAGATGCGTTGGTGGTGTAATGGTCAGCATAGTTGCCTTCCAAGCAGTTGATCCGAGTTCGATTCTCGGCCAACGCATAATTTTGTATCACAATAATGTTTTAATTAGCCATGTCATATTGTATATTACTGATAATATTGAAAACGTATTCAAGGTAACCAAAATTGGTACATAGGTATGAATATTTCGTGTTAATAATTTTCATGCAAAGAAACTAGTAAAATAAAATACATTAAATTAAATTTAATTGAACAGTTATGAATTTTATGTGTAAAAATCTCCTTCAAATATATTTTTTTAACGCATTTTATATTTTTTGACATGTCATTGCGTACAATTCTCATATTACGTTCAAAGTCAAAAGTCGTGTCGGGTCGTCAAAATCTTTAGAAATACAAATTACTATTTACGAAATAATGCAAATTTATTATAAATCATTATTTCAGAGACACTGATTTGTTTTTCTATAACTAATTAGACTGTATCTCTACATTTGCTTTTATTGCTTTTTTATTTATTTTACTCTTCTGTTTTTCACATAAATAGTACATACAAGACTTTAAGTAATATATAATGAACTGCTCTCGTAAACAGGGCGGAGCTAATTATGTCCATAGGATTATTAAAAGTTATGCGTTGGCCGAGAATCGAACTCGGATCAACTGCTTGGAAGGCAACTATGCTGACCATTACACCACCAACGCATCTGTTTGTAAAATTCAAATCTCGTGTCATATTTTTAAGTTAATAAAATATAATATTTACACAAGTGTTATCATAAGTATTATCTGTAAAATCCACCTGTTTCAGTATATTGCAATTTAGGCGATGGGCTGACAACCTGTCACTACAGCTATATACGTACAAATGTTTCTTAAATAACCCTCAAAACTTTGTCAGACGTGGTGGAACAACCTTTGTTTAGGTCGTTTACGCTCTGCCTATCCCATTAGGGATAAAGGCGTGATTATATGTATGTATGTGTTATCATAATATGTATCAATTTTGATCGATTATTCCTTTTAGGTATATCGAACAGATGGTGGTGTAATGGTCAGCATAGTTGCCTTCCAAGCAGTTGATCCGAGTTCGATTCTCGGCCAACGCATAACTTTTTGTCTTGTTCTTGTTGGTGTTAGGAATCATAAGCTTAATAATTTTATGATACCGGATACTACTCTCATATCTATACATTGAAAACCAGCGTACAATACCTACATCAAATCAAAAATATTATATATTCTTCTCGTATTATCATAGTTTTTGATAGTTTTTTTAATAAGATATTTGATCTAATAATGATGGTATTAATTGTTTTTACTTTCTAATACGGGTAAATACAACTCTAAAGTATTGTTATGTCTAAATAATTAAAAGAAAAAGAGCTTTCGTCATAGATTTGACCTATAAAACCAAATACGAATATGTCAAAGTTCTGATGCATCGAAACGTAACAGTATAATCTGGGCAATCAAATCTAACGCCATTTTCCAGTTCCCGCCAACCGACCCGCCATTTTGTTATCCATTCGTGTGTAGGGCTGTGACAAGGATGAAAATGCTTTTGATTTCTATGATTTATGAGAAATAAAGGGAGATATGAAAAAATAAACTCGCCACTAATGTAATAATAATGTTATATAAATGTAGTTTGTACTGCGCCGAACCCAAGTAAATGGGATAAGGGCAAGCGAATGATGATTATGATGATTTAACATGTACTTTTTGCATTTAAATTACTATTTTATCTCTAAAATATGACATTAAACAATTTAAAAAAAAGGACTGTCTGCGGTTGATTTTTTGTTGTTTCTCATAATACTTACATACATACATATAATCACGCCTTTATCCCTAATGGGGTAGGCAGAGCGTAAACGACCTAAACAAAGGTCGTTTCTCCACGTCTGACAAGCTTTTGAGGGTTATTTATGATATATTTGTAGGTATATTGCCATAGTGACAGGTTGTCAGCCTATCGCCTAAACTGCAATATACTGAAACCCTCGGATCCCTTAGCTGGTTTTTACAGCATGCCCGGGAGGAAATGCAGCTGGCACATTCTATGTTTTTCTCTCGCTCCCAGGCCAGCATGGTTTCTCATAATTATTAAATAAATTTTGCCAATTTGATAAACAAATGTTACAACAACTGTAACGTAAACTTTACCGTTTTATCACTTTAGCTATAATAGCTCAGCCAAGCCTCATCCTCCAGGAATCTTTATTTTTAAATTATGCGTGGACTTTAGGTTATCTACATATTTTCTCATGAAAGGTTCTTTGTGAGTTTTTTTTCTATAATCTCGTCTATCTCTATCGCCTCCAGGGCAAATCTGTTACAAATAGACGAAAATTCTGTCACCTTAGCCTTACCCGTAGACCTACGTAGTCTCTAACCTAATCATAAATACAAATTCTAGGTAAATTTCCAAACCTTGTGATAACCCTAGGCCCGAAATCCGGTTTGACCAGTTAAAAGCTAAACCGGATAACTGGATTTTCTCAGTTAATCCGGGGACGTGATAATGTTGATCCGGTCCGGCCGCGGCCACCGGCGCCTTTTAACAAAAACGTATGCAAAAGGTCGTGACATGAAGAAAACAACATAATATATAGGATATAAATCAAGGCGATGATGTCCCTAAATATTTTAGTAAAATTAGGATAAAATAAAAAATAAAAAATTAGTTTTTACTAAATTACACTATTTTCACAGTGTAAATTTTTATTTACGTTTCCAACCAACAACGTCAAACTGGACAAAATAGAAACTTTACAAAAAAGTATGCGTTGGCCGAGAATCGAACTCGGATCAACTGCTTGGAAGGCAACTATGCTGACCATTACACCACCAACGCATCTGTTATAACTTCATATTTAATACACGCCTTAATAATGCCGTTAACTTTAATTAAATCCAGCTTTGTTCAATAATAATAATAATTGAAATTGATGATATTAAACTACAGATAAGTTTTATGAGGGATGCGCTTACAACAGAAAAGTTTACTGCAAATATAATACTTGCCTACATACGTATTAATTCGTATTTTTAACCTTGAGTTTTCGATACCAACGTGTTTTGCAGCCTATAAACAGCTTTTTACATACAACCTAGTAGTAGTTCAAATTTTGGTACCGCAAACGATAACCTTGTTACAAACATAAATTTTGCGGTTAACTTTCTTAAAAATTGTAAAGCAAAAACAGGTTATGGGCAGCAAAACAAGTTGGTATCGACGCAACGTTGAAAAAACAAATTACACTATCACAGAGGCTTAAGCTTTATCCTACCGTTGTCTACCTTGTGATGTGGCTCAGAATAACAAGTGATGCCCAATCAGAATAATATCATCACTCCTATATCACTCCTCACGGGTATCGTAAAACTCTATTTAAGGAAAGCAGATTTCTTTCGATCTTTCAGTGCAAAGTATGACAAATACCCTCCTTCCAATCCACATCTTTCACTGCTGTTTTTTCCGTCAGAAAAAAAACAATGTGATATTCCATAGTCCAAAACAGTAACATATCTCTATATTTTCTTCCAACAACGTCTATGAATATTGTATAATATTATTCGTTTGCACAGGTGCACGGTTGTTTCGTATCGGTTCGATTCCGTCTCGGAACGGATTCAGATTCAATTATTCCAGTTAATACAATCCAGAAGGAACACTTGTATGGTTTGTAGAAGTGGGATTATGTTAGTTTGATATTAGTTTTCGCGGAAAAATTTTTGTTTTATTGAATTAACGTACGAAACTAGTTTTGCAATGGATAAAAATTTACATAATTTATGAATATTTGCCATCTTTAGCCTACTTATGTATATGTCATAGGTTCAACACTAGTTTACTTTCTTGAAAATTTATACCTAGTGAAAATAAATGTAAATAGTTTTTAATTTCGATTCACTATAGTACATTTTGCTCTAGCTCGGCATAAATGAAGCAAAAATTTAAGTATTTAATCTTTTTTTAAATTCTTTATTTTACTTTTTCTTCACTACAATAATGCGCTGTAAAAATAAAATTAAGCATTCTACAGTAGATACTACATTCAAAAGTTGTTCATTTTTAAAATCTCAAAAATGAATCGGCACGTTTGTAACATTAAACTAGGAAAGAGTTAATCCAAGCAATTTTTCTACATTCTACAATCGCAAAGTGCAAAGTTGCTGAAATTTCACTTAAAAACTACAAACTAAGTGTGGAAAGTTAATTACTTTTATCTAAAGTGCTTCTCGTTTCTCTTGGGAAGTACGAATATAAAACTATCTTCTTAGGTTAAAACTTCTACGCTTCTTTAAGCTACTATACTAGTTTTCTGTCCTGCAATTTTACTTTCGTGACAAAATTTTCTTCTAGAAATCATAAACTACCTACTCTTAATTTTGTTACAATTTTTGTCTTTTAACCTAAAATTGTTGGATAAATGGTTGAATAGTCTTGTCGTCTGATCCTTAGGATCTCGATTTGAGGATAGTGGGTTCCTACAGGGAGCCAATAAAATGTACATACATACTAATATATTCACGGCTTTATCCCTAATGGGTTAGGCAGAGAGCAAACACCTAAACAAAGGTCGTTCCGCTACGTCTGACAAAGTTTTGAGGGTTATTTAAGATATATTTGTAGGTATTGCTGTAGTGACAGGTTATCAGCCCATCGCCTAAATTACAATATACTGAAACTTTCGGGTCTCTTAGCTGTTTTTTACAGCATGCCCGGGAGGAAATGCAGCTGGCACATTCTACGTTATTCTCAATTGGAAGGGATTCCAGGCCAGCATGAAATCATTGAATGTTGGATTTTACTATTTCATATAATCAAGAATTTGCTCGCTTATTTACCGCGGTCTTTAAGGTTCTACGTTACACATAAAGGATAAAGGCGTGACTATATTCGTGTATGTTTATTATACTTCTTTAAAACTATTTTAAAGATTTCTACAATCTATAATATTGGTTAGGGCTAATTACTTTCATAACATAGATAAAAGTTATGCGTTGGCCGAGAATCGAACTCGGATCAACTGCTTGGAAGGCAACTATGCTGACCATTACACCACCAACGCATCTGCTTGTAGCATTCCAAATATTAAACACATTTGTATTGTTTAATAAATTGTTGATAAGTATTAATAATTTAAACAGGTGTTCATATTATTTTTTTCCTTTTGATTATGATAATACTTTCAGGTTTATCAAACAGATGCGTTGGTGGTGTAATGGTCAGCATAGTTGCCTTCCAAGCAGTTGATCCGAGTTCGATTCTCGGCCAACGCATATTTTTTTACATCCATTTTTATGAATATGTATGTATACTGGAATGTATATAATACTTTGATACAGACAGATACCATATATATATTATAGAATATTTCAGCTGCTACTTTTGGTTACTGAGAAGAAAAAGCTGAAGGTATCACTGTAATTATTGGAAAATTAAGTAATGTGGGTCCTGCGGGCTAATTTTAATTAAATTTTAGTTAGAAGGGTGAAACACCTTAGTGCAGCAACACACAGGCATCACTGACTGCGCGTAAGTTTGCGCTCAACACGCTGTCAATGCTTTTTGCATTACCTACACACATGCGTCACCTTATGCGCTACAACTTTACGTCGGCGCATTCCTTTGTAGGTATGTATGGTCACACTTGGTGTTGTAGGCAATGAAAACAGCATTGACAGCGTGTTGAGAGCAGCGTTGCGTGTAGTGAGTCCCGTATTTATAAACAGCACTTGAGACTGACAGATAATTTGATTTCGTATCTGTAATGTTATTTCAGTACAATATGGCCCTTCAAATCCGAGCTTGTGGGTTGCTGCACTTTAGTAGGGTTGTACTCTCTCTGCTCACTCTATAGACGATAGAGGCTTGACTCTACGCATGTACAAAGCACTCAAACCTTTTAACATAAACACATTACCCAAAGTGCATCCAACGATTGCTTTTCCCACACTTCACTTTATGGTAAAAACAATAATAATTAAATTAAAGCCATACACGATGACAGCGAAATTACTTCAATTAACGTATCAGTGTGAAATGGCCTTTATGTATTTTTGTGTATGAGAGGAAACTGCCTCCGTGGTCTAGTGATCTGAGCTGGTGGAGTTCCCGGGTTTGATTCCCGGCGGGGGAAAATGACTTTGTGTTGTTGCTAGGTTGGTTAAGACATTGCAATTGTTCGAAAAGTAAGATCATCCATGCTGTTGGATGGGTATGTAAATAGTCGGTCCTGCGCCTGATTTCTCCCTGGTTATGTCAGTCAATCTGTCCCATCAGAATAAGAGATTGAAGGAATAGAGAGTGCATATGTGTGTAGCGCAAACACATGGGCACTAAAAACTAGTCCTGCGCAGTTGGCCGATCTCTGGGAGATTGGTCGCTATCACTGAAAATCGGTGGGACAACTAATATTATCCAAAATTGACCGAAATTTAAACATTAATTAGACGTGTGGACGTGGCAAATACTGCATTTAATTAGCACTTTGACACTGTGCCTATCCCGTAAGATACAGAAGCGTGACTTGTAGAACGTGTTTAAAAGACTACTAATATTACTATATGGTCCCAAATACTGTATGACTGTTGAAAAACCAACTGGTGACACATTTCATTTCACCCGACCGCCGGGAGCGCGGAAATTAAAACGGTATTCAGTGTATTCCGACCACAGATTACATATTTGGGAGACTCTTCTTCTTCTGTTGAGTGGGTATCGAGTCTATGGACCCGATGAACCCTTTTGTCAGAGTTTTTAAACCGCCTAGTAGCACAACTATCAGGCCTCTGACATGGTTTTGTGTAACGACCACTATCAAAGACAGCGACCGGGACCGGTGCCCTCCGAAGCACGAAATCTTTTTCTTCTCGGACAATCAGTTGATTCAGCCTGCAATGTCCTACCCAAACTGGGGAAAAATTCACAAAGTGATAAATTGTCAAATATCAATTTTGTGTTTTCCAACCTGGGAATCGAACCCAGGACCTCTAGGATCGGGAGTCCATGGTACTAGTCACTAGACCACGGAGGCAGTTAAGACCACGGATTCGGGAGATTCTACTATGCCATCATAAGTCATATATCATCAACAATCTGGGCAAAGATTCTTTTATCATATCAAACACAGATCTCGGTCTTTTTTGGGTTGCTACTGCAACACCTGATTGAGCGCTTACCTGTGTCATCTTGTTTCTTCCATGCTGGACTGGGAGTGATAGAAAAACATAGAATGTGCCAGCTGCATCACCTCCAGAGCATGCTGTAAAAACCAGCTAATGGATTCGAGGGTTATAGTATATTACAATTTTAGGCGATGGGCTGACAACCTGTCACTATAGCAATATACGTCATGATCATCTGTAATAACCCTCAAAACTTGTCAGACGTGGCGGAACGACCTTTGCTTAGGTCGTTTACGCTCTGCCTACCCCATTAGGGATAAAGGCGCGATTATATGTATGTATGTATGTAAACAGTCATATTGAGGAACGTTGTGGTGTGAAAGAGGATATAGTGACAGGTATAGAAAAAATAATGCTGAGGTGGTATGGTTTCTATACCCAAAGGTTGCCTGGTAGAAATTGCTGCTTTAGCAATAAGGCCGCCTATATTGTACTGTCACGTTTGTTCCTTTTTATTTCTGTTGTATGTGTTTCTTTGTGCAATAAAGAATATTGTATTGTATGGTCATGTTGAGAGGATGGATGAAAAGAGATTAACTAAACAGATATACATGGCGAGTGTGAGTGGGAATGTTGAAAGGGGAAGACCTCGGCGAACGTACCGCGATCAAATCGGGGACGTTCTAGGGAAAGGTCAGGTCAGGAGTACCCTAAACCGACGGGCGTGCATGAAAATATTGATGAATGTAGATGAAGCGAAAGAAGTTTGCAAGGATCGTAGCAAATGGAAGGATGTGATCTCTGCCTACCCCTCCAGGAAAGAGGCGTGACGTTATGTATGTATGTAAACAGTCATATTATTTTTTGTTATAAATAAATAAAAAATCATAAGACACCCTCAAAGAACCCCATGTCCACCAAATCAAAGTGATTGGCTATTCGTATCCATTTCTTGCCAAGCACAAATCGTTGGTTTCCTTCTGACATAAAGGCCCACACCACACCACACTGGGCATCCTAAAATCTAAACAGTTTAGTTTTTAATAAAAACTAAACTTAGTCTTTATTCAAGACTAAATAAAAAATATCTTGCATGCTGGACTGGGGCCGAGAGAAAAACTTAGAATGTGCCAGCTGCATTTCTTACCGGGCATGCTGTAAAAACCAACTAAGGGATCCGAGGGTTTCTGTATATTGCAATTTAGGTCACTACAGCAATTTAACTATAAATGTACCTTAAATAACCCCGAAAACTTTGTCACACATGGCGAAACGACCTTTTTTTACATCGTTTACGCTCTGCCTACCCCATTAGGGCTAAAGACGTGATTTATATGTATCAAAACTAAAGTTTTTTTTAAACACAAGTTCACGTATTTCTATTTGGTGCCTACAGTGCTACTTTATGTTATAGAACATGATATAGAAGCCAAAAATATCACATTATAATAATACAGTAATCTTTATTTGCAGCGAGTGCTTTTAACATACATACATACATATAATCACGCCTTTATCCCTAATGGGGTAGGCAGAGCGTCAACGACCCAAACAAAGGTCGTTGCGCCACGTTTGACAAGTATCGAGGGTCATTTTAGATAGATCTGTGAATTGCTGTAGTGACAGGTTGTCAGCCTATCGCCTAAATTACAATACACTGAAATCCTCTAATCCCTTAGCTGGTTTTTACAGCATGCCCGGGAGGAGACGCAGCTGGCACATTCTATGTTTTTCTATCGCTCCCAGTCCAGCATGGAAGATTGCTTTTAACACCCTATATGTTCACTTGTTGACCCATATAGAGTTTAATTAAACAAATCCAAATCAAAGTAGGCATTATTAACTGGATCTTTTTTATAAAACAATATGCACGGTCCTCCTCGGTTTATTAGTCTGTGGTTCTTATCCATGTACCACAATTTTTCCAGCGTTACACAACTGCCATGAAAAAGAAATAAAATATATTTTCGAGATAAAATGATTTTATTCCTTTTGCGTTTATAAAATAGGGACTTGATTACTATCTATGATAAATAATGCGAGCTTGACAAAATAGATACCTCTATGGTCTAGTGGAAAGAATTTGGGCTCTCGATCCTGAGATTGTAGGTTTGATTCGTGCGAAGGAAACTCAAGGTTTTTTTCGTCGGATGGAAAGTAAATAGCTTCCAATTGGAACACTTCATTGAAATCAATGGCCAGAGCCCCCGTTGCGAAGGTCCTGGGTTCGATTCCCAAGGGGAACACAAAGTTGACATTTGACAATTTATCATTTTGTGAGATCTTTCCCAGTTAGGTTAAGACAATGCAGACTGAATCACCTGATAGGCTGAATTAAAAAGATTTCGTGCGTTGGTCGTGGTCTCTGTAGTGGTCGTTACACAAACCATGTCAGAGGCCTGTTAGGCGTTTTAAAAACTCTGACACCAGGACTACAAGTCTGAAGATTTATTGGCTTTTATTTAGAAAAGGTGAAGAGTTGGAATATTCTATATTTTAATCGCTACCTATTCTTACATACATACTTATAATCAGGCCTTTATCCCTGATGGGGTAGGCATAGCGTTAACACACTAAACAAACGTCGTTCTGCCACGTCCGACAAAGTTTTGAGGGTTATTTAAGATAGATTTGGATGTAGGTATATTATTGCTGTAGTGACAGGTAGTCAGCCCATCGCCTTAATTACAATTAACTAAAACCCTCGTATCCCTTAGCTGGTTTTTACAGGATGTCCAGGAAGACATGCAGCTGGCACATTCTATGTTTTTCTCTCGCTCCCAGTCCAGCTATCATTAGATATCTACTATACTAAAATGTACATTGTAAAAACAGTAATAAGTACACAGACGTCTAGTCCAATAATAATGAATCTATCTGTACCTCGGAGTCAATAGTACGGACAATAGGTACAGGTTGTCACCTTCTTCTTAGCGAGTGGATTATCGAATCAAATGACCCGATGAGCCCTGGTGTCAGAGTTTTCAAACCGCCAAGTAGCGCAGCTAATAGGCCTCTGACATGGTTAGAGTAACGACCACTGTCAAAGAAAGCGGCCGGGGCGGACGGTTTAACGTGCCCTCCGAAGCACGGATCTATCGATCTTTTTATTTTCGGACAATCAGGTGATTCAGCCTGCAATGTCTTAACTAAACTGGTAAAAACCTCACAAAGTGATAAATTGACAAATAACAACTTTGTGTTTCCCCCTGGGAATTGAACCCAGGACCTCCCCAGGGCTCTAACCACTAGACCATGGAGGCAGTTAAAGACTGTCACCACCTGGCTTGGAACCTACGACCCTAACAATAGTACCTACCTACTACACAATACTAGCCAATTATTCTAGAACAAGTTATGAGGTTGTAGGGCTGCCACAAACAGTTATTACATACATACATATCCTTTATCCCTAACGGGGTAGGCAGAGCGCAAACGATCTAAGCAAGGTCGTTCCGCCTCGACTGACAAAGTTTTAGGGGTTATTTAAGATAGATTTGTAGGGATATTGCTGTAGTGACGGGTTGTCAGCCCATCGCCTAAATTGTAATATGCAGAAACCCTCGGATTCCTTAGCTGGTTTTTACAGCATGCCCGGAGGAAATGCAACTGGCACATTCTATGTTTTTCTCTTGCTCCCAGTCCAGCATGGAAGTACAAATAGTTATTGTAGGAGAGATAGTATAAATAAGAGTAAATTTTGTAATCTCTGTAAGTTTAAAACATACACAATACAATACCATACAAGATACTTTATTGCACAAAGAAACACAAATACATATAACACAATAGTAAGGAACAAAACAGTACAACATAGGCGGCCTTATTGCTAAAGCAGCAATTTCTGACATGACAATGATGACAATATGGATTTTCACAGAAGTGGTACCAGCTAAGGGATTCGAGGGTTTTAGTATATTGTAATATAGGCGATGGGCTGACAACCTGTCACTACAGCAATATACTTACAAGTCTATCTTAAATAATCCTCCAAATTTGTCAGATGTAGCGGAACGACCTTTGTTAGGTCGTTTACGCTCAACCTACCCCATTAGGGATAAAGGCGTGATTATATGTATGAATGTATGGTAGAAGGTTCGATTCCAAATCACGTAATAAACTCCATATTGTCATGTTAGAAATTACTGTCAGTCGTAGACACGACCACAACGATCCGTATCCGCGACAGAAATCACGCATTCACATCTTTTTCGGCATTCCGGGGATCGAGGTAACTTTGTTATTACTTTAATATAGTCCTGGGTTCGATCCCTAGGGGGGAAACACAAAGTTGATATTTGAGAATTGATCACTTTGTGTATTTTTCCCCAGTTTGGTTAGGACATTGCAGGCTGAATCACCTGATAGTCTGAAAAGAAAAAGATTGCGTGCTTCGGAGGGCACCGGTCGCTGTCTTCGAAAATGGTCATTACTCAAACCATGTCAGAGGCCTGATAGTTGTGCTACTAGGCGGTTTAAAAACTCTGACACCATGGTTCATCGGGTCGATAGACTCGATACCCACTCGACAGAAGATGAATATAGTGATCGGTTTGTTTGGGGTCTATATTACTTCCATGCTGGACTGGGAGCGAGAGAAAATCATAGAATGGGCCAGCTGCATATCCTCCCGGGCATGCTGTAAAAACCAGCGAAGGGATCCGAGGGTTTCAGTATTGTAATTTAGGCGATTGGCTGACAACCTGTCACTACAGCAATATCTATCTTGAACTTTGTCAGACGTGGCGGAACGACCTTTATTTAGGTTGTTTACGCTCTGCCTACCCCATTAGGGATCAGAGCGTGATTATATGTATGTATATTACAAAAAATATGGACCAAAATAAAAAATATATTTCACATGATGCTTCAATCTGCTGTCTGATCAACCATTTTGTAAAGGAGAGCAAAGATGATGGATAACAGACAAAGGACCTTACCATTCCTGAAATTTTATATTTCATGGGCCTTGCAGCAGAGTTTTCCAAAATTTTCTGAACACAGCAAAACATAATCCATACAAGGTCATAAAAAATATGGATATACTTGGCAGCCCTGAACTTGGCAAGCGGCGTTGGCTGCCAAAACGTCGCATTGCGCCAATGTTAAGACCTGGTATAATACAAGGTCTATCGCATTCAATACATTGTGTTTAATTGTATTAGATTTACGACTTTGCAGAAGTTCAGTTAACCTGAAAATTGGTGTTAAGTTTTTTTTAAAATTATTTCTGCTTACATACTCAACATTACGTCCTTATCTCTTATATGCATGCATACATACATACATACATATAGTCACGCCTTTATCCCTAATAGGGTAGGCAGAGCGTAAACGACCTAAACAAAGGTTGTTCCGCCACGTCTGACAAAGTTTTGAGAGTTATTTAAGATAGATTTGTAAGTAAATTGCTGTAGTGACAGGTTGTCAGCTCATCGCCTAAATTACAATATACTGAATCCCTCGGATCCGTTAGCTGGTTTCTACAGCATGCCCGGGAGGAAACGCAACTGGCACATTCTATGTTTTTCCCTCGCTCCCAGGCCATCTCTTAGAGAGAATCTACCTACCATATAAGAGAGAAATCTCTTATATGGTAGGTAGATTTTTTTAATAAAGGAAAGTTGCTTTAGTATATATATATTGACCTAGAATATAGCCAAATACAATTAAAATCAATTGTAGGTTTTATTTACTCAAGTGCACAAAAAAAAAACTTTTAACTTGATATTTACAATTTTACGTCACCAGACAGATGCGTTGGTGGTGTAATGGTCAGCATAGTTGCCTTCCAAGCAGTTGATCCGAGTTCGATTCTCGGCCAACGCACACTTTTACATCAAAACATAATTTAATTAGGAATTATTTAGGTAATTTATTTAATTAGGTAATTCAATTATACACCACCAACAGACCTGTATTGCCTTATGAAGGCAACATTTAGAGTTGTCTTCATAAGTCCTTCCTGACCTGTTACCAACTAAAGTGACAAGATTAAACTTCTTCTTAGCGAGTGGATTCTCGAGTCGAACGACCCGATGAACCCTGGTGTCACAGTTTTCAAACCGCCTAGTAGCACAGCTATTTAGGCCTCTGACATGATTTGAATAACGACCACTAGAAAACAGCGACCGGGACCGATGGCTTTACGTGGCCTCCGAAGTACAGAGTCCTCTTCTCCGAAGATTAAACTGTCTCCAAGGTTCATCAGACAAAGCTTAAAGTTCTGGCGACAGATTCACAGTTCTTGAACTTACTAAGTATCTCCTCCAAGTCGTCATCATTGACCTATCTAATTTGTGGGTCAGAAGGTTTATAATGCTTCCGGGGTAGGCAGGACGTCACCGAAAAAAGTGTTTCATTGTGATAAGGGTCTCCCGGAGAGCCATTCTCATACAAACGTAGTTTCGCTTATATGATCTAAAACGGTGAAGCCAAATTTAACCAAAATCTATACACATAATCAAATGCAACATATTTATGTTTCTAATTAGGTTTGGTTGGAAAATATTAACAAAGCAAATTTAATTTTAGGTAAATTTAACACAAAATCGAATATTCGGTCTTATTTTGTTCATGCTTAATATTTTCAAACCAAGCGTTATTAGAAACATAGGCCTGTATTGATAAAAAGCACTTGAGACTGACAGCTAGTTTGAATTCGTATCAGAAATGTCATTTCAGTACAATATGGCCTGTCAAGTCCATACTTAATATAGCTCTTAATTTTTACATATATACATATAATCACGCCTTTATCCCTAATGGGGTAGGCAGAGCGTAAACAACCTAAACAGGTCGTTTTGCCACGTCTGATAAATTTGTATGTATTTACATATTTGACCATTCTGATGTCAAATTCTTTCAAAATTAATTTCGACTTAATTTTATTTTAAGTATTTTGATAGAAAGTCAACAAAGTCCCAATATAGTTTAGCGAGCTTGAATTTATTTATGGAATATTTGTAACTGTGTAATCTTAAATACAATACAGCTAAACATAATGAGTAGAGAGCCCGATGGTGTAGTGGATAGGGCCGCTGCCTCCTGAGCGGGGAGGTCGTGGTTCGAATCCCACCACGTACCAATGTGTTTTTCGGTTTTCGAATTTCATATGTACGTTTATTCGGCGCTTTTTCTGTGCTTCGGAAGACACGTTAAGCCGTTGGTCCCGGTTAAATATCGTTTAATACCATAGATATTAGTCGTTAAGCCATATCAGAGGCCAGTGCTAAGCATTGGCGGCTTAAAAACTCTGACCTAATCTAGGATTGGGTCTGGTTTCCCCAATGGGTTGCGGAGGTCAGATGGCAGTCGCTCTGTGTAAAAACCAGTACCCTCGTTCAATCCCCTGGATTAGGTAGCCGACCCCGTGAGATACGGGATAAGGCTAGGAAGATGATGAGCTAAACATAATGAGCGATTGTTAAATACACAACATTTGTTCAAACAATTTCTCGTTCCGCTCAAGAGAAACCAATCCATGGCAAAATGAGAAACCACAGATTGAAAAGCCATAGCAGCTCCAACATACGGCTGGCAACTAATTCCGCGGAGTAGAAACTTATGTAACCCGCAAGCTCTATGTAGAAGGGATATACATACGGACGCTTCAGTAGACCGACTTATCAGAGCAAATCTGTAGGGACATACATTCGGACGCTGCAGTAGACCGACTTAATCAGAGCAAATCTGTAGAAGGGACATACATATAGACGCGGCAGTGGGTCGACTTAGTCAGAGTTAATCTGTAGAAGGGACATACATACGGATGCTGCAGTAGACCGACTTAATCAGAGCAAATCTGTAGAAGAGACATACATATAGACGCGGCAGTGGGTCGACTTAGTCAGAGTTAATCTGTAGAAGGGACATACATTCGGACGCTGCAGTAGACCGACTTAATCAGAGCAAATCTGTAGAAGGGACATACATATAGACGCGGCAGTGGGTCGACTTAGTCAGAGTTAATCTGTAGAAGGGACATACATACGGACGCTGCAGTAGACCGACTTAATCAGAGGAAATCTGTAGAAGGGACATACATATAGACGCGGCAGTGGGTCGACTTAGTCAGAGTTAATCTGTAGAAGGGACATACATTCGGACGCTGCAGTAGACCGACTTAATCAGAGCAAATCTGTAGAAGGGACATACATATAGACGCGGCAGTGGGTCGACTTAGTCAGAGTTAATCTGTAGAAGGGACATACATACGGACGCTGCAGTAGACCGACTTAATCAGAGCAAATCTGTAGAAGAGACATACATACGGACGCTGCAGTAGACCGACTTAATCAGAGCAAATCTGTAGAAGAGACATACATACGGACGCTGCAGTAGACCGACTTAATCAGAGCAAATCTGTAAAAGGGACATACATTCGGACACGGCAGTGGACCGACCAAATCAGAGTCAATCTGTAGAAGGGATATATATACATACGGATATGGCAGTGGACCGATTAAATCAGAGCAAATCTGTAGAAGGGACATACATACGGACGCGGCAGTGGGTCGACTTAATCAGAGCAAATCTGTAGAAGGGACATACATACGGACGCGGCAGTGGACTGACTACATCAGAGTAAATCTGTAGAAGAGACATACATACGGACGCTGCAGTAGACCGACTTAATCAGAGCAAATCTGTAGAAGGGACATACATGCGGACGCTGCAGTAGACCGACTTAATCAGAGCAAATCTGTAGAAGGGACATACATACGGACGCGGCAGTGGACTGACTACATCAGAGTAAATCTGTAGAAGAGACATACATACGGACGCTGCAGTAGACCAACTTAATCAGAGCAAATCTGTAGAAGGGACATACATACGGACGCTGCAGTAGACCGACTTAATCAGAGCAAATCTGTAGAAGGGACATACATACGGACGCGGCAGTGGACTGACTACATCAGAGTAAATCTGTAGAAGAGACATACATACGGACGCTGCAGTAGACCAACTTAATCAGAGCAAATCTGTAGAAGGGACATACATACGGACGCTGCAGTAGACCAACTTAATCAGAGCAAATCTGTAGGGACATACATTCGGACGCTGCAGTAGACCGACTTAATCAGAGCAAATCTGTAGAAGGGACATACATATAGACGCGGCAGTGGGTCGACTTAGTCAGAGTTAATCTGTAGAAGGGACATACATACGGATGCTGCAGTAGACCGACTTAATCAGAGCAAATCTGTAGAAGAGACATACATATAGACGCGGCAGTGGGTCGACTTAGTCAGAGTTAATCTGTAGAAGGGACATACATTCGGACGCTGCAGTAGACCGACTTAATCAGAGCAAATCTGTAGAAGGGACATACATATAGACGCGGCAGTGGGTCGACTTAGTCAGAGTTAATCTGTAGAAGGGACATACATACGGACGCTGCAGTAGACCGACTTAATCAGAGCAAATCTGTAGAAGGGACATACATATAGACGCGGCAGTGGGTCGACTTAGTCAGAGTTAATCTGTAGAAGGGACATACATTCGGACGCTGCAGTAGACCGACTTAATCAGAGCAAATCTGTAGAAGGGACATACATATAGACGCGGCAGTGGGTCGACTTAGTCAGAGTTAATCTGTAGAAGGGACATACATACGGACGCTGCAGTAGACCGACTTAATCAGAGCAAATCTGTAGAAGAGACATACATACGGACGCTGCAGTAGACCGACTTAATCAGAGCAAATCTGTAGAAGAGACATACATACGGACGCTGCAGTAGACCGACTTAATCAGAGCAAATCTGTAAAAGGGACATACATTCGGACACGGCAGTGGACCGACCAAATCAGAGTCAATCTGTAGAAGGGATATATATACATACGGATATGGCAGTGGACCGATTAAATCAGAGCAAATCTGTAGAAGGGACATACATACGGACGCGGCAGTGGGTCGACTTAATCAGAGCAAATCTGTAGAAGGGACATACATACGGACGCGGCAGTGGACTGACTACATCAGAGTAAATCTGTAGAAGAGACATACATACGGACGCTGCAGTAGACCGACTTAATCAGAGCAAATCTGTAGAAGGGACATACATACGGACGCTGCAGTAGACCGACTTAATCAGAGCAAATCTGTAGAAGGGACATACATACGGACGCGGCAGTGGACTGACTACATCAGAGTAAATCTGTAGAAGAGACATACATACGGACGCTGCAGTAGACCAACTTAATCAGAGCAAATCTGTAGAAGGGACATACATACGGACGCTGCAGTAGACCGACTTAATCAGAGCAAATCTGTAGAAGGGACATACATACGGACGCGGCAGTGGACTGACTACATCAGAGTAAATCTGTAGAAGAGACATACATACGGACGCTGCAGTAGACCAACTTAATCAGAGCAAATCTGTAGAAGGGACATACATACGGACGCTGCAGTAGACCAACTTAATCAGAGCAAATCTGTAGAAGGGACATACATACGGACGCTGCAGTAGACCGACTTAATCAGAGCAAATCTGTAGAAGGGACATACATACGGACGCTGCAGTAGACCAACTTAATCAGAGCAAATCTGTAGAAGGGACATACATACGGACGCTGAAGTAGACCGACTTAATCAGAGCAAATCTGTAGAAGGGACATACATACGGACGCGGCAGTAGACCGACTTAATCAGAGCAAATCTGTAGAAGGGACATACATACGGACGCTGCAGTAGACCGACTTAATCAGAGCAAATCTGTAGAAGGGACATACATACGGACGCTGCAGTAGACCGACTTAATCAGAGCAAATCTGTAGAAGGGACATACATACGGACGCTGCAGTAGACCGACTTAATCAGAGCAAATCTGTAGAAGGGACATACATACGGACGCTGCAGTAGACCGACTTAATCAGAGCAAATCTGTAGAAGGGACATACATACGGACGCTGCAGTAGACCAACTTAATCAGAGCAAATCTGTAGAAGGGACATACATACGGACGCTGCAGTAGACCGACTTAATCAGAGCAAATCTGTAGAAGGGACATACATACGGACGCTGCAGTAGACCGACTTAATCAGAGCAAATCTGTAGAAGGGACATACATACGGACGCTGCAGTAGACCGACTTAATCAGAGCAAATCTGTAGAAGGGACATACATACGGACGCGGCAGTGGACCGACTTAATCAGAGCAAATCTGTAGAAGGGACATACATACGGACGCGGCAGTGGACTGACTACATCAGAGTAAATCTGTAGAAGAGACATACATACGGACGCTGCAGTAGACCGACTTAATCAGAGCAAATCTGTAGAAGGCACATACATACGGACGCTGCAGTAGACCAACTTAATCAGAGCAAATCTGTAGAAGGGACATACATACGGACGCTGCAGTAGACCGACTTAATCAGAGCAAATCTGTAGAAGGGACATACATACGGACGCTGCAGTAGACCAACTTAATCAGAGCAAATCTGTAGAAGGGACATACATACGGACGCTGCAGTAGACCGACTTAATCAGAGCAAATCTGTAGAAGGGACATACATACGGACGCTGCAGTAGACCAACTTAATCAGAGCAAATCTGTAGAAGGGACATACATACGGACGCTGCAGTAGACCAACTTAATCAGAGCAAATCTGTAGAAGGGACATACATACGGACGCTGCAGTAGACCAACTTAATCAGAGCAAATCTGTAGAAGGGACATACATACGGACGCTGCAGTAGACCGACTTAATCAGAGAAAATCTGTAGAAGGGACATACATACGGACGCTGCAGTAGACCGACTTAATCAGAGCAAATCTGTAGAAGGGACATACATACGGACGCGGCAGTGGACCGACTTAATCAGAGCAAATCTGTAGAAGGGACATACATACGGACGCTGCAGTAGACCAACTTAATCAGAGCAAATCTTTTTTTTTTTTTTTTTTTTTAATATATATAGGCGAGCATTTGTCCGCCATCTCACCTGGTGGAAAGTGACGATGCAGACTATGTTGGAGCATACTCACCTATGTAGTGCCTATTCACTCTCGCCTTGAAAAGGCCCAGGTTATATTGTTCCGGAAACAGATCCGCCGGCAGGGAGTTCCACTCCTTAGCCGTTCGCATTAAGAATGTGGAAGCGAACCGCTTCGTGCGAATTTGTGGTATATCCACGACATAAGGGTGGAACCCCTGTCCACGCCTCGTGCTCCGGAGATGGAAAGGGGAGGGGGGTATAAGGTCATGAAGTGCTAACGCGCACTCCCCGAAATGTATCCTGTAAAATACCGACATGCACGCCACTCTGCGACGGTGCTCAAGGTTCTGTAGTTTTGCCTCAACCAGTGCTGAGTCTCCAATGAGCTTCTTAGCACGTTTCTCGATTGAGTCTAAGGCAGCCAGCTGGTATTTAGCTGAACCGTCCCAAAGGTGGCAGCAGTACTCCATACACGATCGGACTTGAGCTGTGTATAACTGCAATAGCTGTCCCGGTGTGAAGTATCGCCTCACCTTCGAGAGGATACCAAGTTTTTTGGCAGCTGTTGTGGCCAGAGACTCAATGTAACATCCAAAGTTCAAGTCGGACGTAAGGCTCATACCAAGAAGCTCAAGATGGTCAGAAATCGGTACGGATACATCCCGGAAAGTTGGAGCCAGGTTAAAAGGACTCCGTTTTGTCGAGAATAGACACGCCTGGGTTTTGGATGCGTTGAACTTGACGAGATTGGCATCGCCCCACTCGGATATCACCTTTAGCGATGAGTTCAGACGATCCACTATGGACTCCCGACAAGACTGGATTGTATCACTGTTGGCCCTTGCACTGGACAGATATCTGTCAACAACCGTGCTGTCATCAGCGTACCCAAAGGTATCGGGTGTCAACATGTCGTTGATATGCAGCAGGAATAAGGTTGCAGACAGGACAGAACCTTGAGGAACTCCGGCATCAATACCCTGTTGTCCGGAGGAGCAGCCTTCTAAGACCACTTGTATGGATCGTTCACTCAAGAAGTCCGAAATCCAGTTGCAAAGGCCAGCAGGTAACCCGTAGGCGGGAAGCTTGCCAGTAAGGCTAGCGTGCCAGACCCTGTCAAAGGCCTTGGAGATATCCAGAGACACGGCAAGTGCTTCACCATGTCTCTCGATAGCCTCGCTCCATAAGTGAGTGGCATGCACGAGGAGGTCCCCCGTCGATCGCCCTCGGCGGAAGCCGTATTGGCGATCGTTAAGGAGATCATTATCCTCAAGGTATGCCAGGAGCCGATTATTCAGTACACGCTCCATAATCTTGCAGAGTATAGAGGTTACCGATATGGGTCTATAGTTGGCAGGGTCTGCTCGACTACCTTTTTTGGGTACAGGTTGCACATTGGCAAGCTTCCACGATTTGGGGACAACACCAGTCTCAAGTGAGAGGCGGTACAGGCGTGTCAACACCGGAGACAACTCAGGCGCACAGTTACGCAGGACGATTGCAGGGATACCGTCAGGGCCACTTGCTTTATTCACGTCTAGATTTCGCATGGTTTTAAGGACCTCTTTTTGCCGGATGCGTACGGCTGCCATAGAGCAGTCGACACGAGGTAACGGGGGTGGTATTTTACCTGCGGCATCAAGACGCGAACTTTCCGCAAAATAGGAGGCAAAAAGATTGGCTTTCTCCTCCGCAGTATGAGCAAGCGACCCATCAGGTCTCTGCAGAGGCGGTAAAGATGGCTGGCAGAAATTGGTTTCCACTGCTTTCGCAAGCGACCAGAATGCTTTACTGCCAGCCGGATAGGAAGCAAGCTTAGCGCCTACTCGGCCTATGTGGGCGAATCGAGCCCTGCGTAATTCCTTTTTGCTTAACTTGGTGGCTTTGTTATAGTTTTTCTTCAGATCGCGAGTATTCGGAGCTTTGCGTGCACGAGCATCAGCCCAAGCAAGGAATGCCGACTGTTTCTGCGATTCCGCGCAGTTACAGTCAGCATTAAACCACGGGCGAGCTTTGCTACCGGTAGGAATATCAGAGAACGGTATGAAATACTCCATACCCTGACGTATGACTTCTGTAATAGCATCCGCGCAGCTCGACGATTCGCCTGAAGAAAAACAGTCCTGCCAAGGATACGAAGCAAAGAAGTGGCGCATCTCATCCCATTCTGCTGACCTGTATCGCCACACCCGTCTTTTACCACAAGGGCCCTGATCGGGTGGTGAATACACTGATACAGATTTCACCAGACAGTGATCTGAGGTGCCCAATGGGGCAGAAACAGACACAGAGTATCGGTCTGGATCGGTAGTCAGCAGAAGGTCTAAGCAGTTGGCTGTATGAGACTCAATATCCGGGACCCTTGTTGCACAGCTGACAAGCTGGGAGAGATTTAGCGACAATGCAAATTTGCGCGCCTCTCGCCCAGCATGATCGGTCACTAGGTATGGGAACAACCACTCTTTATGATGAGCGTTGAAATCCCCCAGGATGACTAGCTGCGCTGCCGGGTATCTCTGCAGAGCTTCATCAGCACCTTCACTGAGGTGTTCAAACAGTTTGGTTGTCTCCGTGTCTCCACTATGCGAGCGATAGACGCAAGCATACACAATTTGAGCTACACCAGTATCGACATGGGGTCTCACTCCGAAGAACAGTAAATAGCTTCTAAAAAATATCAGCAGATGGCGCTACGGGTAAGCCGGGCAGGTCATTCTAAATAAAAGTTCACATAAAGCAAGTTTTTTGTTTCTAAAGCCAGCAAATATATTGTTTAATAAATAATTCTGATTACCCTGAGCATTAAAAATCGTACAATATGCTCATTTTTAAAAAGTTTTAGATTAAAGGTTTCTTAGCAGCGGCTACTCTAGCGACACCCACACAGGAGTGTCAAGGATATGAAGTTTTTTGACTTTCGCTCAAACCCTAAACACATACAGGTAGTACCAACCATTCACCAATAGATGTCACTGGTACAATTATCGATCCACAGATGAAATTAATATACCTACATCGAGCGGTTGCCGTTTATGTGTTATGAATTTACTTTTAGAAACCCTCGCACATTGAATTATGAAAAAAACAATAAAACAAAATTTAAAGCTTCCGCCCCGCGTTTTCACCCGAGATTAAATTAATTTTCTCGCGGAAATAAAGTATTTCTCTGCGTTAACGGTTAGCCTGTTGCTATGTCACTCATACATATATACACATATATAATCACGACTTTATCACGCCTAATGGGGTATGCAAAGCGTAAACGACCTAAACAAAGGTCGTTCCGCCATGTCTGACAAAGTTTTGAGGGTTATTTAAAGATAGATTTTAATTTTTAGGCAGTTTCATGTAGTGACAAGTTGCCAGCTCATCACCTGAATTGCAATATACTGAAACCCTCGGATTGTTCAGCTGGTTTTTCCAGCATGCCCGGGAGGAAATTCGGCTGGGAGGAAATGTTATCAGCAGTGATCGGAATAGGTAGAGTATATTTACCTAAACTTCTAAAAAGAAGAGAGGAAAATGGAGACTTCCTTACTACTAAAACTTTTTCGGGACATCTTGCGGGACATCACATAAGTAAGCTAGAAATATACTTTGAACCATGGCATTTAATTCTATGGACAAATACAAGCTAAAAATATACTTGGTGATTTTCGGCTACAGTGTCACATTGCCTAGATATTTTGAATTAAAGATTCTCTTACTTTATAGCTTTAAAACGGCTGTGTGTAGGAAAAAATATTAAGGGAAAAAATTATCGCGTAGTTTGTGTTTTATAATTTCTTTATAGGTGTCAACATCGTTGGAGTTATAGAAACCAAGATATTTACGAAAAACCATTTTAACGATATCTGACAGTTTTCATATTATGGACGATGTTAGTTATGTTTTAAGCTGGTCAACAAATCAGATAATTCACAATAAATTTGAAAAAGTTTTAAACATAACTCCGGACTACGATTTTATTAGGACAATAAGTGAAAAAATTGTAAAGGGAATCGAAGTAGATGACGAAGTATTTTTTAAATATGCTCCTCTTACATCTGTAGATGTTGAAAGGTCCTTTTTCACCTATTAATGGATATTAAGTGTAAAAAGGAATAGACTTAAACCGGAAAATATAGAAAAAATAATGGTCATCTACTTCAATTCCCTGCAAGAAAGCAATATTTCGTCAGTATCTTCAGATTCTGTCACTGAAGACGAAGATATTGACGACATATAAAATATATTATTTTTTAAGTAAAATTAATCGCGGTTACGATGTACCTTACGTGATCAGGTTTTTTTGGACTGCATTACATGAATAATTGTCGACTTTAATAAAAATAAGCTTAATTTTAATTTTTATTGGTTCTTTCATTTGTACCTTAAGTTACAAAAAACAAATTTAATTTTTATCATTAAAAACTACAAAAAACAAAATTCATATTTCGAAAGAGGTATGATTGTATCTGGCATACTAAATATTTTGCCGATATTTAACTGAGATTTGGTTCAAGTTGGCTGGCGTACGATCAACCGTGTGACGTTTGAACATGAAACAAATATAAAACAAAATATTACATTACCAAGACACATTGATCTAAAGATTGCGATTTGGTCGTTTGGCCATAGATAACCTGTCAAAAAGGGCCTACTATTTCTCTACTAGTTCTATTATGTGGCGTATAGTCACGTATAATACAGAAATGCATAAATTCAAGCCCCATTTCCTATTGTTCGATTATTTTATGACTTGCTTTATTTGCATTTGATTTTATCTTGCAAAGTTGACGGTTCGAAATTCGGAAACAAATTCCATTCATTTACAGCACGTGTTTTTTTAGTGTTTTTTTTTACCTGGAATCACTTTTCAGGTAAAAATAATTAGTGCAAGCCTTTTGACAATTGAGCTTCTTTTGTGTAGTTCTATTTAATCGCTTTGTTTACGAAGTTGTTGTATATTTTTGAATAAACAGCACTTATTTAAAAGCATATTACTATCAGTGCAAGCCTTCTAACAATTAAAATTACTTTGTGTGTTTTATATCATACTCTTTACGGCGTTGTTATCAATGTTTGACTAAGGGGAACTTATTAAAAGCATCGGTTTATCTTAATCGAACCCAGGACTTTTTACAGATTTATTTCGGCGTACGAAATGCTGCCTTAAAAAAACCAACCAGGAATATAAGCTATTCAAGGTCAAATGTAAAAATAAAACAATTTTTCGTAAATATCTTGGTTTCTGTAGCTCGTACAATGTTGACACCTATGGAGAAATTATACAGCACATAATTTGCGTAATTTTTTCCTCAATATTTTTTTTCCTACACATAGCAGTTTTAAAGCTATAAAGTAAGAAAATCTTTAATTCAAAATATCTAGGCAATGTGACACTGTAGCCAAATATCACCAAGTATATTTTTAGCTTGTATTTGTCCATAGAATGAAAAACCATGGTGCAAAGTATATTTCTTGCTTATTTATGTGATGTCCCGCAAGATTTCCCGCAAAAAGTTTACGTAGTAAGGAAGTCTCCATTTTCCGCTTCTGTTCTTAGAAGTTTAGGTAAATATACTCTACCAATTCCGATCACTGGTAATCATTCACAATCTTCTTCCATGCTGGCCTGTAAGCGAGAGAAAAACATAGAATGTGCCAGATGTATTTCCTCCCGGGCATGCTGAAAAAAAAACCAGCTAAGGGATCCGAGGGTTTCTGTATATTACAATTTAGGCGATAGGCTGACAACCTATCTTAGATAACCCTCAAAACTTTGTCCGACGTGGCGGAACGACCTTTGTTTAGGTCGTTTACGATCTGCCTACCCCATTAAGAACAAAGGCGTGATGTATGTATGTACAAAACATTGATATGGCCGAGTCGGCGTAGACTAGATTTAATTAACATAAAGAATATAAATATTAGATTCACTTACTTTTTTTTTCTCACTATCTATAAGAGCTATTTTTATATTATTAATTATTTAAGAATCTTTAAAAGAATACATATTTTAATTAAAACATATTTCGAGTAAATTGTAGCTGTAATGAAAAGACATGATTGCCAGCTGTCTAAAACAAATCATATCGATTCTTAAACCTTGCTTGGTAACACCTTTCCTAAAATGTCAAAGATATTTATGTTAAATAGTGATAAATATACATACATACATATAGTCACGCCTCTATCCCTAGTGATAAATATATTTTTTTATTAAATTAAAATTAACCTAATGAAACATACTTAAGTTTAAGTTTTAGTTGCTTTGAGATACTTGTCGTTATTTTATTAAGTTTACCTATAGATTGTCTTCTGAAAGTTGTAAGCAAAATTCCGAAACTTGGTTTATTCCTTATTCTATGAATCTCAATTTCTGACCCACTGTGCAGCGTTGGCTCCGCAAGTGGCGTCGTTGCCATTCAGTGCGGGCCCGCGCGCAACGTTGCCGGTCAACGTATGAATGGGCAAATGCGAATCCGCTCCGTTGATTCCGAAATTTGAAAAAATTACATACTTATATGTATGTTTTTTAGATCTTATTTCTCCTAAACGAATTAATGAAGAAATCATATATATATTTTCCTGCTAATTATGTCGATATTCTACTTGTTGTTTACGTTACTATTAAAAAAATATACTCATTGATGAACTATAACAACTTCATGGGTAGCTTTTATTCGCAACTTAGTTCACCGGCGGGATGGCGCGTTGGTTAGTTGGTCGGGTTTCAGCGCTGTGATTGTCCGGATCGAGTCTGATCGTTGATTGAAAATACAATTTCCTTTTTGTTAGAAACATTTATTTAGTATTAGTTTTTCTTTCTTTTACTTTTTAAGGTAAATATTTTACTGTCATACTACTGTTCAATTTATTACTTTTAAAGTGTATTTGAGGCCGATTTCTATTCTATTAATAAGAACCATCTTGATAAATAAAAATAGGGGCTCAAAATAGTGATAAGTGGAAGGAGAAGAGGGAGGCCAAGTGAAAAAAAGTAAAAATAACAATCGTGTAAAGCAGTTTATTAAATTTATAAATGACTTGGTCAGACGTGGCGAAACGACCTTTGTTTAGGTTTTTTACGCTCTGCCTACCCCGTTAGGGATAAAGGCGTGATATTATGTATGTATGTATGTATAAATGATAGCACCTAATATGGCTGTAGAGTGTACGTAGTCAGCAGAGGAGACATCTGGTCAGGCCCGCTCCAAACGAAACAGATCATTTCAGGAAATTATTGATAAACTTTAATAAAATCTCGCTTATTTGCACGATTCACTTACTGCAATAAATATACTAAACCACATTAAAATTCATACATAATTTCCTGAAACAATCTCATCCGTTTCGAACGGACCTGCCCTGCAATAGCCTTTGCTGACAGTACATAAGATAAGTTTAATTATTCAATCTCTTACAAATTACAACTGCCATTATCTGTGCTCTGGCGCAGCGTTAACTTCTCTCTTACCGCCATCTAGTAGTCTAGTAGAAAATTACGTACTTCGAACGTGCATTGTACCTACGTGGGGCCATCTGTGATCACGGCAAAATATTACGACCGAACACTTCCCGCCGTGGTCTGTCACGTGGTACCGTTGCGTCAGATTGTACTAAAATCTTGCGGCCCGCCACTCGGCCCGACTTATGGCGGACCAGTTTTATTGTATGACATTAGGCATCTGTACTAGTATAGTATTATATTATCTGTGGTATCGACCAGTACCCACAATACGGAAAAACTTGGTGCCTCAAGGTTCTTGAGACGCTTGATGCAAATGTCATCACGAGCGTACACACAGACTCCGGCACGAGGTAGAAACCTGTGTTCTAGTGTGTAGCCGGGATAGCTGAGGTACGCCGCGTCAGCCGGACAATTGATCTGCGTCTCAGTGAGGAACAGCAGATGCGGTTTTTCAGTCTCAAGATGGTGATGGACGGGGTTGAGATTTGAGTGCAAGCCTCGAATATTTGAGAGGTGCACTTTAAGTGGGAGGACGTGCAACCGCTGTTTAATCATTTTCCGTTTTTTGTGTGTTTTCATAATTGGTGATGTGGGGAAAAAGTGAATAGGCAGGAGGAAGGCAGTTGTACGAGGTACCGCGTTGCAATAAGCTAAGAAAATGAGCTGATTGCAGCCACACGCAAAGATAGCTGGCTTGGAGACCGCGGGGACGCCCGAACCCCCCCGGGGATTGCCACCTGGTCCTCCCATCCGGTCGCCAACCGGCAAGGTGGAGCATCCCGGGATTTTTCGTGAGGTGGCAGGGCAGCCTTTCGCGGGTGGCTTTCCCGCTACTTGGGCCCTCAACTTCCTACGGTCGGCCAGCGGTGCACCGTGCTTCGGATCCCGCTAGCCTCCAGAACCAGCCACTCGTTGTCGCAACAATCAGCCACTCCGACCTGCTATATGCCGCGGTACTACTGTACAGACCCAACCTCCATACTGGCTTCTCCTTACTACATGTCGGAACACGGCGGTACCGCTTGGCGACATTATTTAGTTAGGAGGGTGGTAACCAGCCGCGGCCGAAGCCTACCACCGGAGAGAGTGCTGTCCATTTTGCACTGCCCAGGGGCCACGTGTAGGGAAACTCGAGTAAGAGGCCCAGAAAAGGGCCTCGCCTACGGACGCGGACAGCTTTGACCCCCAAAATCTGTAGAAGGGACATACATACGGACGCTGCAGTAGACCGACTTAATCAGAGCAAATCTGTAGAAGGGACATACATACGGACGCTGCAGTAGACCAACTTAATCAAAGCAAATCTGTAGAAGGGACATACATACGGACGCTGCAGTAGACCAACTTAATCAAAGCAAATCTGTAGAAGGGACATACATACGGACGCTGCAGTAGACCGACTTAATCAGAGCAAATCTGTAGAAGGGACATACATACGGACGCTGCAGTAGACCGACTTAATCAGAGCAAATCTGTAGAAGGGACATACATACGGACGCAGCAGTGGACTGACTACATCAGAGTAAATCTGTAGAAGAGACATACATACGGACGCTGCAGTAGACCGACTTAATCAGAGCAAATCTGTAGAAGGGACATACATACGGACGCTGCAGTAGACCAACTTAATCAGAGCAAATCTGTAGAAGGGACATACATACGGACGCGGCAGTAGACCAACTTAATCAGAGCAAATCTGTAGAAGGGACATACATACGGACGCTGCAGTAGACCGACTTAATCAGAGCAAATCTGTAGAAGGGACATACATACGGACGCTGCAGTAGACCGACTTAATCAGAGCAAATCTGTAGAAGGGACATACATACGGACGCTGCAGTAGACCAACTTAATCAGAGCAAATCTGTAGAAGGGACATACATACGGACGCTGCAGTAGACCGACTTAATCAGAGCAAATCTGTAGAAGGGACATACATACGGACGCGGCAGTAGACCAACTTAATCAGAGCAAATCTGTAGAAGGGACATACATACGGACGCTGCAGTAGACCAACTTAATCAGAGCAAATCTGTAGAAGGGACATACATACGGACGCTGCAGTAGACCGACTTAATCAGAGCAAATCTGTAGAAGGGACATACATACGGACGCTGCAGTAGACCAACTTAATCAGAGCAAATCTGTAGAAGGGACATACATACGGACGCGGCAGTAGACCGACTTAATCAGAGCAAATCTGTAGAAGGGACATACATACGGACGCTGCAGTAGACCGACTTAATCAGAGCAAATCTGTAGAAGGGACATACATACGGACGCGGCAGTAGACCGACTTAATCAGAGCAAATCTGTAGAAGGGACATACATACGGACGCTGCAGTAGACCAACTTAATCAGAGCAAATCTGTAGAAGGGACATACATACGGACGCTGCAGTAGACCGACTTAATCAGAGCAAATCTGTAGAAGGGACATACATACGGACGCTGCAGTAGACCAACTTAATCAGAGCAAATCTGTAGAAGGGACATACATACGGACGCGGCAGTAGACCGACTTAATCAGAGCAAATCTGTAGAAGGGACATACATACGGACGCTGCAGTAGACCGACTTAATCAGAGCAAATCTGTAGAAGGGACATACATACGGACGCGGCAGTAGACCGACTTAATCAGAGCAAATCTGTAGAAGGGACATACATACGGACGCGGCAGTAGACCGACTTAATCAGAGCAAATCTGTAGAAGGGACATACATACGGACGCTGCAGTAGACCGACTTAATCAGAGCAAATCTGTAGAAGGGACATACATACGGACGCTGCAGTAGACCGACTTAATCAGAGCAAATCTGTAGAAGGGACATACATACGGACGCGGCAGTGGACCGACCAAATCAGAGTCAATCTGTAGAAGAGACATACATACGGACGCGGCAGTGGACCGACCAAATCAGAGTCAATCTGTAGAAGGGACATACATAATAGTCCTCCCACCGATTTTCGGTGATGGCGGCCAATCTCCCGGAGATGGGCCAACTGCGCAGGACTTGTTTTTAGTGCCCAAGTGTTTGCTCTCTGTTCCTTTAGTCTCTTATTCTGATGGGACAGACTGACTGACACGACCAGAGAGAAATCAGGCGCAGGACCGACTATTACATGCCCATCCGACAGCATGGATCATCTTACTTTTCGAACAATCAGGTGATCAGCCTGCAATGTCCTAACCAAACTAGAAACAACAACAAAAAGTCATTGTCCCCCGCCGGGAATCGAACCCGGTACCTCCGGGTCGAGAGCCCATGGCTCAGACCGCTGGACCACGGAGGCAGTTGGGATATACATACAGACGCGGCAGTGGACCGACCAAATCAGAATCAATATGTAGAAGGGATATAAAGTACATACGGATGTGGCAGTGAACTGAATAAATCAGAGCAAATTTCTTTACCTTCCCATCTATAAATTTCTCAATGAATGACGGAACATCACTTGAGAATAGGCACGACGACTAAAACTATCTCTCTCTTTTTTTTAACTTTCCCATACAAAATTACCAACTTGATCAGACAATTTTTTATGGAAAAGCATTTTCTTTTTACTTTTCCTGAAATAAATTCCTGGTGATAGTTGTTCAGTTTCGTTGACTGAGCAGTGACCAACCCCTAACAGTTTGTGGAAATCTGTTCCTTTCACCCCGTATTGTTATCGTTTTGCATCTAGTCGTAGTTGTATGTTTCTATACCCAAAGGTTGCCTGGTAGAAATTGCTGCTTTAGCAGTAAGGCCGCCTATATTGTACTTTCACGTTTTTTCCTTTTTATTTCTGTTGTATGTGTTCCTTTGTGCAATAAAGAATTTTGTATTGTATTGTATGTTTTACTTAACAAAATCAGTCTGACAAGGTTAGATCGTGTTACCGAAATTGCAAAACATATGCAAATTTATACATGGCGCACGGAGCTGAAATTCATATTGAATTAAGCAATCAGACTGTGTCACATACGCCATTGAAGCACTAAATAGATTTTGCACTTGGTTTCATGTAGATTAAGATGATTTCATAAACAAAGGTAGATATTTAGGCGATTTGATTGTATATATATAGGATTTGAGTGTTGACAACCTGTCACTACAGCAATATACTTACAAGTCTATCTTAAATAACCCTCAAAACTTTGTCAGACGTGGCGGAATGACCTTTCGTTTAGGTCGTATACGCTCTGCCTACCCCATCAGGGATAAAGGCGTGATTATATGTATGTATGTATGTAGGTAGATATCGAATTTTAACGAAATAATAATTTTAAATAATAATGATAAACATACCTACATACATAAAAACACGCCTTTATCCCTAATGGGGTAGGCAGAGTATAATTGACCTATAGAAAGGTCGCTCCGCCACGTCTGACAAGTTTTGATGGTTATTATTATAGATTACATAAGTATTATATTACTATAGTGAGGGGTTGTCCGCCCATCGCCTAAATTGCAATACACTGAAACCCTTGAATCCCTTAGCTGGTTTTTACAGCATGCCCGGGAGATGCAGCTGGCTCAATCGATGTTTTTCTATCACTCCCAGACCAGCATGGAAGTTTGTATGTATGTAAAGAGACGACTAAGAGAAGATACTAACATTACGAAAAACTAGTGAGAATTAAATGGGGCCATTTAAAAAAGCGTAGTGTAAGATAGTCACATTACCTACTTATGTCACTTTTATTACATTAATGTTCTTGTAATGTTATGTCATGGGGTCACTTTTCCTGTAAAATAAAAAAAAGTTATGCGTTGGCCGAGAATCGAACTCGGATCAACTGCTTGGAAGGCAACTATGCTGACCATTACACCACCAACGCATCTGTTCCAAGTTCTTAAAAACTGCTATTTGATATGAATGTAACTAGTGCATAGCATCTGTGTAAATTATTTTAAATAAAGCTCGTATTTATAAAGCAATCTCAAGATTTAGAGCAGTAGGTATTAACTAAGGAATTGAGAGGCCATTTTATACTAAAATGACATTTCTGACTCGAACTTAAACTTGCTGTCGGTCTCAAGTGCTGTTCATTGATACGTTAAATAAAATGTCCATTGATATAATAAAACATAATATCTTTAGTTATATTTGCACAAGTGTTCTCAAAACTCTACTTGACTCTCTGATTTTTATTATCATAAGCAGATGCGTTGGTGGTGTAATGGTCAGCATAGTTGCCTTCCAAGCAGTTGATCCGAGTTCGATTCTCGGCCAACGCATACTTTTTAACTCAGGTAGGCTACTACGTTTAAGGTAATAAAAAACGCCGTAAAACAAAACTTTTAATAACATTTAAATACAAACGCAATAATATTGCCTAAAGTTACACAGAAGAAAGTAATTTACAAGTTAAATCCAAGTTTTTCCAAAAATAGGCTTCCTTATAAAGCAGCGGGCGGGTCCGTCTCAATCGCCCTAAATCCCTCTTACCAAGAATTCGCTCATTAATATGCGATCTCCTTGTTACAGGCGGGAAATATCTAATAAGGAAAGAATGGCGGGATCCCGGGAACGACTACTCTACGATAGAAGACCCGACTATGAATACGAACCACGCAGACAAAATCACCAATCCAGATATGACCGGATTGAAAGAAGGTACGATCGTAGGGACAGAAGATTGGAATACGAAAGGCCTAAGCGTAAGAATGGATATGTGTACGAAGATATTTATTCAGATTTCGACGAAGCCCAAGGCCGATTGTCCCTATTCCGACCGATCCGACCTGAATATCTCAATCTGCCGACTTCGTACGAAGCTAAGTACAACTCGCTTCCGAGGAACTATAGTACGAATTATTATTACGAAGAACGATCGCGTAGGTACAAGAAAGACTATTATGACTTCCGAATCGAAACTGAAAGGCGACGCCGCGAGTCTTATGAACGAACTGAAGTTCGACGAAAACTTCCAATCGAATACGAACGACGACCAATCATTGATAACAAACCGCTTCCAAATACAAATTCTAAACCGAAAAACGTTGCTGTGTGCAAGCCTTTACGTATAAGCGAGAAGAACGCCAAGTACTGGACGACTGACGATGTGCCTAAAGAAAAACGCCAGAAAAAACCCGAAGAAACGAAAAAGATAGTCAAATTCTCAGAGGTCTCCAACTGCAATCGAAAAATGATCGTTGACGACCCGATAGTCGGCAAAAAGGTTGTCCCAGTTCGAGAATTAGAAGTCTCCTTAGACCAGATGATACAAAACGGGTACTTTGAGAAGCACAACATTCCAATAGGGAGGGTGATCACGGTGGACCGTTCAGGGAAGGCGCGGAATGGGAGTTGCAAAGAGGAAGAGATACCGAAACGGACGCAGCCGGTGCCAGTGCCAAACGGGAAGTGCCTATCGATAGAGCCGGCGAGAGAAAGACCGGTGCTGAGGAGAACTAGGCATTTGCCGCAGGTAAGTTTTCATCGATATGTTTTTTCTACAACTTTATATTTTTCCGGCAGAAGCGAAAATTCCTTAATAATTAAAAAAAATTGAGGCTAACAAAATGAATTTTTATCAAGAAAACAAATTAGATATTACAATATTCCAAGGATAGGATCTTGTTAAAATCAATACAAAGCGATAATTTCATAATATTCATGTTATGCTGATGTGAGAAGTCATATATCAGAATATCAGTCTATTTAAATACTTCGAACCTACCGGTTTTTGAAGTCACTTAAAAAAATAATAATTAGGGTTTGCTCTTGACTCCAGTCTAGGTCGCGTCGGGAGCGACTGAGACGCAGTCGATGATGGAGCGAGCTCACCCAGAAGATGCTTGTTCACTCTAACTTCGAAGTGTTTTGTGCATTCGAAAACAAACACACTGAGCTTGATTCTAGATTTTCCGGCTAAAATTAAAATCTATTTGTCAATTTCAGACTTAAACATTCCAAAAGGACATGAGATCTATTCTTTCCGATTTTTCATTTAGAGTCTGGTGGCTTTATGCGTTATCTGTCATTTTTATCCGCCGTCATATGTAATGGCGAATAAAATTTACAGAAATACTGGGGAAAAGCACGTCGAAATCTAGCGGACAAAGTTTAAAACCATAGAGTATAAATCGCCAGTCCTTTTTCAAATTTGTTATTTTGAAAGAGACAGATTTATTTTAATTTTGGTTTTAGTCGGTGGTGTTCACTCACTCTACTTGTTTTTACAGTATGCCCGGGAATAGAAACCGCTGCCATATTCTATGTTGTTCTAATTTTTCCACAGTCTAGAGTTGAAGTCAGAAGAGATAAACCATACACATAATCACGCCTTTATTCCTCACGGGGTAGGCAGAGCGTAAACGAAGATCGTCCCGCGTCTGACAAAAGTTTTGAGGGTTTTTAAGTTAGATTTGTAGGTACATTGCTGTAGTGACAGGTTGTCAGCCCATCGCCTAAATTACAATATACTGAAACCCTCAGACCTCTTAGCTCAGGTTTTTACAGCATGCCCGGGAAGAAATGCAGCTGGCACATTCCATGTTTTTCTCTCGCTCCTAGTCCAGCATGGAAGTAAACACTTCAGAATGGTAATTATTTACTAACTATTGATCGTAGGTTAGTAAACGAACCGTATAAATCAACTGTTACAGCAAATTGCGAGGAGAGGTTAATTCCATAACTACTGGGTACTTTAAGTTATAAGCTCTGAGCGTTTCTATACATTAACTGCACGAAAAAATCCGATATAAAATCATGTGAAAATTCCTCGTATGTATGCAATATCAATTTGGCTTTTCCATACAAAATTGACTGATTGCGGTGAGTTTTAAGTCTGGAAATACAAAAACGTAACGTCCTGGAAGATCATTTTCTGGAAAGTGATTAGTCGTTACTTGACTTCTAGGCCAGTCTAGCACAGAAGATGCAACAGCAATGAAAACAAACGCTTATAATAGTCAACCGATTTTTTGTGATAGTCAATCAGGTCGGACAGGTCGCAAAGGTCGGAAATCAGGACCGACTATTTAGATGCCCATCCGACAGCAAGGACTACTTATTTTTTGGACAATAAAGTGATTAGCCTACACTCTACAGTCTTATTTATTTATTTAACAATTTATTGTACACAATTTATTGTAGCTTCCCTTCCTCCCGGGCATGCTGTAGAAGTCAGCAAAAGGGACTCGAGGGTTACAGTGTATCGTAATTTATTCGATGGGCTAACAACCTGTCACTATATCAATACACTTTTCAATCTAAAATTCCCCTTAATTTTTGTCAGACGTGGCGAAACCGCATTTTACGAGGCGTTTATCGCTCTGCCTACCCCGTAAGGGATAAAGGCGTGATTTTATGTATGTATGTATGTATGTATTGTACACAAAAAAAACATCATAAACACAGGACATAAAAAACAAAGACACAACAAGCACTGCTTATTTCTAAAAAGAAATTTCTTACAGCAGACCTACAGAAGTGATAATTTTAAAGATACGCGGATAAAACGTGCACAAAATTTAATAAATACTAAATATAATACACTTACACTACGTCTTAAACAAACCAGAAACATGACACAAAACAATGACAGGAATCGAACCCGGAGGATAGCCCATGGCTCAGACCAATAGACCACATACATACATTCATATAGTCACACCTATATCCCTTATGGGGTAGGCAGAGCATAAACAACCTAAACAAAAGTCGTTCCGCCACGTCTGACAAAGTTTTGAGGGTTATTTTAAAAAGATTTGTAGGTACACTGCTGTAGTGAAAGGTTGTCAGCCCAGCGCCTAAAGTACAATATACTGAAACCCTCGGATCTCTTAGCTGGTTTGTACAGCATGCCCAGAAGGAAATGCAGCTGGCACATTGTATGTTTTTCTTTCGCTCCCAGGCCAGCATGGCAGAAGACCAATAGACCACGCATGCAGTTAAAATCGCTGATATCTCCTAACTTAATCATGTTAACGGCTTGATTTGACTGTAATTAATCGTCTGCTGAGTCCAGATGTGGATCGATCATAACTGGAGCCTACCAGCTAATCATGCTGGATCAGGGAAGGTTCAAAAACAAGGGTAAAAAGTTGTTTACTTCCATGCTGGACTGGGAGAGATAGAAAAACATAGAATGTTCCAGCTGCCCTTCCTCCCGGGCATGCTGTTGAAGTCAGCAAAAGGGGTCTCGAGGGTTCCAGTGTATTGTAATTTAGGCGATGGGTTGACAACCTGTCACTATAGCAATACATTTTACAATCTGAAATTGCCCTCATTTTTTGTCAGACGTGGCGAAAGCGCCTTTTAAGAGGCGTTAAACGCTCTGCCTACCCCGTAAGGGATAAAGGCGTGATTTATGTATGTAAAAGTTGTTTACTTTAATGCCTAGGAGCGATATACCAGGTGTAAGGGACAGCGTCCCGCTAACTGATAGGAGTTGCTCATTCAACGACACTGAACAACTATCACTAGGAAATTCTTTCAGGAGACGAAATAAATTACCTTCCTATACAAAAAGACCATAAAGACCAAAGAATCTTCCATGCCGGCCTGGGAGCAAGAGAAAAACATAGAATGTGTAAGCTGCATTTCCTCCCGAGCATGCTGTAAAAACCAGCTGAGGGATCCGAGGGTTTCGGTATATTATGATTTAGGCGATGGGCTGACAACCTGTCACTACAGCAATATACCTACAAATCTATCTTAAATAACCTTCAAAACTTTGTCAGACGTGGCGGAATGACCTTTTTTTAGGTCGTTTACGCTCTGCCTACCCCATTAGGGATAAAGGCGTGATTATATGTATGTATGTATGTACAAAAAGACCACCTCAATCAGACAATTTGTATGGAAAAGCCATTCTTTTCACTTCCTGAAAAAAAATTCCTGCTGATGGTTGTTCAGTGTCGTTAACTGAGTAACTCCTATCAGTTTACGGGACGCTGTCCCTTACACCTGGTATACGTACTTTTATAACTTTTTGAACTATTTTTTAAGTATTTTATTCAAAATAAAAATAACACATTTGCACATAGTTAAAGATGAGACGTCCCTCAGAAAACCCCTACAGGTTTATGCGAGGCACGAATGAGTTGCATAATATATAATAACTACCTCCGGGACCGACGGCTTAACGTCACGGATTTTATTTTCTTCCAGAAAACAGGTGATTCAGCCTGCATTGTCCTAACCAAACTGGGAAAAGTCTCTCAAAGTAATAAATTGACAAATATTAACTTTGTATTTTGCCCCTGAGAATCGAACCCGGACCTCCAGATCGCAGGCAAAATTAAATATTGTAAATGTTTTCTCCACATCCGTTCCAGATAACAAGTTATTTCAGATAGTACTTTGCTTTATTATTGCTCCGGTTGGTAACTTAGTCTTTTTAATTCAAACATATGCAAAATCACGCTTTTGTCCTTAACGGGGTAGGCAGAGCGTCAACGGCCAAAACAAAGATCGCCTAAACTAGAATGCACTTTAACCGTCGAATCGCTTTGCTGCTTTCACATTAGCATGTCTGAAAGAAGCTAGTACAATTAATGTTTCTTTATCGTTCCCAGTCCAGCATAGAAGTACTATTGAAACAACATACTTATCTATCCATGTGTAGCCGACAGATGGCACCACATAGAGAATCTTCTTCTTCTTCTTTCGAGTGGGTACCGAGTCTGAAACCCGATGAATCCTGGTGTCAGAGTTTTTAAAAATCCTAGTAGCACAACTATCAGGCCTCTGGCATGGTTTGAGTAACGACCACTATCAAAGACAGCGACCGGGACCGACGGCTTAACGTGCCCTCCAAAGCACGAAATCTTTTTTTCTTTTCGGACAATCAGGTGATTCAGCCTGCAATGTCCTAACCAAACTGGGGGAAAATTCACAAAGTGATAAATTCTCAAATATCAACTTTGTGTTTCCCCCCTGGGAATCGAACCCAGGACCTCCGGATCGGGAGTCCATGGCACTAGCCACAAGACCACGGAGGCAGTTACATAGAGAATAATAAGTTCTGAAACGCGGTATCGAAGTTTTCTCAACAATTTAACCTATTCTTCTAACCTATATCAGAACCAGATATAGTCGTCAGACCCTAGCTATCAATGGAAACACGTAATTATGTACATAGGCATAAGGTTCAAAATAATTGCCATCATTAGCGCAATCTGTGCCTTAATGGCAGTTCGACGGGTCTGACGTGGAAATACGGTCGGATCTGGTCCGATGATAAATTATTTTCATACAAGATTTTCTTCCATGCTGACCTGGGAGCGAAAGAAAAACAGAATGTACCAGCTGTATTTCCTCCCGGGCATGCTGTAAAAACCAGCTAATTTCATCCGAGGGTTTCAGTATATTGTAATTTAGGCGATGGGCTGACAACATGTCACTACAGCAATATACCTACAAATCTATCTTAAGTAACCCTCAAAACTTTGTCAGACGTGGCGGAACGACCTTTGTTTAGGCCGTTTACGCTCTGCCTAGCCCATTAGGGATTAAGGCGTGATCATATGTATGTATGTTTGAAAGATTTTCTTGTACTCTTCAATTTTAAGGTCAAGTTTGATTAATCAAGTTTCTGTAGTGTCTTGGACCCTTGCAGAGCAGTGGTAGTAGGCATATAGGCTTCTTAATCCAAAACATTATGTGACCATCCAGATCCATATTTCTTTGATTGAAACGAGCTCTACCACGGGAGCTTTTGCCCTTTGCCTCTTGTCTTATCCCTAATGGGGTAGGCAGAGCGTAAACGACCTAAACAAAAGTCGTTCCGCCACATCTGAAAAAGTTTTGAGGGATATTTAAATTTGTAGGCATATTGCTGTAGTGACAGGTTGTCAGCCCATCGCCTAGATTGCAATATACTGAAACCCTCGGATCCCTTAGCTGGTTTGTACAGCATGCCCGGGAGGAAAAGCAGCTGGCACATTCTATGTTTTTCTCTCGCTCCCAGGCCAGCATGGAAGTACCGTACAGCCTCTTGTCTTGCCTATATCAAATCCTATAGTGCGACCGCTCAGGTGGCGATATTAGGAACTGAAATTGGGCTAGGTAACACTGACAGCGCATCGGGTTTCTCCTGGGTGTTGTGTCAATTTCGCCGCCTGTGACGACAGGCGGGGCGTTGGGGCGTTTTGACGGCCGTCAAAAGTTGGTGTCAATTCGGGGAGTAGAAGTTTTACGCCGCGGCGAGATCCAGCCAGCCGGATGATTCCCCATGGGGGGAGGACCAGTTTGCGACCTCAAGCTGGCGGCGACTTGGTCCTCGTATAGTCAGTCCGTGTGGTAATCTGACTGCGATTGTGGCAATGACAACTATATATACGTAGTCTTATCTTATGTCGAGTGGGTATCGAGTCTATCGACCCGATGAACCCTGGTGTCAGAGTATTTAAACCGCCTAGTAGCACAACTATCAGGCGTCTGACATGTTTTGAGTAACGACCACTATCAAAGACAGCGACCGGGACCGACGGCTTAACGTGCCCTCCGAAGCACGAAATCTTTTTCTTTTTCGGACAATCAGGTGATTCAGCCTGCAATGTTCTAACGAAACTGGGAAAAATTCACAAAGTGATAAATTCTCAAATATCAACTTTGTGTTTCCCCCCTGGGAATCGAACCCAGGACCTCCTCAGGATATACGTAGTGGTGAAGTGACAGATGCGCTAATATCATGGTTTCACTGTACTTCGAATAAAATGTTCACTCAGCTATTTGACATACCTACCAACTTGACAGTTAGCAGGCTAGTGCAGTACAAGATGTTATCACAGGAAAGACTTAGGCTCGTATTTTTAAAGCGATCTCAAACTTGAGAGCAATATTAAGTATGGATTTGACAGGCTAGTTTGTACTGAAATGAAATTTCTGATACGAACTCAAACTCGCTGTCACTCTTGAGATCAGATTACGAATACGGCCCTTAAAGACTTATCCATTCTGCGGATATTTGACACCTGAAAATAGAGTGTGATACTTTTCTAACTCAAAACCACAGGGCATTCTGTATCAGTCTTTTTCGTGAGCTCTCTCTATAGTTGACTCTGGGGCCCGTAATTATTATTCTGCCTCCGTGGTCTAGTGGCTAGTGCCATGGACTCTCGATCCGGAGGTCCTGGGTTCGATTCCCAGGGGGGAAACACAAAGTTGATATTTGAGAATTTATTACTTTGTGAATTTTTCCCCAGTTTGGTTAGAACATTGCAGGCTGAATCACCTGATTGTCCGAAAAGAAAAAGATTTCGTGCTTCGGAGGGCACGTTAAGCCGTCGGTCCCGGTCGCTGTCTTTGATAGTGGTCGTTACTCAAACCATGTCAGAGGCCTGATAGTTGTGCTACTAGGCGGTTGAAAAACTCTTGATACCAGGGTTTATCGGGTCGATAGACTCGATACCCACTCGACAGAAGAAGAAGAATTATTAACAGCACTTGAGACTGACAGCTAGTTTGAGACCGTATCAGAAATATCAATTCAGAACAAAAGGACCTGTCAAATCCATACTTAATAACACTCTCAATCTTGAGATCGCTTTATAAATACGAGCCTATATATCTCTTCTCCGAGCTAGACTAGAGTCAAGTTTAATCAGAACCTAGTAAGGCTGTATGTGACCCCCATTAAGGGGAAGTGAATAATGTGAGTTCCAGATACGACCCCTTTTAACGATACATGGCAATATACTACCCTTCGGGGGTAGCTGGAGGTATCGAAATTAAAGGGTTTTGGAGTTTAAAGACATGTTTCTCTATCGAGTAGATTTTCGAACCAAAAAAGGGTTCATTAGGTTTTTTGACTAAAATTTTTAAAAGCCTATAAAGGTTTCTGATATGGTTTGTGTAGCGACGACTATCACTATTACAGACAGAGACCGACATAGTACAGTCGACTTGCCCTCCAAAGCACGGAATCATACAATACAATACAATACAAGATACTTTATTGCACAAAGAAACACAAATACATACAGCAGAAAAGTAAGGAACAAAACAGTACAATATAGGCGGCCTTATTGCTAAAGCAGCAATTTCTACCAGGCAACCTTTGGGTAGTAGGATACTACATAGCAGATAGCGGGATAGTGCATACTAAGTTAATCTTAATACTTAAACAATATAAATACTACTAAATAAATACATAAATAAAATAAACTAATATATATATTTATAATAAACTAATACATATTATGCTAATGGGAGATAGGATAAATAACTAATTATTATTCTCTAAGAAGAACTTTCTTGTTCGTCATCATACCTTCCGGACAATAAGGTGACTTGTCGGCATTGCCCTAACTAAACTAGAAGTAATTTTACAATGGCGTCAATTCTCGCGACATAATCCTTATTCTAATTTTTAGCTAGCGCTGTCACTTTCTTAACTTCGACATAAGATATCAAAGGAACACATGACTTTGATATTCCTTATCTGACATATCATCACCATAAACTTGAGAGCGCTGCTCTTGTCGGTGGAGTATGAAGTAAACGCCAGTCATCTCTGTTGTTTTTCATCTTCATACATACATACATACATAAAATCACGCCTTTATCCCTTACGGGGTAGGCAGAACGTAAAACGCCTCCTAAAAGGCGCATTCGCCACGTCTGACATAAATTGAGGGCAATTTTAGATTGTAATGTGTATTGCTGTAGTGACAGGTTGTCAGCCCATCGCCTAAATTACAATACACTGTAAACCTCGAATCCCTTTTGCTGACTTCTACATCATGCCCGGGAGGAAGGGCAACTGGAACATTCTATGTTTTTCTTTCTCTCCCAGTCCAGTATGGAAGTTAAGTCATCTTCATAATACTCATTTTTAGGTTTTTTTAGTGCGGTGGTTTCCCTCTTGCCTTCCACACCACAGTATATGAAGCAAAGCTAGTCCGCGTCATAAAGTCTGAGACCTTCCGGAATCCATTTCTTTGTATTCCAACCATCTTCCATGCTGGGAGCGAAAGAAAAACATAGAATGTGCCAGCTGCATTTCCTCCCGGGCATGCTGTAAAAATCAGCTAAGGGATCCGAGGGTTTCAGTATATTGCAATTTAGGCGATGGGCTGACAACCTGTCACTATAGCAATATACGTACAAATCTATCTTGAATGACCCTAAATTTTGTCAGACGTGGCGGAACGACCTTTGTGTAGGCCGTTTACGCTCTGCCTACCCCATTAGGGATAAAGGCGTGATTATATGTATGTATGTATTCCAACCAGTACTGGTGCCACCGCTGCCTGACACCAGGGGAATGCTTATTTAGTAGCAGTTCGTTTTCGGACATTGTGGCATTTCTTATGTAAGCTCATCCCACTGGACTCACCACCACATCCTGATGAACTTGCCGCTGTGTGGTCGGGGACATAGATACATACATACATAACGTCCTCTTTCCCGGAGGGGTAGGCAGAAATCGGGGACAGATTATTCGATATATTCGCAGCTAATCACCATATCTTGATGGCCGTTCTACTATCCGCCGCCAGTGGACCCCGTTAGTAGCCTACAGCTAATTTGACATGAGACTGCTTAAATGACGTAAAATAAGAGAAAAAAAAAAAACTTTATTTAAGCAAAAAATATTAAAAAAAAACCTAATGCACTTACATTTAGTTACATAGTTTTTTAAAACATTTAAGAACGAACAAGTTTAAGTGACTGTGAAACTCTGCCGCCCAAACTAGGTTAGAACCTGTATCTTGGGAGACAGAAAGTGAGACAGCATGCTCTATGCTCATTTCTTTTTTTATATATAAAGGCTTCAAACCACGTGACTTAAGACGTAATTCTTAAAGCGTCCTACGTCAGATTAGGAATGTTAACGTCTTGACGTTTTTATTTGCTATCCTGTTTTTATGTCAAAGTTAATAAAGCCACAGCGCTGGCTAAGAATAAGTTATGTGAAATTGATCTCACTGAACTGGCTTTTACTGTACTTCCAAGGAAAAAGAAACAGGCACATTCTACGTTTCTGTAATTCTGGTATCACTAGCTTCTCCCTACATGAAGTATGTCGAAGAAAACTAATGTGAATCCATTTGTATGGATCATAATAATATCCTTCAATTATAGGCTAGCGTTACAAAAAGCAATAAAAGGTGAAACATATTGTAAATCCGATAAAAGTAATGGTCATGGAAGCTTTTGATAGCATCACAATTATAAAACGATAACGATAACAATTTTGAAAAGATATAAACCCGGCTGTATTTCCATTCCATGCAGGACTGGGAACGCGAGATTTTTTTTGAATATGCCAGCTGCATTTCTTCCCGGGCATGCTGCAAATACTAGCCAAGGGATCCAAGAATTGAATTGAATTGAAAAACGTTTATTCATGAAACAATACAAAACTCAACATACAGTATGTAGACTTATTGAATGCTCCTAAATCCTCGATGTAAACGTGCAGACATACATATTATCACGCATTTATCCCAATTGAGGTAGGCAGTGCCTAAACTACCTAAACAAAGGTCGTTCGGCCACGTCTGACAAAGTTTTAAGGGTTATTTAAGATAGATTTGTACGTATATTGCTGTAGTGACAGTTTGCCCATTGCCTAAATTGCAATATACTTAAACACTCGGATCCCTTAGCTGGTTTTTTCAGCATGCTCAAGAGGAAATGCAGCGGGCACATTCTATGTTTTTCTTTCACGCCCAGTACAGCTTTCATACTACCTGCTAGCAAAGATACAGTGGTGCAATCCTGAATAGGCACCACAGAGACTTATAATGTTAAAGGATTTTGTGGAAAACACAATCCCTCTTCACCATGCGCTGTCAGCTAAAATCCGATTATACTTTCATTGTGAACTATGCATTGTCACTGTTCTATAAAATTTTATACCACGTAAAAGCGTTATTGTATTCGTCCATTATTTCGATCCAACATGGCGACTGAAAAGAGAGCCCGATGGTGTAGTGGATACGGCCGCTGCCTCCTAAGCGGGAGGTCGTGGTTTGAATCCCACCACGTACTAATGTGTTTTGCGGTTTTCGAATTTCATATGTACGTTTATTCGGCGCTTTTTCCGAGCTTCGGAAGGCACGTTAGCCGTTGGTGCTGGTTAGTACCGTAGATATTAGTCGTTAACCTATGACAGAGGCCAGTGCTAAGCATAGGCGGCTTGAAAATTTTGACCTAATCTAAGTTGGGTCTGGTTAACACTATAAGGTAACATTATAAGTCTCTGTGCTCACCATCTCCCTAGCCTTATCCCGTATCTCTCGGAGTCACTGCCATCTGACATCCGCAACCTAGAATCCGTATTCTGGGTTGCGGATGTCAGATGGCAGTCGCTCTGTGTAAAAACCCTGGCTAAATCCGAGAGATACGGGATAAGGCTAGGGCGATGGTGAGCACAGAGAGTTATAATGTTAGATGAACTTTTGGAAAACACAATCCCCCTTCACCACACAAAGTCGGGTAAAATCCGATTATACATCCATTGTGAACTATACATGCATTGTCACTGTTCTATAAAATTATATACGACATAAAAGCGTCATTGTATTCGTCCATTATTTCGATCCAAAATGGCGACTGAACATTTACTACCTTTTTGCCAGAATTTTAAGCCTTTTATCCGTGCGGATTTCGATATACATCCATGTTGGTTTGAGACCTTCCATGCTGGATTGGGAGTGAGAGAAAAACTTGATTTTATTTTATTTTATTTTTGTTTATTTAGAACACAAACAGTCAGACATAAACAACTCAACTCTTAGATATAATAATAAACAGATCTGGAGGTTCATTACTGTAATTTTAACAATAGTAAAGGTACGAGCTTTGAACTTAGACTGAAACAGCTGCATTTACTACTGGGCATGCTGTAAAAACCAGCTTAGAGATCCGAGGGTTTAAGTGCATTGTAATTTAGGCAATTAGCTGACAACCTGTCACCACAGCAATATACGTACAAATCTATCTTAAATAACCCTGAAAACTTTGTCAGACGTGGCAGAGCAACCATTGTTTAGGCAGTTTACGCCATGCCTACTCCATTTATGAAGGCGTGATTATATGTATGTATTGGTTTGAGACCTATCCATATATACAGGTTCACAAATAGACATTTTGTAGAATAGACCAACCAGTTTTATTATTTTTCCACCTATTGAATTCGTTATCAAGTTTCATCTTCGTCTCTGACCTTAGTTTTATCGCCCTCTCTACCTTTCGGCCGACACAAGTATATAGGGTATATTGACGTTATATCGGGTGTAACGGACATACATATACATACATACATAAAATCACGCCTTTATCCCTTACGGGGTAGGCAGAGCGTAAAACGCCTCGTAACAGGCGCTTACGCCACGTCTGACAAAAATTGAGGGCAAATTTTAGATTGTAATGATTTGTATTGCTGTAGTGACAGATTGTCAGCCCATCGCCTAAATTACAATACACTGTAAGCCTCGAATCCCTTTTGCTGACTTCTACAGCATGCCCGGGAGGAAGGGCAGCTGGAACATTCTATGTTTTTCTATCTCTCCCAGTCCATCATGGAAGAAATACATATACATACATACATATAACGGGTGGCGCAAAAGTACTGGCACTAAAGAAAATATTTTTATTTTTTTTATATGACATTTTCTGTCATTCTGTTGTTGAAAATTGTGTAGTGAACAAATGTAAAATACACTGAAAATAAACATGAACCGTTTTACTCTCCAAGAACGTGGAATAATTGTGTCAATGTTCTTACGGAATAATTCATCAGTGATAAGAACACAACGTGAATTTCGTCGACGATTTCCCCACCGTCCGGCACCGATTGGTCGCACAATTCGACGCTTTGCCACACGCCTTGAAGCAACTGGCTCAACATTGGATAGACCTAAGTCTGGGAGACCAAGAACAGGCCGTTCAGCTGAAAATATCGATGCTGTGCGCGAAGATGTGGAAGAGTGTCCAGAAACATCAACGAGGCGACGTGCCACGCAATTGGGCATTTCCAGACGGACCCTGCAGCGTATTTTGGTGAAAGACTTAAAGATGTTCCCGTATAAAACTCAAATGACTCATCAGCTGCTGCCTGCTGACCACCGAGCTCGTCTAGATTACTGCCAGCGCGTCATAAACCTCAACCTTGAAGAGGATAATTTTCCTTCAAAATTGGTTATGAGTGACGAAGCGCATTTCCATCTCTCAGGGCATGTCAATAAGCAGAATACTCGGTTCTGGGGCACTGATAATCCGCGCATTATTCAAGAAACACCTCTACACCCACTAAAAGTTACTGTATGGTGTGGCATCTGTGTTGACAGAGTGATCGGACCCTATTTTTTCGAAGACGCTGGAGGCAATGCGATAACTGTCACTGGAGAACGCTACAGAACCATGTTACGTGAGTTTTTGATACCCAGTTTGGACGAATTGGGGCTGGAGCACATCTGGTTTCAACAAGACGGCGCTACGGCACACACAGCGCGCGACACTATGGACTTAGTGAGGGACGCTTTTCCAGGCCGAGTTATCTCTCGTTTTGGCGATTTACCTTGGCCTGCAAGATCACCCGATCTGACCAGTCCAGACTTCTTTCTTTGGGGTTTTTTGAAATCTCGGGTGTATGTGAACAAGCCACAGACTCTCGCAGCTCTAAAAGAAAACATTCGTCAAGAAATAACGAACATATCGCAGGAAGTGTTACGGCAAGTTATGCAAAATGTCATAAATAGGGCTCAAATGTGTATCAACTCTGGAGGTCACCATTTAAAAGACATCATCTTTAAATCCTAATGGTACGAAATTTAATGGCACAAATATACATTTAAAAAAACCTAAATCTAGTTTTCTAATTTAGAAAAAATGTTATAGCTGAACCAAATAGGGTCTTTACTTTTGCGCCACCCATTATATAATCAGGCCTTTATCTCTAAACGACCTAAATACAGGTCGTGTCATTCCGCCACGTCTGACAAAATTTTGAGCATTATTTGAGATAGATTTGTAGGTATATTGCTGAAGTGACAGGTAGTCAGCCCATCGCCTAAATTACAATATACCGAAACCCTCGGATCCCTTAGCTGGTTTTTACAGCAAGCCCGGGAGAAAATACTGCGGGAACATTCAATGTTTTTTTCTCGCTTCCAGCCCAGCATGGGAAAAATGTATTAAATAGTATACATGGAGGACATACTTCCATGCTGGACTAGGAGAGATAGAAAAACATAGAATGTTCCAGCTGCCCTTCCTCCCGGGCATGCTGTAGAAGTCAGCAAAAGGGATTCGAGGGTTACAGTGTATTGTAATTTAGGCGATGGGCTGACAACCTGTCACTACAGCAATACACATTACAATTTAAAATTGCTCTCACTTTTTGTCAGACGTGGCGAAAGCGCCTTTTAGAAGGCGTTTTACGCTCTGCCTACCCCGTAAGGGATAAAGGCGTGATTTTATGTATGTATGTATGTACATGGAGGATTTAGTATTTTTCCATCTATTGAATTTGCTATCAAGTTTCATCTTCGTCTCTGACCTCAATTTTATCGCCCTTTCTACCTTTCGGCCTACACAAGTCTATAACCGTTAAAACGTGAATACCCACGTTATAACGGGTGTAACGGACATCTTAGGGCGGAAGCCTGGCGATCCATAACACAGGTTTTGACCTAGCTTGGACACCAGTCTCCTGCTTCAACTTTCTCTATTTATATTTCAATTTGTACACTATTGATATTATGTAGCTTGTGGGAGAAAATAAATAAATTTGTATTGTTGTATTATATCTTCCCGAAATCTTATTTTGAGGATTTTTAGCACTCACAATGCAATTTTTATTTCATATAATATGAAAGAAAGAAAATAAATGTCGCAAACTTCGCTATGACGTGTGCATAAGAAAGACTTAGGCCCATTTTGATATAAAGCACTTAAGACTGACAGCTAGTTTGAGTTCGCATCAGAAATGTTATTTCAGTAAAATATGACCTGTCTAATCCGTACTTAATATTGCTCTCAATCTTGATATCGCTTTATAAATACCAGCCTTAGGCTGGATTTGCTGGCAGTTTGTACTGAAATTACATTTCTGATACAAACTCAAACTCGTTGTCACTCTTGAGAGCTGATTACAAATGCGGCCCTATGTATGATAAAATCGTCACTCCCGCTACTGTTTCTGTAGCTCAGTTGGTAGAGTGGCGGACCGGCATTCCAGAGAAGCAGGTTCGAGTCTTCCCGTAAACTGATAGGGTCTGTACATAAAACTGAACAACTGACATAAGGAAAACTTACAAGAAATCTCTTTTTTCATTTCTGTAGGTCAGCTGTAAGAAATATCTTTTTAGATAATAGCAGGGCCTGTTGTATTTTTGTATTTTGTCCTATGTATTTTTCTGCGTACAATAAATAGTAAAAAAATATATATTGCCTTCCCCATACAATCTGTCTGATCTGATCACGGTGGTGATTTGTATCGGGATGTCTTTTTTGTATCTTCCATGCTGGACTGGGATCGAGAGAAAAACATAGAATGTACCAGCTGCATTTTCTCCCAGGCATGCTGTAAAATCACCCGAGGGAACCGAGGGTAGCACTATATTGCAATTTAGGTGATGGGCTGACAACCTGTCACTACAGCAATACCTACAAATAACCCTCAAAACTTTGTCATACGTGGCGGAACGACCTTTATTTAGGTCGTTTACGCTCTGCCTACCCTACTAGGGATAAAGGCGTGATTACAAATACACGATCACACTCATAGCCCCCACTATGATTCCCTGTATCGGGGTGCCATGGACATACACAGAAACAACCACAAATAACACCCAGACGCAGAAACAGACATTTAAACTCATCATTCAAATGTCTGCCCCAGTCGAGAATCGAACCCTCTGCGTAGTAGGCAGATACACTGCCAACTAAGCTGTGCGGGTCGATTGAATGTACGTATCTTATTTCTTTGTGGAAGTTGTTTAGTTTTGTTCATTGAGAAACCCCTTATCAGTTTGAATTCCCTTACACCCGGTATAAGGTATATTTACGATATATCAGTCCGTTTTTTGGCCACTGCAAAGGGTTGAACGATCAAGCCGTAAAAAGTTTTATGGATGGCAAAGAAGTCCTAATATAGTTTGATGAGTTTTTTTTTAGATAGTTCTGTCTTTACTTAGGCGATGGGCTGGCAACCTGACACTACAGCAGTATACCTATAATTATATCTTAAATAACCATCTAAACGTTGTCAGACGCTCGTATTTAGGCTCGTATTTACAAAGCAATTTCAAAATTGAGAGCAATATTAAGTATGGATTTGACAGGCCACATTATACTGACTATTTTCTGATTATTTGTGCCGCAAGTACATTCACAACACGTACACGCACAACACAAACATCAATACACAAACACACACAACATTCATACACAAACACACACAACATTCGTACACAAATGTAAGCTTAATGTGAAATTTCTAGTTTTAGTACATACATACATAAATCACGCCTTTATCCCTTACGGGGTAGGCAGAGCGTTTAACGCCTCGTAAAAAGCTCTTTCGCCACGTCTGACAAAAAAAAAATTGAGGGCAATTTTGGATTGTAATATGTATTGCTATAGTGACAGGTTGTCAGCCCATCGCCTAAATTACAATACACTGTAACCCTCGAGTCCCTTTTGCTGACTTCAACAGCATGCCCGGATAAATTAGTCTTGTTTTTTGCGAGTGGATTCTCGAGTCAAACGACCCGATGAACCCTGGTATCAGAGATTTAAAACCGCCTAGTAGCACAGCTATGATGCCTATACGCCTTCATTGTACTTTAATTTTTATTTAATTTGTTCTGAATTCCTGTTGTTTTTGTTTTATGTGCAATAAAGAATATATCTATCTATCTATAACATGGTTTGAGTACACTATTTAAGACAGCGACCGGGACCGACTGCTTAACGTGCCTTCCGAAGCACGGAATCCTTTTTTCATTTCGGACAATCAAGTGATTTAACCTGCAATGTCCTAATTACACTTTGGAAAACCTCACAAAGTAATAAATTGACAAACATCAACATTGTATCATCAACAGAAAAGTAAGGAACAAAACAGTACAATATAGGCAGCCTTATTGCTAAATTAGCAATTTCTACCGGACAGCCTTTGAGTATTATGATAGTAAATAGCAGAGAGTTCATATACGTTATTCATACTGCTGTTTTTGCTTAAGAATAAGTTAGATATTCAAAAATGTCACTGAACAACTATCAGCAGGATTTTTTCTCAGGAAGTGAAATAAAGAAATTGCTTTTCCATACAAAATATTCGCCTCGATCAGACAATTTGTATGGAAAAGCCATTTTTTTATTTCATACATACATACATAAAATCACGCCTTTATCCCTTACGGGGTAGGCAGAGCGTAAAACGCCTCCTAAAAGGCGCTTTCGCCACGTCTGACATAAATTGAGGGCAATTTTAGATTGTAATGTGTATTGCTGTAGTGACAGGTTGTCAGCCCATCGCCTAAATTACAATACACTGTAACCCTCGAATCCCCTTTGCTGACTTCTACAGCATGCCCGGGAGGAAGGGCAACTGGAACATTCTATGTTTTTCTTTCTCTCCCAGTCCAGTATGGAAGATATTTCACTTCCCAAAAAAATCCTTACTGATAGTTGTTCAGTGTCGTTGACTGAGCAACCCTTATCAGTTTGCGGGACGCTGTCCCTTACACCTGATGTGATGTACTTTCTTTCCTAGAATGTGGACTTACATAATTTTCTGCTGACTAGACTCTACGCCTCAGAAAATTCATTTTGTAAGTTATGCGGCTTCTCGCGGCGGCCTACTTTCAAGCGCGTTGAGGGGCAAATATAACTTTATCTAAGCAAATCTTAGAGAAACGTGACTAAACTAAGGCCCGTATTCAAAAGAAGCGATCTCATACTGGAGGCAATATTAAGTATGGATTTGACAGAGCAGTTTGTACTGAAATTATATTTCTGATACGAACTCAAACTCGCTGTCACTCTTGAGAGCTAATTACAAACACGGGCCTAAGTGTAGAAAAATGGTTAGCCAACATTTTCTGTGTAGACTGAACAACCTTTCTCTTCTTCTTCTTAGCGAGTGGATTCTCGAGTCGAAAGACCCGATGAACCCTGGTGTCAGAGTTTTCAAACCGCCTAGTAGCACAGCTATTAGAATCCTTTTTTTTTCGGACAATTAGGTGATTCAGCCTGCAATGTCCTAACCAAACTGTCAAAAACACTCTCACAAATTGATAAATTGACAAATTGTAACTGAGAATTGAACCCAGGACCTTCGGATCGTAAGCCCATGGCTCTGACCACTAGACCACGGAGGCAGTTCGAACTTTTCCACGGAACAGGTCGAAATTACACATTATTCTTTCACCCAAAGGTTGCCTGGAAGAAAGTGCTACCTTAGCAATAAGGCCACCTATGTCGTACTTGTCTTTTGTTGTTATCTGTTGTATTGTATGATTTGTATTCTTACGTGCAATGAAATATTTTTATGTTATGTTAAATATGAAATTAAAACTGGGCCTCACTCCCATACAAATAGTGCTAGAAGGTTGTGATTTTTTATATGAGGCCCAAACAAAGCACAGAGTTTTTGTTTCGATCTAAATTTTATTTACATACATACATACATACATAAATCACGCCTTTATCCCTTACGGGGTAGGCAGAGCGTTTACACCTCGTAAAAGGCGCTTACGCCACGTCTGACAAAAATTGAGGGCAATTTTAGATTGTAATATGTATTGCTATAGTGACAGGTTGTCAGCCCATCGCCTAAATTACAATACACTGTAACCCTCGAGTCCCTTTTGCTGACTTCAACAGCATGCCCGGGAGGAAGGGCAGCTGGAACATTCTATGTTTTTCTATCTCTCCCAGTCCAGCATGGAAGTACAGTAAGTAAGTAAGTAAATTTTATTTAAATAGGGATATTATATTCTTAATTGCTTTAAAAAATTAAAATTTAGTTCAACTTAAAAAATAATAAACGACAGGCTTGCTTATCTCTATAAGCGATCTCTTCCAGACAACCTAATGGGGATAAAAGTTTTTTTTTTTAGGGATACCTGCCTTGAAAATGGAAGATCTCGATGGTATAGTGGCCTGTAGTCTTCTTCTTCTGTCGAGTGGGTATCGAGTCTATCGACCCGATGAACCCTGGTGTCAGAGATTTTAAACCGCCTAGTAGCACAACTATCAGGCCTCTGACATGGTTTGAGTAACGACCACTATCAAAGACAGCGACCGGGACCGACGACTTAACGTGCCCTCCGAAGCACGAAATCTTTTTCTTTTCGGACAATCAGGTGATTCAGCCTGCAATGTCCTAACCAAACTGGGAAAAATTCACAAAGTGATAAATTCTCAAATATCAACTTTGTGTTTCCCCCCCTGGGAATCGAACCCAGGACCTCCGGATCAGGAGTCCATGGCACTAGCCACTAGACCACAGAGGCAGTTAGTTTAGGGCCTGTAGTGCCTAACTCTGTGTAAAAACCAGTACCCTCGTTCTATCACCTAGATTAGGTAGCCAGCCCCGAGAGGTACAGGATAAGGTTAAGGAAATGATGACATTCTACGTTTTTTCGAGGAAATATTTTATTTCCTCCATGCTGGCCTGGGAGCGAGAGAAAAACATAGAATGTGCCAGCTGCTTTTCCTCCCAGGCATGCTGTAAAAACCAGCTAAGGGATCTAAGGGTTTCAGTAATTTGCAATTTAGGCGATGGGCTGACAACCTGTCACTATAGCAATATACCTACAAATATATCTTAAATAACCCTCAAAACTCTGTCAGACGTGGCGAAACGTCCTTTGTTTAGGTCGTTTACGGTCTGCCTACCCCACTAGGGATAAAGGCGTGATTATATGTATGTATGTATGTTAAATATTTTATTTTCTAACCCTGAAAATTATTCATGTAACCTCCAACTCCTCAACTTTTAATCCTTTTACTAAGTTGAAAGGTCAGATCATTTACAAGGGTCTAATTTTAAATCTTCTCGGATTTGAAATGTTATTCCGCTTTAAAACCTTAATATTGGGCTTTCCTTGTATTATACACCGGGTGCAAGGGACAGCGTCCCGCAAACTGATAGTGGTTGCTCAGTCAACAAAACTGAACAACTTTCACTGGGAAATTCTTTTAGGAGATCACTACATAGTATAAAACAAAGTCGCTTTCTCTGTCCCTACATCCCTATGTATGTTTAGATCTTCAAAACTACGTAACGGATTTTGATGCGGTTTCTTTTCACGATTAGAGTGATTCAAGATAAAGGTTTAAATGTATAATACATGCATAATATTGTAGAGAAACGCTGATGATTTCCGTGCGAAGCCGGGGCTGGTCGCTAGTAAAAAATAAATCCACCAAATCGTCAAAATGACCACCGCGATCAGACAATATGAATGGGATACCAAATATTTTTTTTTACTTCCTAATAATCTTGTTGATAGTTGTTCAGTGTTGTTGACTGAGCAACCTCCAGTTTGCTGCTATCTTCTGTTGTAGCTGACCTTACACTCCGTATTATCTCTGTTTTCGATAAAGTTAAAGGCTTATTAAGACTAGCTTTCTAGCTTACTTTCACACATAATGGCTAATAAACGTTTTTATTTATTTATTTATTTCTGTCCAAATGTTTACATTGATTTTATTGCACGTAGTCTTTTTAAGTTTATTTAATTTGCGACCCGCCCCGGCTTCGCACGGAAATCATCAGTGTTTCTCTACTATATTATGCATGTATTATACATATAAACCTTCCTCTTGAATCACTCTATTCATTAAAAGAAACCGCATCAAAATCCCTTGCGTGGTTTTAAAGATCTAAGCATACATAGGGGTATAGCGACAGAGAAAGCGACTTTGTTTTATACTATGTAGTGATGTACTCAAGACCCCTGAAGATGCTGTATTAGCTAAACCATTTGGTAAATTAATGAAAATTATTGTGAAACGAGTACAAGTGTTGTTACATACATCAATCCCCCAAAGTAATTATGGCGTTTCTCTAAGTGACAATCGCAAGCAAAAGTAATGTATTTTACGCTCGTATTTACAAAGCAATCTGAAGTTTGAGAGCGATATTAAGTATGGATTTGACAGGCCACATTAAACTGAAATGACGTTTCTGATACGAACTCAAACTAGCTGTCAGTCTCAAGTGCTGTTTATAATTACGGACCTTATTTATTTATAGTTACTATCAAGAATATGTTCCAGGTGGTATTTTGAGTAAAACGAAACATAAATTTAATAAAAATAACAAACACTTCAAATAAATCCCTATGCTATTAAATACCTTCATACATTTCTTCTATGCTGGACTGGAAACAAAAGAAAAACATAGAATGTGCCAGCTGCATTTCCTCCCGGGCATGCTGTAAAAACCAGCTAACGGATCCGAGGGTTTCAGTATATTGCAATTTAGGCGATGGGATCTGTCACTACAGCAATATACCTACAAATCTATCTCAAAACTTTGACAGACGTGGCGGAACGATCTTTGTTTAGGTCGTTTACGCTCTGCCTACCCCATTTGGGATAAAGGCATGATTGTATGTATGTATTAAATACCAGGTGTAAAGGACAGCGTAAGGGCAAAGAGTGGGGTTGCTCAGTCAATGAAACTGATTGACTATCTAATCTATCGGTAGGTTTTGTGTTTTTAAAATGTTTGGCTTTCCTATACAACAAATTGTTAATTTTGTACAGAAAAGTATTTTTTTATTTTTTTATTACCCGATAAAAAAACGTGCGTTGGCCGAGAATCGAACTCGGATCAACTGCTTGGAAGGCAACTATGCTGACCATTACACCACCAACGCATCTGTTTTATCTCCTAAACTTTTACAGTGTGATTTTTATAATAATTTTCTTTTGTTTATACAAGTGTACCTGTTGATGCGAAGTTCGTTGGTTTCAGGTGGAACCTTCTTTAATTCATTCAAATTCCATCCAGCCGTTTCGAAAATCTGAAATGAATTTTGTTTTTTTTTATAATTTATAAGGCAATAAATTATTTTTATATCTTATCTTATCTTAAAAATACGAGGTGATAAAGCAATATTGAATAAAACATACATACATACAAGATACGCGCGAAAAACATAACCCTTCCTTCACAGTCAGTTAAAAGTCTCTCTTATGGATGCAGATGCCTTGCGTCCGAACTCTAGGGTCAATTAGAGTGGGCCGATGATGTATGGAATTTTTGTTTTATCGAATTCACTTATCCAAGAGCTTTGAAAAGTTGTGGTTTCTCATGATGATTTTAAATATATGATTAGATTTTAAAAATACATAGATCTTGAGCCTTCTACCAGCCATTTAAAAAATATCAATTTCAAGTAAAATCGAAAAAAAAGTCGTAGGTCCAATTTTTTTTTCTTTTGTTATTGTAATTTGGTGCTTTTTTGGGCTGGGTATATTATTATTGAAAAGTATTAATTATAGCACAGAATATATAATAGAACTACATAATTATAGTAAGATTTCAGCGAATTTTCCTGTAGTTTACGTACCCTTCCGAAACTTTCAAGTGGTCTTGTCAAACGAAATTCTGAAATCAGTGAAATCAACCCAGACTACCAAACAGTTAATTATTTGCCGAAAATTGACAGAGGTTGCTCAGTCAACAATACTGAACAACCTTCACAAAAGGAAGTTCTTCTTTAAATTAAAAAGCAATGCTCCCCATTCAAATATCTGATAAAAGTGATAGAAGGGGATTTTTATTTATATTACCTGAAAAAAGAACTAGAGGAAGTTGTCCAGTTTCATTGACTAAGCAACGCTTATCAGTCTCTGGCTGCCGTTTAAACGGTTCAAGCTGTAAGGCTCGTATTTATAAAGCAAACTCAAGATTAAGAACAACATCAAGTACGGATTTCACAGGCCATATTTTATTGAAATGACATATCTGATACGAACTCAAACCAGCTGTCAATCTCAAGTGCTGTTTACAAATACGGGCCTAAGGTTCGTAATTATAAAGCGGTCTCAAGATTGAGAGCAATATTAAGTATGGTTTTGACAGGACATTTTGTATTGAAATGTCATTTCTGATTTGAACTCAAACCAGCTGTCAATCTCATGTGCTGTTTACAAATACGGGCCTAAGGTTCGTAATTATAAAGCGGTCTCAAGATTGAGAGCAATATTAAGTATGGTTTTGACAGGACATTTTGTATTGAAATGTCATTTCTGATTTGAACTCAAACCAGCTGTCAATCTCAAGTGCTGTTTACAAATACGGGCCTAAGGTTCGTAATTATAAAGCGGTCTCAAGATTGAGAGCAATATTAAGTATGGTTTTGACAGGACATTTTGTATTGAAATGTCATTTCTGATTTGAACTCAAACTAGCTGTCAATCTCATGTGCTGTTTACAAATACGGGGCTCAGTAAAGCAAGTAAGTTGAAGCGTGTAAACGGATCTACCAGTGGCACAGCTCGGACACTCCTAACTACAATGTCATTTTGGTCACACATCGACAGACGACATGTTGCACTTGGCATGCGTTTGTGTGCGTGTTATAAGGGTTGACAAATTTTGTTATACCGGTCATAATCATCACTTGATTAATCTGGTTCTTGATTAAACCAACGTTTTAAAGGAGTTCACTGTAACTAAATAGTTCGAATAGATTAGGTTGCATATTTTGTATGAATTTACCGTCTCTCATCACTGTGGAATCTAAAAAAGTTCCTATTGAAGTCATATCTTGTGGTAGAATGACATCCGTACACGGAACAGTACCTAACCATCTTTGGAACATAAAACTTTATTATTACACTGAGAAACTCTCGCTCATGCCCTTGCTCGCGCCATACCCGCTAAGCGTACACTCAATATGGCCCACAATCCGGCGCGGAGTGTGACGTATATTGGACTGGGCAAGGAAGGTGAATGTCCATTTTGTATGTAGTACTATTATATATTCTGTGCCAGTGGGCTTTCAAGTTAAAGTTCAAGTTGCCTTTCAAACCAATGTACCAACTTGAATGCAAATGTTCGACTTATGCACTGTACTTACAACTGTCCTAATGTAAACCGCCCCTTAGATACATAATATAAAATATAATCACGAATTTATCCCTAATGGGGTAGGCATAGCATAAACGACCTAAACAAAGGTTATTTCACCACGTCTGACAAAGTTTTGAGAGCTATTTAAGATAGATTTGTAGGTATATTGCTGTAAGGACAGGTTGTCAGCCCATCGCCTTAATTGTAATATACAGAAACTCTCGGATCTCAATAAAATTCAGCTGGCACATTCTATGTTTTTCTCTCGCTCCCAGTCCAGCATGTATCCCTTACACCCGGTATATTATAATACTTATTTTTCAAGGGTGACCTCCATACAAAGGGTCGTAATGGGACACACATTTCCTACACAATGTGGCAAGCCCCTGATGTAGACTCCGTAAAATCTGTACTTGAGATTTTTTTGAGGGATCCGTAGTTGTAAACATAATGTAACTTTACATACATGTAATCACGCCTTTATCCCTAATGGGGTAGGCAGATCGTAAATAACCAAAATTCTACCGGTAAAAACAAAACTACATTATTTATTGGTTATAGAAAATTACTATAAAGAAGATCATAAAGTTATTGTTCATAATAGATATAATACAAGAAGAATGAGAGAAAAGAAGTATATTTGTACAAAAGCTAAAAATTATTATGGCCAAAGAACAAATAAATTCAATATACCAAAAATATTTCATAAATTAGACTTTTTAAGACACAATAAAATAAAGTCGAAGATAACCCTAAAGAAAAAACTTAAAACTGTTCTTCAAAATAATATTATGTAAATGTGTCATATTAATGATTCTCCATATTTCATAGTTTTAAACTCTTTTTATAATGTTTTTATTTTTATAAGATACTAGAATATAAGATAGGTATTTGTTAGTCATTAAGTAACGACTCCTACCTTGCCAACAAACTGCTTTCGCAGTTTGGCGAGAATGTAACATATAATTCTGTAAATACCTTTTTTTGTGAAATAAAATAAATAAATAAATAAAATAAATAATAAATGACCGAATCAAAGGTCGTTCGCCACGTCTGACAAAGTTTTGAGGGTTATTTAAGATAGATTTGTAAGTATGCTGTAGTGACGGGTTGCCAGCCTATCGCCGAAATTGCAATATACAGAAACCCTCGGATCCCTTAGTTGGTTTTTACAGCATGCCTGGAAGGAAATGCAGCTGGCACATTCTATGTTTTTCTCTCGCTCCCTGTCCAGCATGAAAGAAACGGGCGATAAAGATAATAGTTTTACGTTTTTAAGAAATATGTAGATAGTTTTTACTACCTACATGCCTGTAGTTTTTGGGTACAAACATCTCTCCTACTGATTTATTACTAACCGACTTCCATGCTGGACTGGGAGCGAGAGAAAAACATAGAATGTGCCAGCTGCATTTCCTCCCAGGCATGCTGTTAAAATCAGCTAAGGGATCCGAGGGCTTCAGTAAATTGTAATTTAGGCGATGGGCTGACAACCTGTCACTACAGCAATATACCTACAATTCTATCTTAAATATCCCTCGAAACTTTGTCAGATGTGGCGGAACGACCTTTGATTAGGTCGTTTACGCTCTGCCTACCCCATTAGGGATAAAGGCGTGATTATATGTATGTATGTATGACTTCCAAAAAAAGGAGGATGTTTTCAATTCGTTGTTAAATTTTATGATAACTACGGAGCCTCATAATCTGATACGCTCTTGGCCACTTTTTTTAACATTACTTTTTACGAAGAGCTTAGGTTGGAGGTACACAGCGACAAACTGCGACCGCAAAAAATTAAGGACATCCTTATTTTATATACTTAATGTTCAAAAAATTATATAGGTTAGTACTGATAAGATGAATTCATTTATAAAAGTTAATATTCCACGAAACGCAAGTTATAAAATATGATAGATATACATACATACATACATAAAATCACGCCTTTATCCCTTACGGGGTAGGCAGAGCGTTAAACGCCTCGTAAAAGGCGCTTTCGCCGCGTCTGAAAATAATTGAGGGTAATTTTAGATTTAATAATTTTAGATTTTTTTTTTATTTTAGATATAATAGCGAGTAATATAAATAAACATAAAATTTATGTTATTATTCCTGATAAAATGTCTTCGTCAAAAATGTTTTGTCTCTATGATATGTTTTTTTCTATTCTTTTTATTTATTATTACATTTACCTAAAAAAAAACTATATTTCATTGAATATTTTTACCCATTGATGAATACATGATATGGAAAACAATCTTTCTGTTGTGTAACAAATATTATAATTCTGTCACAGATTACAAGAAAGGCGCCCGCCGCCGTGTATAATAATAAACTAATAATTTGTTTTCGTGATTACAATAATTTTTGTTTTTAGCAAAAACTGTAAAATGTAAAAATATAAATTATAATTATTTTTGATATAAGACAAAAAACGTGCGTTGGCCGAGAATCGAACTCGGATCAACTGCTTGGAAGGCAACTATGCTGACCATTACACCACCAACGCTGTTGGATTATCAAATGAAAGAAACATCTTTGTTTTCAATTTCGGAACTACGTATATGTTTGAACAGTTGGCAGTTCATAGCATTAATTTTAGACGTAAAGGCGTGAAAGATTATAACTTTGTTTTAATCTTCTTCTGTCGAGTGGGTATCGAGTCTATCGACCCGATGTTTGTTTTGATCAAGTAATAATAGTCCTCCCACCGATTTTCGGTAATGGTGGCCAATCTCCTAGAGATCGGCCAAATGCGCAGGACAATTTTTAGTGCCCAAGTGTTTGCGCTTCACACAGGTGCACTCTCTATTCCTTCAATCTCTCATTCTGATGGGACAGATGGACTGACACGACCAGAGAGAAATCAGGCGCAGGACCGACTATTTACATGCCCATCCGACAGCGTAGATCATCTTATTTTCGGACAATCAGGTGATCTGCCTGCAATGTCCTAACCAAACTTGAAACAACAACACAAAGTCATTGTCCCCCGCCGGGAATCGAACCCGGAACCTCCGGGTCGTGAGCCCAAAGCACAGGCCGCTAGACCACAGAGTCAGTTAAATCAAGTAAGTTGGTATCAAAATTGTCATAGTTGTTTGCAAGTCAAAAATTATACCTACCAGGTGTAAGGGACAGTGTCCCGCTAACTGATAGGGGTTGCTTAGTCAACGACACTGAACAACTTCCAGCACGTAATGCTTTCAGGAAAAGCCAAATAATTTTGGCTTTTTCATGCAAATTGTCTGATTGAGGTGAACATTTTGTATGGAAAATCCAAATATTATTTTCACTTCCTAAAAGAACTTCCTGGTGGAAGTTGTTCAGTGTCGTTAACTGAGCAACCCCTATTAGTTTGCGGGGCGCTGTCCCTTACACCCGGTATAATGTACGGTGCTTAAGGTACCGTGAAACCTTACTACTTTGCCCATGGCGCACATCTTTGCCCAAACACGAAAATTAACTATAACTACCATTAGAAGTTTTATTTTAACAAATGGCAACTTTTTGTGGTGTCTATGGAAAACTAGAATATCTTTTTGGCAACACTGACTACTACAATCGTGGCTAACTTAATTCAGTCATCTGTCAGTCACCGTCAAATCTGCAGTGTCGTGAGTGGTGCCAAAATTTTGTTGGAGTTTTGTGTCCCGCATTTTCGAAAACCGCTGCGCAGTTAAAATCTATTATTAATTACGTGTAGTGCATTAATTGTTGCTGCTTTTAATCATGGCCTCCTTCTTACACTCGCCTCAGTATGCGAGAAAATTGTGTGGGCAATGTAGTAAGCACTTTTATAGAGTGAGGGTGGACAACTTTGCCCAGCTCATAAACGGTACAAAGGTTGCCACTTCTGAAAAGAATAAAATGAGTAAAATAAAAATATATATATATATAGACGTTCCCTGCGTTAAAAGTTATTCAAAGTTGCCTGCAGGTATCCTCACGATGTTTTCCTTTAACTTATGAGCGTCGAAAAAAGTACCTACATATGAATTTGATAACCGAAAACACATTGAAAATGAAAATGGCCGACAAATATATATCTATTTTACATAAAGATTAAGTTCATTAAGTTTCTAGATTAAGTTTTTGGTTGCAGAATTTTCTCCTCAACAACAGTGTCTGAACTTGCGTAAATCAAACTTCAGATGTCACCAGTAGAAAACTTTATTTGCCTAAGAATTTCCAGACCTTATATACTTCGCCGTGAACACAACGATAGCGGGTTTTAATTAGTCACTCGCGACATCTATTGATAACTACTAAAATGAATGAAACAATCTTTTTAAACATCCCGCCCACTAAAGGACTCCGTCCTTTCATAAAAGGAAATCACAAACCAAATATAAAGTCTATAAAGCAAACACAAACAATATAGAAACTCTATAAGAAACTATAGAAAACAATTAGACTCTGGGCTTACATACGCCGCCCACCATGAGATAACACACTCAAAGAAAAATATTAAACTAAAATACTGAATGTACTCAACTTTGGGAAATAAAACACAAAACTGACAGCATATTAACTCTGCAGATGCAACAAAACTACTTTACATACAAGTAAATGTAAATTTTATAAAACTTAATTTTGGCTTAATCTACAGACTTAGGTAGAAAACATAATTTGTTACATGGCCGTTTACAGTAACCATTTCTAGTTTTAAGCGTTACAACACGTGTAATCTGATCTTTACCGACATGTTTCTCAACGACCCTACCTAACAACCATTTTGCAGGAGGCAAATTATGATCTTTAATTATAACAACATCATTAATCTCTGGCTCAGTTTTTTTTTATTGTCCATTTATAGCGTTGATTTAGAGTAACTAAATATTCATCAGACCACTTTTTCCAAAAATCATTAACCATTTTTTGAGTATATTTCCATCTCTGAAGGCCAGTTACATTTTTACTAGTGCTATATTCATCAGGAATTACAATAAGTGGCTCCCCAACTAAAAAATGACCAGGCGTTAATGGTAAGGGATCATCAGGATTGTCACTGAGATAAGAAAGCGGACGAGAATTGAGGCATGCCTCAATTTGCGTTAAAACTGTCGAAAGCTCCTCATATGTGAGCGTAGCATCTCCTATCACTCGCTTTAAATGTTTTTTAGTGGATCGAACTCCGGCCTCCCACAAGCCTCCGAAATTGGGGGCATGTGGAGGAATAAAATTCCATGACGTACCTTCGTTTGCAAGCAGGTGACTAATTTCGTCTGGCAGCTGCGATACAGCACGATTAAATTTCTCCCTTAACTCTTTATCAGCGCCGACAAAATTAGTACCATTATCACTGAACAACGTCTTACAATGGCCTCTCCTTGAAACAAATCTACGAAAAGCTGCAATAAAGCCTTTAGCAGTCATATCACTGACGGCTTCTAAGTGTATCGCCTTTGAAATCATGCAGATAAAAACACAGATATAGCCTTTGTAAGACTTTGCTCCTCGACCAGGTGAAAAACGAATATTAATGTGACCTGTAAAATCCACCCCAGAAATCCTAAAGGGCCTCGTTGGCTTTAAACGATCCTCGGGAATTTGGCCCATCAGTTGATTGTTATTTTGCCTCGAATATCTTATGCATTTTGCACAGGTTCTATACTGCTTCTTCACCAGGTCTCGCGCTCGAATGATCCAGTATTTTGATCTCAGAAAATTAAGCATCAATTGTGGTCCGCCATGAAACGTTTTAAGGTGAGCATCCGCAACTATGAGCTTAGTAAGATGACTCTCACTAGGCATAATTATTGGATGACGAGTGTCATAGTCAACCTTGGCTTCATTAATGCGTCCACCTACTCGTAATATACCGTTCTCATCCGTAATCGGGTTGAGAGTATGTAAACGGCTCTTTTTTGGTACCCAGTTGTGGGTTTTTAAGTGCTTGATCTCTTCTTCGAAGTACAAACTCTGTGTCTCCTTTATACAGTGTCTCATCACCGGGCTCATTTCATCGGTTGTTACCGTCTTCGATAATGTAAGTCTCTGTTCTTTTGGTAGCTTTTAATTCAAAAATCTTTTACAGTAAGACATCACGCGTAACAACCGTGGTAACGAAGAAAATCTCGTCCAAGGGAAAGTCTCTTTTATTTGTATCGTAGTCGCCAAAGACTTGACAGGCTTTTCTTCCTCTGCAGTCTCAAAATCTTGACAACCTTGACTCTTATAACTCTTGTTGTCTCTGAGCCATGTGGGACCGTGCCACCACAACTCGTGACCAACCAACTCTTCACTGCTTATACCTCGGGATGCACAATCCGCCGGGTTATGATTTGTGCACACATGTCGCCACTGACTTCTATCCAATATTGTAAGAATCTCTGATACTCTGTTGCTCACAAAAGTCACCCAACGATAAGGTTCTCCAGCGATCCATGCAAGTACCACTGTGCTATCAGACCAGGCGAATAATTTTTCTTTTGGTACTTTCATAACTTGAGAAACTTCATGTATCAACTTTGCGGCAAGAAGTGCCGCACACAACTCTAGGCGAGGTATGGACATCTCTTTTTGAACTGGCGCTACCTTAGTTTTAGATGTAACCAGATTAACAGCAACTTTGCCATCTTTGTCTTCAGTTTTCAGGTAAACAGCTGCAGCATATCCAACTTGGGAAGCATCTGCGAAAGCGTGTAGTTCAACATGATCTTCTTTTTTTGTTTGGAGCCATCTTGGAACAATAACCCTGGGAACATTTACCAAATCATCTTTAAATTTATACCATTCACGAAGTAGTTCCGATGACAAGTTTTCGTCCCAATCAAGACCTGACTTCCAGAGTTTTTGGATGAAGACTTTACCTATAAATACCACAGGTGCGATCCACCCGATTGGATCGTAAAGTCTTGCAATGTCGGATAACACTGACCTCTTGGTCACCCTCTCATTCTGAACTGGAAGCTGAAAGTTGTATTCAAAATTGTCAGTTTTCTTATTCCAGGATATACCTAATACTTTGATCATGTCATTGGATTTGAAAACAATGGTTCCGTCTGTACGCAAATTCTCAGTCTTAATGTGCTCAAGTAAACAATCATTGTTGCTACTCCACTTTTGGAGTTCAAAACCTCCAGCTCTCATCAGGTTCGTCATCTGCTCATAAATTTTCATAGCCTCGTCATACGTTTCGCATCCCGATAGCAAATCGTCCATGTAATAATCCTCAAGTGTGATCTGAGATGCCACAGGATACTTCGCAAACTCATCCATTGCCAGCGTTTGAAGGGACTTAACTGCTAAATACGGCGCTGACGCCGTACCGAAAGCCAGTCGCTTCATTCGGAAATGCTGAATTGGCTCTTTGCGATCTGATCTCCATAAAATGCGCTGTAAGTCAGTATCTGGCTCCTGGACTATTACCTGGCGGTACATTTGTTTGAGATCTGCCACAATGCAGATCGGATGTTGTCTCCATCTCATCAAGATATGACGTAAATCCTGCTGGATTTTGGGACCGACGAGCAGTTCCTCATTTAAGGAAACATTGTTCTTTCCTTTGCACGAAAAATCAAAGACCACTCTCGTTTTGGTCGTTTCTCTTTCTTCTTTCACAACTGCGTGATGTGGAGCATACACTGCTGTTGGATCTTTCACTTGCTCTTCTTCTATAATAGGCTCCATATGGTCCTGAATCAAATAGTCATCGATCGCTTTTGTATATTCTTCGCGTAAAGAAGGATTTCTCAAAAGTTTCTTCTCTAGGTAGCTAAACCTCTTCAGTGCTATCTCTCTCGAATTGCCATGTAAACACTCTGGGTTTGCACTTTTGAAAGGTAATCTCACCATGTAACGTCCGTCCTTGTCTCTCTTGGTGGTCCTTTTGTAAATTTCTTCGCACCTCATTTCTTCTTCTGTCATCTTTTTCTCAATATTGTCTGGTTCTCTCTCTATTTCCCAGAATTGTTTCAGAAGCTCATCTTCATTAACTCGGATATGAAGACTGATGGGAAATAAATCTGCTTCAGGGGTCTCGTTGTCGACTCTACCGGACAAAATCCAACCAAGTTCAGTGTTCTGAGCAAGTGGACCACCTGGACCCGCGGAAGGGTGTTTGATAAGGCCTTCTATAACTATCGCACTGTGTACATCGACTCCTAGAATGACATCTATTTTACCAGGAGATCTATACTTTGGATCAGCTAGTGAAAGATTCTCAAGCTCAGGCCAATCTAGAATCACAGGTTTGCGCGAAGGCAGAACGGAAGTCAAACTCTTCAACACATAAGCGTCGCTAACTGGAAAAGAAAACTCAGGATTAAGCAAAGATTCAATGCTAAAAGATACCATGCTCTTCGTTCTTGTTTCACTTTCACCTACACCGGAAACTATACCATTAATAGGAGTTCGATCAAGACCCAATGATTGAACAGTTGCCTCACTGATCAATGACACCTCAGAACCCTGATCAATTAACGCTCGGACTAATTGGGAGTAGCCATTTGATGAAACAATTTTTACCAGGGCGGTTGCTAACAATTTACTCTGATTGCCCTGATAACTCTCTTTAACAAAATGAGCTACTACTCTCGATACGGGATTTTTATTAGGTTGTTGACTCAAATTTTGTGGATTATTCTTCTCAGGCGGTTGCTGAATCTCTGACAGAACCGTAGGCGGAGTAGCTGGCAGTAGGATCGGAACCGCAGCAGCCACTTGTTCCTCTCTCTCATAATGTAGTGTAGTGTGATGACGTCGTCCACACCGACGACAACACGTAGACTGGTGACATCCTCTCACAGAATGACTCGATGATAAGCAGTTGAAGCACAAGCGGTTTGCTTGCACGTACTCAGTCCTCTTCTCTGGGGACAGCCTCTCATACTGCTTACATTGATATAGGGAGTGTCCTCCTGAACACATTACGCAAGTATTTATTGACACTTTTTTCTCGTTGTTGTTAACAGTGGAGTGAAAAGACTTGTGTTTAATTATTTGTTTAGAAGCATTAGAAGTATTGTTCTGCGTAACCTTTGGTGTACACTTTTGACCATCCAGCATCTCTAATGTTCGAAATCTAGTCTCCAAAAAACTTGCAAGTTGATTCCAGGATGGCAATGTGTTAGGCTGAACATTCTGACTCACATACATTTCCCATTGCTTGCGTGACTCGATATCAAGCTTGGACAATACCAAATAATTGATTATAGGGTCCCAAGAGTCCGTGTTGATATCAAGATTCTGTAGTGACTTGAGACACGCTGATGTATTATCCAGAATTTGCTTCGTAGATGTCGCTGACTCAGCAGTAATCGCTTTTTGGGAAAACAAACACTTCATCATCTCATTGCAATTGTATCTCTTGTTTGTGTAGCGTTGGGTCAGTTTTGTCCAAGCATCTTGATAATTCGCATCAGTTACGGCTAGGTTTCTGAGAAGCAACTCAGGTTCTCCAGACAGGCTACTTTTGAGATAGTGGAGCTTTTGAACTTCCTTTAAACTGGAATTGTTGTGAACGATCGAAGTGAACATATCGTAGAAGCTCTGCCATTCGTCATAATGACCGGTAAACTTTGGCAACTCAATTCTCGGCAGTTTTACGTCGATCTGCGAACTTATCTCCGAATTATTACTATTGTTGCTGGATTTTGTAGTAGTAGCAGAGCAGGTTGGAACAAGCGTCTCTAGATGCTCTGCGAGCATCGTTTTAAATGCCAAATATGTCTCTTCACAACCGTCATAAGCATCATCAAGAAAGTACGACAACAGCTTCTGGTCGTCTGGTGAAGTGACAGCAACAATCTCATAATGGTTGGTGTTGAATAGGTCCCAATTTGTCTTTAAAGTCTCTTCTCTAATTCGTATGTAGGGCACCGTAATTCTATCCTTCGGGGATTTTTTAAAGTTCTTGAACGCCTTCGATATACGCTCGCTAATCTCAGTTTGTTTGAAAATCATTGAGTCTATCTTCTCCATGTTGACGCAAAACAAATGTTCAAAGTTCACAAAACTCTCCAGCGACTATGTTAAAGATTCGCAAAATGTTCCAGAGACTAAGACCAAAACACTTGTAAAAATATCAAAGAAAAGTTCCACTGATCGAAATTTTCTAAGTTTCGTAATCAGTAAAAAGTTAAAGTCCCATAATCAGTAAATTTTCTAAGTGATGACACGAGTAAATTATTGTAAGTCTTTGGGACTCTAACGATTTTTCACTGCACACGAAATATTCTAAGTTCTAAACACTTTGTCAATTCTACACTCACTCACGATTACTGTACTCACTGTTACACTTATGTCCTTCTTCTCCCGGGTTTCGGCACCACTTTATGTCTAAACTTGCGTAAATCAAACTTCAGATGTCACCAGTAGAAAACTTTATTTGCCTAAGAATTTCCAGACCTTATATACTTCGCCGTGAACACAACGATAGCGGGTTTTAATTAGTCACTCGCGACATCTATTGATAACTACTAAAATGAATGAAACAATCTTTTTAAACAACAGATCCTTTTATCTGATGCACAGCCCTAGCACCTTAAATCCTTTAGTATGAAAGTGTGACTAAATGAGATGATAACATTGCCCACCAATGTTAAAACTTAAAATAGGATACTATTGGATTTGAAATGGTAATGGTATACAATTTTGCCCGTTTGCTAACAATATATCTTAAAATCACAGTCATAAAGCTTATAGTTGCTGAGAAATTTAGGTTGGGCAAAGATGTAAGGAAGAGGAGATAACTTTGCCCGCGTCTGTTTCTTTTGTTTTTTCAGCATTTGTTTGGAATTATATCATCTGGTTTTGACAGTTTATTTGTTGCATAGAGTGTCATTTACAGCTTCAGCAGCCATCAAATAAAGGCTGATATTTCTTGAAATAAAACAAAAAAATCCAAAAATGTGGGCAAAGATGTAAGGTTTCACGGTAATATTCTACAATGTAAATTAATTTCAGAGTAAAACTGTTTAAGGTGAAGTCCTTAACTTAAGTGTATGCATATTCATGATTTTGTTTGCTTAGCTACAACGTACAGCCAAACAGTCCCTAAATAAAATTGCAAATTAGGCGATGGGCTGACAACCTGTCACTACAGCAATATACCTAAAAATCTATCATGAATAACCCTCGAAACTTAGTCAAATGTGGCGAACGACCTTCGTTTAGGACGGATTGTGGATGTCCGAAAACCAAAAGGATTCGGTGCTTCGGAGGGCACGTTAAGCCATCGGTTCCGGTCGCTGTCTTTAACAGTGGTTGTTACTCAAACCATGTCAGAGGCCTAATAGCTGTGCTGCTAGGCGGGTTTCTTCGGGTCTTTGTAGGACTTGAGAATTCACTCGCTAAGAAGAAGAAGAAGGAGGGAAAAGAAGAAGACAATGACCCCACAAGAAAGTGTCTCCTCCACTTCTAGCTGAACCAATTTACTTTTGAAAATACCCAACAAATTCCTTGTTTCTACACTAAGCCTAACACATTTCCTGCCTTCACCTGCCTTTGGGGCCCATAACCTGATTTTGCTTTAAAACTTTAAAGAAAGTCAACCGCAAAAGATAATACCAGGTGTAAGGGACAACGTCCCGCAAACTGATAGGGGTTGCTCAGTCAACGACACTGAACAACTTCCACCAGGTAATTCTTTCAGGAGGAGAAAAAATAATTTTGCTTTTGCATACAAATTGTCTGATCGAGGTTAATATTTTGTATGGAAAAGCCAAATTTTATTTTCACTTCCTAAAAGAATGTTCGCTGTCCCTTACACCCCGTATGTTAGTACAGATCGCGCCAAACTTCTAAACGCCTCTGAAGTTGCATCGTGTAGCTAAATCTAAAACTTGCGTTTCCTTCATAATATTTTACTATTTAATATTTGCTTGGTGCCTTTAACAGGAGCACATTCCAATCATATTTTTTTTAATTTTCGTATTCTGCCTTTTAAAAATTAATATTATGGACATAAAAACACGTAATCCGTACTACGTCGGTGTTGGCCATTATTGTCATTTGGGGATGAAATTGCCGGCCGCTACGTTATTTTTTTAAATAATGTATTTTTTATTTCCTAGCTAGTGAAAGAACACCATATTCAAGACCTTATTCTGTGACAATAACGCTTGCGATACCTTTGTTGTGTTCTCAACTACGGAAATATTTTTCACGTAGCAACCCATTTACAGCACCTGTTGCTCAATTGCTTCCTATTAAACACTTTGTATTTGAGAGTGCATATTTTTTTTAGACACCATACTTTTAAAATCTTTATACTTTTTATATGACAGATAAACCTTTCAGTCACAGTGGCTAGGTAACACCTTATTAACACTTTTCATCTTTGAAAGAATCAGCTCATAATAGTCAATTTATCACTATGGGAGATTTTTCCCAATCTGCTTAGGATAATGCAGGCGGAATCACAATTTGGTGACAATTGTCCGAAAAGAATTTCATGCTTGAAAGGGTCCATAGCTATTAGCAATGCTATTAGAAACTAGGCTTTAAAATCTAGGGTTTCTCGGGTAGTGCGATGGCTCAAAAACCCCCACGATCAGAAGAAGAACTATACTAGATTATTTCACTGTATAAGCTGACAGTCTGGCAGTGAACGTGTTAAAGAATGTTTGCCCATCGATCAGCGGGTCGTGCCACAGCATCCAGATATTTTTATTAACAACCAACAACACGCTGTAACTGGGCTTCATGGACGACGCCATCTTGGATACGACGCCATGTTGGATTTTGCCATTTTTCTAAGCAGGCCTTAGGTACACTTACTAAATTTATATGCAAGATTATGATTATGCTGTGTGTTGTACGTGCAAAAATGTATGTTGGTACTGGATAATTTACGTATATACGTAGATGCTTGACATTTTATTTTATAGTAAAGCTAGCAACCCGCCTTGGCTTCGCAAGAAAATTATCAATGTTTCTCTACTATATTTTGCATATATTATACATATAAACCTTCCTCTTTAATCATTTTATCCATTAAAAGAAACCGCATCAAAATTCGTATCCATGTTTTAAAGATTTATGCATACATAGGGATATAGGGACAGAGAAAGCGACTTTGTTTTATACTATGTAGTGATTTACCTGTAAGCTGTCAAGTCGCCGCTATAGGTGTTATTGCTTCAATCGCGGTCAGTGTTACCTAGACAAAATGTATATATATATACACACACATACATACACATAATCACGCCTTTATCCCTAATGGGGTAGGCAGTGCGTAAACGACCTAACCAAAGGTTGTTCCGCCACGACTGACAAAGTTGAGGGGTAATTTAGATATATTTGTATGCATATTTCTGTAGTGACAGGTTGTCAGCCCATCGCCTAAATTACAATATATTGAAACCCTCGGATCCCTTAGCTGGTTTTTACAGCATGCCCGGGAGGAAATTCAGCCGTCACATTCTATGTTTTTCTCTCGCTCTCAGACCAGCATGGAAAAAATAGCTAGAAACTGGAAGCGATAAGCTATTTCCGTGCATATTGTTAAAAAAATGTAGAGCGAAGCGAGTTTCAGTGTATAGCGATAAACTGAAAACGTGTGTACAATACCAACAATACCAACAATACTTTGACCTACACAGTTCAACCCTACAGAGAAAAGAGCTTTCAGATATTGCTTTAGAGTTTCTGTTTTGATACATATTGCATTAAAAAAGTTCTTAGTTATCTTCCATACTGGACTGGGAGAGAAAGAAAAACATAGAATGTTCCAGCTGCCCTTCCTCCCGGGCATGCTGTAGAAGTCAGCGAAAGGGATTCGAGGGTTACAGTGTATTGTAATTTAGGCGATGGGCTGACAACCTGTCACTACAGCAATACACATTACAATCTAAAATTGCCCTCAATTTATGTCAGACGTGGCGAAAGCGCCTTTTAAGAGGCGTTTTAAGCTCTGCCTACCCCGTAAGGGATAAAGGCATGATTTTATGTATGTATGTAAAAAAGTTCTTGTATCCAATGCTTTTGACGTTAACTTATCAAAACTTATAAACCGGGATTTTTGCTCACCTGTCAAGTCGCCACTATAGGTGCCATTTCTTCAATCCCTGTCAGAGTAATCTATGGTATTTCCAACTCAGTTTTAGACTAAAGGTAAACAAAGTTTTATGTATTTTTATTTAAAAACACATTTAATTTTAGTTAAATTACTAAAACTACTATTTCATTACGTTGTTATATCTAATAGCTAAAACTTATTTTAGAAACAGGCTCATCAATTAAAAGACATGAAACTTAGTTTACCTTCAACCTAAAACTGAGTTGGTATTGTAAACAAAATGTAATTCCTAATTTTGGCCGCTGAACAGTAATGGCGGTCGCACTATAGTTGTGATTTTTTATTTGACATGAATTTCTGCAGTGTCAAAGTTGTAAACATAAAAGAAATAGGATAGATACATGACTTTTTTCAGATTTCGTTCAAATTTAAGGTATATTCAAAGAAACTCTTCTACTTCGAAGCTACTTCGCTCTTGTCGGTGTACCCCTTCCTCACGTTCCCTCAAATTATCCCTCCCAATCATCTCCCTAGCCTTATCCCGTATCTCACGGGGTCGGATTGAACGACGGTACTGGTTTTTACACAGAGCGACTGCCATCTGACCTCCGCAACCCAGAAGGGAAACCACACCTAATCCTAGATAAGGTCAGAGTTTTCAAGCCGCCAATGCTAAGCACTGGCCTCTGACATGGCTTAACGACAAATTTCTACGGTGTTAACCAATATTAACCGGGACCAACGGCTTAACATGCCTTCCGAAGCACAGAAATAGCGCCGAATAAACGTACATATGAAATTCGAAAACCGATAAACAAATTGGTACGTGGTGGGATTCGAGCCACGACCTCCCGCTCAGGTGACAGCGGCTCTATCTACTACACCATCGGTCTCAAATTGTCCCTCCCAATATTGTATTTGTACATTAAGTTCTGTTAAGTCTGCCATGTAGTATCAGGTGACCAAAGGCGTAACTAGTTAACCTTTGTTTCAGCTCCTGGCAGCGCTAGCGGTCTCCCTGGCTCCATTCTCAGCTGGCCTGGGCAAGGGTTACAGCTCCCCAGCAATCGCCTCTCTGCAAGGTCCAGGAGCCAATGCCACCAGAAGGGATTTCCAGCTGACTGATCAACAAGCATCGTGGTTGGCATCTCTGTCTTTCTTGGGTAAGTCGTATCATGCTATTTCAGCTGGTCTCGGCAAGGGCTACAGCTCCTCAGCTATGGCTTCTCTCCAAGGCCCTGTGGCTAATGCCACTAGACGGGATTTCCAGTTGACTGATCAGCAAGCTTCTTATTTGCGTCTTTGTCTTTCTTAGGTAAGTTGTGTCATGCTTTTTCAGTTGATTTCAGCAAGGGTTACAACTCCCCAGCTATAGCTTCTTTCCAAGGCCCTGGGGCTAATGTCACTATGCCGGATTTCCAGTTGACTGATCAGCAAGCTTCTTATTTGCGTCTTTGTCTTTCTTAGGTAAGTCGTGTCATGCTTTTTCAGTTGATTTCAGCAAGGGTTACAACTCCCCAGCTATAGCTTCTCTCCAAGGCCCTGGGGCTAATGTCACTATGCCGGATTTCCAGTTGACTGATCAGCAAGGTTCATGGTCAGCTTCTTTGTCCTTCTTGGGTAAGTTTTAATATTTTTCGCCAGAGATCTCTTAGGTCCATAAATATTAAATTAATTTTATTGTGATATTAATAGTAAATTTAAAATTTTGTTCCGTTTTTCATGACATATAATTTTATTTTATTTATAATATCTTTTCTTTGATTTTGAACGTTATAATTTTATTGTTATATTTTAATTTTATTTATTCTGACTAAACTATGACATTTAATGAAATATTTTGTGAACAAGTAAAACTGCAAAGGTGAATTATAATACCTATTCTTGAGTGTGACTAATATAGATTAAAATAAACTACAAATTTACTATGGAACTATGATTACTGCAATAAAGATTTTGAATTGAATTGCATGGAATAATTATAAACAGCACTTGAGACTGACAGCTAGTTTGAGTTCGTATGTCGTATGTCAAATCCACACTTAACATTGCTCTCTTCCATGCTGGACTGGGAGCGAGAGAAGAACATAGAATGTGCCAGCTGCATTTCCTCCCGGGCATGCTGTAAAAACCAGCTAAGGGATCCGAGGGCTTCAGTATATTGCAATTTAGGCGATGGGCTGACAACCTGTCACTACAGCAATATACCTACAAATCTATCTTAAATAACCCTCAAAACTTTGTCAGACGTGGCGGAACGACCTTTGTTTGGGTCGTGTACGCTCTGCCTACCCCATTAGGGATAAAGGCGTGACTATATGTATGTATGTATGTAACATTGCTCTCAGTCTTGAGGTTGCTTTATAAATACGAGCCTTAAAGCAAATTAAGTGTTAGCAAGTTTAAAGAAATACGGAGAGCTACAAAAGCCATGTTGTCAGACGTGGCCGTACAAACTTTGTTTAGGTTGCTTACGCTCTGCTTACCCCATTAGGGATAAAGGCGTGATTATATGTATGTATGTACAAAAGCCATTCAGTATCATGGCACCCTCTACTTATACTTTTTTGTCAAAACGTATACAATACAGTCTACAGAACAAATTATGACCAGCAAGACAAAGACACAGACTCCATTCTCAGTATGTTTTGACAATGTATATTGAAGAAGAAGAAGAAGAGGAAGAAGACTGCCTCCGTGGTCTGAGCCATGGGCCCTCGTCCCGGAGGTCCTGGGTTCGATTTCCAGCGGGGGACAATGACTTTGTGTTGTTGTTTCTAGTTTGGTTAGGACATTGCAGGCTGATCACCTGATTGTCCGAAAAGTAAGATGATCCATTCTGTCGGATGGGCATAGTCGGTCCTGCGCCTGATTTCTCTCTGGTCATGTCTGTCAGTCTGTCCCATCAGAATAAGAGACTAAAGGAACAGAGAGTGCACCTGTGTGTAGCGCAAACACTTGGGCACTAAAAACAAGTCCTGCGCAGTTGGCCCATCTCCGGGAGATTGGCCGCCATCACCGAAAATCGGTGGGAGGACTATTTTTCATGTTTTGACAAGGGCTATAGATCCTCGTCATTTTCTTCAGTTTTGAAGATTGAGGTAGTTACAAAAAATAAAACTTCAGTTTCATGAATCTTCAGAATGCCTAATCTAAAAAACCTTCCTTCGATATCCATCCAATCAATACTCATACCAAGATAATTCAACTCCAAATTTTTTCAATTCCGAGAGATTTGCCTTTTTGCAAGCCTTTTAAAAGGGGATTCTATTCCAAATCCCCACTGCCATTAAAAGTTTCCAACTCGCTACTCCATACCCCTTATCACTTTTAGGGGTAATTTCAGAACCGCAAATGTCAGTTTGCTGCACAATCCTTGGGATTTTGTTCAGCCTTCGTCAAAATGGATTGTTTCCGAAACTTGAACGAAAAGTTCATGGCTACATCTGTTACCCGAAGGTTTCATTTACTTATTACCTTCGTTCTTTATAATTTGATGCAATTTCTTCCGTTAAAATTGTTATCACCAGAAAAAGCAAAAAAATGATAATTGAATATTGAGTGCGTTGGTACATAGGTGGGATTCCCCCTTCTTGGAGAGGTGGATACAAGTTCATATTACCCTAGGTTTAAGTTTACTAACACTGCTTGTAATTGTTAATTTTATTTTGGTAATTATTATTGTGGCTGTCTTTATTTTCTTCTCTATTTTATTCCCGAATTAATGTAATATGGATTTTTAGCTGAAATAATTAATTTGAATTTGAATTTGAATAATTTTACAACCCACTATTCTATCCAATTCTTCATACCCCTTATCACATGGATAATTTCGCAACCGCAAATGTGAGTTTGCTGTACATGGGGTTTTGTTCAGCCATCGTCAAAATGGATTATTTCTAAAACGTGGAATGCTATGGGTTTTGTTGTTAAGCGTTTTAGCAACACGATGTGAGGAAAATTTTGCGTTAAACTATGAAATTTTAGTGCAATATTATTTATGATCCGTTATTATTCGGTTAAAAAGACGGATAATAATTATAGAATTATTGTCACAACTTACTGGAAAAACACTGTTTATTTGCGAAAAAACCTCGGATAATTCTGTGGTTCTAGTAACATTTGATATCCTTAAATGAAATAAGAACGCAGATTGGTCGGTTAGCGCGCTCAAAACAAGGTCTCCTCTGATTGGTTGACGTTTCAAATGTCAATCATAAACGCATGTTATTGAACCAATCAGAACAGGATTTAAATCAGTAAGTAAAAATCTAGCCAATCAGATTTTAGGATATGAAATGTTACTAGAACGACGAGTTTTTTTTTTTGCAAGAATCCTGACTATTTCTAGAAAGATTTGACATTATTTTCACCTTTGTCTAATTATCCGTGTTTTCGCAAAATCCCTAACATTTTCGCGAAGATGCAATTTACCAAATCGTCCTAAGACATCTACAGGTTTCTGTGGATAAACCGCTAGGAGAAAAGAATAATATCTTGTAACACGCCAAAAAGCCAAAACATACCACTATTTTAGAATTAAATTGAGAAGCGCTTACTTAACGTGAAGGTAGCTATAGTAAGACTGGTGACTAATCCGTCTTACCCTTGTCAGCTGTCACTTTACTATAGATACATAGAATCCACAGGATCTTGTTGGATCGTCAGGGTTTTATCATCAAAACCATCCCCTTCCGCTTTGAAATGGATGAATATTTACTGAATTTCGTAGGATAATTTGATAATTCGAAATCCTGGGGATTTTGCGAAAACACGGATAATTAGACATTGGTGAAACCATTGTCAAATGTTACTGGAAAAGGCAGATATTTTGCGAAAAAACTCGTCCCTCTAGTAACATAATGATATCTTCCAACTAAAATAAGAACGCTGATTGGTCGGTTAGCGCGCCCAAAACAAGATCGCTTCTGATTGGTTTACGTTTAAAATAACAATCATAAACGCAAGTTATTTAACTAATCAGAATAAGTTTAAATCAGTATGTGAACATCGAGCCAATCAAATGTTACTAGAACGACGGGTATTTTCGCAAAAATTCTGTCTTTTTCCAGTAAGATTTGATAATGTTTTCACCATGGCTAATTATTCGTGATTTCGCAAAATCCCTAGGAATTTTGCAAACATTCAATTTAGAATAGAATAGAATAGAATAGAATAGAAAACATTTATTATTTATGACGTCACAAACACAACACAGTAAATACATTTTTAAACAAGAACAGATCAAACGAAAGTGAAATAAAATAATAATATAAAGAGTAACTATTATCTAATATAAAGGTACCTAAAAATAAACAGTTAATGCTACCGGAATGTGCGTGTCGCGACGTCACAATAAAAGGACCCACTCAGCTTATGCCGCGATCTTGTGAGACCGCGACGCTGGTATTCTGTGAGCCCTTTTAAAGAGAAATGACGCTACGATATATTCATATATAAATAAAGTATGGTTCAAATCAAAAACCATAAAATAAACTATAATATATATAAAAAATAATAATAACAATAGTAAATTTAAAATATAATAATATCAGTAAATGTCAAAAAATAGGAAGAATTAGTGTAGTAAATAAAATAATTTCAATAAAATAATCGCTGTAGTCTGAACTTATCTGCAATTTGTCTGTGGTCGGCGCGGCGGCGCGGCTATGCCGTAAGCAATGTCTGAACCGTCGGAACATTCGCAAGACGTTTTGCTCGATCGAAAAACAACGACATTTACGATCAGTGGCTTTAGTTGAGCATAATTTGTAAAAAAAAAGAAAAAAAAAGACATATCAAATAAAATAAACATTATTAAGGATAATTTAAATGATTGTGTGATGTGTGATCATCGGTACATCAATCCTATTATTCGAAGGTATGCCAACAAACAAGAATGTCTGAAACGGTGATTTGGTAAGTATTCTTCTTTTAAATTTTATTTATAATATAACAATCTACAAATCTATCCCAAACTACCCTCTAAACTTTGTTAGACGAGGCGAAACGACCCCTGATTAGGTCGTTTACGTTCTGCCTATCCCATTATGGATAAAGGCGTGATTATATGTATGTATATTTGTATATATGTAATAATGGTGTGTCTAAGCCACTGATTTTTGAGTGAACAAAAGATGTTGTTTGTATTTAATTTTAAAAGTAGATTCTGAATTTATCAAATCATCCTAAGATATATACAAATCTGGTGCCATACACGTTTTCTAGTATAAGTTGATAATAACTCAATAGATGTCGATACAGAATATAAAAAATATACGGCGTAAGCTTCATTTGCACAAGCTCTATAAATGCCGTGCTCCCCGAAAGAAAAGCGAGCATAATTCATTCCCTTGTATAAATAAATAAAATAAAAAGTAGTTTATTGTACAAACATCTTGCCAAATTATATTAAAGGTACAATTTAGGTGGTTAAAAAGGCCACAAGAAAAAGATGTGAAACCTGACCAGTATCGCCGTGAGAATCGCTTTCATTTCGTCATGACATGACATAATGGCATAAAATATGTGTAACAATTATGGATATACCTAGGATATAAAATGTGTATGAAACGATATGCAATCTGATTTCATTTATATATGCGCACTGAGAGTAGAAAATCGAAACAGTGTCCCGCAGGACCTCATAGATCACGTGGTAAACGTACCCCATTAGAAGCAAAGTGACATTAGTGGCTGCGGAACGATTTTCGGGACAATAATGGGGGCATGGGACCATTGAAGTAAGGGGACCAGTGGCGAAGGGTCCATACAAACCGACTCCCGTCGGCTTCCCTTTCAAGAATCCACCTCCACCAAATCCGGAATTACGTCGAAACTATAATGTACTTGAATGTTTTCTGTTTTGCTTTGGCTTACTCGAAACAACAACACAAAGTCATTGTCCTCTACCGAGAATCGAACCCGCGACCTCCGGGTCGAGGGCCCATGGCTCAGACCACTAGACCACGGAGATAGATGTTCTTAGTAAACATTCCCCATGAGAAGCAGGGTGACATTAGTGGCTGTGGAACGATATCCTGGACGATAACGGGGGGAATGGAACCATAGGGGTACTGGGGCTAATGTTCTTGATGGGAAACAGTGATAGTCACTCTAGTCCTGAAACTTCGAAACAGTATTCACTGCAAAATAGCTTCTGCATATAAGGTGCCGTAGAGCCACAGACTACATAATAGTACTACATACTGATTACTTGACTCTGTTGGACCGGATTTTCGATTTATTGTGTTTTTAGTGAAAGTAGTTTAAATGCACATTTTTACTGTAACAGAACTTTGATTGACATGACATAGTTTGTCATCATTCGAAAATAAGAAGCAAATCTGACATTACCACACGCATTCCATTGCTCAATAAATAAACAACAGTACATACATTATATTACATACCTGAAATATGTTATGTAACAGTAATCGTTTTTAGAGTAAAATAAGAGGAAACTTACTTCCATGCTGGACTGGGAGAGATAGAAAAACATAGAATGTTCCAGCTGCCCCTCCTCCCGGGCATGCTGTTGAAGTCAGCAAAAGGGACTCGAGGGTTACAGTGTATTGTAATTTACGCGATGGGCTGACAACCTGTCACTAAAGCAATACATATTACAATCTAAAATTTCCCTCAATTTTTGTCAGACGTGGCGAAAGCGCCTTTTACGAGGCGTTAAACGCTCTGCCTACCCCGTAAGGGATAAAGGCGTGATTTATGTATGTATGTATGTATGTTTAGTGAGGTATGATGATATTTTCAACAGATAAAAAAACGTAATGAATCGATCTTCTTCTGAGCGAGTGGATTATCGAATCGAAAGACCCAATGTAACCTGGTGTCAAAGTTTTCAAACCGCCTAGTAGCACAGCTATTTCAGCCTCTGGCATGAATTAAGTAACGACCCCTATCAAAGACAGCGACCGGGATCGGCGGCTTAACGTGCCCTCCGAAGCACAGAACCCTTTTACTTTTCGGACAATCAGGTGATTCAGCCTCCAATGTCCTAACTTAACTAGAAACAGCAACACAAAGTCATTGTCCCCCGCCGGGAACCGAACCCGGGACCCGGGTCGAGAGCGAATGGCTTAGACCACTAGACCACGGAGATAGATGTTTGTAGTAAACATTCCCCATTAGAAGCAGGGTGACATTTGTGGCTGTGGAACGATATCCTGGACGATAACGGGGGGATTGGGACCAAGGGGGTACAGGGACTAATGTTCTTGATGCGAAACAGTGATAGTGAACAAAATGTCAGGTGGACAGCGTCCCGCAAACTGATAGCGGTTGCTCAGCCAACGACACTGAACAATTATCAGCAGGATTTTTCAGGAAAGAAAAAAAAGGGCTTTTCCATACAAAATGTCTGATCAAGATGAACATTTTGTATGGAAGCTGATAGTTGTTGAGTGTCGTTCACTGAACAATCCCGTTCAGTTTGCGGGACGCTGTCCCTTATACCAGGTCACTCAGAAAGTATTGCGATAAATAGTTTTTATATATGGCAGACTGGCCGGTTAGAATCTTTTTTGAAAATATGATTACTTGTAAGTAAAAATATGTGTGTTCCATTTTCAAAATTTCCCTCCACATTTTTTGCGAGCCAATTCAAAGTATCGTGTCTTACTGAAAAATGGATCTGCGCCGGGAACATTTTAGAGCTATGATTTTTTACGATTTCAAGTGTCGTCTGAAACCGGATGAATCGTTCGATAGACTTCAAATGGCATTTATGGATGAAAGCCCCTCCAAGGCAACCGTGTATCGTTGGTATAACGAATTAAGGCGCGGTCGACCAACCTTGGGGGATGAAGAAAGAAGCGGTCGCCCTTTAACGGCTATTACGGAAGAAAACGTGCTAGCAGTGAAAAATTTAATCCAAGATAATAGGCGAATTACATATCAGGAGATTCAGCACATATTAAAGATTGGATCGGGAAGCGTTCACGAGATTCTACATGGGCATCTTCGCGTGAGGAGGATAGTATCGCGCTGGGTGCCGCACTACCTCACCGACGCTCAGAAGCAGGCCCGGGTGGAATGGTGCCGTGATATGCTGAACAAATTTGAAGCAGGCTCGTCTCGGCGTGTTTACGACATCGTAACAGGTGAAGAGTCCTGGATTTATCAATACGATCCAGAAACCAAGCGCCAGTCGACAGTTTGGGTGTTTCAAAATGAACCAACGCCTACCCAAGTGAAGCGATCTCGAAGCGGGGGGAAGATTTTGATCGCCAGCTTTTTTAATTTGACTGGCCACTTGGCCTCAATTCCCTTACGAGATCAAAGAAGCATTAACGCCGAATGGTATACTACCAAATGTTTACCAGAAGTTTTTTCTGTTGTGAGCAACAAGCGACCAAACACAGGGCTCCGCGGACTACTGCTCCACCACGACAATGCGCCTGCACACACCGCGCTCAAAACGAGGGACTTCCTGGACAGCACACCAGTCAAACTCCTGGGTCTCCCTCCTTACAGCCCTGATCTAGCACCGTGTGACTTCTTTTTATTTCCAAAAATAAAAAATCAGCTCAAGGGGATACAATTTTCGTCGCCGGAAGATGCGCTGGCTGCGTTCGAGCAGGCTGTAAACGAGGTGTCTACGGCGGACTGGAAAAAGTGTTTTGAAAACTGGTTCAGACGCATGAATCTTTGTATAGAGGCTGGTGGAGAGTACTTTGAAAAGATTTAATAAAAATATATGTACCTGTAGAACAATTTTTTTTAGTGTCGCAAAACTTTCTGAGTGTCCCACGTACGTGGTATACAGTATCATAGTATTTCCAACTCAGTTTTAGAATAAAGATAAACAAAGTTTCAGGTCTTTATATCATACTTTATGTATTATATATACGGACAATACGAAGAACTATTCGACGTAACATACTCAACGAATGACCACCCGGGAAAAGTTTCAATGAACTACGCGAAAAGTGACCTGTAATAAAATCCCTCTGTTCCCGGAAAATGCTTTCATAAAGTTTCAACTATTTTCGGGAGTCCGCGGAATTTCAATATCGAATCGAAATGTCCGGTACCATTCGAAAGTTTTGAATGTGTATTTCAATTTGGTCGGTTACCAAATATTCGCATAATTATTCCGAAAATATCAACGGAAAATTAATAATTTATCAGTAAGTATAAAAAAGCGTGCGTTGGCCGAGAATCGAACTCGGATCAACTGCTTGGAAGGCAACTATGCTGACCATTACACCACCAACGCATCTGACAGATTTCCCGAAAATAACTAGGTATTCCAACTTGTAATTCATTTCGATTACACTTGAGTAAATAATAACTTGTACGCTACAAAAATATGGTTGCGATTTTGAATGCTACAAGCAGATGCGTTGGTGGTGTAATGGTCAGCATAGTTGCCTTCCAAGCAGTTGATCCGAGTTCGATTCTCGGCCAACGCATAACTTTTATTAATTCCATGACGTAATTAGCTCAACATTACAATCTTTTCAATTTCAACACTACCTCTGAATTTATGTGAAGAAAATATTACGTATTGAATCTGTTTAGAATTGTTTCAACAACTGCTTCAAAACTATCAGTCTATCAGTATTACGGATTATAGAGACAAAACTGAGGTCTTGTTTAAGCAATATCTGCGTTATTATTTTCAATGGTCTGGTATTCTTCAATCATCAATTACATTACATAGTATGACACCAGCTTGTGGTCCTTACCCTATCGTTTTGACGAACACTACCATTATATTTCACACATACATACATACAATCATGCCATTATCCGTAATGGGGTAGGCAGAGCGTAAACGACCTACACAAAGGTCGTTCCGCCACCTCACGAGACAAGGTTGAGGGTTATTTAAGTAGATTCGTAGGTATATTGCTGTAGTGACAGGTAGTCAACCCATCGCCTAAATTACAATGTGGTCGCCAATCGCCACCTAGCATATATTTCAAAAGATTTATATTTAGAGATAAGCTGTACTTGTTGTTGTGCTATTGTTTTTTTTATGTTTGTGTCCTCTGTATGATCATTATCACTACATAGTATAAAACAAAGTCGCTTTCTCTGTCCCTATATCCCTATGTATGCATAAATCTTTACAACTACGCAATGGATTTTGATGCGGTTTCTTTTAATGGATAGAGTGATTCAAGAGGAAGGTTTATATGTATAATACATAATATAGTAGAGAAACACGGATATTTTTTGTGCGAAGCCGGGGCGGGTCGCTAGTGTGCAATAAACTGTTAAATAAATAAATACATTTTGGACGACATTGGTTTCAGAGTATGAAAAATGGCCCGAAGAATAGCCTGTGTGAAAACGCCGTCCTAATTGACTGTTAATTTTCTTCTTCTTCTTAGCGAGTTGATTCTCGAGTCGAACAACGACCCGAAGAACCTTAGTGTCAGAGTTTTCAAACCGCCTAGTAGCACAGCTATTAGGCCTCTGACATGGTATGAGTAACGACCACTATCAAAGACAGCGACCGGAACCGACGGCTTAACGTGCCAACCGAAGCACCGAACCCTTTTACTTTCCCGATAATCAGGTGATTCAACCTGCAATATCCTAACCAAACTAGAGAAACCCTGATAAAGTGATAAATTGACAAATATCAACTTTGTGTCGCACCCAGTGCGAATCGAACCCAGGACCTCCAGATCGTAAGCCCATGGCTCAAGATCACGGAGGCAGTTACTGATTATGAATTTCTCTTATTCCAGGTGCCCTCTTCGGTGGAATGGCAGGAGGTGCAGCCATGCGTCACGGGAGACGTCGGGTCCTCTCCCTCGCAGCAGCACCATGCTCCTTATCCTGGCTTCTGACAGTGGTGGCTACTTCAGTCAGGATGATGTGTGTGACTGCCTTCTTGGGAGGATTCTGCTGCTCCATACTGACCATGCTGTCTCAGGTATGTTCCAACTTAACTGATGATTGATTCAACTTGCATTATCCTAACCACAACGGGAACAATCCAAACCATTTGTATATCAATCAGCTTATTCAGTCTGCACTGTCTTAACCACAACAGGAACAATCTAAACCATTTATATATCAATCAGCTGATTCAGCCTCCACTGTCTTAACCACAACAGGAACAATCTAATCTAAATTATTTGATATCAATCAAGTGATTCAGCCCGCATCATCCTAACTACACCAGGAATAATCTAAACTAAACTATTTGATATCAATTAAGTGATTCAGCCTGCATCGTCCTAACTACCCCTGGAACAATCTCAAATTTTTGAGTGCTGTCTCAGGTATGTACGCGCCATCATTATAACAGTCGCTATTCCATCGAAGTAGATCCAGTCTGCATTGTCCTAATCACACTAGCAACAATCTAAACCCAACTATTTTATATCAATCAAGTGATTCAGCCTGCATTGTCCTAACCACATCGTGTACAATCTCAACAATGCAATCAGGTGATTCAGCCCATTCTGTGAGTAAATTAAGAAATGAGAGCTATCCCTCGCTTCGGTATCCTGAAACCTACTTAAAAGTACTTTAGATAAAGGGCACAGGTATATAGGAACGGAAAGTCAACCTGCATCGTCCTAACCACCCCTGGAACAATTTCTAATTTTTGGGTGCTTAATATCAAAGAACTGGCCAATGATAGACAAAAATGGAAGTTGCTCCACTGACAAGAGCCCTGCTCTTAAGTGAAAGAAGAAGAACCCCTGTCAGTTGATGGGAAGCTGTCTCTTACATCCTCTATGGGAGACGTCGGGCCCTCTCCCTCGCAGCAGCACCATGTTCCTTATCCTGGCTTCTGACAGTGGTGGCTACTTCAGTCAGGATGATGTGTGTGACTGCCTTCTTGGGAGGATTCTGCTGCTCCATACTGACCATGCTGTCTCAGGTATGTTCCACCTTAACTGATGATTGATTCAACTTGCATTATCCTAACCACAACGGGAACAATCCAAACCATTTGTATATCAATCAGCTTATTCAGTCTGCACTGTCTTAACCACAACAGGAACAATCTAAACCATTTATATATCAATCAGCTGATTCAGCCTCCACTGTCTTAACCACAACAGGAACAATCTAATCTAAATTATTTGATTTCAATCAAGTGATTCAGCCCGCATCATCCTAACTACACCAGGAACAATCTAAACTAAACTATTTGATATCAATTAAGTGATTCAGCCTGCATCGTCCTAACTACCCCTGGAACAATCTAAAATTTTTGAGTGCTGTCTCAGGTATGTACGCGCCATCATTATAACAGTCGCTATTCAATCGAAGTCGATCCAGTCTGCATTGTCCTAACCACACTTGGAACAATCTAAACCAAACTATTTTATATCAATCAAGTGATTCAGCCTGCATTATCTTAACCACATCGTGTACAATCTCAACAATGCAATCAGGAGATTAAGCCCATTCTGTGAGTAAATAAAGGAATGAGAGCTACCGCTCGCTCAGGTATCCTCAAACCTACTAAAAAGTACTTTAGATAAAGGTCACAGGTATATAGGAACGGAAAATCAACCTGCATCGTCCTAACCAATCCTGGAACAGTTTCAAATTTTTGGGTGCTTAGCCCCTGTCAGTTGATGGGAAGCTGTCCCTAACATCCTCTATGAGAGACATCGGTTCCTTTCAGGTATGTTCCACCTTAATTGATGATTGATTCAACTTGCATTATCCTAACCACAGCGGGAACAATCCAAACCATTTGTATATCAATCAGCTGATTCAGCTTGCACTGTCTTAACCACACCGGGAACAATCCAAACCATTTGGATATCAATCAGCTGATTCAGCCTCCACTGTCTTAACCACAACAGGAACAATCTAATCTAAATTATTTGATATCTATCAAGTGATCATCATCAATCCTGCATCATCCTAACTACACCAGGAACAATCTAAACTATTTGATATCAATCAAGTGATTCAGCTTGCATCGTCCTAACTACCCCTGGAACAATCTCAAATTTTTGGGTGCTTAACTCCTGTCAGTTGATGGGAATAAAACCAGCTGAGGGATCCGATGGTTTCAGTATATTGCAATTTAGGCGATAGGCTGACAACCTGCCACTACAACAATATATCTACAAATCTATCTTACATAAATTCACGTCTTTTTCCCTAACGGGGTAGGCAGAGCGTAAAACGCTTAGTGAAAGCTTTTACGCCACGTCTGACGAATATTGAGGGTAATTTTAGATGGTAATGTGTATCGCTCTAGTGACAGGTTGTTAGCCCATCGCCTAAATTACAATACACTGCGACCCTCGAATATTGCTGACTTCTACAGCATGCCTGAGAGGAAGGGCAGCTAGAACATTCTATGTTTTTCTTTCGCTCCCAGTCCAGCATGGAAGTAATTATTCCTAATTTCAGAGAGATACATAAAATCTACCACAGAAGAGCCCGATGGTGTAGTGGATAGGGCCGCTGCCTGCTGAGGGGAGATCGTGGTTCGAATCCCACCACGTACCAATGAGTTTTTCGGTTTTCGAATTTCATATGTGCGTTTATTCGGTGCTTTTTCCGTGCTTCGGAAGGCACTTTAAGCCGTTGGTCCCGGTTAATATCGTTTAATACTGTAGAAATTGGTTGCTAAGCCACGTCAGAGACCAGTGCTTAGCATGGGCGGCTTGAAAACTCTGACCTAATCTAGGATTGTGTCTGGTTTCCCTTCTGGGTTGCACAGGTCAGATGGCAGTCGCTGTGTAAAAACCAGTACCCTCGTTCAATCATCTAGATTAGGTAACCAACCCCATTAGATACGGGGTGAGGATAGGGAGATGATGATACATAAAATCTATCAAAGCTGCTCCTTTTTCCCATAAGTGTTAAGTTGTTTCTTTCATGCTGGCCTGGGAGCGAGAGAAAAACATAGAATCTGCCAGCTGCACTTCCTCCCGGGCATGCTGTAAAAACCAGCTAAGGGATCCGAGGGTTTCAGTATATTGTAATTTAGGCAATGGGCTGACAACCTGTCACTACAGCAATATACTTACAAATCTATCTTAATTAACCCTCAAAACTTTGTCAGACGTGGCGGAACGACCTTCGTTTGGGTAGTTTACGCTCTGCCTACCCCATTAGGGATAAAGGCGTGATTATATGTATGTATGTATGTTTCAGGAAAAACTTTCTGAATTTCCTTTCATTTATCACTTAGTTGATTTTTACGACATTTTAAAATTAGGTTACTATACCGGGTGTGAGGGACAGCGTCCCGCAAACTTATCAGGGTTGCTCAGTTAACGACACTGAACAACTTTCATCAGGATTTTTTTTTTCAGGAAGTGAAATTAAAAAAAATCTTTTTCGTACAAAATGTTCACCTCGATCAGACAATTTGTATGGAAAAGCCTAATTTATTTTTCTCTTCCTGAAAGTAGAAATCAGCTAAGAGATTCGAGGGCAATTTAGAAATTTAGGCGATGGGCTGACAACCTGTCACTGTAGCGATATATGTACAGATGTATCTAGAATAGCCCTCCAAACTTGTCAGACGTGGCGGAACGACCTTTGTTGAGATCGTTTACGCTCTGCCTACCCATTAAGGAATAAAGACGTGATTATATGTAGGTGTGTATGTATTGAAATTAGATTGGGTGCTCTGGACAGATGGTTGCCAATTTCAAAATTTTTAAGTTTACGTTACAACAAAAGTCTTCTGTAGAAAGAACAACAACCTTTTCCGCATCTTTTAAAAAACATAGAATGTGCCAGCTGTATTTCGTCCTGGGCATGCTGTAAAAACCAGCTAAGGGATCCGAGGGTTTCAGTATATTTCAATTTAGGCGATGGGCTGACAATATGTCACTACAGCAATATACCTACAAATCTATCTTAAATAACCCTCAAAACTTTGTCAGACGTGGTGAAACGACGCCGTTTACGTTTACGCTCTGTCTGCCCCATTAGGGATAAAGGCGTGATTATATGTACCGTGAAACCTTACTACTTTGCCCATGGTGCACATCTTTGCCCGAACACGAAAATTAACTATAACTACCATTAGAAGTTTTATTTTAACAAATGGCAACTTTTTGTGGTGTCTATGGAAAACTAGAATATCTTTTTGGCAACACTGACTACTACAATCGTGGCTAACTTCATTAAGCTATCTGTCAGTCACCGTCAAAGGTGCAGTGTCGTGAGTGGTGCCAAAATTTTGTTGGAGTTTAGCGTCCCGCATTTTCGAAAACCGCTGCGCAGTTAAAATCTATCATTAATTACGTGTAGTGCATTAATTGTTGCTGCTTTTAATCATGGCCTCCTTCTTGCACTCGCCTCAGTATGCGAGAAAATTGTGTGGGCAATGTAGTAAGCACTTTTATAGAATGAGGGTGGGCAACTTTGCCCAGCTCATAAACGGTACAAGGGTTGCCACTTCTGAAAAAAATAAAATGAGTAAAATAAAAAAATATATATATAGACGTTCCCTGCGTTGAAAGTTATTCAAAGTTGCCTGCAGGTATCCTCACGATGTTTTCCTTTAACTTATGAAAAAAGTAAAAAAGTAAAAAGCGTCGAAAAAAGTACCTACATATGAATTTGATAACCGAAAACACATTGAAAATGAAAATGGCCGACAAATATATATCTATTTTACATAAAGATTAAGTTAATTAAGTTTGTAGATTAAGTTTTTGGTTGCAGAATTTTCTCCTCAACAACAGATGATTTTATCTGATGCACAGCCCTAGCACCTTAAATCCTTTAGTATGAAAGTGTGACTAAATGAGATGACAACATTGCCCACCAATGTTAAAACTTAAAATAGGATGATACTATTGGATTTGAAATGGTAATGGTATACAATTTTGCCCGTTTGCTAACAATATATCTTAAAATCACAGTCATAAATCTTATAGTTGCTGAGAAATTTAGGTTGGGCAAAGATGTAAGGAAGTGGAGATAACTTTGCCCGCGTCTGTTTCTTTTGTTTTTTCAGCATTTGTTTGGAATTATATCATCTGGTTTTGACAGTTTATTTGTTGCATAGAGTGTCATTTAAAGCTTCAGCAGCCATCAAATAAAGGCTGATATTTTTTGAAATAAAACAAAAAAATCCAAAAATGTGGGCAAAGATGTAAGGTTTCACGGTACGTATGTTTAAATTACTAGCTCTATCTATAAATTGGGGAAAGAAGTTGACAATCCGGATTAATTTCTTAAAATGAAATATAATTGTAAATCCAAAACTTCGCGATGAATTCAAAAGTAGTTAAAATCTCAATCGCGTTTTAACTTTGAACCGTTTAATTTTCAATTTAACATCCAACAAGCGATTGTTCAACATTAGAGGAATTTTGTCAAAATCTGTCTAACAAGGATTATCTCTCGATCTCTTTATGTTTTCAGCAAATTAGGGTAAAATAGACCCTATTCCCTTAGAATAAGACCGACGGATAAAATTGTATGAGAAAAGCCAAAGTAATTTTCGGGTGACCCGCATACTTTTGACATGGTAGGGTGACAATCATTTATACAAATTTTCAGGATAAGTTACTCAAAGTTAGTGATTTTTTGTCGTTATTCCAATTTCGTCGTATTTGAAGACGAGGCAGAGGGTCAACCGCTTCAAAAAAATGTTTTCACATTAATGGGTATTAATTTGAAGGTCATAACATTAAATTGTTTGTGCCTTGCCTAAGTAACAAATCTGAACCCTACCTACCCGTTGGAAAAATATATCCTCCCAAATTCCTCCGCGGTAAAAATTAGTCTGGCTTTTTTTATTGTACCTAAACGTAGTTTTCTAAGGTAAAAGAAATATAATCCGTATTGTAGTTTTAGTTTTGGCTAAAAAAACAAATCAACTTTCTTCTTTGTTATAGATAAACTAAGTAAAGATAATACGGAGTGTAAGGGACAGCGTCCCACAAACTGATAGCGATTGCTCAATCAACGACACTAAACAAATACACCAGGAAATTCTTTCAGAATGTGAAAATAAAATGCTTTTCCATACAAATTGTCTGATGCAGGTACGCATTTTGTATGGAAAAGCCAATTCAGATTTTCACTTGGAAGTTTTTTTTTAGTGCAAGTTGTTCTGTATCGTTGACTGAACAGCCCCTATCAGTTTGCGGGATGCTGTCCCTTACACCCGGTATTAAAATTTCTTACTACAAAAAGTATTCGCAGCAGCCTCGTCACCCTTCTCATAATTGATAAAGTCCAAAACTGAAAGTAAGTTGGAAGTTCCCTCGTTCTCCTCTTAAGCCGCCGCGCCTAATTTCCAAAATTCCGTCCGAGCAACTTTTATGTTAACGATAAAATTATTATTTATTAGTTTTCGGATGAAAATTTAACGAGATCCCCTGTTTGTTTTATTAGAAATTCAGTCGCCGCCTGCAAAATAAGTTTTTAATACGTTATAGCGCATTTTTTCAAGTTTTGTTTGCCTTCCGTCTTGTAGGCTTTAGTCTGTGATGCGTAGTGGTTAAAGTCAATCAATTTTTATTCGAGATCGTAGATTCAATTTCCACTGGTAAAATAATGATTTTATAGATTTAAAAAATACTCTGGTGGGACTAAAACCTTAAAGTTTTAACAAGATTAACTTTAATTAAGAGGTTATTTTCGGCACTTATATGCGATGTCATTGACGGAGCCTATAGGTACCTTAAAACCTGCAAGAGGTTTAGAAAAATATCTTGGTTGGGATTTGAGAAGTAATTCCCCTGTACGTCCCGTTGTTTCCGTCTGACACGGTCCTGATGACCGAGAGGTCGGTATGACCATGGGAGGAGGTGGGAGAGTTGGGTTTTTGAGAATTGGCACTAGCAAACGGGAGACTAGCACTATTGGTCGCCAAATTTACTAAAACAACAAGTTTAAATTTCTTTAAAAAGCCATTACAAAAAGCTATAAAAATCCTAAAAGCCAATAGATCGCTTAGCGTAAAGAGAGCTCGTTTAATGCAAGAGAAATGTACTGCTTGGCACACTGGATGCCAAATGGAATATTGTTCGCGTAAGGAAATTGCTGGGCAATGTGCCAAGGGTACAAGATGGAGCGCCTAGACGCCAACACAACAAAACTTTGAAAATTTCGCAATAATGTATCTTCTTGTTTGTGGTTTATGAGGTCAGCAGGCGACAAGAGGGACTCTCTTGTCGGAAATTTTCAACTGCCATTTAGGTACATTTTTGTGAAGAAAGATTGCTTTCAAAGCATATAATTTTCCTTCAAAAATCTGAATAAAAAATCAAAAGTCTGTCTGCATTTAGCCACCTGTAGTATTTCCAATTCGGTTTTAGAATAGAGGTACCTATACAAATTTTCACGTCTTTTTATTAAAAAACACATTTCTAAAATTCATTATAGGTGTTGACAAATTAGTAAAGTCACTTAAACTACTATTTAATTATGTTGTTATATCTAATAGCTAAAGCTTATTTTAGAAACAAGATCTTCGATTAAAAGACATGAAACTTTGTTAACCTTTTTTCTGAAGCCAAATTGGAAAACCTTTATGAACATCATCATAAAGTGATTAATTTTGAAGATAACCGGATAATAGGTTGTTCGAAAAAGAATTTGTATTGAAGTATTCCCATGCATAAATCCATTTCAAAGTTACGATGATCACACAAAAATTGCATTCATTGAGTAGCCTAATCCTACAATTTTTCATAATTGAAAATCAACAACGATCTTTTATTTCATTTCAGGTTTACATCAGCGAGATATCCGTGCCTGACATCCGCGGCTGCCTCTCCGCCGTCCTCAAGATCGTCGGCCATCTTGGAGTTCTCTTCAGCTTTACCATCGGCGCCTACCTCGACTGGCAACAGCTTGCCCTTTGTATATCAGCTGCTCCTTTACTTCTCTTCTGTACTGTGCTTTATATACCAGAAACTCCGAGTTTCTTAGTTCTTGCGGGAAGAGACGAAGAGGCATACAAAAGTCTGCTTTGGTTGCGTGGACCGAATTCTGATGTCGATCAAGAACTAGCAACGATTAAAACTAATGTATTAGCTAGCAAGAACTTCAGTCAGCGGCAGAGTCAGATGTCTGGAAGTCAGTTGATTAATTCGTTGGACGTCAGGACGATGAATAGGTTGTTGGGACCTATTCTAGTGACATGTGGTTTGATGATGTTCCAAAGATTCTCAGGTGCTCACGCGTTCTCTTTTTACGCAGTGCCCATTTTCAGAAAGACTTTCGGAGGTATGAATCCTCACGGAGCTGCTATAGCGGTTTCTTTTGTACAATTGCTGGCGTCATGTTTATCAGGTTTGTTGATAGACACTGTTGGAAGATTACCTTTATTGATAGTAAGCTCTGTCTTAATGTCCATGGCTTTAGCCGGTTTTGGAAGCTATGCGTACTATGAAGAAGTCCATCGCAATCAGAGAATTCAGAACGTAATGTTCCACCAGACTGTCGGTCAGAATGACTGGATCCCTTTGCTTTGTGTGTTGGTGTTCACTATAGCATTCTCCCTGGGTATGAGTCCTATATCCTGGCTGCTGATCGGCGAGCTGTTTCCTCTTGAATACAGGGCTTTCGGAAGCGCAATGGCTACAGCTTTTAGCTACCTCTGCGCTTTTGTAGGGGTGAAAACCTTCGTGGACTTCCAACAAGCGTTAGGTCTCCATGGGGCGTTTTGGCTTTACGCATCCATAAGTGTCGGTGGGTTATGTTTTGTTGTGTGCTGTGTTCCAGAAACGAAAGGGAGGGATCTAGACGAAATGGACCCGAATTATGTCCGAAGTTTGTCACCTAAGAGGTAAGTCGGAATAGATAGGGGATTCGTGCTTACTTGTTACTTGGAATATAAAAGTAATTTAACTAGGATTTGAAAGCTTAGCGACGTGGTAAGGATAGAGTAGACAATTGGTCTTGTAATGGTTGAGTAGATATCCCTCCAGAATCTGGAAAGCAAAATCGAATAGAACGTAAGGATTTAGATATGAAAAACGTAGGTCTGACAAGTCAATTCTACCTATATGAAAAGATGAACACCAAAATGCTGGTTTTAAAATCTAGACGCTTCCAAGTAAGTACGATACCTAAATTTAGTATCCCAATATATAAATGTAGGAAAATATCGAATCCACCGCAAAGTTTTGGCTGTGCTTATTACAATTTTTTAATAAAATGAAGAGTTGCCACTTAATTTTATGGTGGTCTTCTTGTGTAGGGAATCTAGAGAAATAATAAATATCAAGTATATACTCGCATATCCAACCCATATCTTCGGACATTTCATTTGTAGCTTCGTGTTAGTCAGAAGATAACATTATATGTGAAAATATCCCAAATTGTTAAGGGAATTTTCATAATTAGTAATAAACTAATAGACGTCATATCAACGTTGGCTAGTAAAATCACACTAACTGCACATAATTGCATTTTGATATATTCTTCTTACTAGCATGAAGTTTCCAAAACGATATTTTAAATTTTAAGATTGCAGTGGTCCATTCTTTACCTCTCTAACTTAACTTCCCTAGAAATTCTTATTATAAGTAAATTAATAGAAAAAATATAATTATATTTCCTCCGATTAGTGAATGAATAATATCTTTCTGTAAAACTATCTATGGATTAATCTTTTATCGAGCTTTCCTACCTTTACTCTATGACAATAACTTTAAGACAATAATTATATTAAAATCTCTATTGTAATGTAATTTAGTCTAGAATCTGTTGAGCCCCTGAAATATATTCTATTCTCCATTAATTAGTCATGTTTTGCCTTAAATAAAGAAAATAAAACTGGTGTTACATGTAGGTAAACAAGCGAAAATCAATATAAATATTTTCTGGTCTTCAATTTTGTACTTATCAATTTCAGATTTCAGACTTTTGATTTTTGTCTGTTACGCCTTATAATAAAAGAAAAGAATTAAATTCAGTATTATCGTAAAATTTACAATATACATAAATTTGTAACTATACAAATTATTATTTTTATCTAGCGAAGTGTGCGTGCAAAGTTCATTTAAATTTGCTTTTAGAAGAGTATTCACCATAATCATTCATCAGTATACATCACTAACATCACCCATATTGCGAAACACTTTTTTATACAATTTAAAAATAAAATCCGTTAAATAATCGGATTTTAGATAACAGAAATCAATCAAATACAAATAAGTATTTTTATTTGCGTTAGTTAGTATAATATTTTGTGTTAAATTAGTTCTAAATACTTACATTATGGATTAAGGGGAACAAACAATATTGTGTTTGTTTTATATTATCATTTATCATCTACATATATTGTAAAAAAAGTACTTATGACAATACATTTTGTACCTAAGCGAAAATATGCATTATTTTGCAGTTATTTAGTAGCTATAATAAAAATAAGAAGACAATAAAATTAGCTTTACACCTTCAAAGCAGGAGGAAAAGAGTTGAAAGGATTTTAATAAACAGAAAATGAATGTAATATACCTACTTCGACCGATGTTTGAAAAGAAATGACCTCACCTCACTGTGCTTTGTTAACTAAAAGATCATTTTAAACGTTTGACATCCATCCAGATTTGAAGCGAATAAAATTTTACCTTGTATTATGTACCTACCTATGTTTATTCGTTTATTATATTATTTAAAAAAATAGAAGGCCTAAACCCCGCAATTATTGTAATACTCATAATTAAAAATATAAGATTAAATTGATAATTTGCAAAACTAGGTGAAAGTAGAAATGATTTTATTTGAAATTATTTAAACAGATTAAAATAAATTTAATAGACAAATTAATAGGTTGTGAATTTATACATTTTCTAGATTTTTATAATAATAAAAATATTAAAAGAATGATTAAAAAAGAATTAAATATAGTGTCGCTTTGTAAGTTCCCTTTGAATCTGCTTGCTTGCATATTTATTATTAGTATGTCAAGATATGAGAAGTCTGTTTATATCGTTGTTATATTCAAACAGATTTCTAATATTCAGAATATGATTGTAATAATAAAATAATATTTGATAATACTGTGTGAGTGTTACTGTTATAATATTATTTATACAACAAAACTTGTTGCGTTTTGGTTTTGAATTAGACTACAAAATTGCTGTGTGAATGACAAATTGTTTTTTTTTAAATAAATCAAATATTTTAAGGTCTAGGTATTTATTGTTTTAGTGTTTCTTTCAAGAACAATATACCAGATTTCCATCCACTGAGGTCAAAAATAGCTATTCAAATGTCTCCTTAAAAATATCTGTTCATTGCTTTAATTCGTCTTAAAAATACATTTTGACAATCGTTATATTTTTAATTCTAAAATTAAAAATATAACGATTGTCAAAATGTATTTCTCTTATTTATAAAGACACTTTTTTCGTTGACTAGTCATTTGTGTACTTGAGTAGGTTGAGTACTGATCTTAGCTGTTAAGGCTTAGCCTTTAGCTATTGTGCTGTGGTAGTAATGTGTGCCTGTTTCTATTCAAATTCTAGACTTAGGTAATATTATGTGAGCTAACAATAAAATAATCTATTATTTTATTAAATAAAAATGTAAGAGATTAAATTGCACTTTGAATTTTTGGCGTGTGTCGTGCATTTTTATTATTTATATAAATGGCAATGCGTTTGTGCATTTTAGGCAATTTAATTAAAACGTTTAAATATACACAATCATATTATTTAAGTTATTCTGAAAAATCGCATATTGTCTGAAAACGTGTTTTTATTAATCACGAAACTGATTAGATTATTATTTTTACCTTTCACGAAAAATCTCACGTTATAGATAATTAAGTTAGATAAGATAGAAGGCTTTAACTAGCTTAGTGTTTCCTAACAAGACTTTAGATTGTACAAAATAAATACAATTCAACTGAGTACCTATTAAAACTGTGTACCTACGTAAAATAAAAAGAAAATCTGTTTTTTTTATTATATTCAAACTCTGCATAAAACATAAATGCTTTATCTGAAATGTATTCAAAATTTAATATTATGAAAATGTGACAGAAGAAAATTATGACAATAAAAGTATCGTAATAAATTTAAATGACAATAAAATTTACTAACTCGATTCTTGTATTAATTATTTTATAAATTTAGGATCATGTTTCATGTAATTAATGCTGGAATGCCTAAATAATGTATTAAATTAGATTGATTTGTTAAATGTCGTTTTATTTTAATACCAACTTGAATAACATAATATTTAAGCAATGATCATCTTTACGAAATAATGCCTTAAATAAATAAAAATATAGTCACACTACTCAGCCATATATTTTTTAATGTGTAACTACTAACGCCATCTAGTTAATAATGCTGACACTAGCTAATGTAGCCGACCTTCCAAGAGTTCCAAGCAAAACTTAGTTACAAGAAATTTTAACAGATGGCACTGTAAACATTCAACTACTGTTCCATAGATGGCGCTATTTACTTTTTCTATGAGCAATATTTTACGTATATTATGAAGGGTTGTTTTCTCAATCCCTTGGGATAAAAATCAAGTGGTTGGACCCGATATGATGAACAAATTATACCCGACACGTGACCTAGGAGCTGATAAGAAACTAGTTATAATTTATTAGGGCGGATTGAAGGGGATTTAGTTTGATGTTTGAGGGACTGAAAATCATGCATGATTGATATTTTAGTGTTGAAATGTTGTTATTAAAGACACTTGTACTTGTTTCACTTAATAATTTAATCCTACCGGTTTTGCTAACTTATAGCATCATTATTCATTGTTGCACTTCGTTCGCTAAATATGAATGGTTTATTTAAAATATTTTATGTGTTGTGTATGATATGTATAAAATCCCTGATGATGCTATAAGTTAGCGAAACCGGTAGTATTAAATTATATTAAGTGAAACAAGTACAAGTGTTTTTAATAACAACATTATAAATATGGAGTTTCACCAATTGTATTAGTGTTGAAATGTTATTCGAAAAAAGAATAGTTTGATGAATTCAAGCAATCAAAGTATAGAAATGTAAACTCAATTTCTTTTCTTGGAATCACTACCTAGTGCCCACAGAGCAGATACTAGTGACCCATCATAATTAGTATAATTACCGTCGATAGTTAGATACCCATCTTACCGAACCTTTTCTTTTTATTAGACAACTTAATTATATTTGTACATTTTTTAAACTTCTACCTTGTGTACAATATTAAAGGATCTGAGATTTATAGTGCTATGCTGTTAAGTTTTTTAAGTATGTTTATAATCTATCATCGGGTCGACAGATTCGATACCCACTCGACAGGAAATGCAGCCGGCACATTCTATGTTTTTCTCTGGCTTCCAGGCCAGTATTTAAGACTATAATTATGTATAAATTATTTTACGTCACTCATTCATTTGCATAGCTTCTTGTTATTCTATGAATAACTTTGTCCTTGACCACTCTTAAACCTGCAAATCATGCTGATATACGTTATTTTTTCGACCTAGGACCATAATAACAACATTATATAATATAACTACACCTCATTTCGACCTTATAACTTTGTTATCAATTCATATCGGATCAGTCTGTTGTTGGTTGTTGATATGGATAGGCGAGTGTAGTTGATAAATTATTTATTAGTTTTAGTGAAGTTACGTGCTGATTTAAATTAAAAGGTAAGTAGATAGGAAGTTTTGTGTTTATTATTAGTTTTAGTTGAAAAAGATGAAGAATTTGTAAAGTTTAACAAAAGAAAAGATTAATTTTTATTGCTGACATTTGTTTTGATGTTTGTTTTATAAGTTTATAACATTAAATAGAGATAGACTACTCATAATTCTCATAAAAGTAATTCTCTTAGGCCCGTATTTATAATCAGCTCTCAAGAGTGACAGCGTGTTTGACTTCGGAAATGTCATTTCAGTACAATATGACCAGTCAAATCCATACATAATATTGCTCTCAATCTTGAGATCGCTTTATAATTACGAGCCCTATTCATTAAGTACTTAAAAAAATAGTTTTTGGTTAACTAAAGGTTTAAATGTTAAAATGCTATCGATTTGTAGAGCGCGCTACTTTACAAAATCTTGACTCAAAATTAACTTATATTAGTTAAGTCGTGATTTTTGCAACTACGAATAAATACCAATATCTCTGGATCAATGACCAAGCAATTATATTAGTCATTGCTATGGTTTATCAAAATTAATTATGTATATTGATATATTTCTCACTATAGTTATCTCAGTTCCGAAATCCGCTTATTACGTGGTCGAATGATAGCAAATTAAAACTGTTGATAATTATCAATGCATCACTTCAAATTCTTACATGCTGGGCTGGGAGCGAGAAAAAATATAGAATGTGCCAGCTGCATTTCCACCCGGGCATGCTGTAAAAACCAGCTAAGAGATCCGAGAGTTTCTGTATATTTCAATTGAGGCGATAAGCTGACAAACTGTCACTACAACAGTATACAAATCTATCTTAAAAAACCGGCGGAACGACCTTTGTTTAGGTTGTTTATGCTCTGCCTACCCCATTAGGGATAAAGGCGTGATTATATGTATGTATGTATCACTTCAAATTCATCCTTATCGTTAGGACAATTCACAGAGATTGTTACTCAAAACATGCCAGTCCTATTTAAAAAATTACACGATTCATCGGGTCGTATTGACATACGATAGAAAATCTGCCTCTGTGATCTAGAGGTCAGACCTTACGATCCGGAGGTCCTGGGTTTGATTCCCAGTTTGGTTAGGTCATTGCAGGAAAGAAAGATGATTCCGTGCATCGGAGAGCACGTAAAGCCCGCGGTACCGGTCGCTGTCTTTGATAGTTGTCCTGTTCAAACCATGTCCGACGCCTAATAGCTATGCTTCAGGCGGTTTGAAAACTCTGACACTAGGGTTCCACAGAATCCACTCGCTAAGAAGAAGAAGATAGAAGTTCTAACAGAAGTTTACCCACCAGATGGCGAAGTTACTCCTTATCTTCGCCTCCTTCGCAGCGGTTGTCTCCGTGGTGATCTACTTCTTGCTCCTCAGACCTGAACAGGCTCCAGAACTTGATCTTGAAGCCTGGTGGGGGCCGGACAGTCTCAAGACTAAACAGGATGACAGCGTCAGACCAATGAAGATTAAGTTTAAGAAGCCGGTAAGTGGAATGCAAGCAGACCCACAAAATTAGACGGCCTTATTACTAAGGTAGAAATTTCTACCAGGCTACCTTCGGGTCCCTTAATGTAGTACCCAGGAAGAGTAAAAACTGGTACGTTCTATGTATTTCTATCTATTCATGGTGGCTAAAGTATGGCTACTTCAAAGCTGGACTTGGAGCGAGAGAAAAACATAGAAAGTACCAGCTATATTTCCTCCCGGGCATGCTGTAAGAACCAGCAAAGAGATCAGAGGGTTTCTATATATTGCAATTTAGGTAGTGGGCTGACAACATGTCACTACAGAAATATACATCAAATATATCTTAAATAACCCTCAAAACTTTGTCAGACCTCTGTTTAGATCGTTTACGCTCTGCCTACCCCATTAGGGATAAAGGCGTGATTGTATGTATGTATGTGTGTAATCCTAGCCATTTCGTCCGACACGAAACAGTTTTATCCATCCCACTAGTGTTAAGGGCATTCTAGTGATTTGAAAATGGATCATGCTTACCATAATTTTATCAATTTATTGTATATTTAAACATACATACATACATACATACTATCACGCCTGTGTCCTTAATGGGTTAGGCAGAGCGTGAACAACCCAAACAAAGGTCGCTTCGCCACGTCTGACAAGTTTTGAGGGTTGTTTAAGATAAAACTGGATTTTATTTAAAAAGTGCAGGATACAACTTAATTGTTAGATATAGCCCCACAAAACTGTACATACAGTTTGATCTCGCTTAATTAGACATTACAATGTAAAAAAACTTATCATAAGATCCTAATTAGGATTTAAGACAGAAAATTTAAGAAGTGTTTCTTTAACATGCTTTTAAACCTCGGTTTTTTAATTTCAGATGTTTTTTACCATAATTTTGCTGTTGAACAAAAAAATCTTAGAGTGATGTTTCTAATATCTACTATTTTTTTTCATTCCAGATGATTGAGGACCTGAAGCAGTACCTTAAGAGCACCAGAAAGTTCGTGCCGCCTCTAGAGGGAGTTGGCTTCCAATATGGCTTCAACAGCAACAACATGGACTCTTGGCTCAAGTAAATAAACAGACGAGCCGTTAAATATACACATACATATTAGCAAGATTCTTCCATGTGGCTTGGAAGCGAGAGAGAAACATAGAATGTGCCAGCTGAATTTCCTCCCAGGTAAATGCTGTAAAAACCAGCTAAGGAATCCGAGGGTTTCTGTATATTGCAATTTAAATGATGGGCTGAGAACCTGTCACTACAGCAATATACAGATCTATTTTAAGCAACTCTCGAAAATTTACAGACGTGGCGGAACGACATTTGGGTCGTTAACGCTCTGCCTACCCTATTAGGAATACAGGCGTGATAGAACGTATGTCTGGTACCCATTGCCAAATTCATAATTGTAATTATATGACTAATTTAACTTTTATCAATTTAGTTTTAGTTTCCTTATTTTGATGATTGTTTTTAGTATGGACTGTTTTTAATTTATTTGTACAGGCAATAAAGATTTTTTCATTTCATTCTATCAAAATAAATCACATTGTTATAATCTTTATCTGATTTTTGCTTTCCGTACTACCTACGATATAAGTTATAACCTTAAACTTATCTTTTTTAAGGTATTGGGCTGAGGAGTATAATTTCGAAGAGCGGGAGAAATACTTCAATCAATTCGAGAGCTACAGGACTCTGATCCAGGGTTTGAGCATTCATTTCCTCCATGTGAAACCACAAGTGAGAATCCTATACTTAGCTGAGTTTTAGAAATTTCTGTTTCATGTCCGCAAATTCTACATAATTCTGCCCTTGAGGTGAGGGTTTATGTTAGCGACCCTCCATATTTTTTCATAGGTGTCAAGACCGTTTCTTCCATGCTGGCCTGGGAGTGAGAGAAAAACATAGAATGTGCCAGCTGAATTTCCTCCTGTGCATGCTGTAAAACCGGCTAAGTTTCAGTACATTGTAATTTAGTCGATGGGCTGACAACCTATCACTACAACAATATACCTACAAATATATCTTAAATAACCCTAGAAACTTTGTCAGGCGTGGCAAAACGACCTTTGTTTAGGTCGTTTGCGCTCTGCCGACCCCGTTAAAGGCATGATTATATGTATGTATGTATGTCAAGACCCTGTAAAATAAGACACCACTGCGTTTGGCAAACCTTATCTGCCAAGCATATTGAGGTGAGTATGGACAATATCCTCCCGATCAAGGAAGGCCAGGCATCAGGATTAACAGGCATCATCTGGGCGAGCTCGCTCCATCGTCGACTCTGTCACGGTTATCCCTGACCTAGTGTCTAAAATCAAGAGCAAACCCATTTCTAATGAAAAAAAGACCAATCATGTCCACCACACCAAGTGACGATAGCATATGACAAACTTTGCAGACAGCTCCCAAGTTCTTGGATTCAAATTAGTGCATCAAATTGATGTTCTAATTCTAGGTCAAAAATATCATGAATCTACTTTAAACTTCAGGTTCCAGCAGGAGTGGAAGTGGTCCCAGTGCTGCTGCTGCACGGCTGGCCTGGCTCGGTGCGGGAGTTCTACGAGTCGATCCCACTTCTGACATCCGTGGACAAGAGCAGGAACTACGCGCTGGAGGTCATCGTGCCCAGCTTGCCAGGGTATGGCTGGTCTGATGTGAGTTTCATTCAACTTCCTCCAAGGGCGTAGCTAGGATTCTGTTTAGAGAAGGGCAGCAGGGTTAAGATGAGCCTGACGTCAGGTATAATCTCAACCGTTTTGGTTGTGTCCGATTCAGTGTTTAAGACGATGAATCTACTACAAAAGCAACTTATTTTTGAAGCAGGCACAAACCAAAACAAAATTTCACCTCGTCTTTCTACTCGACAACCTTCCATCGAAAAACATTAAGGGTCGTATTTATACAGCGATCTGAAGATTAAAAGCAATCCTAAGCGTGGAATTGATCGTTTTGATCGGCGATTTGTATTAAAATGACATTTCTGATACGAGCTCAAACTAGCTGTCAGTCTTCATGTAATCATAACCATCAATAGAATTTCTGAATTTGAAAATACCTGACGGAATTAATCATATTTTTTAAATCTTCCAGGCAGCTGTCCGTCCAGGTCTCGGAGCAGCAGAAGTGGCCGTCGTGATGAGGAACCTGATGCACCGACTAGGATACAAACAGTTCTACGTCCAGGGTGGTGATTGGGGCTCCATCATTGGCAGCGCTATGTCCACTTTGTTTCCCAATGTAAGTCTACTATAAACAGTAAGACCACTAAGAGCGTTTTTCTAATCTTCGACGAACGACCCGATGAACCCTGGTAATTAGAAAGAAAGAAAGCATTTATTCGGTAACTTCCATAGTTATCAAAAATTAGACAACTTAAAACTAAATAGATGCCGAAAAGGTTCAGCTCAGCATATGCATGTTTTAATTAGCCTCTGACATAGTTCGTCGACCAATATCAGAGACAACGACGAGCCCTTCGAAGCACGTAATGAGGTCGTATGCTGTCGTGATGAGAATTTGATACATTGAATAGGATAAAAGGAGTTCTACGTCCAGGGTGGTGATTGGGGCTCCATCATTGGCAGTGATATGTCCACTCTGTTTCCCAATGTGAGTCTATTATAAACAGTAAGACCAGTAAGAGCGTTTTTTTAATATTCGACGAACGACCTGATGAACCCTAGTAATTTGCCTCTGACATGGTTTGTATAACGGCTACTATCAAAGACAGCAACGTGCCCTCCGAAGCACGGAAAGAGGAATTGGATAGATGGATATTTGGTCAAGCCGCTTAGAGTTTCTTTGTATGATCATTGATCACATATGTGTCTTTGATTCAAAGATGTTGTTGTAACTGCCGCCGTGGTCTAGTGTTCAGAGCCATGGGCTCACGATCCGGAGGTCTTGGGTTCGATTCCCAGGGGGGGGACAAAAATTTGATATTTGTCAATTTATCACTTTGTGAGGCTTTTCCCAGTTTAGTTAGGACGTTGCAGGGTAAATCACCTGATTGTCCGAAAAGAAATAGGATTCTTTGCTTCGGAAGGCACGTTAGTCCGTCAGTCCCGGTCGCTGTCTTTGGTAGTGGTCGTTTCTGAAACCATTTCAGACTCAGACTATCCCACGGAGTCAGCTACCCAATCTTTGGTAGGTTTTGTCCATGTCATGTCATAGTCCTAATAGCTGTGCTACTAGGCGTTTTGGAAACTCTGACACCAGGGTTCTTCGGTTCGTTATTGGACTCGAGAATCCACTCGCTAGGAAGAAGACGAATGAAGTTCTTGGAATAAAAGGTTAATGTCATATCATGTTCTTTTCAGGAAGTCCTCGGTTTCCACTCCAACGCTCTCTTCAACATTTCCCCATCAGCAACCGTGATGGAGTGGGTGTACTCCCTATGGCCGACGCTATTCATGGAACCACAACTGGTGGATAGACTGTACCCTCTGATGAATACGTACAAAGAGCTCATTGAGGAGATGGGGTATATGCACATTCAGGCTACCAAGCCTGATACAGTTGGTAAGATATCTTATGTTCCGAATAAAATAGTTAGATATTTAGTTATTTATTTAAATTTGTTTTTTGTATCTTTAGATTGGTCTTCTATGTTGCCCTGGGAGCGAAAGAAAAACATACAACGTGCCAGCTGCATATCCTACAAATCTATCTTAAGTAACCCTCAAATCTTTGTCAGACGTGGCGGAACGTTCTTTGTTTGGATCGTATGCGCTCTGCCTACCCCTTTAGGGATTAAGGCGTAATTATTTGTATGTTTTAGTTGTATGTGCTATCGTACAGTATCCAATATCTATGATAATTTCTGAATAATGACATGAATGTGACAACATTTGATTAGAATATTTTTCTTGTTAACATACATACATATAATCACGCCTTTATCCCTAATCGGGTAGGCAGAGCGTAAAAGCCCTAAACATAGGTCGTTCCGCCACGTCTGACAAAGTTTTGAGGGTATTTAAGATAGATTTGTAGGTATATTGCTGTATTGACAGGTTGTCAGGCCATCCCTAAATTACAATATACTGAAACCCTCGGATCCCTTAGCTGGTTTTTACAGCATGCCCGGGACGAAATACAGCTGGCACATTCTATGTTTTTCTCTCGCTCCCAGGCCAGCATTGAAGAAAAATGTGACATATACATACATACATACATATAATCACGCCTTTATCCCTAATCGGGTAGGCAGAGCGTAAACGACCTAAACATAGGTCGTTCCGCCACGTCTGACAAAGTTTTGAGGGTATTTAAGATAGATTTGTAGGTATATTGCTGTAGTGACAGGTTGTCAGCCCATCGCCTAAATTACAATATACTGAAACTCTCGGATCCCTTAGCTGGTTTTTACAGCATGCCCGGAACGAAATACAGCTGGCATATTCTATGTTTTTCTCTCGCTCCCAGGCCAGCTTTGAAGAAAAATGTGATATATTATACTCGTAAATATCAATAATACTTCTCACAGGATCATAAACTCTCAAAAGATACAATACAAATACAAAATACAAATACAAAATTCTTTATTTAAATAAATTATAATTCACTTACCAACTAAGGGATGGAGTCTCCCAGTAAGCAAACATTTGCCTGTGTTGGGAGGCACCGCTCTTCCTTAACTAATAATATTTAATACTGTAATCAAACTATTTACAAAATATTCCTTTCTTTAAAAACATTCTTTTCCATCAGGAGTGGCTCTATCAGACTCTCCAGCCGGTCTCCTAGCCTACATCCTGGAGAAATTCTCCACCTGGACTGACAAATCCCTCAAGTCTACCCAGGACGGTGGACTGACCAGACACTTCTCTAAGGAACAGCTGATCGACAACCTCATGGTCTACTGGAGTACTCAGTCCATTACGACTTCCATGAGACTGTATGCTGAGAGCTTTAACAAGAGGCATTTGGGATTGAAGCTTGACAGGTAAATATTTTGGCATAGTGCTATTCTCATAGAGGTACTATTCTTCCATGCTGGACTGGGAGCTAGAGAAAAACATAGAATATGCCAGCTGCATTTCCACCCGGGCATGCTGTAAAAATCAGCTAAGGGTTCCAAGGGTTTCGGTATATTACAATTTAGGCGATGGGCTGACTTCCTGTCATGTCACTACAGCAATATCTATCATAGACAACCCTCAAAACTGTGACTTTTTTCAGGTCGTTTAACCCCATTAGGGATAAAGGCGTGATTATATGAATGTATTCTTTGAAAGCTACACAAGTTTGTTTGATTCGACGAAAGATCCGGTGACCATAAATATCACAGTTTTCAAACCGCTTTGCCTCTGACTTGATTTATGTGACGTTCACTATCAAAGACAAACGACCAAAATTGGCTCCATAGTACCTACACACGGAAAGCGAAATGTTAGCATACATTATCCTAAACAAACTGGGGAAATATCTCAGAAATTAAAAAATAACTACTTATTATAAATTTTGATTAGAGCTCCATTGAAATCGAACCCACGAACTCCGGATTGAGGGCTCATGGCTCAGACCATTTAGACAATAGACAATAGAGGCAGTTAAAGTGATCATCAATTCATTTCAATTTATTTGACATACATGTACATTTTTACATAAAGATCTTAAAAAATACATATTTAGGCATTGTACATGCACCCTTTTATAGGGCGTTGCAAAGGTGTCATGCTTGGTATTTAATACATTAATACATACATACATACATACATAAATCACGCCTTTATCCCTTACGGGGTAGGCAGAGCGTTTAACGCCTCGTAAAAGGCGCTTTCGTTCCACGTCTGACGAAAATTGAGGGCAATTTTAGATTGTAATATGTATTGCTATAGTGACAGGTTGTCAGCCCATCGCCTAAATTACAATACACTGTAACCCTCGAGTCCCTTTTGCTGACTTCAACAGCATGCTCGGGAGGAAGGGCAGCTGGAACATTCTATGTTTTTCTATCTCTCCCAGTCCAGCATGGAAGAAATTAATAATTTAATTAATATTTATAGGCAATTCACAATATCTAATTAGAATATGTAGTTAAAGTTGATAATTTACAATAAAATCTAGTAGTTCAATTAACAACACTAATAATATAATATGTAATATTTTTGGATCATTTTAAAATAAAAATCCAAAACAATAAAAAGAATTCTTGAAAAAATTGAGATATCGCGCTATAGCTTGTACATACATACAATCACGCCTATACCCCTTATGGGGTAGGCAGAGCTTAAACGACCTACAAAAAGGTCGTTCCGCCACGTGTGACAAAGTTTTGAGGGTTATTTAAGGTAGATTTGTACATTGCTGTGGCTTGTCATTCTTCTTCTTCTTCTTTCGAATGGGTATCGAGTCTATCGACCCGCTGAACCCTGGTGTCAGAGTTTTTAAACCCCCTAGTAGCACAACTATCAGGCCTCTGACATGGTTTGAGTAACGACCACTATCAAAGACAGCGACCGGGACCGACGGCTTAACGTGCCCTCCGAAGCACGAAATCTTTTTTTCTTTTCGGACAATTAGGTGATTCAGCCTGCAATGTCCTAACCAAACTGGGGAAAAATACACAAAGTGATAAATTCTCAAATATCAACTTTGTGTTTCCCCCCTGGGAATCGAACCCAGGACCTCCGGATCGGGAGTCCAAGGCACTAGCCACTAGACCACGGAGGCAGGCTTGTCATTGTAAAATTCATTTGTCGAGTAGTAACACTTAGTCAATAGGAAACAATTTAAGCTGCTTGTAAAAGGATTTGTCATTTTTATCCTCAATCATCAATTACAATGTTCTATTGCAGCATCCCAACGTCGGTACCGACTTGGGGCATCCAGGCCAAATACGAGATAGCCTACCAGCCCCCCTCCATCCTACGTCTGAAGTTCCCCAATCTTCTGGGCACCACAGTTTTAGAGGAAGGCGGTCATTTCTTCGCGTTCCAGCTGCCGAAGGTGTTCGCTGGAGACGTGGTGAAGGCCATTGGGACTTTCAGAGACTGGCGCAGAATTAACTCTAAGGCAAAGTAGATGATTAAGTTGTAAATTTTTATTTTATTTATTATTCATAATAATAAAGTTGTTTATCGTTATTGTGTGTTTTATTAATGTTTGTTTTTTACATATAATCACGCCCTCGTCCTCAATGGGGTAGGCAGTGCGTAAACGACCTAAACTAAGTATTTTTTTTAATGGACCTATTTTCACCATACTATGTAGTACTATTATATATTCTGTGACCATACTACAAACTGTATATACATAATGCGTCACCGGACTAAATTCACGTCTAACAAAGTTTTGAGGGTTATATAAGATAGATTTGCAGGTATATTGCTGTAGTGACAGGTTGTCTGTCAGCCCATCGCCTACATTACAGTATAGTAAATATAATTTTTTTTCTTATCGTAATTTAATAATAATTTCTCATGTCATGATGGTAGGCATAGGTATTAGAAACAGCAAGTCATACAAAACATTATTTTTTAAATATAGAACCAGTTTTAAGAAGGCGCAAGTCATTCAAAACAATTATAATGATTATGAATATTATGAACAAAATCGACTATGTACCTTCTTATATTTTATTTTAGCTTCATCTGGCGTCTAGACAAAACACGTTGCTGACTCTATTAGAACGATGCTATTATGATTGCTAGTCTGTAACTTTCACTTATTTCAACACAAGTGAGTTTGAACTAGTCGACCATTTTACTTGTCCTTCAGACATCTCTGTAAAAAGTTAGAAATCTAATGAAGGAACTGGAACCACAATAAAAGACAAAAAGAACTAAAAGGCAGAAAAAAATACAAAAAATACAGACTGTTTCCGCCCGGGATCGAACCGGGGGCCTTGTGCGTGTGAAGCACACGTGATAACCGCTACACTACGGAAACTTGAAGACAAGCGACGAAATTTTGTATCACCTTACGCTAGCTCTATGTACCCGATACCCGATAGAAGTATTCGTGGGAATAATAAAATCACGCGTCCATTAATTCCCTAGTATATAGAATTATAGAGTTACTATCACAGATAACAGGGTAGGCAGGAAATTGAACTATGATCGTTTTTAACCGATCTTCAAGGGTTTCTGTATTTGACCGAGTATTTTTAATTTCCTGGTGTCCAGCCATACTTCTGTTATCTGTGGTTACTATTGCCTACAATCCATTTACTCTTAAGTGATGCATGAAAAGCCATTTATCGGGACGGTAGTGTTCTCAAAGTAGGTATTTCTACATTTAAGCTAGACTGGGAGCGAGAGAAAAACATAGAATGTACCAGCTGCATTTTCTCCCGGACATGTAAAAACCAGCTAAGGGATCCGAGGTTTTCTCTATATTGCAATTCAGGCGATAAGCTGACAACCTGTCACTGCAGCAATATACCTACAAATCTATTTTAAATAACCCTCAAAATTTTGTATAACGAAAATTTTGGCAGAACGACGTTTATCTAGTATTATATTATCTGTGCCTTTGTTTAGGTCATTTACACTCTGCCTACCCCATTATGGATAAAGGCGTGATTGTATGTATGTATTTCTACATGAACACTAACTTACAATGTGGGCAATAGGGGGCAATTCGTATGCGCACAAAATAATTAAATCATGGCTAAAATCGTTCTGTCATGAGTCATGAGAGAATAGAAAGGGACGGCAACAAATTTTAGTCAAGATTGTAAAATATTTAGGTAAACTTTTTTATTATCTAATCAGCTGATAAATTTAATACAATTGTCAACTTAACACTAAAACTAATACTCATTATAAAATTAGGCGTCAAAAACAGTTATAAAATGTCACAATAAATTAATCACAAAGTCAAACTTAAATACTAACACCTAATCAATCGAAAAAACCGCCCCGAATCGTACCTGGTGGTACGACCCATCACACTAGCAGCGTTCCCTCGTTGAATAGCCAACGAGATGTGCTGTACCAGATACGACTCGGCGCGGGGGTCAGAACGGTTTAACATACATACATACATATAATCACGCCTTTATCCCTAATGGGGTAGGCAGAGCGTAAACGACCTAAAAAAAATCGTTTCGCCACGTCTGACAAAGTTTTAAGCGTTTTTTTAGATAGATTTGTACGTATCTTGCTGTAGTGATAGGTTGTCAGCCCATCGCCTAAATTACACTATACTAAAACCCTCAGATCCCTTAGCTGGTTTTTACAGCATGCTCGGGAGGAAATGCAGCTGGCACATTCTATGTTTTTCTCTCACTCCCAGGCCAGCATGGAAGTAACGGTTTAACAGCTGATATATTAGATTGAGAAGTATTTTTTTTCTGATTTCTAAGCATGGATCCTCCTTGAATGAACGCAGTATTTGTCCTAACACGAAGTAAGTATATCATCTCCCTAACCTTATCCCGTATCTCACGAACTGTTTGATTGAACGAGGCTACTGGTTTTTACACAGAGCGACTGCCATCTGACCTCCGCAACCTAGAAGGGAAACCAGACCCAATCCTAGATAAGGTCGGAGTGTTCAAGCTGCCAATGCTTAGCAATGACCTCTGACAAGGCTTAACGACTAATATCTACGGTATTAAACTATATTAACCGAGACCAACGGATTAACGTGCCTTCCGAAGCACGGAAAAAGCGCCGAAACGTACATAAAATATTCGAATACCGAAAAACACATTGGTACGTGGTGGAACTCGAACCACGACCTCCCCGGCGAGGCAGCGGCCCTATCCACTAAAGTATTTCCAATTCGGTTTTAGAATAAAGGTAAATAAAGTTTAATTTATTTTTATTCAAAAACACTTCTCCAAAATAAATGATACGTGTTGGCAAATTTGCTAAGTTACTAAAACTACTATTTAATTATGTTGTTATATACAGGTTGTTTGGAAGGGAGCTGTACATACGCCTAGGGTAGAAACTAGGGATAGTCTGCTACCTACCCCCGCCCATTATATTGACCTTGGCCTCAAGGTTTTTTTTAAATTTATTTTTATTTTTTATTTGACTTTTTTGTGATTTTTTTACTAAAACTACCTGTAACTCAAAATCTATCCATGGGACCGGTTTGCTAATGGTCTTGTTTTAATCGTTAGAGTCTTAGGGTCCTGCAAAAAAATATTTTACACCAGAAAATTGTGGAGAAGAAAAGTTATGGGGCCTGAAGTACCGTAGTAAGGTAAAGAAATAATTTTAAGGGCAACTTTCTATGGGGTTTAAAAAAAAACTAACAGGGTTGGAGGTCTTCTGATTTTTTCAAAACATTCTCAGTCCATGCCCTTTCTGACGATATGCTAAAAGTGTAATTATCACTTTTAGTTTTAAAGTTATTAATTAATTTCCGCAACTTTAAGCAAAAATTTCAACTAATGAAAATTAAATGTGTTCGTATTATATAATAGCTAAAACTTATTTTAGAAACAGGATCTTCGATTAAAAGATGAAACTTTGTTTACCTTTTTTTCTAAAACTGAGTTGGAAATACTATACATCACCCTGTATAATTACCACAAAATGGTTTTGATAACTATGACATATCACACCATTAATCCTTGTGGAAAATGGTAAAAATGACCTCTTTCGAAATGAATTTAAAATCATTTAGTCTTTCGACATGAAAAAGAGTTTAAATAATGAGAGTATGATTCTTGGGTAAAAGCAAAAACGTGTTAAATTGAGATATCTACTTTACTAACTAAAAAAACTATTATGGTTCGATATAAAGAGAGAATTCATTTTGCTTTTATAATAGTTTGTCTGGAAACTGAGAAAAGCAAAGTTATAAAAAGAACTACAGATTCGAAAGAAAAGAAAAAGAGGAAAATGAAAGAAAGATTCAAAATATTGATTATGACAGCTGTTGTCTTCAATCAAATAATGAGAAGTAATGCAGAGATACTAGACATGATATCTAAGAAAGACACATATGAAAGCACTAATGAAAATGATGATTATCTGGTTGATTGTATAATAGATATTATAAATAAAGAGCACCTAAGCAAATCTTCAGTCATGTTTGTTGGAGACACTGAAATTGAAGAAAATAGTCAGATGATAACTAGATTAGTCAATAAATATATACCGGTGATCATTACAGAAAATTTGAATGACACAAACAAAATCGATTTGAATGATAATAATGTTTATGCAGTTTTTATTTTCGAAACCTGTGAATCATTAACCAATTTTGATTATGATTTGATAAAACGGTATGATATGAGATATTTGATGATCATATCCTTTCAAGATGACTGCATACAAAACTGGATTAAAATTGGATCTCTGGTAAATCAATATGATGTAATATTCATTATCAAAGAAGTGAATGATTATAACTTATTTACTTTTATGCCTGAAGTAGATAATGTCACCTGTGAAATTAAAAAAGAAACGCAACCAGTCAATATAAATAAATGTGTCAATGGTCACTTGGAAGGAAAGTCAATTTTCCCAGCTAAAGGTTATTCCGATTTAAAAGGATGTAAACTACGAATTGGAATAGCATCTTTGTTCCCGTTTGCAACTATTAAAAACAAAGATTCCTACAAAGACAATGATCCTATTTCGGAAGTGACAGGATCTGATGTAGCTATAGTGAATATCATAGCAGAATACTTAAGTGCTAGTCTTGACTACCGGTTCATATTCCGTAGTGAAGAAAACCCTTACGTATACACGGAATTTATTAAACTAGTTTTGAATGGAAGTCTAGATGCCTTAGCTGGCGGATTGTATAGAATTTATGGCGATGTGGTTGACTATTCCGGGATATATCAGAGACAAGGTGTTATATGGGTGTACACAGCGGAAAGAGAACTCCGATCTTGGACCAATTTCATTTCTAAATTAGATGGCGTTTATGTGTTCTTCTTGTTTTATATTTTCTATTGTATTATCTGGAGTTTCATTCGTTATTTCGATGGTAGCGCAGTTTCTGTAAGCAGAACAATTTTACACGCTTGGGGCGCTCTTATAGGAGCTTCATCGTTGCAATACGCGATGTCTTTCAAACAGCGTGTAATCAATTTATTTTATTTGTTCTTGTGCTTTTTTTTGTCAAGTTATATTAGCATCCAAATGTTTTCATTTCTAACCATAAATCGACCTCCAGAAATGTTTCGTACGATTGAGGACGTCTACGAATCTGGAAGAACTGCGTATCTTAAATCTTCGACTAAATACTTCATGCAAGATCCTAAATATTTGGCTTTCGCTAATAAATCAGAAGATTGCGACGATTTCGTAGATTGCGAAAAAAAAACTTTATCCAACAAGGGATTGACAGTTGTAATAGATGGTATTTTCTATCCGTTCCAACTCGCCACATCAGTGGACAATGAAGCCCGTATATTGAGAACTACAGAAAAGATACTCACAGTGTACCACGAAATGATAATCCGGAAAGGTCATCCCATAGCAATGAATTTTCAAAAGGTTATCATCAGATTGTTTGAACATGGCTTATGTGAAAAACTGTACCTGGATGCTATTGGTCTATCAGTGGTGGCTCGTGCACAAGCTGCGAATGAGAACATGATGCACAACAGTTACGCTTGTGAAACTGGTTGCAGTATCACTTTGTCTCAAGTCGCAGGAACATTCTATATTTGGATCTTCGGGTGTATTGTGTCTTGTTGTTTTTTGGTTATTGAGCTACTGATGAAGAGACAGCATAAAGTGTCTACAGAGTACGTTATTGAATAATTAATTAGTTACATATCACCACTTTTTTATTCTATGTATATGAATACCTATTGTAACTATTTAAAAGTTTCATATAATATGAAAGAAAGAAAATAATATATTAGTTTCTGACAGGACTCGAACCTGTGTTTCTGGAATGCCGGTCTGGAAAGTAGTTCAGTTGGTAGAGTGATGGACCGGCATTCCGGAGACACAGGTTCGAGTCGTGCCAGAAACGTATTTATTACTTTCTTTTTTTTTCATATTATTTGGAATAAGAATAGCATTGTAAGTGCTAAAAATCCTCAAAGTGTATTTAAATGTTCTTTATTCATAATAATATATTGCACATTGTATTTTAGATTAAATTTGTGTGAATTAAAAAAAGCTTGTCAAAAAAATATTTTCATAGTACCGGACCTTAACTACTATAATAAATTAATAATAACTAGCGACCCGCCCCGGCTTCGCACGGAAACCGCATCAAATCCGTTGCGTAGTTTTAAAGATTAATGCAAACAGAGGGATATAGGGACAGAAAAAGCGACTTTGTTTTATACTATGTAGTGATAAACCTATGAGCATCCAAGCAAAATAGTCAATGTTTTTACATCCCAAAAAGGCAACCAGGAGCCAAATTTTTCCCAAAATTCCAAATTGTATGGAAATCGCATGCGAATGTCACTCTTCTTATAGGAATTTCGATTTAAAACTACGGCTCCTGTTCAAGATAAAGTCAACAAAAATCTAAAGCAAAAACTAAAAAAAAACGTTTAAAATACTGCAATTAAGTGAAATTCGCTAAACTTCAGAATCGCCAATTATCTTAAATAGGATTTACCGGTTACTTCCATAATTATTATTGATTAAACAACTGTTAAGAATCCAGTAAATGTTCTTCATCGCTTTGTTACAAATCCTCTGTGTTTTATTGCACTCGTTTCTACGAATGAGGAATTGTTTTTTTCCTTTGATTTTTAAAATAACTTAAATTGAGAGCATACAGATTCCAGATACTATTTTTACGAATCGTTTAGGACACAATTAAACTTTAAGGAGTATATTTCTCAGATTTGGTAAGTACATATGTATTACATTATACACGGCGTGTAAGGGACAGCGTCCCGCTCACTGATACGGGTAGCTCAGTCAACGAAGATGCAACTATCAGCAGGGATTTAAAAAAAATATACTTTTCCATACAAATTTTCTGATCAATGTGGTCATTAGCCAGCCCACTAATTCAAATTTTATTTTCCTGTACCCTAAGGTTGCCTGGAAGAAATTTCTGCTTAGCAATAAGGCCGCCTATTTGTACTACTATTTGTTTAATTTAAATTAATTTTCTCTTGTGTCCATTCTGTGCAATAAAGCATATTCTAATCATATCTTATCTTATCATTTTGTATGAGAAGGTCAAATATTTTTTCATCTCCTGATTGAATTTCCTGGTGAAAGATGTTCAGTTTCCTTGACTGAGCAACCCATTTCAGTATGCGGGACGCTGTCCCTTACACCCGGTATTAAATATCGATGATTTTTGGAATGTACAATTTAATTCCTTCGTAGAGACTACGCATTTATTCATAATTTTTAAAAGATCTAGTTAACAAACAGATATGCCTATTACCTACCAACCAAAATCGGCTTCAAAATCTGTTTCGCGTGCCTACAATAACATCATCCACATAGTTAAAATATTTTCAGAAAATGCACTACCTATCCCTCGTTGTCATAGCCTACGCTGCAACTGTTGAAGGGTTTCTAGACTTCAACCGATCAGTGAACTTCACCTGCAGTCTTGAGAACCTGCCATGTTTAGACCAAGAGGAGTGGTGGGGACCTCATCACTTGAAAGGTCATCAGAATACCAGCATCAGGCCTTTCAAGATTGTATTTGATGAAAAAGTAAGTAGATTTCTTAGTCATCATAATCCGACTGATATAACTTACATACATACACGTATAATCACGATTTTATGCCTAATGGGATAGGCAGAGCGTAAACTATCTAAACAAAGGTCGTTCCGCCACGTCTGACAAAGTTTTGAGGGTTATTTAAGATAGATTTGTAGGTACATTGCTTAGTGACAGGATATCAGCCCATTACAATATACTGAAACCCTCGGATCCCAGGCTAGCATGGATATGGATATGGAGTGATATAACTTTATGCCATTCAAATAGAACCTGAGTTATTAAAGAATCTATTGAGGTCGACAGAAGGTTTCCTTCTTCAGACATCATTTCAGCAGTCATATCCTATTCTGTACGATTGTCTTACAGTCACCCATATTTTCATAGATCATCCTCTCAATACCTACATACATATAATCACGTCTTTATCCCTAACGGGGTAGGCAGAGCGTAAACTACCTAAATAAAAGGTCGTTCCGCCACGTCTAACAAAGTTTTAAGGGTTATTAACATAGATTTGTAGGTATATTGCTGTAGTGCCAGATTGTCAGCCCATCGCCTAAATTACAATATACCGAAATCCTCGGGTCCCTTAGCTGGTTTTTACAGCATGCCCGGGAGGAAATGCAGCTGGCACATACTATGTTTATCTCTCGCTTCCATTCCAGCATGAAAGAATACCTAAAGATCTAAATTTCTATTTTCCAGATGATCGACGACCTTCGTCTACGGCTTGAGTACCATCGTCCCTTCATCCCTCCCCTCGAAGGCGTCAGTTTCCAATACGGTTTCAACACCAGAATCCTTGAAGATCTGGTCAGGTACTGGGCTGAAGAATACCCTTTTAAGAGACGAGAGAAGTTTTTGAATAAATATCCCATGTTCAAAACCAATATACAAGGACTGGATATACACTTTCTTTGGGTTAAACCTAAGGTTAGTAAAAACTATAAGTAATCTGAAAATATGGCTTTTAAGAATACATACATATAATAACGCCTTTATCTCTAATGGGGTAAGCAGAGCGTAAAGGTCCTAAACGAAGTTCGTTCCGCCACGTCTGACAAAGTTTTGAGGGTTATTTAAGATAGATTTGTAGGTATATTTCTGTAGTGAGCAATAGTTTGTCAGCCCATCGCTTAAATTACAATATACTAAAACCCTCGGATCCCTTAGCTGGTTTTTACAGCACCATGCCCGAGAGGAAATTCAGCTGGTACATTCAATGTTTTTCTCTCGCTCCCAGTCCAGCATGAAAGAATAGGTACCTAAATTTATATTTTTGAGGAGTTCATTGTCTTTTGTGATCAGTGTTCAGCTATTCTGGGTACTGCAATCTGCAATATTAACTACGTCAGCAGCAACAGTCCACTGCTGGATACGGACCTCCTCCGTCGCAATATTGTCATACTTATATCCGTCACAATATGTCATATTTGCCTTTCCCTGGGCCCTGGATATACCCATTCCTCTGCTATACATACATATAATCATGCCTTTATACCCCATGGGGTAGGTAAAGCGTAAAGGACCTAAACAAAGATCGATCCGCCACGTATGACAAAGTTATGAGGGTTATTTAAGATAGATTTTTAGTCACAGGTTGTCAGTCCATCGACTAAATTGCAATATACTAAAACCCTCAGATCCCTTAGCTGGTTTTTACAGCATACCTAGGAGGAAATGCAGCTGGCACATTCTATGTTTATCCCACGCTCCCAGGCCAGCATGGAATAATTCCTCAGCTATTTAGATTCTATCTTATCTTTACTAAACTTTCTAGGCTACCTCCAAAAAGAAGACGGTACCCCTACTCCTCATGCATGGCTGGCCAGGATCAGTTCGAGAGTTCTACGAAGCCATACCACTTCTGACTGCTGAGGAGAAGAATAGGGATTTCGTGCTGGAGCTTATTGTACCCAGTCTACCAGGGTTTGGGTATTCTGATGTGAGTTTATCGGTTTGGTTTTTAAGATACATACATAATGTCGCGCCTCTATTCCGTAAAGGGATAGGCAGAAATGCCAGGTGTAATCGACAGCGTCCCGCAAACTGATAATGGTTGCTCAGCGAACGATACTGAATAATTAGGGGGTCAAAGCTGTCCGCGTCCGTAGGCGAGGCCCTTTTCTGGGCCTCTTACTCGAGTTTCCCTACACGTGGCCCCTGGGCAGTGCAAAATGGACAGCACTCTCTCCGGTGGTAGGCTTCGGCCGCGGCTGGTTACCACCCTCCTAACTAAATAATGTCGCCAAGCGGTACCGCCGTGTTCCGACATGTAGTAAGGAGAAGCCAGTATGGAGGTTGGGTCTGTACAGTAGTACCGCGGCATATAGCAGGTCGGAGTGGCTGATTGTTGCGACAACGAGTGGCTGGTTCTGGAGGCTAGCGGGATCCGAAGCACGGTGCACCGCTGGCCGACCGTAGGAAGTTGAGGGCCCAAGTAGCGGGAAAGCCACCCGCGAAAGGCTGCCCTGCCACCTCACGAAAAATCCCGGGATGCTCCACCTTGCCGGTTGGCGACCGGATGGGAGGACCAGGTGGCAATCCCCGGGGGGGTTCGGGCGTCCCCGCGGTCTCCAAGCCAGCTATCTTTGCGTGTGGCTGCAATCAGCTCATTTTCTAAGCTTATTGCAACGCGGTACCTCGTACAACTGCCTTCCTCCTGCCTATTCACTTTTTCCCCACATCACCAATTATGAAAACACACAAAAAACGGAAAATGGTTAAACAGCGGTTGCACGTCCTCCCACTTAAAGTGCACCTCTCAAATATTCGAGGCTTGCACTTAAATCTCAACCCCGTCCATCACCATCTTGAGACTGAAAAACCGCATCTGCTGTTCCTCACTGAGACGCAGATCAATTGTCCGGCTGACGCGGCGTACCTCAGCTATCCCGGCTACACACTAGAACACAGGTTTCTACCTCGTGCCGGAGTCTGTGTGTACGCTCGCGATGACATTTGCATCAAGCGTCTCAAGAACCTTGAGGCACCAAGTTTTTCCGTATTGTGGGTACTGGTCGATACTGGTGTAGCTCAAATTGTGTATGCTTGCGTCTATCGCTCGCATAGTGGAGACACGGAGACAACCAAACTGTTTGAACACCTCAGTGAAGGTGCTGATGAAGCTCTGCAGAGATACCCGGCAGCGCAGCTAGTCATCCTGGGGGATTTCAACGCTCATCATAAAGAGTGGTTGTTCCCATACCTAGTGACCGATCATGCTGGGCGAGAGGCGCGCAAATTTGCATTGTCGCTAAATCTCTCCCAGCTTGTCAGCTGTGCAACAAGGGTCCCGGATATTGAGTCTCATACAGCCAACTGCTTAGACCTTCTGCTGACTACCGATCCAGACCGATACTCTGTGTCTGTTTCTGCCCCATTGGGCACCTCAGATCACTGTCTGGTGAAATCTGTATCAGTGTATTCACCACCCGATCAGGGCCCTTGTGGTAAAAGACGGGTGTGGCGATACAGGTCAGCAGAATGGGATGAGATGCGCCACTTCTTTGCTTCGTATCCTTGGCAGGACTGTTTTTCTTCAGGCGAATCGTCGAGCTGCGCGGATGCTATTACAGAAGTCATACGTCAGGGTATGGAGTATTTCATACCGTTCTCTGATATTCCTACCGGTAGCAAAGCTCGCCCGTGGTTTAATGCTGACTGTAACTGCGCGGAATCGCAGAAACAGTCGGCATTCCTTGCTTGGGCTGATGCTCGTGCACGCAAAGCTCCGAATACTCGCGATCTGAAGAAAAACTATAACAAAGCCACCAAGTTAAGCAAAAAGGAATTACGCAGGGCTCGATTCGCCCACATAGGCCGAGTAGGCGCTAAGCTTGCTTCCTATCCGGCTGGCAGTAAAGCATTCTGGTCGCTTGCGAAAGCAGTGGAAACCAATTTCTGCCAGCCATCTTTACCGCCTCTGCAGAGACCTGATGGGTCGCTTGCTCATACTGCGGAGGAGAAAGCCAATCTTTTTGCCTCCTATTTTGCGGAAAGTTCGCGTCTTGATGCCGCAGGTAAAATACCACCCCCGTTACCTCGTGTCGACTGCTCTATGGCAGCCGTACGCATCCGGCAAAAAGAGGTCCTTAAAACCATGCGAAATCTAGACGTGAATAAAGCAAGTGGCCCTGACGGTATCCCTGCAATCGTCCTGCGTAACTGTGCGCCTGAGTTGTCTCCGGTGTTGACACGCCTGTACCGCCTCTCACTTGAGACTGGTGTTGTCCCCAAATCGTGGAAGCTTGCAAATGTGCAACCTGTACCCAAAAAAGGTAGTCGAGCAGACCCTGCCAACTATAGACCCATATCGGTAACCTCTATACTCTGCAAGATTATGGAGCGTGTACTGAATAATCGGCTCCTGGCATACCTTGAGGATAATGATCTCCTTAACGATCGCCAATACGGCTTCCGCCGAGGGCGATCGACGGGGGACCTCCTCGTGCATGCCACTCACTTATGGAGCGAGGCTATCGAGAGACATGGTGAAGCACTTGCCGTGTCTCTGGATATCTCCAAGGCCTTTGACAGGGTCTGGCACGCTAGCCTTACTGGCAAGCTTCCCGCCTACGGGTTACCTGCTGGCCTTTGCAACTGGATTTCGGACTTCTTGAGTGAACGATCCATACAAGTGGTCTTAGAAGGCTGCTCCTCCGGACAACAGGGTATTGATGCCGGAGTTCCTCAAGGTTCTGTCCTGTCTGCAACCTTATTCCTGCTGCATATCAACGACATGTTGACACCCGATACCTTTGGGTACGCTGATGACAGCACGGTTGTTGACAGATATCTGTCCAGTGCAAGGGCCAACAGTGAAACAATCCAGTCTTGTCGGGAGTCCATAGTGGATCGTCTGAACTCATCGCTAAGGGTGATATCCGAGTGGGGCGATGCCAATCTCGTCAAGTTCAACGCATCCAAAACCCAGGCGTGTCTATTCTCGACAAAACGGAGTCCTTTTAACCTGGCTCCAACTTTCCGGGATGTATCCGTACCGATTTCTGACCATCTTGAGCTTCTTGGTATGAGCCTTACGTCCGACTTGAACTTTGGACGTTACATTGAGTCTCTGGCCACAACAGCTGCCAAAAAACTTGGTATCCTCTCGAAGGTGAGGCGATACTTCACACCGGGACAGCTATTGCAATTATACACAGCTCAAGTCCGATCGTGTATGGAGTACTGCTGCCACCTTTGGGACGGTTCAGCTAAATACCAGCTGGCTGCCTTAGACTCAATCGAGAAACGTGCTAAGAAGCTCATTGGAGACTCAGCACTGGTTGAGGCAAAACTACAGAACCTTGAGCACCGTCGCAGAGTGGCGTGCATGTCGGTATTTTACAGGATACATTTCGGGGAGTGCGCGTTAGCACTTCATGACCTTATACCCCCCTCCCCTTTCCATCTCCGGAGCACGAGGCGTGGACAGGGGTTCCACCCTTATGTCGTGGATATACCACAAATTCGCACGAAGCGGTTCGCTTCCACATTCTTAATGCGAACGGCTAAGGAGTGGAACTCCCTGCCGGCGGATCTGTTTCCGGAACAATATAACCTGGGCCTTTTCAAGGCGAGAGTGAATAGGCACTACATAGGTGAGTATGCTCCAACATAGTCCGCATCGTCACTTTCCACCAGGTGAGATGGCGGACAAATGCTCGCCTATATATATTTCAAAAAAAAAAAAAAAATTCCACCAAGAAATTCTTTCAGGAACTGAATATAAAAATTGGCTTTTCCATACAAAGTGACCACCTCGATCAGACAATTTGTATGGACAACCAAATTTTTTTCAGTTCCTGAAAAAATATCCTGGTGATAGTTGTTCAGTTTCGTTGACTGAGCAACCCCTATCAGTTTGCGGGACGCTGTTTATTACACACTGAATACATACATAATGACGCGACTTTATTCCGTAAAGGGATAGGCAGAAATAAGGAGGGTAATTTTAGACTGAAATGAGTTGCGCTATAGTGACAGGTTGTCAGCTAATCGCCTAAATTAGAATACCTACACAGCTAACCTTGAATCCGTCTGCTGGCACCATTAGCATGGCCAGGAGGAAAAGCAGTTGACACATTCTATACGCTTTCCTGTCGCTTCCAGTCAAGCATGCAAAAGTCCCATTTTTTAAAACATACATACTACATCACGCCGTTATCCCTAATGGGGTAGGCAGAGCGTCAACGACCTAAAGAAAGGTCGTTTCGCCACGTCTGACAAGTTTTGAGGGTATTTTAAGATAGATCTGTATATTGATGTAGTGACAGATTGTCAGCCCATCGCCTAAATTACAATATACTGAAACCTCGAATCACTTAGCTAATTTTTACAGCATGAAGCTGGAACATTTCATGTTTTTCTATCGCTCCCATTCCAGCATGTAAGGAATATTTTAAACTATTAGAAAAATTTAAGGTTGTCAACGGTCTGCCTACCGCGCAAGAGTTACAGGCTTGACTATACGTATGCAGATAAAAAAAACATTGTATTTTTAAGTGTAGATGAATAAAAATGTATCAGTATTCTAGGTAGAGTGATTACAGCCAATTTACAAATTTTACACGCTTGAATTACTTACTTGATTAGTCCTTATTGTTTCTCATTGAATAACATATTTAGTAGTTAATAGTTTAACAGCTAATACCGGGTGTAAGGGACAGTAAACTGATAGGTGTTGCTCAGTCAACAAAACTGAACAACTATCACCAGGAAATTCTTTCAGGAGATGTTGAAAATAATTGAACTTCCCATACAAAATCACCCCCTCGATAAGACAATTTTATGGAAAACCATTTTTTTTATTCTTGTAATAAAAATCCCGCTGATTGTTGTTCAGTTCCGTTGACTGAGCAACCATTATCAGTTTGCAGGACGCTGTCCACTCCGTATAATAACATTTAGTTTAGACTGCCATGATCTTCCATGCTGGACTGGGATCGAGAGAAAAACATAGAATGTGCCAGCTGCATTTCCTCCCAGGCATGCTGTAAAAACCAGCTAAGGGATCCGAGGGTTTCAGTATATTTTAATTTAGGCGATGGGCTGACAACCTGTCACTACAGCAATATACCTACAAATCAGTGTATAAGTGATTGTATGTAGTTTAGACTGAACCATAAAAATATCAAAAAACCTGTGTCTACATTGATGACTTTTTGAAGTTTTCTCTCGATAAAATAGGACCCTTGCCATTTAGTACTAACTATCGAAGAATGAAATAGATCCTTATATTTCTAGTCAGCTATTCGTCCAGGCCTGGGAGCTGGTCAGGCAGCAGCCATCATGAGGAACTTGATGCACAGACTAGGCTTCAAGCAGTTCTACATCCAAGGTGGAGACTTCGGGGGTATCACTGGGATGTATTTGGCTACTATGTATCCTAAAGTAAGTATTTTTTTTTCCACTCCACGAATCTTGTCTCTTGCTTCTGATATCTCCTTCTTTTCTCTGATCCTTTGGTTTACACGTAAACCAGCGTATATAGCTGTGCTACTAGGCGGTTTGAAAACTCTGACACCAGGGCTCATCGGGTCATTCGACTCGAGAATCCACTCGCTAAGAAGAAGAAGCGTATGTGAACTCCATCCGTAGGCTCCATCCATCTTACGATCCGGAGGCTCCCAGGAGATCGATTCCCAGGGCGAGAACACAAAGTTATTTTTTGACAATTTATAAATTTGTGAGGTTTTCCTCAGTTTGGTTAAGACAATGCAGGCTGAATTACCTGATTTTCTGAAAAGTGAAAGGATTCCGTGCTTCAGAGGGCACGTTAAGCCGTCGGACCGGTCGTTGTCTTTGATAGTGATCAAAGTAACTCAAACCATATCTGAGGCCTAATAGCTCAGGCCTAATAGCTACTAGGCCGTTTGAAAACTCTGACATCAGGGTTCTTCGGATCGTTATTCGTCTCAAAAATCCGCTCGCTTAGAAGAAGATCCAACGTCGGTAGTCAAATTTATGTTAATTAGGTACATTACTTTCATACTCTTCTGTGCCTTTTTCTACTATAATTTCAATCCATTTTTTATCTCAACCGGCCTTTGGCCTGTATTAATCATGAGCAAAACTTTTGGTAACATTTATCTTATCATTGTACTTGTATCATAATTCATACTTGATTTCTTATGACCTCCAAAGTATCAAAATCCATCATCATCCTATGTTTAAACTGTCAAAATCTCATTTACTTGAAATTTCCAGGAGGTGCTAGGTTTCCACACGAACTGGCCATTCCTCCTGAACCCAACATCACGACTGATGCAACTCTTCGGGGCTTTATACCCGCCTCTAGTAGTAGACCCTGCATTGGCTTATAGACTGTACCCGCTGTATAAGAAAGCCTTCTTTATTTTGAGGGAGGCTGGGTATCTTCATGAACATGCGACCAAGTCTGATACTATTGGTATGTATTTTCGATTTTCCCTTAAATCCTGGATAGCATAGAAGCCACGCATTAGTTTAATAACCATTTTGAAGTATTCAGCAATTTCTCGACATGGATTTTGGTACAGTGTTGTTTTTACTTTGTCTAATTAAAAAATATCTTCCAAGCTTGCCTGGGAGCGAGAGAAAAACATAGAATCTGCCAGCTGATTCTATGTTTTTCCCGGGCATGCTGTAAAAACCAGCTAAGGGATCCGAGGTTTAAGTAAATTGTAATTTATTCGATGGGCTGACAACCTGACCCAACAGCAATATACCTACAAAGCTATCTTAAATAACCCTCAAACCGACCTTTGTTTAGTTCGTTTACGCTCTGCCTACCCCATTATTATGTAAATATAAACTATGATATGATGCTTCGCATGTCATTATGTAGACGATGTTTTTAATTTTATGTCAAAGAAGTTTTCACCTGATACGCAGCATCTGTTATTTTTCAGGGGTTCCACTATCAGACTCCCCTGCTGGTCTTATGGCATACAACCTGGAGAAGTTCAACTTTGGCCTCGGGACCAGACACACAGAATACGACCTCCACAGAGTCCCTCGAGACAGCCTCATTGATAACCTCATGATGTACTGGGCTCCGAATTCCATAACCACAGCCATCAGGCTTTACGCTGAGACCTTTGTTAGGAAGCATTATGCTTTAGGACTTGATGTGTAAGTATGGCTTTTATATGCTATGTTTGCATGCTACTTATGTTGGAAAAGGTGACGAAAAACAGGTTTCAGAAGTATTGGGGTGGGATGGGATTTACCTCCTAGTGGTCCACCCCGGGAAACGGCAACACAGGCTTGCCCGTGAATAAATCCGGTTGAACGATCATCCCTGCAAAGCGGTGGTAGGTTCCAAAAGGGCCGCGTGGTTCGCAACCACCCTCTTACCGGAGTCAGACGTCAAACAGCATGCTGAGTTCCGTCAGTGCCTGAGATTGCCAGTGCCATAACATGCATCTTCTGGGTGAGCTCGCTCCATGGTCGACTCTGTCACAGTCTTCCCTGACCTAGAGTCAAGAGCAAACCCATTTCTGATAATAAAAAAGTATGTTAGTTTAGTACCAGAGCGGCAATTCTTCTTCTTCTTCCTAGCCTTATCCCGTATCTCACGGGGTCGGCTACCTAATCTAGGGGATTGAACGAGGGTACTTGTTTTAACACAGAGCGACTGTCATCTGACCTCCGCAACCAAGAAGGGAAATCAGACCCAATCCTAGATTAGGTCAGAGTTTTCAAGCCGCCAATGCTTAGCACTGGCCTCTGATATGGCTTAACGACTAATATCTACGGTATTATCTTTGATTTGACTTTACCGCCTGAAGCCAATACACAATTTCTTTATTTGAAACAAATATCCTTAGCAAAGATTTCTTTATTTTGTAACCTTTACTTATAGGATACCATGCCTAGTCCCTACTTGGACTATCCAGGCACAAAACGAGGCTACCTACGAGTCTCCTCCACTGATAAGGGTGAAATTCCCATACCTGATCAATGACACAGCAATTCCTTATGGTGGACATTTCCTGGCTTTTGAAACCCCTCGAGTTTTCTCTGATGATGTACTGCTGGCTATAGAAGCGTTTAGAAAAATAAAAAGACAAGGTATGGTACGGTTTCAAGTTGTTTTTTTTTTAAAGTTCTCCCGTGATGAGAAAGCAAAGAGCGTGAGCCCATGCAGCCTAGTCTTTAGTATATTAATTTCTGTAGTTGCATGACGTTGATCAGATTATCGAAGAGATTTGACAAAGTTTTTACTCTACATAAATAACTTAACAACCTAAATGATAGAAGAAGATGATGGAGGGGATACGGTACAGAGTAACCTGTAGGTCGAAGTTCTGTACCTGAATCTTTCTTTTAAAATCGTTTTCTCTGGTCTTATATAGACGACCCTTTCTTTTCCCAGGAAACGACCTCCCAACCAGTCTCCAACTGAAACAAGACACCTGGACCATCAGCCTCCCAGACTTCCTCATCACACTGTCAAACCTCTACCACCATCCTGAAGCGTGGTGGGTCAGAGATCTCCTAGTGTTCGTCTGTGATGCTTTGACTAGGATAGTTAAGAGAGTTTTTAAGTTTAGTGGTTTGAGCATGGTTTTTAATTTGATGAAATAAATGAGTATGAAATAATTTCTTCCATGCTGGCCTGGGAGCGAGGGAAAAACATAGAATGTGCCAGCTGCATTTCCTCCCGGGCATGCTGTAAAAACCAGCTGAGGGATCCGAGGGTTTCAGTATATTGTAATTTAGGCGATGGGCTGACAACCTGTCACTACAGCAATATACTTACAAATCTATCTTAAATAACCCTCAAAACTTTGTTTGGGTCGTTTACGCTCTGCCTACCCCATTAGAGATAAAGGCGTGATTATATGTATATATGTATGTATGAAATAAATGACAAGGTATATAGCGTGTTTTCTTGTATACAAAATGATTCTGCACCTGACAAATAATCGCTTAAAAGAAATTTGATGAAATCAGTTATGTCGTTGATTCCTTGTATAAAATTGATAAGATAAATTAGCTACAAAATTAAAATTATTGTTTCATTATTATCGCTTCTGATTATGAACTTATCTTTTGAATTTATTATCATAAGTTCAAAGTTCTTATACTTTTAGAAAGAGTCAGGCAAAGTCATGGTCAATGTCACGGACTATACAAACAAACTTAAAACTGGTTTAGACATCAGGAGTTGTCAAACTTCAACAGAAACTAGTATTGCCACACAATCGATAGTACAACAATCGATTGTTTGTACTAAAATCATTCACACTATCGAAAGGCCTATCGATAGTACAACTTTAGCAATAGTATTGTTAACCAGGATACTATCGATAGTACCGTTCGTTAAAAAATTCAAAACAATCGATGGTATCCATAGTATCGATTGTTTTGGACAATCGATTGTCCCAAATTGTCCAGAACAACCTGTCATTACAGCAATATACCTGCAAATCCATCTTAAATAACCCTCAAAACTTTGTCAGACGTGGCGGAACGACCTTTGTTTAGGTCGTTTACTCTGTGCCTACCCCATTAGTGATAAAGGCGTGATTATATGTATGTATGGAATTACTGCTGCCATGATCGTGACTTTTTCTTTCAACACCATAGATACTTCAGAATATTTACCTTAGGAATACCTACAATATCAACGAATCTATAAAATGCGTATAATTTTCCAAATCGTCCCACCCAAACCCAACCTGACGCCATACCCACAATGCGTAATCAAAGTCCATGAACCACAGGCGACAGAGGGGGGAAGCAGGTAAGGGGGGAAGACAGATAACCGTTACCTCATACAATTATGCCGGCCGGCACGAAAACAAATATCACGAAGTCCCTCGCAACACGTAGAAACTCTATAGAAAACATGAGACTTCCGAATTGCACAGCTTCTTAAGATTACTTAAAGACCCGCGTCATGCTTACTCTGCAGTACAAATGGAGGGACTTCGCGATGTTATTACGAATGGCACTTGAAGTCCTGTAGATTGTATGGTAATTACTAAAGAGCGGGGGACTTCACGTGAACCGGAGACACCGGTAAATATACGCAATAGATTGTTATTTAGTAAGCGGCGTGAAGTTGTGTTGAGCAGACGTTTGTCTGTTTTTTAATTGGTGATTTTAAAATGTAAGTTTTGAATTCCATTTTTGAATTATCAGTTGGGACCTTTTTGATATGACTGTCTTTTGTTTAGGACAATTGAATGTCGTTTAATATTTTATTGCTTTCTATTTTATACTCATGATGGTTCGTATTTTTTTATTCTGTCATTAATTTGAAGGCCAATTGAGTTCTCCAATGTCAATGTCAAATGTGTTTGTAAACTATGTAGGTATAGGAGGTATCTATCCAGTTCTCATAGCAATTAAGGCCCGTATTTATAATCACTTATTACTTCCATGCTGGCCTGGGAGCGAAAGAAAAACATAGAATGTGCCAGCTGCATTTCCTCCCGGGTATGCTGTAAAAACCAGCTAAGGGATCCGAGGGTTTGAGTATATTGCAATTTAGGCGATGGGCTGACAACCTGTCACTATAGCAATGTACCTATAAATATATCTTTAAAAACCCTCAAAACTTTGTCAGACGCGGCGGAACGACCTTTGTTTAGGTCGTTTACGCTCTGCCTACCCCATTAGGGATAAAGGCGTGATTATATGTATGTATGTGTTTATAATCAGCGCTCATGAGTGAGAGCTAGTTTGAGTTCGTTTCAGAAATGTCATTTCAGAACAAAATGGCCTGCAAATACGTACCTACTTAATATTGCTCTCAGTCTTGAGATCGCATTATAAATATGAGCCTAAGTGGCCGACGTACCTTTTTTATTTGCCTAGATACCTTCATAACAACAATAATCACAACTTTATCCCGAAAGGGGTAGGCAGAGCGTAAACAACCAAAGAAAAGGTCGATCCACCACGTCAGACAAATGTTGAGGGCAATTTTAGACTGAAAAGTGTATCGCTATAGTGACAGGTTTTCAGCTCATCGCCTAAATTGCAATACATTGTAACCCTCGAATCCCTTAGCTGGTTTTTACAGCATGCCCGTGAGGAAATGCAGCTAACGCATTCTATGTTTTTCTATTACTCCCATAATCCAGCATGGAAGTGCCTTTATAATATCTAATTTGTCATATCATATGAATTGCATATTTCGTTTCTTTTACTCTGTTTCTTATCTACATACATACATACATATAGTCACGCCTTTATCCCTAATGGGGTAGGCAGAGCGTAAACGACCCAAACAAAGGTCGTTCCGCCACGTCTGAGAAAGTTTGGAAGGTTATTTAGGATAGATTTGTAGGTATATCCAACTATCGGGCTATCCAACTATGGAATAAACTTCCTAAATCACTTCAAGACAGTCCTTCAGTTTTCACTTTTAAAAAGAGACTCAAAGAGCATTTTATGACCTCTCTCTGATGTTAATAATATGTATTATATTCATATATATATATTTATATATATATATTTATATATATATATATATATTTTATCTATCATAATATGCGTATATATCTTATATATTATTTTGTTATGTATTAGTTTTTTCTATTATTGTTATATATGTATTAGTATTACTATAATTTATCAGATTTTATAATTTTAGTTATTGTATCTGTTCCCGTGTTTTTCCCTTCTTTCATCCCCACTAGGTTGGCTGGAAGAGATCTCTTATAGAGATAAGCTCGCCTGTTGTGTACTAGTTTTAAGTTCAACTGTATGTGTAAATTTTTAATACAATAAAGAATATATATATATATTTTGCTGTAGTGACAGGATGTCAGCCCATCGCCTAAATTACAATATACTGAAACCCTCGGATCCCTTAGCTGGTTTTTACAGCATGCCCGGCCCATTCTAGATTTGCCGGCTTAAACTAAAATATATATTTATTTAGACAGAAAGATAACATGTCAATTTTAACATTAGGTGTAGAGACAGAGCCAAAAAGCAAAGTAAATTAAAAGTCATTTCTACTCCCCAATGAAATGTCAGTAGCAGTCCAAATAGACCAAGGCCCGTGCCAGGACTAGCTACTTCTCGTTACCGAGTAAAGATCATGTCTTAGCGACGCAAACCACCACCAAACTATTTATTAAAAGCATGCAGATGTTAGTATATATTAATATTATCTATTTTTCACTTTCAAACTAAAAACATTGGAAAAGGACATGAGATCTATTCTCCCCGGTTTGATAAGTAGTCGGTGGTTTTATGCGTGATCTGTCATTTTTATCCGCTGTCATATGATATGGCGGATAAAATTGACAGAAATACTGGGGAAACGTGCAGAAGCGCGTCAAAATCTAGCGGACAAAGTGTAAAACCATAGAATACACAAATAAAATAAAAAGAAAAACACATCACCCAGACCCAGAAACAGATATTTAGACTCGTATTTATAAAGCGATCTCAAGACTGAGAGCAATATTAAGTTTGGTTTTGACAGGCTGTTTTGTACTGAAATGACATTTCTGATACAAACTCAAACCCGCTGTCACTCTTGAGAGTTGATTATAATTACGGGCCTAAAACTCATCATTTAAATGTCTGCCCTGTTGAGTATACATCGCCTGTCCGTTTTCAATTTTAGTATTTTGCAAGTGACACATAGATTTTAATTTTAGTTTTTAGTTAGTGGTATCTAGAATCGAGCCAAATATGTGTTAATCATAAATTTTATTTATTTTTACTATGATTTCATGTAAATTAAACAGAAGTATAAAATGATCTGCACTGTACGTTTATTTTTACCTTATTTTATTAACAATTATTTGCCTGCCAATTATATTAACGTTATCACTACATAGTATAAAACAAAGTCGATTTCTCTGTCCCTATATCCCTATATATGCAAAGATCTTATTTTTAAACTACGCAACGGATTTTGATGTGGTTTCTTTTAATGGATAGAGTGATTCAAGAAGAAGGTTTATATGTATAATACATGCATAATATAGTAGAGAAACACTGATAATTTCTGTGCGTAGCCGGGGCGGGTCGCTAGTTAACAATAATTTGCCAGCCAATTATATTTTCGTTATAATTATAGAAAACCATGATGGCGGCTGGTGAGTAGGTATGCTAAAAAATGTTAGTTTGTTTCTTAGCGAGTAGGTTATTTGAGTCGAACCGATGAACCCTGGTGTCAGACTTATTGAAACCGCCTCTTAGCACAGCAACTAGGCCTCTGACATGGTTTGAGTAACGACCGCTAACAAAGACAGCGACCGGGATCGATGTGCGATTGTAAACAGTAAATCTCTCTGTTTAACATTGCTATGTTCTGACGGGTCGTCACAATTATCTTTAAGACCTTATACCTACTCGCAAGAATGTACTACTAATTGTGATACTGCAATAAATATTTTAATTGAATTTGAATTTGTTCCCCTTCGAAGCCCTTTTTCCTTTCGTACAATGTCCTAACCAAACTGGGGAAAACCTCACAGTGCTAATTTGACAAATATTAAATTTGTATTCCTCCCCTGGGAATCGAACCCAGGACCTCCGGATCGTAACCCTATAACTCTGACCACTAGACCACGGAGGCAGGTAAGGCAATGTTAGTTGACTTTTTGTGCACCACGCGTGAATGTGCTCTAGGAATTGAGAAGTTTTCGAACTCGGCTAAAATCAAACAACTTTTTGTTCAGTTTAGTTTTATTTTGTTCAGTACAATAACCTGCTTTAAGCGTGTAAGAAATACTGTAATTTAGCTTGAATGGGCAAAACATTTTGTTTTTAATCCTATATGTCAAATATATTTTATTAAACAAATTTGATAATAGTTTTATTCTGCAACGTTTGTTCTTTGTTTTTAAGTTCAAAGTCAAAGCTAACGCATAATTTACATAATTATCATTAGCCATAGCCAGCCGAGCTTTACGAGATAAAAGAGGAATGCAAAATAACATACATATAATCACGCCTTTATCCCTGATTGGGTAGGCAGAACGTAAACGAGCTAAACAAAGGTCGTTCCACAACGTCTGACAAGTTTTGAGGGTTAATTAAGATAGATTTGTAGGTATATTGCTATAGTGTAGCTATTGCTATCGCTTAAATTGCAATAATACTGAAACCGCCGAGGGCTCTTCCCTTAGCTGGTTTTACAGCATGCCCGGGAGGAAATGCAGCTAGCACGTTATATGTTTTTCTCTCGCTTCCAGCCCAGCATGGAAGAAACTTACCGTCATCATCATTATAAGACACAATACAATACTAAACACATTTGCACAAAGAAACACATACAACAGAAATAAAAAGAAACAAACGTGCCAGTACAATATAGGCGGCCTTATTGCTAAAGCAGCAATTTCTACTACAAATCACAGGACACAGGCTCGGCCTAGTTTAGGTGTTAGTGTATTTTTTATTTACGATACCTCGCATTTACTTTAGTGTCAACCTACCTATGTACGTTATGTATAAGGAGTTGTATGTTTTTTGTACAAATAAAGATTATTATTATTGTTATATCATAAACTTGAGAGCGCTGCTCTTGTCGATGAAGTATGAAGTAAACGCCAGTCATCTCTGTTGTTATTCATCTTCATAATACTCCTTTTTAGGGATTTTTGTGTAGTGGCTTCCCTCTTGCCTTCCACATACATACATATATACATAAAATCACGCCTTTATCCCTTACGGGGTAGGCAGAGCGTAAAACGCAGATTGTAATGTGTATTGCTGTAGTGACAGGTTGTCAGCCCATCGCCTAAATTACAATACACTGTAACCCTCGATTCCCTTTTGCTGACTTCTACAGCATGCCCAGGAGGAAGGGCAACTGGAACATTCTATGTTTTTCTTTCTCACCCAGTCCAGTATGGAAGTGAATGCCTTCCACACCGCAGCATTTTACCGTAGTAGGTATAAATAAAGTAGTTAGCATACCTACCTAGTTACCTACCTACGAGTATGAAACAGATATAGCGGTACATTTAACTGAAGTTCGGAGTCAAGCCATTCACTTTGTTGAGAGCCGTTAGGTCTGGTCTTTTTTCAGTCATGAAGTCTAAATTGTGAAGGCTGTAACTACGTATGTTATTTGAAGACTCATAAAAGAATCAATGCTGGTCTGGGAGCGATAGAAAAACGTAGAATGTGCCAGCTGCATTTCTTCCCGGGCATGCTGTAAAAACAGTTAGGTGATAGACTGACAACCTGGCACTATAATAATATACCTACAAATCTGAAATAACCCCTTAATTTGTCAGACGTGGCGGAACGATCTTTGTTTAGGTCGTTTACGCGCTGCCTACCTCATTAGGAATAAAGGCGTGATTATATGTATGTATGTACTCAAACGAGCTGTCAGTTTTAAGTGCAGTTTACGGACCTTAATTTTGAAGGCTATAATTAGGTATGTTATTTGAAGACTCAAAAAAGCGTTGATTAACCCGTATAGAAGTTACTTCTATGCTGGACTGGGAGAGATAGAAAAACATAGAATGTTCCAGCTGCCCTTCCTCCCGGGCATGCTGTTGAAGTCAGCAAAAGGGACTCGAGGGTTACAGTGTATTGTAATTTAGGCGATGGGCTGACAACCTGTCACTATAGCAATACATATTACAATCTAAAATTGCCCTCAATTTTTGTCAGACGTGGCGAAAGCGCCTTTTACGCTCTGCCTACCCCGTAAGGGATAAAGGTGTGATTTATGTATGTGTGTATGTATGTAGAAGTTACCAGACCTGTATTGATTCTATTTTTATCAGTTAATCCTCTTCATCTTCAGATCGCCATGGGCAAACTCCTGCTAGGACTCTTAGCGGTGGTCGTCGGCGTGGCGGTATGGTGGAGCTGCAAATGCTGCAACCCCCCCAAGCCCCCCCACTTCAACCTGGACGAGTGGTGGGGACCCAAAGAGATGAAGGGCAAAGTGGATGCTAGTGTGAAGCATTTCCAAGTCATCTTTGATGATGCGGTAAGTTTTAGTATAAAGACTATTATATGATGGAGGCTTAATGAGTTTTTGTTCGATAAAAAGTGGCCTATAACTCGTCGCTCCAAACTTTATCAAAATCCGTTCAACCAATGTACTACCTTCACCCTTGGATAAGTGAGTCTTTCCATAAGAATGAAGGATTTTTCCGTCGGTAAAAAGTAGCCTGTATGCGTCTCCAGGATGCCATCTATTATTCTTCCAAATTTTATCAAAATCCGATCAGTCGTTTAGGCGTGAAAGAGTCACAAACATACAGACAGACAGACTGTGTTTCTTTTAGTATGGATAGATTATTAGATTGAAATGCTGCTAAACCCATAAATCACGTTTATATCCCTAATAGGGCAGGCAGAGCGTAAACGACCTAAACAAAAGTCGTTTCGCCACGTCTGACAAAGTTTTGAGGGTTATTTAAGATAGATTTGTTGGTATACTGCTGTAGTGACAGGTTGTCAAAAAAATCCCTTAGCTGATTTTTACAGCATGCCCGGGAACAAAATGCAGCTGGCACATTCTATGTTTCTCTCTCGCTCCCAGTCCAGCTTGGAAGAAATCAATATTATGGATGTTATTTAACTAAGCACCATGGAAAATGTATTTATAAATTTAAAATTCAAAATTTCAAATACAAATTTTAAATTTCAAAAATGACGCTACTTATATCTATCGCAGAGTTTGCAAAAAGTAGGCTTACAGCCAGTAACATGCAAAGAACGTGGTGTGAGTCACACTTTACCTTCTCTTATTTCCACTTCCAGATGGTAAAAGACCTGAAAGAACGTCTCCATCGTCACCGTCCCTTCACCCCGCCACTGGAAGGAGTCGGGTTCCAGTACGGCTTCAACGGCAAACAGCTGGACTCCTGGGTAAACTACTGGGCTGACAAGTACAACTTCACTGAGAGACAGAAATTCCTAAACCAGTTCCCTCAATTCAAGACCAACATTCAGGGACTGGATATACATTTCATCAGGGTCAGGCCTCAGGTAAGAATTAATTTTCCCTAAATACATTTAATCACGCCTTTATCCCTAACGGGGTAGGCAGAGCGTAGACGTCGTAAACAAAGGTCGTTCCGCCATGTCTGACAAAGTTTTGAGGGTTATTTAAGATAGGTTTGTAGGTCTGGAATAAATTGCTACCTTAGCAATAAGGCCGCCTATGTTATACTTGTCTTTTTTTGTTGTTATCTGTTGTGTTGTATGATTTGTATTCTTACGTCCAATAAAGTATTTTTATGTTATGTTATGTATATTGCTGTAGTGACAGGTTGTCAGCCCATCGCCTAAATTACAATATACTGAACCTCCCCGGATCCGGATCCCTTAGCTGGTTTTTACAGCATGCCCGGAAGGAAATGCAGCTGACACATTCTATGTTTTTCTCTCGCTCCCAGTCCAGCATGAGACTCTACCAGTCGCTTAATACCAATCTAAAACAAACTGTGCTTCGACCCGATAGATTAAAATAATATATCCCTTCGCAGGGTTTCATCACAACCGATGAACCCGTCGGTGTAGTGAATAGGGCCACTGCCTCCTGTGCGGGAGGTTGTGGTTCGAATCCCACCACGTACCAATGTGTTTTTCGGTTTTTATTCGGCGCTTTTTCCGTGCTTCGGAAGGCACGTTAAGCCGTTGGTCCCGGTTAATATCGTTCAATACCGTAGATATTAGTCAATACGCCATGTCAGAGGCCAGTGCTAAGCATTGGCGGCTTGAAAACTCTGACCTAATCTAGGATTGGGTCTGGTTTCTCTTCTGGGTTGCGAAGGTCAGATGGCAGTCGCTCTGTGTGAAAACCAGTACCCTCGTTCAATCACCTAGATTAGGTAGCTGACCCCAAGAGATACAGGAAAAGGCTAGGGAGATGATGTAGGGTTTCTTCACACCCTAAGAAAGAGATGGTTCTTACCATATACACAAACTTCTACCACACTGATAATAACCCCGTTTTCCTCCTCCAGGTGCCAGCCAACACGCACGTGGTACCTCTGCTCCTGATGCATGGCTGGCCAGGCTCCGTCCGAGAGTTCTACGAGGCCATCCCGTTGCTGACGCAGAAGAGGCCAGGGTATGACTTCGTGTTCGAGGTCGTCGTGCCCAGCTTACCTGGCTACGGATTCTCTGACGTAAGTAAACTCTTCCACCAGTTTTACCTCGACTGAAATACCTATCGTACCGGGTGTAAGGGACAGCGACCCGCAGATTGATAGGGGTTTCTCAGTCAACGAAACTGAGCAACTTCCACTTAGAAATTCTTTCAGGAAATGAAAAAGAGATTTGACCTTTCCAAACAAAATGACCACCTCGATTATTTTACACTTCTTGAAAAAAAAACCCTACTGATAGTTGTTCAGTTTCGTTGACTGAGCAGAATACACCCCGTATGTTTATGATAAGGTTATCGTCCGCAGTTCCAAAATTTTAACCTCTACTAATTTGCAAAGAAAAATCTGTTTATAGGCCGCAAAACACGTTGGTATCGATAACTCAACGTTATCTCTAAATTACAAACTTAAAATTAATTTTCCCCGATCCATAATGCTGCCTACACACTGTATCGCCGAGCGTGCCGGCGGCATGCCGCGGCTCAAGTTTACTGAGCGCGTGGAGTTAAGGTTGTTGTGTCGTTTCTGTGGCTTGATCCGCCGTCGGCGTCATGTGTGTAGCAGCCTTAACGTGAGATTTTGCGCTCGCTACACTCACAATATAAAAAAAATCCTTATAAAAGTTGTGGTTGTTCTTTCTTCCAGGCCTCAGTGCGCCCAGGTCTATCAGCGCCCCACGTGGGCGTGGTCTTCAGGAACCTGATGCACCGCCTCGGCTTCAAGAAGTTCTACGTCCAGGGTGGAGACTGGGGCGCGAGCATTGCCTCAGCCATGGCTACCGTCTTCCCTGATGAGGTGTTGGGGCATCACAGCAACATGCTTGTCAGCTTGGTAATATTTGTTCAGTTTCGTCGTCTGAGCAACCTCTATCTGTTTGCGGGACGTTTTCTTCCATGCTGGCCTGGGAGCGATAGAAATACATAGAATGTGCCAGCTGCATTTCCTCCCGGGCATGTTGTAAAAATCAGCTAAGGGATCTGAGGGTTTCAGTATATTGTAATTTAGGCGATGGGCTGACAACCTGTCACTACAGCAATATACTTACAAATCTATCTTAAATAACCCTCAAAACTTTGTCAGACGTGGCGGAACGACCTTTGTTTGGGTCTTTTACGCTCTGCCTACCCCATTACGGATAAAGGCGTGATTATATGTATGTATGTATGTCTTACACCCAGTATATTTATTATTTATATCCAAAATGTCTTCCAGTCTTCCTGCTCGATGATATCTCAACTCGTCGGCACCATCTTCCCGTCCCTGGTGATCGAGCCTCATCTGGCTGACAGATGGTACCCACTCGGCGCCTTCTACTCCTATGTCCTAGAGGAATTCGGATACATGCATCTGCAGGCCACTAAACCTGATACTGTTGGTAAGTGGTACTTTGACGTTCTTTGGTGTTGCATATAGAACGTGCTACAGATGATGCTGTAAATAAGCTCGATGGTGTAATGAATAGGGCCGCTGCCTCCTGAATCCCACCACGTAAAAATGTTTTTCGGTTTTCGAATTTCATGTGTACGTTTATTCGGTGCTTTTTCCATGCTTCGGAAGGCGTGTTAAGCCGTTGGTCCCGGCTAATATCGTTAAATGCCGTAGAAATTAGTCGTTAAGCCATTTCAGAGGCCAGTGTTAAGCATTGGCGGCTTAAAAACTCTGACCTAATCTAAGATTGGGTCTGGTTTCCCTTCTGGGTTACGGAGATCAGATGGCATTTGCTCTGTGTAAAAACCAGTACCCTCGTTCAATCCCCTATATTAGGTAGCAGACCCCGTGAAATAAGGCTCGGGAGATGATGATGATAGAACGTGCTACAGAAATGGTATATGCACAAGCACCCTAAAAAATATAAACCAATCCATGAAACTGACAAACTTTCCAACATCCTGATCCGATATGACATTAGAGACTCCATCCCGGATTAGTATATCCTTTCTTTAGTCGGTTTTTACTATTCCTGTGATTCTACAATCACGTTATAATGCTATTCTACAGTCTGTAGCATTCCCAGCAGCTTCTTCTAACTAACTGCCTCCGTGGTCTAGTGGCTAGTGCCATGGACTACCGATCTGGAGGTCCTGGGTTCGATTCCCAGGGGGGGAAACACTAAGTTGATATTTAAGAATTTATCACTTTGTAAATTTTTCCCCAGTTTGGTTAGGACAGGCTAAATCACCTGATTGTCCGAAAATAAAAAGATTTCGTGCTTCGGAGGGCACGTTAAGCCGTCGGTCCCGGTCGCTGTCTTTGATAGTGGTCGTTACTCAAACCATGTCAGACGCCTGATAGTTGTGCTACTAGGCGGTTTAAAACCTCTGACACCAGGGTTCATCGGGTTCATAGACTCGATACCCACGCGACAGAAGAAGAAGACTATAAACAATCCTATTACAGGTGTCGCCCTAACAGACTCTCCATCAGGACTCCTCGCTTACATCCTGGAGAAATTCTCCACCTGGACTTCCAAGGAGTTCAGATCTCTCCCCGACGGAGGTTTGAACAAGAAGTTCACTAAAGACCAGCTGATCGACAACCTGATGATGTACTGGTCTAGCAATTCCATCACGACATCCATGAGGCTGTATGCTGAGAGCTTCAACAAGAACAGCAAGGAATATATGATGAGCGAGTAAGTATAATGTTTTTATTAATTTGCGATAAATTTTGGTAGTACAAACTTAAACTTCCATACTGGACTGGGAGAGAAAGAAAAACATAGAATGTTCTAGTTGCCCTTCCTCCCGGGCATGCTGTAGAAGTCAGCAAAAGGGAAAAAAAGGGATTCGAGGGTTACAGTGTATTGTAATTTAGGCGATGGGCTGACAACCTGTCACTACAGCAATACACATTACAATCTAAAATTGCCCTCAATTTATGTCAGACGTGGCGAAAGCGCCTTTTAGGAGGCGTTTTACGTTCTGCCTACCCCGTAAGGGATAAAGGCGTGATTTTATGTATGTATGTATGTATGTAGTACAAACTTACTCGATATTCAGATGTAAATGTCTATCAGCGCTCTGATGCGCTTTGAACCGGTGGCCACGGAAGACCAGCGTTTTGGGCCTAAAAAAACCCAAGACAATGTGCTGAGTGGCAGCCATTTTGGTATAAATTTTGTTTAGTTTTTTGTCCAGTAAAATTTTATTTTTTGTTACATTTATTACCAAATAAAATTTCTTTTATTCTATTCTATTATACTTTGACGTCTCGACGAAACGATACTCGTAGTATGTGCAAGCTTCACCCACTCAATACCTACTTAATAATTTATTGCTTTCTTGTTGTATTGTATCTACTCCCGGGCATGCTGTAAGAACCAGCTAAGGGATTCGAGGGTTACAGTATTTTGTAATTTAGGCGATGGGCTGACAACCTGTCACTACAGCAACATACAGATCTATCTTTAAATACCCTCAAAACTTGACCTGACGGAACGACCTTTATTTTGGTCGTTGATGCTCTGCCTACCCCATTAGGGATAAAGGAATGATTATGTATATGTATGTATGCAGAAATCTATCTTAAATAACTCTCAAAACATTGTCACACGTGGCGGAACGACTTTTGTTTAGGTGGTTTATGCTCTGCTTACCCCATTAGGGCTAAAGGCGTGATTATATGTATGTATGTATGTTAAACAAAAAACATTCATCTTTTGGATAGTCTATTAATGAAGACGACGAGGTCAACAACTATTAAGGCAGAAGAATGTAATAAATAAATAAAATAACATAAATATAATAAATTTGCTGGACTGGGAGAGATAGAAAAACATAGAATGTTCCAGCTGCCCTTCCTCCCGGGCATGCTGTAGAAGACAGCAAAAGGGACTCGAGCGTTACAGTGTATTGTAATTTAGGCGATGGGCTGACAACCTGTCACAACACATTAGCAATACACATTACAATCTAAAATTGCCCTCAACTTTTGTCAGACGCGGCGAAAGCGCCTTTTACGAGGCGTTTAACGCTCTGCCTACCCCGTAAGGGATAAAGGCGTGATTTTATGAATGTATGTAAAATTAGAATAATAAGTATTTTTTTCTACCCACAGCGTGCCCACACCAGTCCCAACCTGGGCAATCCAGGCTAAGAACGAGCTGGCCTACACTCCCCCCTGGCTGCTGAAGAAGAAATACACCAACTTACTGAATACAACCCTGGTGCAAGATGGCGGACACTTCTTCGCGTTTGAGATGCCCAAGGTTAGTGTTTTAACTCAATTCAGCTCAGCTCAATTAAAAATCTACTTAATTCCTTCACCCAACTTAACTCATTTCACCTCAACTCAAATCGACTCGACCCAACTTAGCTCATTTCACCTCAACTCAAATCGACTTCACCCAACTTAACTCAATTCACGTCAACTCGACTCGATTCAACTCAGCTCATTTCACCTCTACTCAAATCAACACAACTTAACTTGATTGACCTCAACTCAAATCAACTCGACCCGACTTGACTCATTTCATCTCAACTCGAATCGACTCGACCCAACTTAACTCATTTCACCTCAACTCAAATCGACACAACTCAACTGAACTCATTTCACCTCAACTCAAATCGACACGACTCAACTTAACTTGTTTGACCTCAACTCAAATCGACTCGACCCGACTTGACTCATTTCACCTCAAATCAAATCGACTCGGCCCAACTTAACTTATTTCACCTCAAATCAAATCGATTCAACCCAACCTAACTTATTTCACCTCAAATCAAATCGACTCGACCCAACCTAACTTATTTCACCTCAACTGAAATCGACTCGACCCAACCTAACTTATTTCACCTCAAATCAAATCGACTCGACCCAACCTAACTTATTTCACCTCAACTGAAATCGACTCAACCCAACCTAACTTATTTCACCTCAACTCAAATCAACTCAACCCAACCTAACTTATTTCACCTCAAATCAAATCGACTCGACCCAACTTAACTCATTTCAAAACTATGTCAAAGGCCTAATAGCTGTGCTACTAGGCGGTTTGAAAACTCTAACAGCAGGATTCATCGGGTCGTGGTTCGAATCGAAAATCCACTCCCTAAGAAGAATGACATTTTTTTTTTCTTTTTCAGTTCTTTAGTGACGACGTGTTTAAGGCGGTGCAGGCATTCAGAGATTTCCACAAGAGCAAACCCAAGACTGAACTGTGATTTATATAATATAATTATATAGGTTTTATATTTTTATATGTATGTTTTTATGGTGTAAGTAAAGGGTTGTTATATGTTGTAAGTGTTGGATTTTATTTTGTACGAAACCAAACCTTCATCATCATAAATTTAAGAGCTTTGATCTTGTCGGTGGAGTAATCACCAGCTTCTTCTTCTTCTTCTTCTTCTGTCGAGTGGGTATCGAGTCTATGGAACCGATGAACCCTGGTGTCAGAGTTTTTAAACCGCCTAGTAGCACAACTATCAGGCCTCTGACATGGTTTTGTGTAACGACCACTATCAAAGACAGCTACCGGGACCGACGGCTTAACGTGCCCTCCGAAGCACGAAATCTTTTTCTTTTCGGACAATCAGGTGATTCAGCCTGCAATGTCCTACCCAAACTGGGGAAAAATTCACAAAGTGATAAATTCTCAAATATCAACTTTGTGTTTTACCCCCTGGGAATCGAACGCACGACCTCCGGATCGGGAGCCCATGGCACTAGCCACTAGACCACGGAGGCAGTTATCACCAGCTTTAACATACATACATACACTTAATTTTAAACTTTCGCGGTTGTTTTCACTATAACTATAAGACATTTTACGGGTTTCTTCTACGGGGAACTCATAAAATAATTTAAATCGCGGTAAGAAACCCGTAAAATGTCTTATACATACATACAAGTAATCACGCCTTTATCCCTAATGGGGTAGGCAGAGCGTAAAAAACCTAAACAAAGGTCGTTCCGCCACGTCTGACAAAGTTTTGAGGGTTATTTAAGATATAATTCTAGGTATATTGCTGTAGTGACAGGTTGTCAGCCCATCGCCTAAATTACAAGATACTGAAACCCTCGGATCCCTTAGCTGGTTTTTACAACATGCCCGGGAGGAAAAGCAGCTGGCACATTCTATGTTTTTCTTTCGCTCCCAGTCCAGCATGGAAACCACAAACAGACGGAGAGACTGCCTAAATATACATTGCATCAAAAATATTAATATTCATAAGCAAACCAACTAATTTATAAAAGAATAAACATTGGGTTCGATTTGCCGGGTAAAATTAAATCTAAACTTTTAGATTAAACACATCTGAAAAGTACAGGAGATATAAATTCTCTCTGGTTTTTGAAGTAAAGTCGGTGGTTTTATGCATTATCTATCATTTTTATCCGCCGTTATATGATATGTCACTATAGCAATACATATTACAATCCAAAACTGCCCTCAATTTTTGTCAGACGTGGCGAAAGCGCCTTTTATGAGGCGTTAAACGCTCTGCCTACCCCGTAAGGGATAAAGGCGTGAATTATGTATGTATGTATGTTATATGATATGGCAGATAAAATTGACAGAAATACTGGGGAAACGTGCAAAAGCGCGTTAAAATATAGAGTATTAATCGCCTGTCCTTTTTCAATTTTATTATTTTGAGAGTGACAGGTTTTAATTTTCTTCTTTTATCTTCCATGCTGGCCTGGGAGCGAGAGAAAAACTTGGAATGTGCCAGCTGCATTTCCTCCCGAGCATGCTGTAAAAGTCAGCTAAGGGATCCGAGGGTTTCAGTATATTGCAATGTAGGCGATGGGCTGACAACCTGTCAGTACAGTAAAATACCTTTAAATCTATCTAAAATAACCCTCAAAAATTCGTCAGACGTGGCGGAATGACCTTTGTTTTGGTCGTTTACGCTCTGCCTACCCCATTAGGGATAAAGGCGTGATTATATGTATGTATGTAGGTTTTAATTTTAGTTACAGCCGGTGGTATCTAGAATCCAGGCAGTTATCTGGAATGACTCAACGGCTATTTAATTTTCTCGTTCCCATGGGAAAATGCATTTAATCCTGAATTAATCCATGGGGAAAAAATCCCTTTGCTGATTTTTACAGCATGCCCGGGAGGAAATGCAACTGGCACATTCTATGTTTATCTTTCGCTCCCAGGCCAGCATAGAAGAAAAAAGAAAAAATCTACAGACGTACCTACTATCTAAATACTTATTAATTATTACATATTCATAAGCTATACTAAATAATTTATTGAAGAATAAACATTAACTTAGTATAAAAAGTCGCCCCTCAAGTTTGGACAAATAACTTTCTACAGATAAGCTCCCCTTATTGAAATAGTTGCACTACGCACGCGCAGTGACGCCGATCACTGGTATTGTGGGTAGAGATATGGATTATAGCTCTAATATGGAATTAATATTGATTATAATCTTTTTTTTTGTTCTCACTCTTGACAAAAGTGCCCGCAATAAATATAGTTTTTTTATGACTAGGTACTTTTGTGGGATAGGATCTCAGATATAAATACATACATACATACAATCACGCCTTTATCTTAATGGGGTAGGCAGAGCGTAAACGACCTAAACTTGATCCAAATCAAAACACAAAACAAACAGTACTGGGACATTTTACGTTTCTTCGTACATGGTATGCTGATAGAATCAATAGACGTTCGATAATAAAAAAATACATACTTACATAAAATCACGCCTTTATCCCTTACGGGATAGGCACAGCATAAAACGCTTCGTAAAAGGCGCTTTCGCCACGTCTGACAAATCGAGGGCAATTTTATATTGGTATGTGTATTGCTGTAGTGACAGGTTGTCAGCCCATCGCCTAAATTATTTCACTGTAACTCTCGAATCCCTTTTGCTGACTTCTAGAGCATGCAAGACACATTCACATTCAACATCCTCTGTTTCTCTATCTCTCCCAGTCCAGCAAAGAACATGTAATATTATATTTAGCAAATACAGAGGTAAAAGGAAACCCCTAATGATCAGAGGGAGGGTGCGAAACGCTGATAACAGAGTTTGTTCCTCGTCAGAGAGAATTAGGAAGATATTTACGACTCGCTGATTCAAGTTTATAATCCCCTTGAGAACAGATTATCAAATTAATTCGCCATCTTGCTTTTTACGGTGCGCGATTCAGTTTCTTTTTATAAGAGAAATAGGAATCATTTCACAGTTCTTCCATGCTGGTTTGGAAGCGAAAGATAAACATAGAATGTGCTAGCTGCATTTCCTCCCACGCATGCTGTAAAACCCAGCTAAGGGATTGGCCTCACAACATATCACTAAAGCAATCTATCCTACTAATCTATCGTAAATAACCCTCAAAACTTTGTCAGACGTGGCGGAATGACCTTTGTTTAGGTCGTTTACGCTCTGCCTACCCCATTAGGGATAAAGGCGTGATTATATGTATGTATATATTTTTTAATACCAGTGTATTCTATGTACCGTGACTTTGGCAGAATCATCGTATTATGGCAGTTCAGTCTGTATGGGTCGAGCGTAGGAGAAGGATGTTAAGAAGCTGAATAAAGACGTTGCTGGTTGAAGATGTGTAAGGGACAGCGTCCCGCAAACTGATAAGGGTTGCTCAGTCAAAGAAACTGAACAACTTTCACTGGGAAATTCTTTCAGGAGAGGAAAATAAAATTTTACCTTTCCATACAAAATTAACAACACGATCAGACAATTTGTATCGAAATACAATTTTATTTTTTAACTTCCTGAAAAAATATGCTGATAGTTGTTCAGTTCCGTTGGATGAGCAACCCCTATCAGTTTGCGGGACGCTGTCCCTTACACTCTTACACTCCGTATGTAGGAACAATTAAAAATGAAATAACATCTTGGATTATTCCACGCTGGCCTGGGAGCGAGAGAAAACATAGAATGTGTCAGCTGCATTTCCTCCCGGGAATACTGTGAAAACCAGCTAAGGGATCCAAGAGTATCAGTTTATTGTAATTTAGGCGATGGGCTGACAACCTGTCAATCAAATCAATCTTAAATAACTCTCAAAACTTTGTATGACGCGGCGGAACTACCCTTGTTTAGTTCGTTTATGTTCTGTTCTGCCTACCCCATTAGAGATTAAACGTGATTGTATGTATGTATGTATAATATCTTGAATTAGATCCTATGTATCTGATTCTTCCATGCTGGACTGGGAGAGATAGAAAAACAGAATGTTCCAGCTGCCCTTCCTCCCGGGCATGCTGTAGAAGACAGCAAAAGGGACTCGAGGGTTACAGTGTATTGTAATTTAGGCGATGGGCTGACAACCTATCACTACACATTACAATCTAAAATTGCCCTCAATTTTTGTCAGACGCGGCGAAAGCGCCTTTTACGAGGCGTTTAACGCTCTGCCTACCCCGTAAGGGATAAAGGCGTGATTTTATGTATGTATGTATCGGATCACAAAGTTACGTATTGTACCTAAAGCCAAGTTGTTTACTTTTCTGTCGCTCTTTGCCCTACTGACATATTTTCTTGCCCTATTGGCATATAAGACTTCAATTAGAAGCCCTTTAGAACCACTTTTGATCAAGGTTTTGACCAAAGTACAACTATCCAACTTTGAACATACAGCATACGTCAATAAGGCTCGTATTTATAAAACGATCTTAAGATTGAGGTTATATTACGTTTGGATTTCACAGCAGTTTTGTACTGAAATGACATTTCTGATAAATTCTCAAACCCGCTATCACTCTTGAGAGTAGAATAGAATTACGGGCCGTAATTATAAATCACTTTCAAGATCAATCTTGCTCTCAAGAGCAATATTAAGTATAAATTTGACAAGCCATTTTGAACTGGAATGACATTTCTGATATGAACTCAAACTGGCCATCACTATCAATCTTGAGATTGCTTTATAAATAGGAGCCTAAGTGACATGACATAATTTTAATGATAAAAACCTACTTCATACAATTGAATGGAAGAAAATTTGTACAATAAACCTACTTTGAAAAAATGAAGAGTCATACTCACTAAATGTTATCTATGGTCGCAGATGGTAACAAAAAACGTTTCATCATAACTTATGTATGAAGGTAATAGAATACTTGAACTTTAATCAGTACAAAATTCAATGGCCATATTGATACCACTAGACTACATACCCAATGTATCTTATACCAGGTGTAAGGGACAGCGTCCCGCAAACTGATAGGGGTTGCTCAGTCAACGATACTGAACAACTTCTACCAGGATTTAATTTCAGGAACTGAAAAAAAAATATTGGCATTTCCATACAAATTGTCTGTTTGAGGTGGACATTTTGTATGGAAAAGCCTTGTTTTTTCAATTCCTGAAAGAATTCCAGGTGGAAGTTGTTCAGTGTCGTTGACTGAGCAACCCATATCAGTTTGCGGGACACTGTCCTTTACACCCGGTATATGTACAGGTGTATCTTATTAAAACTTTTAGGGTTCCTTTGTAAATTAATGAAGTTGTAACTACAGAAAACCTTTAATCAGATGCCTGCTCAATTAGTTGAAACTTCGTGAGATGCTTCACAATCGCCGTTTCCAAGTTTACCTTAACACCGAAAAAAGCCGATGGAGGTCACAGAAAAACGGTTTGCCCCAGGGTAGTGTTCTGGCACCACTGCTTTTTAATGTGTACACCAACGACCAGCCGTCTACACCTAACACGGAACGTTTCTTGTACGCTGATGATCTAGCATTGACATCACAGGCATCATCATTTGAAGAGGTTGAGTCCAGTTTGTCAGCAGCTCTCGACACCTTAAGTAGCTACTACGACAGCAAAGCTCTGAGGCCAAACCCTTCTAAAACCCAATCCTGTGCGTACCACCTGAGAAACCGTGAAGCGAACCGTGGGCTAAGCATTACATGGCGTGGATTGCCTATTACTCACAATGCGCAGCCTAAATATCTTGGCATCACTTTAGATAGAGCACTGACGTACAAAACGCACTGCAAGAACACCCAGCAAAAAGTTAACACACGCAATAACCTGCTGCGTCAACTTACCTCAACCAGATGGGGAGCTTCGCCGGAAGTTCTGCGGACGACGGGAATGGCTTTGTGTTTTTCGGCTGGCGAGTACGCCTACCCGGTTTGGAGCCGTTCAGCACATGTAAAGTCAGTGGATACAGCTTTAAACGACACGTGCCGAATCATTACGGGCTATCTTAAACCTACTCCAGTAGAAAGGCTGTATCCACTGGTAGGCATTGCTCCACCTGATATCCGTAGAGAGATTGCAAGCTCAGTTGAGTGTAACAAGAAAGCAAATGACACAAGGCAACCACTTTATCATCACACCCAGGGACCCCAAAGACTTAAAAGCCGGCATAGTTTCGTGAAACACGCTGCCCCAATCACTTGCAGCGCCCCAAAAGCCAGGTGTAAGCTTTGGGCAGAGAGATATCCTTCAGCTTCTCCACACCCCTCAAAGGAGGTCCTTCCCCCAGGTCATAAGCTCCCGTGGATGACTTGGAAGTCCCTGAACAGACTCCGCACCCAAGTCGGTTGCTTTAGGGACAATTTGTGCCGATGGGGGTACAGCACGAACAACCAGTGCAAATGTGGTGCCTCCCCCCAAACAATGGCACATCTATTGTCTTGCCCCGCGTGCCCTTCATCTTGCACGCAAGAAGACCTTTACAACGCCACTGATGTCGCGGTGCGTTTGGCAGAGTACTGGTCGAAATTAATTTAAGCCATTACGATAAAAAGAAGAATTAGTTGAAGAATTAAAAACCTGTCTTGAGTTTTTTTTTTTTGAGAAAATGTAATCACATACATACATATAATCACGCATTTATCGCTAATGGGGTAGGCAGAGCGTAAACGACCTAATAAACGCTGTTCCGCAACTTCTAACAAAGTTTTAAGAGTTATTTAAGATAGATTAGTAGGTATATTGCTGTAGTGACAGGTTGTCAGATAAATTACTATATACTGAAACCCCTTAGCTGTTTTTTTTACAGCATGCCCGGGAGGAAATGCAGCTGGCACATTCAATGTTTTTCTCTCGCTCCCAGTCCAGCATGGAAGCCTAAAATGTAATCAAAGAAAAAAAAATACTTGAAGAAGGCGGCCCAACACTAGACTTTCCGAAACTAGTCTTTCTGAAAACGATAATCCGTGAACCTCGAAAATTGGTAAGTAACCCAAATGTATAGTGGGAAAGTGTTTCAATAGCTTTCATAGTTCAAGTTCCTACGAGTATGTAATAATCAAAATAGCTTAGGGTCTGAAATACATCATTCATCATCTCCTAGGCTAGCCTTATCCCGTCTCTCCAGGGGCCGCTACCTAATTTAGGGGATTGAATCAGGGTACTGGTTTTTACACAGAGCGACTGTCATCTGACCTCCGCAAACCGGAAAGAAAAACAGACCCAATCCTAGATTAGGTCAGATTGTTCAAGCTGCCAATACTTAGCACTGACCTCTGACATGGTTTAACGACTAATATCTTCGGCATTAAACGCTATTAACTGGGACCTTAACGTGCCTACCAAAGCACGGAAAAAGCACCGAATAAACGTACATATAAAATTCCAAAACCGAAAAACACATCGGTACGTGATGGGATTCGAACCACGCTCAGGAGGCAGTGGTGCTATTCACTACACTATCGGGCTCTTATGTCTGAAATCCATCATTGAATCACCATAATCATCCAAAACAATAGAAAATGTCTTCATCTCTAAATCAGATCAAGAAATATGTGAACTAGGTTATGATAATAATCACACAATTGCAATACTTAAAGAAGAAGACGAAAGAAATAATGGCTCTTAAGTAGATTGAAAGATTGAAAAGGGACTCATTACTGAAAATGATGTTGTTTAATATAACAATGATGTTCACACGTTTAGAAGTAATTGAATAATCATGAATCTGACTATAATCTTTGGAGTATGTCTCTAGTGAAAGGAGGAAAAAGCACAAGGAGACAATTTGTAATATTCATAATTACATGTAACCATTAAACCAATGACATTGAAATTAAGATAATGTTTTGTTATTGTTGGAGCCGATAGTGTTTCAGTTTTGCTATAATACTTCTTGTTTTGTACTTTCTTGTATTCTAATTTCTGCAAATGTGCATAATGCTTGAAATCCTAACCTTTTACTACATTTTATTCTACAGTACATTTCGGCTAAAACTAAAATTTAAATCTATCTGTCACTTGCAAAATAATAAAATTGAAAAAGGACAGGGGATTTATACTCTATGCTTTTACACTTTGTTCGCTAGATTTTGACGCGTTTTTGCATGTTTCCCCAGTATTTCTGTCAATTTTATTCGCCATATAATAAGATGGCTGATAAAATTTACAGATAACGCATAAAACTACTGACCATATATCAAAAATCGGAGGGATACATCATACATACATAACATACATAAATCACGCCTTTATCCCTTAAGGGGTAGGCAGAGCGTTTAACGCCTCGTAAACAGCGCTTTCGCAACGTCTGACAAAAATTGAGGGCAATTTTTGATTGTAATATGTATTGCTATAGTGACAGGTTGTCAGCCCATCGCCTAAATTACAATACACTGTAACCCTCGAGTCCCTTTTGCTGACTTCAACAGCATGCTCGGAGAGAAGGGCAGCTGGAACATACTATGTTTTTCTATCTCTCCCAGTCCAGCATGGAAGTACACATCTCTTGTCTTTTTCCTTGTTTTTTTTTTGTATTTAGTCTGAAAGTGACAAATAGATTTTAATTTTAGTTTTAGCCGGCAAATCTTGAATCGAGCCCATTATTTGGTTTAAGTACCAACTCTGACACCAGGGTTCAACCAACACTCATCATCATCATGTCGTCCACACCGTATCCGGCGACGGCGACTCCTATTAGTTTTTTATTCTGGTGAGCTCTGATGTGGCTAGCAAAACCGAACTTTGTTTTGAAGACTCAGTTGCAAGAAGCACAGTATAACTGGCCAGCTGAGTTGGTAGTGTAATTGTAGAAGGGTTTTGGCTTCGTCTTCCGTACTTGGCGTTTTGCGTCAAGATCTTCAAGACGCTTGGCTTCAAAACTTTCCACGCTCTTATGTATAGTTTGTCGCCATTCCGGTCTAAGTTGTGCGCGACCCTCCCAGCTTTCAGTTGGTATATTACAAGCCACGAGATTTCTTTTGATAACGTCTTTATAGCGTAGATATTGGCCGCCTTGCTTTCGCTTTCCATTTGACAGTTCGAAATAGAAGACTGCCTTTGGAATTCTGTTGTCCTTCATGCGTATGACGTGACCACTCCATCTTAGTTGATGTTTTATAATAAGCGCTTCTATTCCAGACATACCGGTACGGCGTAGAACCTCAGTGTTTGGAATGCGGTCCTGCCACTTGATCCGCAGAATAGACCTTAGACATTTCAGATGGAAGGTGTCTAGTTGCTTGATGTCTGTTTTATAGCAGCACCAAGTCTCTGCGGCATACATCAAAGTAGGCAGTACAATTGATTTGTAAACTAACATCTTTGTTTGCAATTTAAGGTCGTGGGAGTTCCAAACACGAATTCTAAGCTTACCGAAGGCCGCTGCAGCACCTGCTATACGGGCTGGTATCTCTGATGCTAGGGTATTGTCGCATCTTAATCTGCTACCCAGGTATTTGAAATTTGGAACTTCTTCTAATACACAGCCATCCAAAGTGACAGTGGATTGCTCACCGCGACATCCTCGTGTAGGTTGTTTCAAAATCTGTGTTTTGCTGGTGCTTATAACCAGACCAAACCTGCGGCATGACGTGTGTAGAGAGTTCACGTATTCTTGAAGAGATTCTATTGAGTCAGCCATTAAGCAAACATCATCAGCATATAAGATGTCCTGAATAGAAAGCTTGGTAACTAGTCGCTTTGCTCCAAAGCGGGAAAGATCAAAGATACTCTTGTTTGTTCTTGAGTTGATTTCAATCGGACAATTACAAGTTTTAACTGCATCTCGCATAACAGAAGCAAAATAGAGAGAAAATAAAGTGGGTGCCAAGACACAGCCCTGTTTCACGCCACTGGTTACCGGGATTTGGTCTGAAAAGTCATTTTCATGGCGAACTCTCACTGTCATGTTTTCATGAAACTGACGGATTAAGTTTATTAACTTTTCAGGACAGCCAGCCTTCTTCAGCACGATCCACAGGGCTTCGCGCGATACTCTGTCGAAGGCTTTTTCCAAATCGACAAAGCACTTATACAGAGGTCGGTACTGTTCCAGGCTCTTCTCTTGGATTTGTCTTACGACAAAGATGGCATCTACCGTACCTCTGCCTGGACGGAAGCCACACTGGGTCTCAGGTAGTATGGTTTCCGCATGCCGGGATAAACGTGAATTTATAATATGCGCAAAAAATTTCCCAGCTGTCGAGAGAAGAGAGATACCTCTGTACGAACTGCAATCAGCTATGTCGCCTTTGCCTTTGTACAATTTGCAGATGGAGGCATCCCTCCAATCTTGCGGGACAACTTCGCTTTCCCATATTTTCAAGATGAGTTGAAATAGCTCATTTTAATATGTGAGCCGCTATATTTATAAATTTCGGATGGTAAACCGTCTATCCCAGGTGCCTTGTGGTTTTTCATTCTCTTTAGTGCAGCAATAAAATCATCAAACATTGGGGGTTTCGCCAGATCTTCAAGAGTCGGTAAACTTTCAAGTGATTCAACATACAAAAAGTCAGTGGTTTGCGAACTCGGATTCAGAACATCATCAAAGTGTTCAGCCCATCGGGCTAGTACATGTTTCTGTTCCGTCAGCCGTTCGGTTTTATCCTTATTGTATATAGGGGCTATCTTCTTAGTTCTTGGGCCGAAGACAGCCTGCAGGCACTCAAAAAATCTACCAGACTGATTGGTATCAGCATACAACTGGATTTCTTTAGCTTTCTCCACCCACCATTTGTCCTTGAGATCGCGCACTTTTGCCTTCAGACTATGATGAATATTTCTCCGCTTAGAGATGTCTGATGATTGAAGAGTACGTCTGTGTTCCTCAACGAGCTTCTTGATCTCCATGTCAGAATCATCGAACCAATCTTGGTTTTTCCGTTCTGGTTTCCCAATAACTCGTGAGGCGCAGCAGTGGAGGTTTTCAGCGTACAGACGCCACCTCTCACCGACAGACAAAACTTCATCTATCTCTGGCATATCGGTTTTAAATGCTTCATCAAGCTCCTCTGTCAGGTACAAGTTGCGAATTAGCTTTTCAAAATGTATTTTTGCTGGTATCTTGCGAGATGCTCGACGTGGTGCTTTTATTTGGAGCCGTAGTTTTGATCGAACTAGTCGATGGTCGGTCCAACCCTGAGCACCCCTCATTGCACGTGTGATCAGTACCTCGCCAAGGTCCCGCTTGCGTACTATCACATAATCTAAGAGGTGCCAGTGCTTAGATCTGGGATGCATCCACGTGGTCTTGAACTTTTCTGGCAATCGATAGTAGGTGTTTGTGATAGCAAGATCAAATTCAGCGCAGAGAGTGAGGAGATCCAGCCCATTAGCGTTGCATTTCCCAACTCCGTGACGCCCAAGAACACCATCCCAAGCACCGTAATCATTGCCGACTCGAGCGTTGAAATCACCAAACAATATTATCCTATCTGTTGATGGAATTTTGGTCAAAATTTGATTCAACTCGTTATAGAACTTGGCCTTGTCTTCGTCCGGAGATGGCAGAGTGGGGGCATATACACTAATGAGATGGAGGTACCTCGTTGATGATAGTTGAAGTCTTAGTGTAATTATCCTGTCATAAACGCCTTTTGGTAGTTCTAGTAGGGATTTAGCTACCTCATTACGCACAGCAAAACCTACTCCACTCGCTGCTCTCTCAGTACTAGGCTTCCCGCTCCAGTAGTAGGTATAACCACCAAGCTGCTCGCATAGCTCTCCTGAGTCACACAGATGGGTCTCGCTTATTGCGGCAATGTCAATATTGTATCTGGCCAGTTCTCTTGCTATCAGAGCTGTCTTTCTCTCGGGACACGAGTTCATATCATTGTCCAAAAGTGTTCGAACATTCCATGTTCCTATAACTAGGTCCTTTGTTTTAGCTTTATTAAGTTTCATTTTTCGACCGCATTTTGGTGGTGAACAAATGACCGCGGTTAGCCACCTGTTTATGAGACGAGACAGACTATTTTTAGGCCACCTTTTCTAGGCCCTTCCCCGGATTGGGGAAAGCAGAGCGCTCCCTAAATAGGGCTGCTTTGTCGTAAACTGAGCTGCCGGACCGGTTCCCTGCCTCAATCGGAACCTAGAACGACCATCACCAGAATACCGCCTACGTGCAGATGCCAACTAGGATTTGGACACACCGATCCTCCCCCTACCATCAGCGCTCCATCGCCGTAGGACTTGTGCTCGGAGACCAGTCAACATGCAGGAGTCATCTGCGCGTGGACTTTTGATAAAGTATGGCGGATCAACCATAGACTGATTGCACTGGTAGAGACCTGCCAGTGGGCGGTGGGGTCGTCACTTCCCGACGCCGATACCAACACAACCAACACTACAGAGTATTGAATGAAACATTCAAGTTCATGATGTGGTGACGCTAAGTTATATTTCATGTTGGAACAACAAACTGAAGTTTAATTTATAATACAGTCCCTTAATACGACCCGCAAAGCCTAGTTGGCAGTGCATCTGCCTGCTACGAATAGGATCCCGGGTTCGATTCCCGGTCGGGTAGACATTTGAATGAAGAATTTAAATGGCTGTTTCTTTGTCTGTGTGTTCTTTGTGGTTGTTTCTGTGTATGTCCATGTCACCCCGATACAGGAAATCCTGATAGGGGCTATGAGTGTGATGGTTTTACTATCTGATCATTATTTATCCTTCACTTTTATCCTGTTTTGTTGCTGTCATTTCCTTCGTCTAGTTCTGATTGTAGTTTGCATTATCCTATCTTCCATTAGTTTATGTATTAGTTTATTATATATTATGTATTAGTTTATTTTACAATATCTATGTAGTAGCTTGTACCTAGTTTATGTATTATATGTAATGTATTTAGGATACATATTTGACTAGATTTGCAATATCCCGCTTACCGCTACGCATTTTTCTTTGACCCAAACGTTGCCTGGAAGAAATTGCTACCTTAGCAATAAGGCCGCCTATGTTGTACTTGTTTTTTGTTGTTATCTGTTGTATTGTATGATTTGTATACTTACGTGCAATAAAGTATTTTTATGTAATGTTATGTTTTTTTTTTTAAATACAAATAATTAACTACTTGATGAATGCTTGTTACATTATTTGGTGCCACTTTGTCATTGTCTACACCCATAGTGCGTTGAGTTGCCAAAATTGTTTGATTGTAGTGTTCCACTTGGTCATTAGGGCGTGGATTGGATGTTGCAATTACGTGAGAAGAAAAATACATACACATAATCACGCCTTTATCCTAAGTGGGGTAGGCAGAGTGTAATAAGACAAATATCGTTCCGCCACGTCTGACAAACTTTTGAGGGTTATTTAAGATAGATTTGTAGGTATATTGCTGTAGTGACAGGTTGTCAGCCCATCGCCTGAATTGCAATTTACTTGAACCCTCGAATCTCTTAGCTGGTTTTTACAGCATGTCCGGGAGGAAATTCAGCTTATATATTCTATATTTTTCTCTCGATCCGAGTCTAGCATGGAAGAGACGAAAAATCTTCATAACAAAAGGCAAAGGAGTGGAACTCACTACCTGCGTCTGTGTTTCCGAATGCATTCAACCCCCAACACTTCAAAGTTAAAGTTATCAGGCATCTTCTGGGTGAGCTCGCTCCAACGTCGACACCGTCTCAATCGTTCCCGACTTAAGCTCATATTTATGAAGGGATATCAAACTTGAGAGCAATATTAAGTATGGATTTGACAGATCAGTTTGTACTGAAATGACATTTCTGATACGAACTCAAACTCTTTGTCACTCAAAAGAGCTGATTATAAATACGACCCCTAGACTGGAGTTAAGAGCAAACCAACAAAAAATATCAAACAATTGGATTACATCATAACTGTCTCAGTGATTGCACTCTGTAAAGAGGTAATAAATTCAAAACGATGACTCATACTTCTAGAACATTCCTCAAGCAAATCCAAAGAATTGGCAGCAGTTCCCTATGATTTCTTCCATGCTCAACTGGGAGCGAGTGAAAAACATACAATGTGCCAGCTGCATTTCCTCCCGGGCATGCTGTAAAACCAGCTAAGGGATCAGTTGGTTTCAGTATATTGCAATTTAGGCGATGATGTGACTACCTGTCACTACAGCAATATACCTTCAAATCTATCTTAAATGACCCTCAAAACTTTGTCAGACGTGGCGGAACGACTTTTGTTTAGGCCGTTTACGCTCTGCCTGCCCCATTAGGGATAAAGGCGTGATTAAATGTATTAGAAGCTAAGGTACCATGGAAGGTTACAATCTCAGTTTTGATTGCCTACTAACCCCATTGGCCATTTAGCACCAAACTTGTTGAATGTACTTAACTGCAACAAACGTGGACATTGCTTAATATTGTTTAAGTGCGACATACTTCTTTTTCTGCCAGGTGAATTGCTTCAACTTCGTTTGGTATCACAGTTTTTAAGCCGAGGCCTCTGACATGGTTTGTGTAACGACCACTATCAAAAACACCAACCGCGATGGCTTAACGTGCCCTCCAAAGCACGGAATCCTTTTTCTTTTCAGACAATCAGGTGATTCAGCTTGCTATGTCCTAACCAAACTGGGGATAACCTCACAAAGTGATAAATTGACAAATATTAGCTCTGTGTCCCTAGGAATCAAACCAACGACCTCCGGATCGTAAGCCCGTGGCTCTGACCACTAGACCACGAAGGCTGTTATATCCCGCGTCAAAATCTTCTACGGACCCCAACTATCTTTACGCTCAACACACACTTGTCCGATCGCCAAAATCATCATAGCTATGACGTAAGTCTTTTTATTATCAACGCATCATCAAATCATCCGCATATAAAACGAAAAGAACAGTTTGACCCTATTTAGAAGTTTTTGAACCGTTCTAGGAATTGGGTCTAGTGGGTGTGTCATTTTGTAACCAAATGTAGCCTATTCTATGTTCTGTGGTCATTATTAGTGTGTACATCATTTGGACTGGTAGTGGCTGTGTTTGTGGTTGATGAATGTGGTGTATTTGATAAACACGTGGACTTTTGGGTTAAGGTAATTTGTTGGAGGATTTGTTTATTTTTTGTGGCAGTGACTCTACCATCTTCCATGCTGGACTGGGAGTGAGAGAAAAACATAGAATGTGCCAGCTGCATTTCCTCCCGAGCATGCTGTAAAAACCAGCTAAGGGATCTGAGGGTTTCAGTATATTGTAATTTAGGCGATGGGCTGACAACCTGTCACTACAGTAATAAACGTACAAATCTTTCTTGAATGACCCTCAAGACTTTGTCAGACGTGGCGGAACGGCCTTTGTTCAGGTCGTTTACGCTCTGCCTACCCCATTAGGGAGAAAGGCGTGATTATATGTATGTAATGTGACTCTACCGCAACATGTGACTGGCCAACTGGCATCCATGCTCTACGACATGATCTACAGGGAAATTAGTTATTACATACATATAAGCACGCCTTTATCCCAAATGGGGTGGCAGAGCGTAAACGACCTAAACAAAGGTCGTTCCGCCACGTCTGAAAAAGTTTTGAAGGCTTTTAAGATAGATTTGCAGGTATATTGCTGTAGTGACAGGTTGTCCATCGCCTGAATTGCAATATACTGAACCTTTTGATCCCATACATACATACATACATAAATCACGCCTTTATCCCTTACGGGGTAGGCAGAGCGTTTAACGCCTCGTAAAAGGCGCTTTCGCCACGTCTGACAAAACTTGAGGGCAATTTTAGATTGTAATATGTATTGCTATAGTGACAGGTTGTCAGCCCATCGCCTAAATTACAATACACTGTAACCCTCGAGTCCCTTTTGCTGACTTCAACAGCATGCCCGGGAGGAAGGGCAGCTGGAACATTCTATGTTTTTCTATCTCTCCCAGTCCAGCATGGAAGAACCCTTAGCTGGTTTTTACAGCATGCCCGCGAGAAAAAGCAGCTGGCACTTTCTATGTTTTTCTATCGCTCCCAGTCCAGCATGGAAGAGAAAATTTGTTACCGTTATTATTTATTATTTAACAGTTTATTGCACACATGATCATACAGAGGACACAAAAGGTGCGCAGTCTGCTCAGTTACCAAGAGATGACCAAGGAACAGCAAAGACACTGTGGCTCGTATTTATAAATTGAGAGCAATATTGAGATGTCGTTTTGTACTGAAATTACATTTCTGATACAAACTCTCTGTCACTCTTGAGACTTGATTATAAATACGACTCTGTAAAAACGTTCGTGACTTTACCGAATTTTGCGACAGACATTATGAGAAAGGGTCATTTTGCGACTAAGGAACATTTTGCGAAATTGACAATTTGCGACCAAGAAACATTTTTTGCAAAGGAACGGTATTTTACCTATCATAATTATTTATTAATTGCTTACATGGGTACATTATTAGGTCTTAACTATAAACCTTGGGATTGTACGAACAAATAGGAAATAATTTATTCATAATTTTGACGTCGATCGTGATTTTAAACTTAATTGATTCATTTGAATTAATATTTATTAGTTACTTTTTATTACCCTTCTTCTTCTTCACCCTAGTATTAAGAAAAGAAATTTGTGTAGATTTTGTTGTCACCAGTACAATACTTATTCTAATTAAAGTCTCCATATTCTACAGTATCTTTTATATTTGATATATTTATTTCACTATATTTATTTAACTTCCATGCTGGACTGGGATAGATAGAAAAACATAGAATGTTCCAGCTGCCCTTCCTCCCGGGCATGCTGTAGAAGTCAGCAAAAGGGACTCGAGGGTTACAGTGCATTGTAATTTAGGCGATGGGCTGACATCCTGTCACTATAGCAATACATATTACAATCCAAAATTGCCCTCAATTTTTGTCAGACGTAGCGAAAGCGCCTTTTACGAGGCGTTAAACGCTCTGCCTACCCCTTAAGGGATAAAGACGTGATTTATGTATGTATGTATAAGAGGAAAGCCAAAACATTATTTGTATTGTATAATCTGAATATCATAAGTAGGAATATATAGTTAAGTTGTCATATTTCAGGTTTGTAATGATCTAGCTTCCATGCTGGACTGGGAGTGATAGAAAAATATAGAATAGCATGCTTCTCCCGGGCATGCTGTAAAAACCAGCTAACAGCTTCAGTGTATTGCAATTTAGGCGACGGGCGGTCATCTGTAATAATAAACCCTCAAAACTTGTCAGACGTGCCGGAACGACCTATTTTTTAGGTCGTTTTTGCTCTGCCTACCCCATCAGGGATAACGGCGTGATTTCATGTATGTATGTGTGTAATGTTGTTTAAAATAATCAATTAACTATGAACGCTAGTGAATCAAGGAATAGAATGATTTTGATCGAAGCCTTCTGGTCTGAAGCACGAAATTTTTTGCAGCATATAGTTTAGCCTGCATTTTCCTAACCAGTCTTGAAAAAAGTCTTACAATTATCTTTAAATATTTGAATCAAACGTACGAGGCTCGGCTAGACCACTAAAGTACAGAGTAGGGATATGACTTTTAAATTAAATGTGATTTTTTTATACTTCTGGATTCTTTATGCAGGACTGGGAGCGAGAAAAAAAACATAGAATGTGCCTGAGGGTAGTTCTTATATGGCCAAAAAAAAAATTATTTCGATTTTTGTATGGGGCACCCTGCCATTTGATTCCATATCCTGAGAAACTATTACAGTATTTTTTTTATTTGTTTAATGTGATATTTAGGGGGTGCTACCAGCTCTCAAACTTTTTAATACAAAAAAAAACACAATATATTTCAAATTCAAAGATTTAAGTTTTTATTTAGTCAAATAATCAACCTATATCAAACAATTTGCATAATTACACAAAAAATATGAAATTAGAAGTATTTTCAACAAATAAAAATGTTATTACACAAAATATTATTTAAATATTCTTTTTATATTCGTTTTGCACAAAACTCGAGGCCTTCGTTGTTTAAAGCTTTAACCATTTTGCGTTTGTCGTCTAAAGAAAGAGCATCGTCAAAAAAAGCTAAACATACCAATTCTTCAGACAAGTACCACAGATGACCCAATTTTTTTTGTATTGTGTTTTGTGACATGGCTTTATTTATATTTTGGAAAGAAACGAGATCTTTCAGTAACTGCAGATCGTTTCTTGGCGCTGCACAGGCGGAAGGTGCTTGATACCAATATTTCACATAAATTGAGACAGTGAACACGCAAATCTCTTTAATAGCTGCTTCTTCTCTTTTGGATAATTTGAACTGATGGCGAAATAAAAAGATCTTGAGACAATATATTGCTTTTGCCATCCATCTGGCACGGTGAAGACCAGCTGGCATTCTGAATGATACTCCTTTCTCAGGAATCCCACCAAGGTAAATCACTGTAAGGTTCAAAAGCTCTTTGTAGTCATCTCGAGGTTGGTGTCTATTCAGCTGATCTTGAGCGAAAGAGATAATGTATGCAGCAATATTTCCAACTGCTTGTAAAGATGAAGCATCAGAAGCTACTGCCTTGTAGTCAGTTTGGTCAATGTCGCTCCAGCTGTTTTTAAATCTCTTAAAAATTTGAATATCAGGTCCACTTGATGGACTAAGGGATTTACTCACGATGGCTTCTAACATTATCTCCATTACATGGTGCCGGCAAGCAAGCCAAAGCATATCCTTTTCCATTTTTTGTTCCAAAAGGATACAAGCTCCATTTTTTAAACCCGTGTTGACCGCAGTCGTATCGAAGCACATACATTTTATTTGCTCACACAAATTTCACGATTCTATTGTTTCATACACAGCTCTTGCACATGCTTCTCCAGTTCCTCGGTTGAGCTTAGGGACCGATAACAGCTGATCGACACCGTTACCTGACACTAAAATTGGAAGACGATCTACAGTTTCGTGCCCAGTTATATTCTCGATTACTTTACCGTCCCAATGAACGGTTAAAGGAGTTTCTGATTTGAATTCCTTCTTTAACGATTCCGCGATCTTTTGCCGACTCTTCAAACGACGCCGTTGAACAGAAGACCTGTTGATATTGAAAGCCGCAGGATCGGATCCAGCACTTTTTAAAGTTGACGTCAAGACGATCGCAGCTTTTCTATCACTTAACTTTGCAACATCAAGGCTTGCTGCTAGGTGGTCATTTATTAAAAGCCTTCTACCTCGTTTGCGCGGTGGTTGGTTAGAAGGTCCGGGAATCACTTGAGGTTCACTGGTTGGAGAAGTAAGTTGACTTGTAGTAGGTGTTGTATTTTCACTACTATTTGAAGAAGAAAGTACACACTTTTCTGTTAACGCTAAGATAGCTTTTTTTTCCCGCGCTTTGCGTTTTTGAAGCATTCATTGTTGTTTTTTGATTTTCGCTTCTATTTTTAAACTTGCTTTATCCACAGCGCCGATTTGTCCTTTGCGATCTTTCTGACGTTGCGCAATCAAAAACTGTTTGTCTTCCTCTATAGTTATCATGTCCAAAGCTCGAGCGTGGGCAATATCAAACAAATGTAGTAATTTATTTTTCCATACTTGCTCCTTGTTTTTCAGTGTTTCGGAACGTTTCTTTTTGTTTTCTTTATTCTTCTTGAGATTTGCCCACTGCTTATAGTAGGTTTCTATTTTCGCTATAACATGTTTTTTTATTCTTGTAGGAATTCCGGCTTTAGTCCACAAAGCTAAAACGTCACAGGAAGTAGAATTCGCAGCATCTCGTACACTTTTTTTTTCTTCATTTTTGTAGTAAAAAAATACACGTAATACTTCAATAATTGTTGGCAACTTCGACTGAACCAACTGTGATGATCTTTGGCCTATAAGCCATATGTCTGTCTTTTTCCGTGTTGATAAATTGGTGCCGGCACTTGTAGACGCCATTATAATAACACGATTGGCCAGAGAACAATAATGCGTGCGCTCGCGGTGAGTGATGAAAGCGTACTGAGTTACTGAGTTGTCACTGTTGTCAGGTACAATCTGCTTGAAAGTGAGAGGGGTAAGGGGGGTGCGGGAGCGTAGGAAACGATGACGAGTCTCGGGCATGTTTACTTACATTCGAACCATTAAAATATAATAAAATATTAATCTTCTTATACTCCTAAGTCAAATACTATAATTGTATTTTTTGTCAATGTTCAACAAGTGGTAGCACCCCCTAATTATTGTTTAAAAAAAAAATAAAAAAATCTAGACTATTATTTTAGGTTAATAATCAATATGAAAGGGTGCCGCGTGAACTTTTCGAAGGTAAAGAAATAAGAGCCACATTGTGCCAGCAGCATTTCCTCCTGGGCATGCTGTAAAAACCAGTTAAGGGATCCGAGGGTTTCTGTATATTGCAATTTAGGCGATAGGCTGACAACCTGCCACTACAGCAATATACCTTCAAATCTATCTTGAATAACCCTCAAAACTTTGTCAGACGTGGCAGAACGACCCTTGTTTAGATCGTTTACGCTCTGCCTACCCCATTAGGGACAAAAGCGTGATTATATTTATGTATGTATTTATTCTTACGGCTTTTAATCGATGTAAATATATCGATTATTAAAGAAAAAAATATCGATTATTCAAAGGATCGATATTTTATAGTACTTATAAGTAGGTACTATAAAGAGAACTATATCTTAAAATCGATTTTATTATAATCGATTTTTCTTGAACTCAAATCGATGATTAAAAATCGGAAATTTTCTTGAAGAAATTGATTTTCACAATAATCGATTATTTTTTCACATCCTTACTACAGAGTAACCTGATTTTAAGGTTTGTCCTCAACATAATGGATCAGCCATTAAATACGAATGGCCAAACAATAGTTTGTACCAGCTTAGTATCAACAGTAAAATACCGGAAACTGATATTAGGTATCCAATGATCTCATGACTGCTAATGATAAAAATGATGGTTAGATAAAAACTATTGGGTCAAATATAATGCATATGAAAAAAATATTTACCACCAGAAATGAGTTGAAAATACATACACACATAAAATTACGCCTTTATCCCTTACGGGGTAGGCAGAGCGTTAGACGCCTCGTAAAAGGCGCTTTCGCCACGTCTGACAAAAATTCAGGGTAATTTTAGATTGTAATGTGTATTGCCATATTGACAGGTTGTCAGCCCATCGCCTAAATTACAATACACTGTAACCCTCGAGTCCCTTTTTGCTGACTTCTACAGCATGCCCGGGAGGAAGTTCAGCTGGAACATTCTATGTTTTTTTATCTGTCCCAGTCCAGCATGGAAGTTGTTGAGTTGAAAATATATTGCCAGAAAATACATGTGTTGAAAGCTGCATTGGATAGCTACTTCTTCTTCTTCTTCTTAGCGAGTGGATTCTGGACCCCTTGGACCGTGGTGTCAGAGGTTTCAAAGTAGCACAGCTATTAGGCCTCTGACGTGGTTTGAGTAACGACCGGGACCCAAGCACGGAAATAATATAATAGCTACTAGCAAATACAAACACACATTCACTTTATTTTGGATAATCCTAGGACCAGTGCCTAGGACGAACTGATCCTGACGATGCTAAAACAAAACTAAACAAAATATAAAACATACATACATAAATCACGCCTTTATCCCTTACGGGGTAGGCAGAGCGTTTAACGCCTCGTAAAAGGCGCTTTCGCCACGTCTGACAAAAATTGAGGGCAATTTTACATTGTAATATGTATTGCTATAGTGACAGGTTGTCAGCCCATCGCCTAAATTACAATATACTGAAACCCTCGGATCCCTTAGCTGGATTTTACAGCATGCCCGGGAGGAAATGCAGCTGGCACATTCTATGTTTTTCTCTCGCTCCCAGGCCAGCATGGAAGTAGTCTTGGCTCACGCCGCCCTTAAAACTTGTCAGACGTGATGAAACGACATTTGTTTGGGTCTTATACGCTTTGTCTACCCCATTAGGGATAATGTCGTGATTGATGTATGTATTTCTTCCAGCTTCCACAATGACGGCGGCGAGCCTGCTAATGACCCTCACCACCACGCTGACATCCACTCTGCTGAACGTGTCAGACCCCGCCCCTTATACCCTCAACGGTAATGAGTGGTGGGGCCCTCCAGAGCTTCAGGGAAACGTGGATACCAGCATCAGGCCGGATCCTATACGATTTGATGATGGGGTTAGTAATTTATTCACTTTCACTCCATTCCATTCCAGTCCATTCCAGTACATTACAGTCCATTCCAGTACATTCCAGTAAATTTCAGTACATTCCAGTCTATTCCAGTACATCCCAGTCCATTTCAGTCCTTTACAGTCCGTTCCAGTCCATTCCTTTCAGTCAATTTCAAAGAAATGCAGCGCCCTTACTTTTCCACCATGGTATCACAAATTACGCAATAAACGTCGAATATTCAATCCACAGATAATCCAAGACCTCCGCAGTCGTCTCTTAAACCACGTCCCCTTCAGACCTCCCCTCGATGGAGCCGCCTTCACCTATGGCTTCAACACCAACGCAATAGAACCCTGGATCCAGTATTGGGCTAACCAGTATCCATTCAAGCAACGAGAAGCGTGGCTCAACCAGTTCCCTCAGTTTAAGACAAATGTCCAGGGCTTGGATATACATTTCATGTGGGTGCGGCCACAGGTAAGCGAACAATCATCTTCAGAAACTGGTTCTACATACATACAATCACGCCTTTATCTCTAATGGGGTAGGCAGAGCGTAAACGACCTAAACATAGGTCGTTCTGTCTCGTTTGACAAAGTTTTGAGGGTTATTTAAGATAGATTTGTAGGTATATTGTAGTGACAGGTTGTCAGCCCATCGCTTAAATTGCAACATACAGACACCCTGGGCTCCCTTAGCTAAACTGCCTCCGTGGTCTAGTGGCTAGTGCCATGGACTCCCGATCCGGTGGTTCTGGGTTCGATTCCCGAGGGGGAAACACAAAGTTGATATTTGAGAATTTATCACTTTGTGATTTTTTCCCCAGTTTGGTTAGGACATTGCATTGCTGAATCACCTGATTGTCCAAAAAGAAAAAGATTTCGTGCTTCGGAGGGCACGTTAAGCCGTCGGTCCCGGTCGCTGTCTTTGATAGTGGTCGTTACACAAACCATGTAAGAGGCCTGATAGTTGTGCTATTAAGCGGTTTAAAAACTCTGACACCAGGGTCCATCGGGTCATTACACTCGATACCAATTCGACAGAAGAGGAATGCCACTCCTACAAATGTTTATGACAGCCTTTGATGATTTAACTTTGCAGAACCCAAGAAACAAGGAAGTGGTCCCGCTGCTCCTCATGCACGGCTGGCCAGGGTCCATTCGAGAGTTCTACGAGGCGATCCCGATCCTAACAGCTGATTACCCCAACACTGACTTCATCATAGAAGTGGTGGTGCCTTGCTTACCTGGATTCGGGTTTTCTGACGTAAGCTAGAACAATTTATACATGCGATTGTCGGCACTTGGTGAAACTCCATATTTATAATGTTGTTATTAAAAACATTTGTACTTGTTACATACATACATACATAAAATCACGCCTTTATCCCTTACGGGGTAGGCAGAACGTAAAACGCCTCCTAAAAGGCGCTTTCGCCACGTCTGACATAAATTGAGGGCAATTTTAGATTGTAATGTGTATTGCTGTAGTGACAGGTTGTCAGCCCATCGCCTAAATTACAATACACTGTAACCCTCGACTCCCTTTTTTTCCCTTTTGCTGACTTCTACAGCATGCCCGGGAGGAAGGGCAACTGGAACATTCTATGTTTTTCTTTCTCTCCCAGTCCAGTATGGAAGTTACTAGTTAGTTAGTTGTACTTGTTTCACTTAATATATTTTAATCCTACCGGTTTCGCTAACTTATAGCATCATCAGGGATTTTATACACATCATACACAACACATAAAACATTTTAAATAAACCGTTCATATTTAGCGAACGAAGTGCAACAATTGATATGTTAGTTATAGTCAATATTATTGTGAAAACATAAGATTTCGGGATGCCTACCGTGGGGAAATTACCCCTAAGTGGGGAGTTTTAAAAAGTACAAGTGTTTTTAATAACAACATTATAAGCTAGAACATATCAGTGAAATATGCTTAATCAACCTGAACAAATTCAGCACGGCGGTTTTGTCAAAAACTTAGAACAATCAATTTTCTGAAATAAATACAATATACATACGTACATATAATCACGCCTTTATCCCTAATGAGGTAGGCAGAGCATAAACGACCTAAACAAAGGTCGTTCTGCCACGTCAGACAAAGGTTTGAGGGTTATTTAAGATAGATTTGTAGGTACGAGTATATTGCTGTAGTGAAAGGTTGTCCGCCTATCGCCTAAACTGCAAAATACAGAAACCCTCGGATCCCTTAGCTGTTTTTTACAGTATACCCGGGAGGAAATTCAGCTGGCACATTCTATGTTTTTCTCTCGCTCCCAGTCAAGCATGGGAGTACCCAGTCCAGCATGGAATAAATACAACCTCCTGAGAATTTTATAAAGTTCCGCATGTGATCTTCTTCTTCCCTAAAACGATATAAAACGAGGCTCTACAATTGCAGACTGTTGTGGCTTTATGCTACACCAATACTCAATATACTCAATCATTTATTGCTTTCTTTTTGGTTCATAAGGTCTCACAATATTTTTTGGTTCATACAACAAGAACCCTTTTAGGGCACTGCAACAGTAGGTACTTAAAATATAATACTATTTCTTTAAACTAAGTAGCGACTAATAATAGTAAGCTTTCTTAACTAAATATTTTTTTAAATTATTTTTAAATATGTTGACTTTTTCTATTACTATTAAAGAGTCTGCTAATGCATTATATTTTTTTATTGACATTGAATGTGGGCCGGAGTTAACGATTTCTAAATAGGATGTCTCTGTTGGAGAGACCTGCCATACATACATACATAAAATCACGCCCTTATCCCTTACGGGGTAGACAGAGCGTCGAACGCCTCGTAAAAGGCGCTTTCGCCACGTCTGACAAAAATTAAGGGCAATTTTTGATTTTTATGTGTATTGCTATAGTGGCAGGTTGTCAGCCTATCGCCTAAATTACAACACACTGTAACCCTCCAGTCCCTTTTGCTGACTAGACCGTTTCCCTTCCTAATCTAAAATCTAAAAGAGAGATTCCTTTACAGGCAGCAGTGCGTCCAGGAATGGGAGGCAATCAAATAGCTTTCATCATGAAGAACCTGATGAACAGACTCGGCTACCAACAGTTCTACATTCAGGGCGGGGACTGGGGAGGTGTTATTGGAAGCGCTATGTCCGTTTTGTTTCCACAAGTAAGTTATTTAGATCCTTCTTCTTACCATTCCTATCAAACAAGATTTTTAATGGTACTTTGTTTTTGACGTTCATTTGCTCAACTCCATACTCAACTCCAAATTTGTTTCTTCCATGCTGGCCTGGGAGCGAGAGAAAAACATAGGATGTGCCAGCTGCATTTCCACCCGGGTATGCTGTAAAAACCAACTAAAGGATCCGAGGGTTTCAGTATATTGTAATTTGGACGATGGGCTGACAACCTGTCACTACAGCAATATACTTACAAATCTATCTTAAATAACCCTCAAAACTTTGTCAGACGTGGCGGAACGACCTTTGTTTGGGTCGTTTACGCTCTGCCTACTCCATTAGGGATAAAGGCGTGATTATATGTATGTATGTATTTGCTCAAACGTTATTTTCAAATTGCATGTTTTTAATAGATACGACAAAAATATACCAGTTCCTTCCGCACTGGCTTTACTGAGTTCACATTTCGTCGTTTGGCGTTTTAACATTCTACAAATAGGTTGACTACCTAATCCTAATTGAAATACCTTAGCAAGAGATATACCTGGTGTAATAGCGTTATTCGAACTGATAGCGGTTGCTCAGTCAACGACACTGAACAACTATCAGCAGGTTTATTTTTCAGGCAGTGAAAAAACCGGCTTTTCCATACAAAATGTTCACCATACAATTATTTTCTTTTTAAACTCGATCAGACAATTTAAATCGAAAAGCCATTTGTATTTTTCATTTCCTGTAGGTCAGTGTCGTTGACGGAGCAACCCCTATCAGTTTGCGGGACGCTGTCCCTTACACCAGGTATTCAACATATTGTCTGTATTTTTCAGGAAGTCCTCGGTTTCCACACGAACTGGGCGTTGGTACTGGCGGGACCCGCAGCGCTGCTCAGCTTAGTGCAATATCTGCCATTCCTATTGGAGGAAACTGGATACGTCAACTTAGCTGCTACCAAGCCGGACTCTCTTGGTACGACTGAAGACAGTGTCCTTGTAAAACTGACATACATACATACATATAATCACACCTTTATCCCTAATGGGGTAGGCAGAGCGTAAACGACCTATACAAATGTCGTTTCGCCACGTCTGACAAAGTTTTGAGTGTTATTTAAGATAGATTTGCAGGTATATTACTGTAGTAACAGGTTGTCAGCCCATCGCCTAAATTACAATATACTGAAATCCTCGGATCCCTTAGCTGGTTTTTACAGCATGCCTGGGAGGAAATGCAGCTGGTACATTCTATGTTTTCTCTCTCTCCCAAGCCAGCATGGAAGAAAAACTGACATCCACGATATATAAGTATTACATATGTATGTATTGTTTAATTTAATCTTATTGATTTATTATTTTTACGTTTAATAGTTCTAATTTATATAATTTAGTGTATATCTATATATTTTTAGTTTACATTGCATTGTATTTGTCTTGCCCTTAAAATGTTTCTCATTCTCTCAACTGCCAGTGGGTTAGCTAGAAGAGATCTCTTCATAGAGATAAGTTCGCCCTTGCATATATTTCTGTAAATTTCATTTCTTGTGTTTAATGTAATAAAGAATGAATATATACATCCATTTTGTGTTTCAACCAGTAATTCTAATAAAGTATTGATTTTCTTCAGGAGTTGCCCTCACGGATTCACCAGCTGGTCTCCTAGCCTTCATTCTAGAGAAGTTTGGATCAGGTATGTTAAATTTGTATAGATACGTTTATCATTTAATTTACAGCTATCCATGTATCATTTTTATCAGATACAACCCACAACCCACCCTGATACAGGGAATCCTTCTTCTTCTGTCGAGTGGGTATCGAGTCTATAGACCCGATGAACCCTGGTGTCAGAGTTTTTGAACCGCCTAGTAGCACAACTATCAGGCCTCCGACATGGTTTGAGTAACGACAACTACCAAAGACAGCGACCGTGACCGACGGCTTAACGTGCCCTCCGAAGCACGAAATCTTTTTCTTTTCGGACAATCAGGTGATCCAGCCTGCAATAACCTAACCAAACTGGCGAAAAATTCACAAAGTGATAAATTCTCAAATATCAACTTTGTGTTTCCCCCCCGGGAATCGAACCCAGGACCTCCGGATCGGGAGTCCATGGCACTAGCCCCTAGACCACGGAGGCAGTTATCCTTGGGGAATCCTTGATATATACCTACAAATAATAACGCATTTATTCCAAATGGGGTAGGCAAAGCGCAAACGACCTAAACAAAGGTCGTTCCGCCACGTCGTGCGTAGACGAGCTATCTCCACTTATTACATACATACATACATATAATCACGCCTTTATCCCTAATGGGGTAGGCAGAGCGTAAACGACCAAAACAAAAGTCATTCCGCCACGTCTGACAAAGTTTTGAGGGTTATTTTAGATAGATTTGAAGGTATATTGCTGTAGTGACAGGTTGTCAGCCATCGCCTACATTGCAATATACTGAAACCCTCGGATCCCTTAGCTGACTTTTACAGCATGCCCGGGAGGAAATGCAGCTGGCACATTCTAAGTTTTTCTTTCGCTCCCAGGCCAGCATGGAAGTTAACACATTTAACCACTAAACAAGTTAACCACTTATTACACACCTAGTAAACTTTTTTTTTTCTTAATGGAATCTTCCCTTCATTACTGAAGTTCTCAATAGTTAAACCTGTGTTTAAAAAAGGAGAAAAGGACTGCATCAGCAATTCCAGGCCGATCACTCTCATACCTGTGATCTCGAAAAATTTTTAAAAGGCTTTTCATAGAAGATTGATGTCATTTTGCACAAAATTTTGCTTAATTACACCTGAGCAACACGGCTTTCAACAGGGAAAATCTACGTCGTTGGCTTGCTTCAGGATGGTACGAGAGATTTCATATTTCATGAATAAAAGAGTTCCTGTCTCTATGATTCTCTTTGATATGAGCAGGGCTTTTGATTATGTTTGTCATAAAACTCTAATGAGTAAACTAGAGTCGTATGGAATCCGCGGTAATGCTCTTGATTGGATTAGAACCTATCTAGGAGGGAGAGTTCAAAGAGTTGAAATAAATAAAATTAACGAATTATCTGAACTGACCACTTACACATCCAACTATGAAGAGAATAACATTGGCGTGCCTCAGGGCAGCATTCTCGGCCCACTGTTGTTCATCTTATATATTAACGACATCCCATCAATTACACATTATCCAATGACATTATTTGCTGATGATATATCAATTATAATTAATAAAACTAAAAATCTTGACTACGAAAATTAAATAAATTTGACAATAAATAAGATTATTCATTGGTTGACATATAATAATTTGTGCACTAACATAGCTAAAACTAAATACATACAATTTTATAACAAGAATGCCATCCCTCCCTCTCTTTCTGTTACTTATAACAATAAACAAATTGTGGAAGTCAACAAAGCTAAATTCTTAGGTATTGATCTCGATTCAAACCTGACGTGGAAAGAACATGTTGATGGCGTGTTCAAAAAGATCAATAGGTTTACATATGCTCTGTATTGACTTACAACGATTTGCAACCAGAAGACTGCTTTAATGGCTTACCACGGCTATGTATGCTCTGCTTTGCGATATGGTCTCGTCTTGTGGGGAAATTCTGTTGATCTTAATTGTGCCTTCCTCATTCAAAAAATATATATAAGGTCTATGTAACGGTGCTGGTCCACTGGACTCATGTAAACCACTTTTCAAAAAAAATAATTTGCTTACACTGCCTTCAATCTACATATTCGAGATGAGCCTGTTTGTCAAAAGTAATGTGGAATTATTTAGGAAAAAAGCTGACGTTTGTAATTTTAACACTAGATACCCCAATCGGTTAGTGACTCTACCATCTACAACAACCTGCTTTTCACGAAACAGCTATAACATGGCAATTAAACTTTTTAACAAGTTACCAGATGCACTGAAGGATTTGCCTATAAAAAAATTCAAGGTCTCTTTGAAAAAATATTTGTGTGAACAATGTTTTTATAGCAATGATGAATTTTTGACATGTACTATTAAAATAATTATTTGATTATGCTTTTGTTAATTTAATCGTTCTTTTATATTTTCTTGACATCATAATTTGACCGTTTGTTTTTCTACCTAAAATTTGATGTATACTTTGACATGGTCTTGTGACTCTATATTTGCATGCCAAATAATTTGGTTAAATGTGTGATACTGACATTTATATTATTTGTGACATCTATGTATATTCGAACCACATTTAATGCAAATAAAGAATTCATTCATTCATTCGTCTGACAAAGTTTTGAGGCTTATTTAAGGTAGATTTTTAGGTATATTGCTGTTGTGACATATGTCAGCCCATCGCCTACATTACAATATACTGAAACCCTCGGATCCCTTAGCTGGTTTATACAGCCTTCCCGGGAGGAAATGCAGCTGGCACATTAAATGTTTTCCAGACCATTATGGAAGAACAGGGAATCCTAGTAGGGGCTATGAGTGTAATCGTACTTTGAAAAGTTTAATCTTCTATTCATTCAGAAGGAGTAATTAATGAGCCCGATGGTGTAGTGGAAAAGGCCGCTGCCTCCTGAGCAGGAAGGTCGTGTTTGAATCCCACCACGTACCAATGTGTTTTTCAATTTTCGAATTTCATATGTACGTTTTTTCGGCGCTTTTTCCGTTCTTCGGAAGGCACGTTAAGCCGTTGGTCCCGGTTAATATCGTTTAATACCGTAGATATTAGTCGTTAAGCCATGTCGTAGACCAGTGCTAAGCATAAGCGCCTTGAAATCTCTGACCTAATCTAAGATTGGGTCTGATTTCCCTTCTGGGTTGCGGAGGTCAGATGCCAGTCGCTCTGTGTAAAAACCAGTACCCTCGTTCAATCCCCTAGATTAGGTAGCCCCGTCAGATACGGGATAAGGCTAGGGAGATGAGATGATTCAGAAGGAGTAATTGATAGTATTTTAATATTAAACTTCCATGCTGGTCTGGGAGCGAGAGAAAAACATAGAATGTGCCAGCTGCATTTCCTCCCGAGCGTGCTGTAAAATCCAGCTAAGGGATCCGAGGGTTTCAGTATATTGTAATTTAGGCGATAGGCTGACAACCTGTCACTACAACAATATACCTAGAATTCTATCTTAAATAACCCTCAAAACTTTGTCAGACGTGGCAGGACGACCTTTGTTTGGGTCGTTTGCGCTCTGCCTACCCCATTAGGGATAAAGGCGTGATTATATGTATGTATGTATGTTTAATATTAAAGATTTTAAAAACGGGCACTTTCTTTGGAAAATAAGTTGCGTACTTCACGACATGTTTCGGGACATTCGGAGTCCTTCATTGTTATTAAAAAAAATATTTAGAATGTCTCACTTAAGTTTAAATAGTTTTATTTTAATATTTTCCAGGTGTGAACCCAGACAACCGCATGCTAGACGACGGTGGTCTCTACAACACCTTCACTCCAGAGATGCTGATGGATGACCTGATGTTCTACTGGACTACCAGGACCATCACCACCTCCTTGAGGATATACTCCGAGACGCTCAACAGGAAGTCCATTTCTTCGGGCGTTGAAATGTAAGTTTTGAACTCGCTCGGTCAATAACGTTAAATCGCTATTGACGAGTGATGATAGCGCTCGTAGATTCTTCTTAGTGAGTAGATTCTCGAGTCGAATAACGACCCGAAGAAGCCTGGTGTCAGAGTTTTCAACCCTCCTAGTAGTACAGCTATTAGGCCTCTGACATGGTTTAAGTAACGACCACGGGACCGACGGTTTCACGTGCTCTCCGAAAGAACGGAATCCTTTTTCGGACAATCAGGTGATTCAGCCAGCAATGTCCTAACCAAACTTGGGAACACCTTACAAACTGATAAATTGACAAATATCAACTTGTGTTCCTCCTGGGAATCGAACCCAGGACCTCCGGATCGTAAGCCCATGGCTCTGACCAATAGACCACGGAGGCAGTTGGCACGCTCGTGATATGAGTACACATCAGTAAATAACAACAAATATCGCGTTTGCTGCGCTCGCAATATAAAACTTCAGATAATAAAAATAATGTTCTTCCATGCTGGACTGGAAGCGAGAGAAAAACATATAATGTGCCAGCTGTATTTCCTCCCCCGGGCATGCTGTAAAAACCGGCTAAGGGATCCCAGGGCTTCAGTATATTGCAATTTAGGTGATGGGCTGACTACCTGTCACTACCTCTAGTCAATGTGCAATGTAGACTTACCAAAGCGACTAAATCCACGCACGCGATGGGTCCTAAAATATTTAACAAAATTCCTGATGACATAAAGAAAACAGGACAGTTTCAAAGTAGTTTAAAAAATGGCTAATTAACAATGCTTTCTATAATGTTGATGAATTTTTAAATAAGCGATGATGATGATGTAATTATAAATATCTTTTATTTCAGTTCTTATACTTATAATATGAAATTTTAAATAATTATTCCTATTGACATGTAATATTTATTATTATGAATATTTTTGTTGTATATTTATTATTCCATAACTTCCATACTGGACTGGGAGAGAAAGAAAAACATAGAATGTTCCAGTTGCCCTTCCTCCCGGACATGCTGTATAAGTCAGCAAAAGGGATTCGAGGGTTACAGTGTATTGTAATTTAGGCGATGGGCTGACAACCTGTCACTACAGCAATACACATTACAATCTAAAATTGCCCCAATTTATGTCAAACGTGGCGAAAGCGCCTTTTATAAGGCGTTTTTCGCTCTGCCTACCCCGTAAGGGATAAAGGCGTGATTTTATGTATGTATGTATGTATATTCATTATTGTCAGACGTGGCAGAACAACCTTTCTTTTTGGGCAGAAATGCGTGTTTATATGTATGTATGTATTGTTGCGCTGGTTATATCATAACAATTTATGCATTTGTATTGCCAGTGACCAACTTTTTAACTGCCTCCGTGGTCTAGTGGCTAGTGCCAAGGAATCCTGATCCGGAGGTCCTGGGTTCGATTCCCAGGGGGGAAACACAAAGTTGATGTTTGAGAATTTATCACTTTGTGAATTTTCCCCCAGTTTGGTTAGGACATTGCAGGCTGAATCACCTGATTGTCCGAAAAAGAAAAAGATTTCGTGCTTCGGAGGGCACGTTAAGCCGTCGGTCCCGGTCGCTGTCTTTGATAGTGGTCGTTACTCAAACCATGTCAGAGGCCTGATAGTTGGGCTACGAGGCGGTTTAAAAACTCTGACACCAGGGTTCATCGGGTCGATAGACTCGATGCCCACTCGACAGAAGAAGAAGCCAGTGACCAAAAATCATAATTTTGAACATTTCAGGCGCCCTACGAACGTGCCGGTTTGGGTGACGCAGGGCCGCTACGAGCTAACGTACCAGCCGCCCAAGATCCTGATGCTGAAGTACCCCAACCTGCTGAACGCCAACGTGCTGGACTCCGGCGGACACTTCCTCGCCATGGAGTGTCCGCAGCAGTTCTCCGCGAGTGTGCTCCAAGCCGTCGCTGGGTTTAGGAATTTCCATCGGAACAACAGACAAGGATAATGTTATTATATTTTTATTTTAAAAAATACTACCGTCAATACCTTACCTCTGACAATTGGTCACCACACTGAAAATTGCTCTACAGTCATTACACTGATAATTAGTGACCTTTGTCAAAACAATTGGTCCTCTGTCGTTACACTGACCTCTGTAAAACTACTGTCAATGGGTCAACACACTGACCACTACGTCTCCTCTGATAATTGGTCACGTCTATCAAAACTCTGTCAGTTGGTCACCACTAATAATTGACACTGACAATTGGTCACTACCCTGACAATTGGTCACTACACGGACAAGTTGTCACTACACTGACAACTGGTCGCTACACTGACAACTAGTCAATACACTTACAACTGGTCACTACCTTGACAACTGGTCACCAGCACTGACAATTAGTCACTACACGGACAATTTGTCACCTACACTGACAATATATCACCTACACTGACAATATGTCACCTACACTGACAATTGGTCACTATACTGACAATTGGTCACCACTGATTGACTATTGGTCACCACTGATTGACTATTGGTCACCACTCACAATAGAACACCTCTGTCTAATTAATCACCTCTATCTTTTTGGTCACATGTGACATTTGGTCACTTCTGTCTATTTTGTCACCTCAGCCGCGGACTCCGGCGGACACTTCCTCGCCATGGAGTGTCCGCAGCAGTTCTCCGCGAGTGTGCTCCAAGCCGTCGCCGCCTTCAGGAACTTCCACCGGAACAACAGACAAGGATAATAATTATTCTTATTAACAAAATCACCACCTCACAATCAATACCTCATCTTTATCAATTGGTCATCCCGACCCCTGACAATTCATCACCTCTGACGATTCGACAATACCGACAATTAGTCGCTTCTGACGATTCATCATTCTGCCAATTGGTTGCCGCCCTCAGAGTGTATTCAATTGAAAAATCCGCATATGCGGCCCAACTTTTAGCAGATTTGTGTCCTGCCATTATAGTTATTAGGAGTTAGGAATAATAAATGGTACATTACTTTAGAAGTCGAAAAAAAAGCAATAAACGGGGTGTAACGGACAGCGTCCCGCAAACTGATAGGCGTTGCTCAGTCAACGACACTGAACAACTTCCACCAGGAAATTCTTCCCGAAATTATCTTTTCCTGTAAATAAAATAAGCTTTTCCAAACAAATTGTCTGATAGAGGTGGGCATTTTGTATGGAAAAGTCATTTTTTTATTATCAAGTGATAATAAAAAATTTGTATGGAAAAGTCATTTTTTTATTATCAAGTGATAATAAAAATTGACTTTTCCATACAAAATGCCTGAAGGAATTGCTTCGTGGACGTTGTTCAGTTTCGTTGACTGAGCAACCCCTATCAGTTTGCGGGACGCTGTCCCTTACACCCGGTATGGTCGAGTAAGTTTCAAATGTATACGAGACCATTAATATTGCGTTTTCAGCTGAGACTGGTATAGTACTGTTCTCTCATTTTGAGAGGAAATTTTAAATTTGCATGGCGTCTTTAACAGACGCACATTAATTAATTAATTAATGTTTTTAAACTTTCAAGGCAGAATGCCTTTAAAAAAAAATTGTAACCTTAAAAACGCCTAATCCATACTAGCGTATACTTTAAAGAGTTCACGTAGCAATCGTTAACGGTCATGATTGTCGTTTTGACAAATTGCTGGCCTTTGCGAATTAGAGGACCGAAAAGAGTGAATATAGGTCTTGTTGTTTTTTTTATTGTGAAGCTAGGTTGGCTGGAAGAGATCTCTTATAGAGATAAGCTCGCCTGTTGTGTCCTAGTTTTAAGTTCAACTGTATGTGTAAATTTTTAATACAATAAAGAATATATATAAAGCTTTTTCCGAGCAAATGGGAGAAAAATATATTATTGTAGGTATAACCGAACGAAAAATATTCTAAGAATGATTAGTATAGTTATTAAGTTTTTTGTTAAACATTATGGTATTTTGTACCTGAATTAAATGTTCTGTTTTTATATTTAAATATATTTTATTTTCGAAACGGCAGAAAACATTATTACCTACTTTAATACTAAACGATAAACAAGCGTTATTCATAATTCATAATAAACACAGATCGGGTTACTTGTTTGTATTGAAAGGAGGATTAGGTTAGATTAGGTAGCCCTCTTTTCAACACATACAAGTAAGCCAAGATCAGTTTTCATATACCTACTTGTCAAACACACATATAGCAAGGATGGTCAATTTTTGTGTAGTTATCGTATGATTTAAATATAAGCAAAGAATCTACTATAGCCAACCTTGAAATCAATATGATTATATTAGAAGGTAGCCTTCTCAAAATATCTAACCTGGGCACTAAATGAATCCTATTTTATTTAAAATTGGATAGGTGCTTCTAAATATAAATATTTTTACGATTTGGTAAAAATATTTATATTTAAATATTTTTATTTTTACCTAAGTGGCGCGCCCCCATTCAGTAAAATATAACATAATTCACTAAAAAACGCAGTGAATCGAAAAACCGGTTCAACAGACACAAGTAACAGTAATTAAGATAATTTTGACGGCCATTATAACGGCCACCAACGGCAATTTTTCTTCCTGTTACTACAACGACCTAAGAATCGCTCATATAAGGTTCTAAATTATCTTTATAGCTATTACTTGAATAAGTTGGACGGGAGTTTCTATCATTATTTTATTTACCACTTAGCTTCTATAGTCACCCTTAAACGCGAAGAGACAAAAATTATTTATACAATTCTGCTGCAAATACAACAATGCTGACAACACAGCCTATTGTCCACATTAAAAACACAGGCATAATCTTTTCCATTGACACTTTACAACCCATTTTACAACTATAATCTTCCATTCTCAAATTCTTTGAAAACTGCCTTGCTCTATCGATAATGTTTATACCCACTCCGTCGTTGTAGAATTTGTCATACATTCCACTTTCCAAAATTCTTCTCGTCAGTTGTCGAACTATGTGTATAATAGGTAAATCCTTCCTCATGACCAAAACTACTGGTCTAGTATAAGAATTATCTTTTAACCTCAAAACTCTTGCTTCGAAGTTTTCCATAGTTTTCTCTTGAAATATAACAAACCTTCCAGTTGTAGTTAGAGTCATACCATTGTTTTCTATAGCCTTCATTTCACAATCTTCGTAATTATTGCAATCGAATCTCTCTAGATATTTTAGTTCATCTTTACCATACGCAGAAGTTAGAGCATAGTTCCAAAATGGATTTAAATAGAACTTGAAACCAGCTGACAAAAGCTCATGGTCCCTTTCGTATACTTTCGATGCAAGTTCTATAGTGAAAAAAGAATATACTTCGCTACAAGTGAATAAAACTATGTATACAGAAGAAATCATAAAACATATGTTCAGTATTTGTTGAGTCACAAATTTGTGACGAGGTAGCAAGATTCCTCCAAAATATGCGCCCCAACCCGACAGTAAGGAATCACTGAAGCTAATTCTATCCCCGTGAATATAACTAGAAATATAAAATAAAATACAATAGCATAGATAGAACAGAAAGAAAGGGTACATAGTGCCAATTCTAGATCTAATTCTTCCCAAGTAATCGGAAGATCTGTTCGCTGCGTACATCCATACAAAACCCTGGCTGGTGTAGCTGTCTGAAAAAAAATGATTGAACACTTTTAATGATACCTAAAAGCAAATAAAAATGATTTCATTCTAGGCTTGTAGCACAAACAATTGGCTCACGGCAATTTCAACTCAGAGACTCGAGATCTAGATGTAACTATCATTTCTATTTAACAGCACAATTAAACTTGAAAGCAATGATGGATGACATGCAAAAAATGATTCCAAATAAAACATTTCATCCAGCGCGCCACACCGAAGCAAAGTACCCAAGATGCTGGCAGCATTAACTATTTGACTCCTCTGTTGTAGACATAATATTCCATATACCGGAAATAAAAAAATTGCCAGCCATATTTTATGGTTTGATTCTACCCATTAAACTGATCATATAAACTGATCAAAATATTATTTCCTTAAGGAATATGAAAAAAATAATTTGGGCCACGGACCCATAAAAAATAAATCGAGCCATCGACACCATTTCTAAGGGAGGGCCGTATTTTTTATTTCGTATTTTGACGTATTTTCCTTTGTTCAGTTTCATTTTCATGGGTAAACACACCCTAAAATATGGCCAGCAATTCTTTTTACTCCTTGTATTTGCTAAATTTTTTATGTTCCCACGTTTGTAATGTTCCGGCCTGCTCACAGATCTATTTCTAGAATATTATCACTTGAATCTTAAAGAGGAGTATTATCAGTTCGCATAAATATTCAATTTACTTACCCGTGTATCCCAAACCAATTCCTTCTTTTTCATACATCGTCAATCCTCCAGCGCAGATATCTAGACTTTCATTTTGTAACAGCATTACGCAGTTTTTGACGCTTCCCTTCACAAACCAATACGACAAAGATACGTTTACACGTTCTTCAATAATTTTCAAAATATCCATGTCAGAACCGCGAAGTTTATTATCCTTTATTTCGTCAATTTCTGCATGTGTATCATTCTGAACATAGTTTGATATTACAAAAGGGGGTAATAAATTTAAACCAACATTTAGTGTGCATCCCTGTAAATTTTCCGTATTCTTATTTGGAAATATTTTGTGTCTGTATTTTTGAATAGATGTTTTCGAACAAGTATTCAAATGAAACATTTCCGCTATACTTTTCTCTTCACATGAATCAGGAGATATACTTGATGTATATGATAGAAAATAATGCGTTTTCAATTTATTTAACAATATAAATGTCACATGAAGTTTATCTATATCGTTACCAATAACTGCAATGTCATCTTTACAATAGATTGGAGTTATAATTATATGTTTAACCCCTCTGTCAAGACGTATCCAGCCGTAATATAGTATTTCTTCACAGTCTTCTATAAATATTACGAACAAGGTTTTTTTTGTCACGATAATGCTATGTTCTTTTACTTCTATATCTTCAAATATAATCAATGGCACTTTACAATCTTCAAATATTTCTTCAACTTCAAAAGTGTGAATACTTTCATTTCCCATAGAGTTATTCCAAACAAGTATAGCAGTTTTGAGTGTAAATACTTCGATTATATAATTAATACAATCAAATATTTCTTCAACATCTTTGTTAACCTCTTTTGGTATAAATTTATTGTTAGCGACCACGTTATCATTTATTATAAGAAACATAAATAATATTATAACGTTTTTTACTAAACTGAACATATTTTTATTGAAACTGATCCATTCTACTGAAACGACGGCGGTCATTTCATTAAAAAAGATACAAATGAAATGTTTCTTTTTATGGGCGGTTAGATTTATTCGTTCCAATAATGGTATGGAATTATGAAGCTTTTAGTTTCTTTGCAAAGCGCACTAAAATATATAGCCTGTGTTTTATCGTCATAAAGATAATTTCATAGCTGACAAGTTGTGATTTGTGTTTTGTTTGAACTATTATTATATTTTGTAACGTTGTGTATAAAACTCTTTGAGGAAATCGATAACAAATAGAGTAAGGGCCATTTAATTCCCGCCCCTGACGATAAAAAATCTGGACTATTAAACCGTAAAGAGGCAACAAGATGGCGAATTAATTTTATAATCCTTTCCCAAGGGGATTAGCCTCAGTCAGCGGGTCGTAACAATCATTTCCCTCCGTTATCAGCATCTTGCGCCCACCCTTATACTATTGTTATGTATTAGTAGGTACTTAGGGAATACGGTTGTGGGTAGTTGAACACTCGAGAAATAAAAGCCAGTGTGAATTGGACATATTACAACCTAAATTTGCCCTCAATTTTTGTCAGACGTGGCGAAAGCGCCTTTTACGAGGCGTTAAACGCTCTGCCTACCCCGTAAGGGATAAAGGCGTGATTTATATATGTGAATTGGACTGTCTTCTTTCTTCCGTGCTGGACTGGGAGCGATAGAAAAACCTAGAATGTGTCAGCTGCATCTCCTCCCGGGCATGCTGTAAAAATCAGCTAAGGCATTCGAGGGTTTCAGTATTGTAATTTAGGCGATGGGCTGACAACCTGTCACTATAGCAATATACAGACCTATCGAATAACCCTCAAAACTTGTCAGACGTGGCGGATCGACCTTTGTTTAGGTCATTTGCGCTCTGCCTACCCCATTAGAGATAGAGGCGTGATTATATGTATGTATGTGAATTGGACTGACAGTCGTTTTAGTTACATTAACTATACAGGGTGTAAAGGACGGTGTGCCAATGGGCGGTTTTCGACTAGACGGCACGGCGACGGCAACGGCAACGGCGACGGCACGGCACCGTCGACGATACCGTGGAAGAGATAAAGTATGAAACTCTATGAAATTAATGAAACGCTTTTAAAACAAATAAAGAATAAACGCTTAATCACTTGGTTATCACCATCTCACACCCACCCTTGTAAAGGACGGTGTAGCAATAACTAAAAAGGGGCTGGCGCTGTCCACGAAACTGAACAACTTTCAGTTAAGAGAAATGGATCAGATTCTAACTTACCCATACAAAATTACCATTTCGAGCAGAGTATTTGTATTTCTCAGTACTGCCTCCGTGGTGTAATGGTTTGAGTGGGTTACGACCCGGAGGTCCCGGGTTCGACTTCCGGCGGGGGACATGGTGTTGTTGTTTCTAGTTTGGTTAGGACATAGCAGGCTGATTGTCCGATAAGAAAGATGATCCGTGCTGTCGGATGGGCATGTAAATAGTCGGTCCTGCGCCAGATTTCTCTCTGGTCGTGTCAGTCAATCTGTCCCATCAGAATGAGATTGAAGGAATAGAGAGTGCACTCGTGTGTAGCGCAAACACTTGGGCACTAAAAAGTAGTCCCGCGCAGTTGGCCGATCTCTGGCACATTGGCCACCATCACCGAAAATCGGTTGGGAGGACTATTCCTCAGAAGATTTTTTTTATACCTACAAATCTATCTTAAATAACCCTCCAAAATTGTCAAACGTGGCGGAACGACCTTTGTATAAGTCGTTTACGCTCTGCCTACCCCATTAAGATAAAGGCGTGACTATATGTATGTATGTTTTTTTTGTGAAATTTGTTCAGTTTTGTTGCCTAAGAAACCATTTCAGTTTTGAAAAATGTATACCGGGTGTAAGGGACATCGTCCGGCAAAATACGGGTTGCTCAGTCAACGATACTGAACAACTATCAGCAGGATTTCTTTTTAGGAAGTTAAAAAAAGTGGCTTTTCCATACAAATTGTCTGATCGAGGTGAACATTTTGTATGGAACAGCCATTTCTTTATTCTCTTCCTGTAAGAATTTCCTGGCTAAAATTGTTCAGTGTCGTTGACTGAGCAACCCATATCAGTTTTCGGGACGCTGTCCCTTACACCTGGTATAACCGCCAAAACAATGAAAACCTCTACCGAAGATGGCGAATTAATTTCATAATCTGTTCTCAAGGGGATTACCCGCAGTCAACGGGTCGAGACAATCACTTCCCTCCAGCTACCATCATTTCCACCCGCAAATACTGTTATCAGCTTTTCACACCCGCCCTCGCTCTATATTAGGGATGGGCTAAAATTCGTAGTGTTGTTTTATTAACCGTAGATTTATAGGGGTCGACAAAAAAGCAATTTAAGGTCGAGTAAATTTGAAAGGCCGAGACGCAATGCACACGAGACCTTTGCTATTTCGGCTGAGCGAAGTATAATGCTATTTTCTCATTTTGCGAGAAAACAATAATAATACACTTAAAAACAAACATCAAACTTGCGATTACTCTATAATTTTTGAAATTTAAATTTGCATGGCGCCTTTGACAGGTGCACAGTCCATTCATTTCATTTTGTACATTTAAAAAGTTGTATGCGTATTCAGCCTTAAAATAATCAATAATGTGAACTAAAAAACACCTAAACCATACTAATGTGTCCTCAATGACTTCGTGAAGCAGTCGTTAATTTAATTGTTGTCGTTTGGGGAAATTGATAGCGTAGTGCGAGTATGAGGACCGAAAAGAGTGAATGTACGAGTAGGTTTTGTTTTTAAAAATAATTAAGTTTTTTCAGAGCAAATGGGAGAAATTTCTATCTAAAGTGACAATAGAAACCAAGTGGCGCTCCCATATTCTTTTAGGTCTCGCACATATTTATTTATTTTGAATTAGCATTTTTAGGTACTTGTTTGTGACCTTCGCAACTGGTTGTGAATAAGCAACTTAGTCCTATTTTATATCCATTACAATCTAAAATTGCCCCCAATTTATGTCAGACGTGGCGAAAGCGCCTTTTAGGAGGCGTTTTACGCTCTGCCTACCCCGTAAGGGATAAAGGCGTGATTTTATGTATGTATGTATGTAACTTAGTCCTAGCACATCACTACAATCTATTATAATATAAGCTTCCATGCTGGTCTGGGAGCGAGAGAAAAACATAGAATGTGCCAGCTGCATTTCCTCCCGGGCATGCTGTAAGATCCAGCTAAGGGATCCGAGGGTTTCAGTATATTGTAATTTAGGCGATGGGCTGACAACCTGTCACTACATCAATATACCTAGAATTCTATCTTAAATAACCCTCAAAACTATGTCAGACGTGGCGGAACGACCTTTGTTTGGGTCGTTTGCGCTCTGCCTACCCCGTTAGGGATAAAGGCGTGATTATATGTATGTATGTATAATATAAGCTACAACACAGCACCTATCATTTAAGAGTAAAGTCACTGACTTAAGGGGCTTCCCTGGGAGAATGAGAAAAATGAGAATCATTTATTTGCCATAAACAGGGTTACATTAAGATGTTACAAATGTGCATTAAATCATGCCTGCTTTGCTAATATTAATAGCATGCAAAATTACAAAATGTCGAAAAATCATAATTCACTGAAAACACAATCAATCGAAAATCAGATTGAGAATGAAGAAATGAAGGTCATTTAGATCTCATAAAGTTGCAACTTATAGTTCGTTGTAGTTACAAATAAAAAAAAAATGAAAAACGGCCATTTTGAGTACTTTTGCTATCTGTAACTGCAGTGAACACTGAACTATTAATTTACAATGGTTACAAAAAACGTCAGAATCTTAACTTCAATCTAATGTACCAGATTTTCGATTAATTGCGTTTTCAGTGAGTAATGATTTTTTAACTGATGAGGGCGCTGGCATGCACCGGGGATCCCCTTAAATACATACATACATATTATCACGACTTTGTCCCTAATGGGGTAGGCATAACATAAACGACCTAAATAAAGGTCGTTCCGCCGACAAACTTTTGAGGGTCATTTAAGATAGATTTGTAGGTATATTGCTGTAGTGATCAGGTTATCAGTCCATCGCCTACATTGCAATATACTGAAACCCTCGGTTCCATAGCTGACTTTTACAGCATGCCCGGGAGGAAATGCAGCTGGCATATTCTATGTTTTTCTCTCACTGCCAGTCCAGCATGTCCCCTAAACATCACTAAAGCTTATGGGCCGTAATCAATTCGAACCAGCTTTGGCCACGTGGCGTCTTCTGATACATTTATATTGGGGATTATTACAGTTTATGTCAACGAGGGTTTGTGAGGGGTGGGTCTGCTGGATGGGCTATGAATACTGATAATGCGAAAGAAATTATACGTAAATATTTTTTTAAATGGGTAAAAGTCTTTTTTTCTTCAATATTAATAAGAGAAGATGTTACAACTGGCTAGATGGACGTCGGGTCAGACCGACAGTTCGAAAGTGTTTATGTGTCACTGTGCCACTTGGTTTTTGCAATGTCTTTGATATGTCGATGAATAATTTAGAATAAATGTTTTACGTGTTTATATCTGTTATTCAATCAGTTATTAATATTGAAGAAAGAAAAATCTTTTACCCAGTTTAAAAATTATTTAGTCATAATTTCTTTAATATTTTAATATTATGTTCTTTTTCATTTTTTAAACTGAAGACTCTTTGTGTAGGTAAAGGAGCATCAATGAAAAGATAATTACCAAAATAACTTAAGACAATATTATATACATTTCATAACAGGTCTTCTTCTATCGTGTGGGTATCGAGTCAAGGGACCCGAAGGGCCCTGGTGTTAGAGTTTTTAAACCGTCTTATAATACAAGCTCTGACATGGGTACGACCACTATAGAAGACAGGGACCGGCACCGACGTCTTAACGTGTCTTCCGAAGCCCGGAAACATTTTTCTTCCAGACAAACAGGTGATTCAACCTGTATTGTCCCAACCAAATTGGGAAAAATCACACAAAATGATAAATTGACAAATATCAATTTTGTGTTCGAACCCAAGACCTTCGGATTGTGAGCCCATGGCTCTGACTATTAGACCGTGGAAGCAGTTATCAGTTAACTAAATCAAATTTGCAGAAACCCCTCAAAATGGGCGTGCCCAAAATCGATGCCGCCACGCCCCACTATAGTATTAATGTGTGGGGTGAAAGGGAGATATTACCTCACCAAGTAAACGGAGGGTGTACATTTCAGGTTACACTCTGAATACACATTACGTGGTTTACTGATAGCTTGGGAAACGAATAATTCTAGATGATTTCGGGACTTTGTTTGGACTACTTAGGAGATATAAAATGTCCTTACCCCTCCGATGTATGACAGAAGTAGGGCCCGTAATTATAAACAGCAGTTGAGACTGACAGCTAGTTTGAGTCCGTATCAGAAATGTCATTTCAGTACAAAAGGACCTGTCAAATCCATACTTAACATTACTCTCAATCTTGAGATCGCTTCATAAATACGAGCCTAAAACATAATAGTCTGAGAGTAGTTTTCAAAGTTCATCGCTAGGCAAATATTGGAGATAGATATCAAGAAATATGAAAACCAAAGTTGTACAAAATTTCATCAAGTTTCATTATGTCACAGCTCGGACACTCCTAACTACAATGCCATTTTGGTCATACATCAACAGACGGCATGTTGCACTTGGCATGTGTTTGTGTGCATGTTATAAGGGTTGACAAATTTTGTTATACCGGTCATAATCATCACTTGATTAATCAGGTTCTTGATTAAACCAACGTTTAAAGTAGTTCACTGTAACTGAATAGTTAGAATAGTATAGGTTGCATATTTTGTATGAAGTTACTCACTTCTCTCATCACTTGGGAATCTAAAAGAGTTCCTATTGGAGTCATTACATAGTCTCATGTGTTAAGAAAAACATCCGTACACGGAACAGTACCTACCCATCTTTGTAACACAAAACTTTATTATTTCCGTTACACTGGGAAACATGCGCGCGCCATGCCCGCTAAGCGTACGCTCAATGTGACCCACAATCCGGCGCGGAGTGTGACGTATATCGGCCTGGGGAGGGAAGGTGATTGTCCATCCTGTATGTAGTACTATTATATATTCTGTGATTATGTAGTACGACAAGACTTCGTACGACGCATCGTTTTCGAGTTCTCAGCATAAAACCAAAAAAAAACGGGATCATCTTGCTCCCCTGGGACAGACCACGCAGATACCCCTTAAATGAGCATTCCCCTTAAATGAGCATTCACATACCAATCTAAATGAAATGTGGAGAATAAAATTTTATTACGATATTTCGCAAAAATCAAAGGCAAATCTTAACATGAAATTGGTGTTTAATCATTGTTTGCATAATCTAGTATTAAGTAAGTATCACTTAAAATAAAACAGTAATAAGTATAACAAATCAAATTTAAGAATTCACCATTAGCGGAAAACAACATACTAAATGTAATCCAAGAATTGTAAAAGTAATTGTTTTGGACTCCCCATAGTATATCAACCAGCAGTTTTGCTTACTTACAAAGTTTTTGCATTCCCCCGTCAAACGTCAAAATATCATCAATGTACACAAGAACATTTACTTTTCAAAATAAGTATGGGTGTGACTAGGTATAGTTCGCTTTTTTAACGTTGAGTTAACGATACCAACGTGTTTTGCGGCCCATAAACAGCTTTTTCTTTGCAAGTTAGCAGAGGTTCAAATTTCTAAACCGCAGACAATAACCATGTTACAAAAAACGTATGTTTTGCGGTTGACTTTCTTTAAAGTTGTAAATAAGATTCAGTTTATGGGCTGCGAAACAAGTTTGGTATCGATAACTTAACGCTAAATAAACGAAGTGTAGTAATTAGTACCGTAAAATCTTTCTATCCTCCTCACTCATAGATCATTATCGTAATTAAGTAGTTACTCTTTAAAAAACAAAGAAAATCATCGACATAAAATGATTTATCGATGAATCTACTTTTCACCATCTTTTTCATCCCTCTTGCCATCATCCTTCTTAGCCGGAGCAATCATCAGCAAATTATTCCCGTTCTTATCTGCCAAATTCCTCAAAGGAACGTTCCTCCATCTTTGGAAATAGCACTGACTCCTCAACACTCTAAGATGATCCTTCCCAAGATAAAACTCTTTGTACCTCTGCTGATATCTTCTGAAGTCATCATTTTCTTCATTCCCGAACTTGTGGTAATCATTGTCCAAGAATATCTTGGGTTTTGGGTGGTCATCATCAGGGTAGCAACGTTTTAGACGGAGTCTTCTGTTTTGAGGGCTTAAGGGAGACTCGCATTTGATGGCGAGGTTGTTCTCTTTGTTTGTGGAGAGGCAGTGCGTCTTCTGCCATTCGAGGACTTCGCAGAGGAGACCAATGTATCTGAAACAATGTTTATGTAGGTAAATAATGGACCTACTTAAAAGCACTCAACTAATTCTCGCTAAAGTTGAACCCACGTCTCATTTCCAAAAAAAACACAAATAACTTTACTAGGCTGCATGGGCTCACGCCCTTTGCCTCCCTAAATGGGAGAGTTGTAAAAATATAAACTTCTTTATGCCCGCGTCTTCGCAAAACATCAAAGTGTCATTTCTATTCCGAAAATCTTTAGTTCTGATGGGACTACGACATGACATGACTGACACAGAAATCAAGCGCGATTATTTGCATGCCCATCGTACAGCATATTATCGCACTTTTCTGACCATGTTGTGATCAACCTACAATCATCATCTCCCTAGCCTTATCTCGTATCTCACGGGGTCGGCTACCTAATATAAGTGATTGAACGAGGGTACTGGTTTTTAAACAGAGCGACTGCTATCTGACCTCCGTAACCCAGAAGAGAAACCAGACCCAATCCTAGATTTAGTCAGAGTTTTCAGCTTAACAACTAATGTCTACGGTATTAAACATTATTAACCGGGACCAACGGCTTACGTGCCTTCCGAAGCACGGAAAAAGCCCCAATAAACGTACATATGAAATTCTAAAACCAAAAGCACATTGGTGAACCTTGATGTCAGAGTTATTAAACCGGCTAATAGCACAGCTAAGTAATAGGCTTCTGACATGGTTTTGTGTAATGACCACTATCAAAGACAGCAACCGGGTCCGACGGCTTAACCTGCCCTCCGAAGCAGCCCCAGACTGCATTGTCCTAACCAAACTGGGGAAACTCTCTCAAAAGTGATAATGTGTAGAACCCAGGACCTTCTCACCTGATAGCCTGCCGCAGTATCTCATTCTTCGACAGCTTCTTATCAGGCGGATGTGTGGGCACCAGTCTCCTCAGCTCGGCGAAGGCGCCACTGACGTTCTGCTGGCGCCATCTCTCGCGGCAGTTCGTGAACAGTTTGCGAGGGGGGCGGAGCAGGCAGGACGAGAGAGGGGGCAGGTCTTCTGGTAGGTTCTGAGGACAAAAACGATTATAAATCTTGATATGCTCCGTAATATGTTGCGTAACTTGCGGCTCATGTTGGGACACTGCAATGAGAATTCTCAGTGAAGTACAGCCAGATTTATCCACAGACTGCGCCACAGATAATCATGTAAACCGATTCCAGGTGCTGTGTCCAAGGCAAATCGCTAGCATGTAAAACCCATGTCACTCACGTATACGGAATATAAGGGCAATAATATAAAAATAATATAAAGGTAATATAGTAGCTACTTCTTCCATGCTGGCCTGGGAGCGAGAGAAAAACATAGAATGTGCCAGCTGCATTTCCTCCCGGGCATGCTGTAAAAACCAGCTAAGGGATCCGAGGGTTTCAGTATATTGTAATTTAGGCGATGGGCTGACAACCTGTCACTACAGCAATATACTTACAAATCTATCTTAAATAACCCTCAAAAGTTTGTCAGACGTGGCGGAACGACCTATGTTTGGGTCGTTTACGCTCTGCCTACCCCATTAGGGATAAAGGCGTGATTATATGTATGTATGTAGTAGCTACTAATAATATTGATTGGAGTTCTAGTGCAGAGGATATGTGGATTACGGTTACTCTTCGTAATTCATGGAATAAAACCACTGTGAATCTACATATATGTACAATCTATTTGATTGAGCAAAACGAAGTCTTTACATTCTCTAATGAACTAGAAAATTTCTTACAAAACCTGTTAAAAAATAAAGATATAAGTATAAGTCTGACCAGTTTCTTATTTTGAGAGATTTTATAGGCGAGACATAGCATGGTTACCCTCTGATACTGGTCTCCAACCTGGTAACGTGACTAAAGACCTGTCAATTCGACTTTTGGAAGTCGTATATTGTGATCTAAGACAATTCGATAGTCATGTTAACACTTATGGTGTTATCTTAGATCTAGTTTTATGTACTGATAATGTTACGGTTACAAATTGTTCTGATCCGCTAGTTGGCGAAGATCCCCATCATAAGTCACTAGTAATTCAGCCTTCTTTTATTGAACTTGATCCATTAGATGCTCCTTAACGAACCATATTCTCGTACCAGAGAGGTGTTTATGAAAAAATGTGTAGTCATTTATCCGAAATTGATTGGTCGAACATATTATCTCAGGGTACTGTAGAGGACGCTGTTGCCAAATTCTATGAAATCACTTATCAGTTAAGGAGTAAGTTCATACCTACACGCGGCAAACTAGGCGTCGTTCTTATCCTCCATGGTAAGACTCTTCGCTTTTAAAAATAATTAAAGATAAATTAAAATACTTTAGTAAACATATATTTCATCTATTACGCGACAGGGTGAAAAAGGTCGAAGCGAAGTGTTATAGTGGTTATATGGTTAGAGTAGAAAATGCCATATCTAATAACCCTAAACTTTTTTGTTCCTTCGCCAAAAACAAGCGTGGCTGTGGATCTTACCCTGCTAGAATGACATATTCTTCCGTGACTAGTGACTCAGAAGAGGGTATCAGCGAACTATTCTCCACTTACTTCGCTTCGACTTTTTTGCAACCTGGTTCGAACATACCACGTAATGTTAAATCAAATATTCCTACCACATTGGGTCCAAGTGATATTGACATTAATGAGAATGAGGTATTTAATTTAATTAAACGACTAAAACTTAGTAAATCTGCGGGTCCAAATACTATGAAGGCCTTGTTTTTGGTAAATTGCTCAAAACAGTTATCAGTGCCTGTATCAGTCGATACTATTTCGTCGGTCTTTAAAGGAAGGTGTCATGCCCGCCATATGGAAGTCCGCATTTGTAACCCCAATCCATATAAAAGGCCCTAAAAATAAGGTGGACAATTATCGGCCTATCTCTACATTATGCTTGTTAGATAAGGTTTTTAAACGCATTATCTTCAAGCAAGTCTATGATTGCATCAAGAACATATTTATACCTCAACAACATGATTTTTTGAGAGGTAGATCTACTGTTTCAAACCTAGCTATTCTCAATAAATTGTTTACAGAATATATGGGGATAGGTAACCAAATAGATGTAATATACACGGACTACAGTAAGGCTTTCGATCGCATTGACCACGATATTTTATTATCTAACACGTTGGGTATAAGAGGTGATTTGTTTAGGTGGTTTACATCCTACGCGCAGAAAAGGACCTAGGCTGCGGTAATCAATGGATATGCCTCTTTATGGCTTAATATATCCTCAGGAGTACCACAGGGTTCATTGTTGGGATCACTACGGTTTGTGATTTTTATAAATGATATTCAGGACTTTTTCCAAAATTGACATGAAAGTTTTAAGGATTGTCAACACTCCTGCTGATGCTGAACTTCTACAAGTAGACTTCAACTTCTACTAGACGACAAGTGATGAGGCTTGATAATTATTGTCTTGCCAACAAATTAGACCTCAACGTTGGTAAACGTTCATCTTTAACCTTCACATGGAAAAGAAACATTTATACACACGTCTATAGTCTTAAAGGCCAGTATCTGGAATCTTGTTCGAATATTAGAGACCTAGGCGTGATCCTTGACAGCAAACTACAATTGAAATGCTTCAACAAGCTGAAAACCGTTAAAATAATCTATTGTGCCTATGTTCGAAGTCATCTCGAGTACGCAGTACGCATCTCAGATATGGAGTCCCTATTATAATATCTACAAAGACAATATCGAGAAAATACAAAAAAAAACATAAAATTTGTATGTTATAAGTTTAAACATCCTTATTCAGGTTCTAATTATGAACAGTTGTGTTCTAAATTTCATCTTCTTCCATTGCATCTTCGCAGAACGATTAGTGACATTTGCTTTTTAATTAACATTGCTCAAGGTAAAATTGACTGTCCGAATCTCCTCAGCAATTTAAGGCTTATAACACCAACTAGGAATTGACGTCACAATACATTACTTCATGTTCTCTCAGGCAATACCAATTATAGGAATAATAGCTTCTTACCCAGAACATTAAAATTGGCTAATAAATAGCGACGATCGTTTCGATCTGTTTTGCTGCAGCAAAGAACCAAATTTAGTTACTATGGTTAATTAAGTTAAAATTTACTTACTTTATATTTATACTAGCGACACGCCCCGGCTTCGCACGGAAATTATCAGTGTTTCTCTACTATATTATGCATGTATTATACATATAAACCTTGCTCTTGAATCATTCTATCCATTTAAAGAAACTGCATCAAAATCCGTTGCGTAGTTTTAAAGATTTATGCATACATAGGGATATAGGGACAGAGAAAGCGACTTTGTTTTATACTATGTGATACAACATTGAGTGTTAAATGGAATGTTATTTTTTTCTGTTTAATTGTGGTAGCTTGTTATTGGCACATACTTATTAATATATATAAGTCATATTGTAAAATAGGCTGTAAGCTTCCCAAATAAAATAAAAATAAAATAAAGGGACAGCGTCCCGCAAACTAATAGGAGCCGTCAATCAACGGAACTGAACAACTATCAGCAGGTTTTTTTTAAGGAAGGGATAAAAAATTTGGTTTTCCATACAAATTGTCTGATCGAGATGATCGTTTCGTATGGGAAGTTCAATCTGTTTTCATCTCCTGAAAGGAATTCCTGGTGATAGTTGTTTAGTTTCGTTGACTGAGCAACCCCTATCAGTTTGCGGGAAGCTGTCCCTTACACCCGGTATGATATTCTCTTTACCTGAACATTCCTAGTGATCCTGCTGTCATCATCACTGTCAGGCAGACAGAGATCATCGCTCAGCATCTCACTATCAGGTTCCTCATCAGAAGACTCGTCTGACGCCATTGCCGTCGGGTACACTGGTGAAGAGGAATAAGAATCTTTATCATCTTTCGGCGTATACTTTAGTTAGTACATACATACATATAATCACGCCTTTATCCCTAATGGGGTAGGCAGAGCGTACACGACCTAAACAAAGGTCGGTTAAGATGGATTTGTAGGTATATTGCTGTAGTGACAGGTTGTCAGCCTGTCGCCTAAATTGAAATATACAGAAACCCTCGGATCCCTTAGCTGGTTTTTACAGCATGCCCGGGAGAAAATGCAGCTGGCACATTCTATGTTTTTCTCTCGCTCCCAGTCCAGAATGGAAGTTAATTTAGTTAGTTGGTTAGTTTAAAAGTTATTTATTCAATAACACATATTAGGTAAGAATATTACAATACAATAGTATGATGTAAATGTATTTCCTTCCATTTGGGTGAAAGCTAAAAATCAGTGTTGCTCTTTATGAGCTATACACTAAGCTTTGACCCTCTGCATCACTTCAGCACATATTTAACAGAATGTAGGCACTAGTTTGTCTTATTTTTGTCATGTCTTTATTTATTTTCATCGCTTCATTCTTTGTGTTTATCTTTTGTTTTATGTGTGAAGTTTTTTACGCAATAAACCTTTTATCTATCTATCTATGTAATAAATCCTAAGGTTATAGTTTTTTACAGACTTGAGTACTTACGTCTTTATAAAACATTTTTGCATAAGAAACAACAACATTTGCATTACCACTCATAAAACAACAAAAATAGATTAAGTTTTGCTTGTCACATATTTATTTTATTTGGCATAAATCCGCGTTTACTGCGTTAGATCCTTAATGGCAATTGCGGTAATTCTGGACGCACTGTTTCGTAACTAATTATTAGCTAGCGCTGTCACTTTCTTAACTTTGACATAAGAAGAGGATAGCAAATGAACACATGACTTTGACATTAATAATCTGACATAAGACTGCTTATTTTACGTAAAATAAGGGAGCATGCTCTATGCTCATTTAAAGCGTAGTTGACATTTCTTATCTGACATAAGACTGCTTATTTGACGTATATGCTCATTTAAAGCGTAGTTGACATTTCTAATCTGACATAAGACTGCTAATTTGACGTAAAACAAGGGAGCATGCTCTATGCTCATTTAAAGCGTAGTTGACATTTCTAATCTGACATAAGACTGCTAATTTGACGTAAAACAAGGGAGCATGCTCTATGCTCATTTAAAGCGTAGTTGACATTTCTAATCTGACATAAGACTGCTAATTTGACGTAAAATAAGGGAGCATGCTCTATGCTCATTTAAAGCGTAGTTGACATTTCTAATCTGACATAAGACTGCTAATTTGACGTAAAATAAGGGAGCATGCTCTATGCTCATTTAAAGCGTAGTTGACATTTCTAATCTGACATAAGACTGCTAATTTGACGTAAAACAAGGGAGCATGCTCTATCCTCATTTAAAGCGTGACTGACATTTCTAATCTGACATAAGACTGCTAATTTGACGTAAAACAAGGGAGCATGCTCTATCCTCATTTAAAGCGTGACTGACATTTCTAATCTGACATAAGACTGCTAATTTAATTTAATTCCGACAGTAGTGATGTGCAGGAGAGAAAGGAACATGATGTCGAAGAGTGCTCAAAAGTGATAAAGAAAATCTCCAATAAAGTTAAATGCGCCGCACTCAAAACCGTTCGTCTTGGAAAGTCTAAATCAGATGGAAATTCTGCACCTCGCCCTCTCAAAGTGATATTTACTACCAAGAATGATGTTTTAGAGTTACTGCGTAATAAATCAAAGCTTGCTAAACCAAACTCGATTACGGCGGACCTGACTCCCATGCAACGAGAGTATCTGAAATATCTACGTGAGGAACTTGAGAGTCGTACCCAGAATGGAGAGGAAAATCTCACCATAAAATATGTGCGAGGTCAACCGACTATCGTGAAAACCAATTTGATAAAAAACTAAAGCAAGAAACAAAACATCTTAAGCATGTGGGATATCCCAGAAATCACAACTCATGCGCACATATAAAGCAATTGTCTACCAATCTTTACACAATAACTATAATGTACACAAACATTCAATCTATAAACTCGAAACTGGACCTTTTCATTGCAAGGATGGAGATGTTGAAGCCTACACTTATAATTTTATCTGAAACATGGCTTAAACCTAACATTCCAGATTCTCTTATAAAAATACCCGGATACGACATATACAGAGATGACCGCTTAATCAAGCGAAGTGGAGGTGTGGCCATATATGCCGTAAATGGTACTGATGTTTTAAAGACTAAATTAAATACTAAGTACAATATGAACCACGAGGGCAGTGAGTGTGTATGGATTGATGTGCAAGTTGGGACCATAAAATTTTTGGTATGTGGATTGTACAGAGGACAAGACTCAACTTTACAACAGGATACAACCCTGCTCGAACATATAAATGAAGCTTCAGAATCGGATACAATAATTGTAATGGGAGATTTCAATTACCCAGGTGTAAAATGGCCACTCGAGGACAGCGGATATTTGACGCCACGAGAAAATAACTTTGTTGAGTGGTATAAAAGCAGCAATCTAGTGCAACTTGTGGAAAAACCAACTAGATTCCGATCTGGCAATGAGCCATCCATTCTTGATTTAATTCTTACTAATGATGAATCACTCATAGCCCAAACTGATCATGAAGCTCCAATTGGGAAAAGTGATCACACATGTATAATTGCAACCATTCAGCTTGAAATTAAGAAACAATCAAAAACTACTTTGAAATGGAACTTTCACAAAGCAGACTTTGATAAAATTAAAGAAAAACTAAGCAGTGTAAACCAATGTATTGGAGAATCTCAATGTGTAGACGTGCAGTACGAAACCTTTACTGAACAATTTAGAGAATCACGTCGTATGTTCGTACCCCAAACAAGAATAAGACAAGACATCAAAAATAAACCTTGGATAACTCACGAAACACAGGCACTAATACACGAGAAACTGTTACTATGGAACAGGTACACTATAACTGGTCTTGACAAAACCTACAAGGAATACAGAAAGGTTACTAATAAATTGACTAACATACGAAGATCAAAACGTGCAAATTATGAACGAGACTTATTGACGAAAGGACCCAAAAAATTTCATGCATACATAAGACAGCAACTAACATCCAAAGTAAGCATACCAACAGTTCTCACTAACAAACAAGGCTTGAATATTTCAAATGCGCACGATATTGCTGAAGCGTTTGCGGACCAATTTGAAGGAGTATTTCAGAAAGAACCACAATCTATGTTGCCTACAGTAAACACTTTTCCCCGGAATGACATCTCGATTACACACATTGCATTTAGTGCAGATAAAATAGAAAAAGCAATTAAAACCTTGAAGATTGACTCCGCACCTGGCCCAGACGAGATCCCAGTCTCAATATTAAAAAAATGTGATGTGGCTGAGGCACTATCTATCATAATGCAAAATTCTTATAACACAGGCATTCTACCAACTCTGTGGAAAACGGCAAATGTTACTCCTATCTTTAAAAAGGGAAGCAAATTACAACCAGCCAATTACAGGCCAATAAGTTTGACAAGTATTGTGTGCAAAGTAATGGAAAAGATTATAGTACAACACATCCGTGAATTCATAACAGAGCATAAAATTATTAGCCAATGCCAGCACGGCTTCTGCCCGCATAGATCAACGGTGTCGAACTTGCTGATGTGTCTTTCGTCTTGGACGGACAGCTTCAACAAAAAAGAACCAATCGATGTAATCTATCTCGACTACGAGAAGGCTTTTGATAAAGTCCCAACCACTAGGCTACTACTAAAACTAGATTACATAGGCATAAGAGGCAAATTGCTGTCTTGGATTGAGGCTTTCTTACGACAAAGAACTTTTCGTGTAAGAGTGGGTGATACACTGTCCAACCAGCGCGAGATTTCGAGCGGTGTGCCTCAGGGCTCCGTACTGGGTCCTCTGCTTTACATAATATATACCTTTGATTTGCCACATGAATTAAATGGTACTGTGAGCATCTTCGCCGACGACACCAAAATATTCGCCAATCCGCTGATAAATTACGAGCGCCTACAGGCTGACCTAGATATAATTGTTGAATGGTCAAAACGATGGCTGATTAATTTGAACGCCACAAAATGTACAGTGTTGCATATTGGAAACCGTAATCCTTGCCTTCCTTATAAGCTTGATTGCAACAAACTGAAAGCGGTCAAGGAGCAAGTTGATCTAGGACTCATAGTGGCAGATAACCTTAAGTGGGAGAATCACATATCCAAGATCACAAAACAGACTAAGTCCTTCATCTACCTTATCCGTAAAGCCTTCGGCACTTTAACGCTGGACATGATGCTGACAATACTAAAAACCTATGTAAGACCTATATTAGAATATGCATTTCAAATATGGAGTCCATACTTTTTAAAGGATATTGAATTGCTGGAAAAAGTTCAACGCAGATTTACCAAAGTACCTAGACAACTGAAAGGACTAACTTATGAGGACAGATTGAAAACACTGAAACTAACTTCTTTGAAAGAGCGGAGGGAGCGTGGAGATATGATTGAGACTTTTAAGATACTGAAAGGACACTATGATTTACAAGGACTTGATAAGTTAATTTTTAGAAGAGATGAGAATAACCGACTCAGAGGACACACCCTTAAATTGACCACAACTTTTTCTCATAATAACCCGCACAGGCATTTTTTATCAAACAGAGTTGTGAGACAGTGGAACCAGCTGCCAGAAGAAGTGGTTTCTGCGGTTAATGTTAACCAGTTCAAGAACAGATTTGACAAATTTAAACAAACTTTGTAATCATAAAGTGGTCAACTGGATACAGGCCTTATCAGTTGATAACAACTGCCTGCCTGTTTAAAATAATAATAATAATAATAATAAGCCCCACACAAATTCTAACACCACGTCCGGCACGACCATCTGATGCTACGTGGGGGGCGGACATTGGCAGCTTTTAGCTAATTACTCACCAATGACCAACGGTGCGCTAGTAATCACCATGCGATATGCGTCTAAGAAATAGACAAATTGATCCTCAGGTGGGTCCTCGGGAGAGGGAATCCCACCCCGGGCCGTCAGGTTCGGGTAGCCCCGTCGTATATGAGGGGGGCAACATGTCGCATTCTGCCCAGTGTTACACTGTTGCAGACCAGGAAAATATTCCTACAATAAACCCCATCATTTCACAACCTTCATCACCAATCTCATCCACACATAGTCTTTTCCAATCACCCAGTTCATCACCAAATCCCTTCGAGTATCATCATTCCCGATCATCAACTGTAACATCGCCTTTGTCTGTAGATGCTGAACTAGTGGCAGAAGCCATTGATCTAGTTTCCACTACAGGCAGAAAACGCCGAACGCGAAAACATTGGTCTGAAGACATGAATAAATTCATTTGGCGATCATATCTCACTACTACAAATATGGAACAAAAAAAGAAAGGGTATCTTCAAATAATACACACTAAATTCACAGACAAATTTCCGGAAATGCCAGTCAGTAAACAGACAATAGGGAATCAAATAAGAGCTATAATTAAGAAAAATATGCTACCCACTGAGACACTTGAAGAAATAAGAAAAGAAGTATTAGGACATCTGCACTCAACACAACCGTCAACATCTTATAACACTAGAACTTCATACCGCAACATCATAACTCAATCTATCGATCCCACCCAAAGTGGCTCTCAGCCTACCAACAGCACCACTAATAAAAATCCTTCCTCAGTTGACCCAAATGTAAACAATACTCAGATCAATATACTTGACAACATTAGACCTCTGACTACAAAAGCTGGTAAAGTCAGACAAAGATTAAGCTGGAACTTAGTTAATAAAGATCTTTTAGAATGTTACTACATTGCTACAAACAACGAAACTAATCTTACAGGATATAGACCTACTCTACATACGAAATTTATTGAAATGCACCCGGACTTACACTTTTTATCGCAACAGAGATTATCCGACCAACTGAGGTCAATCATCAACAATAATCTAGTACCAGTAAAAGAAAGAAACTTTATCAAAGAAAAAATTGCAAGAGAACACCATATAACTCCAAGGGTCACTCACACCACGAAACATAGAAATTCCACTTTCACTCAGGTTGAAACAGACTCCCCTTTGAACATACATCTTTCTCCTACGCAGTCTCAATCATGCACATATACATCAACTATTAATTCAACTCAATCAAACTCACCTCACGAAGACATTGATTATACTGAAAACGAACAGATAAACTCAAACGAACGCACGGAATCTCAAACCCGACACAATAACTCTCACAAGCATCGCTCAATACTCGTAAAACCTATCACCTTAGACACGGAATCAATTGACTTGAAATTTCAAGAGATTTATCAAAAATATCAATATACAAATCCTACAAAACGCCCATATATACCAAAGCAAAATACGTCCAAACAATTTGCAGAAATAGTAAGAGTCATCGATACAGAAATTCTCCCAAAATACATACATAGAGAACAAGACTTTTTGGTCACACAAACTCAGATCTACTGCGCAGCATATACTGCAGCAGTATGCAACGGGACCAAGATCAAAGAAATAGAAACAGTTAAAGAAAGATACACCCAAATTACTCCGAATTGGCAAAAACGCTTACAAAACAAGATTGAGATGCTCAGAAAATACATAGGAAGAATGACACAGTATGCTATGGGAATCAGAAGCGAATAATTAATTTCTCATGTACAACAAATCAAACACAAATTCAGAATACACTCAGTCCACGAAGAACCTAACCTAACAAATGAACAGTTTATAGATACTCTCAAACAGAAACTTAATGCAGCTAGCAGTAGGTTAAAAAGGTACGTCAATTGCACAAAACGCAAGCAACAAAACGCAGTATTTTCAAGCAATGAGAAACAATTCTACAGGAATCTTGCCACAGCAACACCAAATAACCAGACCGCAAATATTGATTCAACTCCACCTGAGTCACATGACATGTATCGATACTGGTCAAACATTTGGGCCTATCCAGTGCAGCACAACCAAGAAGCGGAATGGCTGCACAATAACTCCGAAGCTACTGAACTGATTCCCGAAATGAATTTTGAACATATTCCTATAGATACATTTATTAAAGTCATAAAAAAAACTCACAATTGGAAGGCACCGGGAAGTGATCATATCCATAACTACTGGTATAAAAAATTTACTTGCATTCAACCATTAATCCACAATAGTATTAACGAATTCATTCTAAACCCAGAACAAATGCCGAAATACATTACACAAGGAACAACTTTCATGATACCAAAAGATACAGAGCACCAGAATCCAGCAAAGTACCGGCCCATTACCTGCTTGCAAACCATCTACAAAATTTTAACAGCTTGCATTGCCGAGTTAATTTACAAGCATATAACCGAAAACAACATCCTTGCCGAGGAGCAAAAAGGCTGTCGTAAGCACAGCAGAGGCTGCAAGGAACAACTTGTAATAGATTCGGTCGCAATGCGCCAAGCTCTAAAACAAAAGAGGAACATAAGTGCAATGTATGTAGACTATCGCAAAGCATTTGACTCTGTCCCCCATAGCTGGTTAATTCACATCTTGCATCATTACAAAATCAACCCAAATATTGTTAAATTCCTAGAGGAATCAATGCGGCAGTGGAAAACCAAGTTGAAAGTCTTAGGTTGCACAAATTATGACACCCCTGAAATCCCCATAAGACGAGGGATCTTCCAGGGTGATGCGCTAAGTCCGCTTTGGTTTTGCCTCGCATTGAATCCTCTCTCGCATATGCTGAATAACTCAAATCACGGATTACCTATCACAAACCATAATGACAACAATAACGTTTTGCTCACACATCTTATGTATATGGATGATATCAAATTATATAGTAACACCACAGAATCACTTCACATATTAGCAGATATCACACAAACATTCTCACAGGATATATGTATGGAATTCGGGATAGATAAATGTAAGACATTCACTATAAAGAACGGCACTGTCGTAGATAACAATTACACACTAAAATCTGGCAGCTGCGTAGAGTCTCTGGACGAAAATAGTTACTACAAGTACTTAGGTTTCCAACAAGCTCGACAAATACAGCAAAACCAAACTAAATCGGAACTCAAAAAGAAGTTTAAACATCGACTAAACATACTACTACATTCGCAACTTAACTCTCGCAATTTAATTAAATCTATCAATTCATACGCCATACCAATACTTACATATTCTTTCGGAATCATCACGTGGTCACAGACTGATCTACTTAAGCTACAACGATTGATAAACACTTCACTTACAGCCGTCCGTAAACATCACCCGAGGTCTTGCGTCCAAAGACTCACATTGTCTAGGAAGGAAGGTGGCAGGGGCGTTATAGACATTACTAACCTCCATAACAATCAAATTAAATCACTCAGAAAATACTTCCACACTCGCTCACAAGATTCAATATTACACAAAAAAATTGCTCAAGTAGATAAAAAAATCACACCTCTTAATCTCCACAATCACACTGTACAACGTAACGAAAGAACAATTGAAGACAAAGACAAAATTGCCGCATGGGTGCAAAAGTCTCTTCATGGTAGACACCGTCACGATCTCGAGCAACCTCACGTCGACAAAGCTGCGTCGAACTTATGGTTGCAGAGAGGTGAGCTCTTCCCGGAGACTGAAGCTTTCATGTTAGCAATCCAAGACCAAATTATAGATACCCGCAATTACCAAAAATATATACTAAAATCAGCTGGCTTACCTACGGACTCCTGCAGACACTGCCACAGCAACTCAGAGACGATCCAACATATTACCGGCGCCTGTAAATCCATAGCCCAGACAGACTATAAACACCGCCACGACCAAATTGCAGCCATAATACACCAAAATCTAGCATACCAATACAAGTTTGTTACAGAAAAATTGCCGTACTATAAATATCAACCCTCTTCAATACTAGAAAACAATAACTACAAAATATATTGGGACCGCACAATTGTCACTGACAAAACTATTCATTGCAATAGACCTGACATAACAGTTTTAGATAAAATTAACAGAACAGTATTACTCATCGACATTGCAATATGTAACACCCACAACTTATTGGCCACACATACCGAAAAAATTGCTAAATATACTGAACTATCTGTAGAAATAAAAAAACAGTGGCAGGTTAGCTCTGTCAGAACTATTCCAATAATTGTCTCTAGCACAGGAGTCATTCCAAAAACCTTACATACCAGCCTCCAAACACTGAAAATGAACACATCCACACTCATACTCATACAAAAAGCAGTCATTCTCAACACATGCAGGATAGTTAGAAAGTTTTTGTCATTAGATTCACTATAGCACTTGGCTTCGGCCCGTGCCAGCTTACCTCTTCGGAGAGATACAAAAATGTATAAATCATAATAATAATAATAATTTGACGTAAAATAAGGAAGCATTATCTATGCTCAGATCTTATTTAAAGCATCTTACATCAGATTAGGAATGTCAAAGTCATGTGTTTATTATTTGCTATCCTGTTCTTATGTCAAAGTTAAGAAAGTGAAGCGCTAGCTAAGAATTAGAATTAGGATTATGTCGGGAATCAACGCCAATGTTTAAATTTCCGCAGATAATTTGCGGACGCTGCTATAGTTAAGTTTTCTAATTTTACATGTAGAATAACAGTTACAGCCGAAATGGAATTTACAGACAAGATAATTTTAACTTCCTTGCTGGACTGGGAGTTGGAGAAAAACATAGAATAAGCTAGCTGCTTTTACTCCCGGGCATGCTGTAAGATCCAGCTAAGATATCCGAGGGTTTCAGTATATTGTAATTTAGGCGATGGGCTGAAAACCTGTCACTACAGTAATATACATACAAATCTATCTTAAATAACCCTCAAAACTTTGTCAGACCTGGTGAAACGACCTATGCTTAGGTCGTTTACCTCATTAGGGATAAAGGCGTGACTATATGTATGTATGTATGTAATTTTAATGAATCTTTGAACGAATGAGTCTTGAAAATCTTTATTTTGACCACCATGAAGCAGTAAGGTTCAGTACCACGTCCCAATAATTTAACAACTTTATAATGCCGACCTCAATGTTTTTTGAAAACAGGTAAGTGTGTTGAACTGACGGCTGACAGGGATGAATGGAAGAAGAAAACGTACTGCTCCGACCCCAAGTAAATAGGATAAGGGCAAGCGAATGATGAATGTTTTTTGAATTCCAAACTGAGAGTAGCATAAATAATACATATAGTCACGCCTTTATCCCTAATGGGGTAGGCAGAGACAAAGTTTTAACGGTTATTTTGTAGGTATATTGCTGTAGTGACAGATTCTCAGCCAATCGCCTAAATTGCAATATACAGGAACCCTCGGCTCCCTCAGCTGGTTTTTACAGCATGCCCGGGAGGAAATGCAGCTGGCACATTGTATGTTTTTCTCTCGCTCCCAGGCCAGCATGGAAAACATACATTGAAGTATTTTTGTACATTCACAGTTTAATTAAAAACAAAACAAACTTGTAGTTTCCTGCGATACCAACATCCGGTGATAGCTGGGTCTGAGTTATAATTAGATAAATTTACATGAATTATAAATACGTACACACATTCATATAATCACGACTTTATCCCTAAAGGAGTAGGCAGAGCGTAAACGGCCTAAACGAAGGTTGTTCCGCCACAAGTAACTAAATTTTGAGGGTTATTAAAGATAGATTTTTAGGTATATTGCTGTAGTGACAGGTTGTCAGCCCATCGCCTAAATTGCAATATACTGAAACCCTCGGCTCCCTCAGCTGGTTTTTACAGCATGCCCGGGAGGAAATGCAGCTGTCACACTCTGTTTTTCTCTCGGTCCCAGTCCAGCATGGAAGAATTTTGTGAAATCTTTATTTACTTTTAATGTATTCATAATCCTTAAAACTATGTCAGACGTGGCGGAACGACCTTTGCTTAGGGCGTTTACGCTCTACCTACCCCATTAGGGATAAAGGGGTGATTATATATATATTTTATTTATTATTTATTTATTTTTTATTTATTTTATAAAATCACGCCGACCCCGTGAGATACGGGATAAGGCTAGGGAGATGATGACGCCTTTATATGTATGAAAGTTTTAATAAGACTAACCGTTATCGCCTGTAATATCCGTCACGGTTGGCATAAAAAACACTTTACTGGAACACTGTCACAAAACCACCACTCACAAATAACACACAAACACAAAATCTCTCTTATTTTATTTTCACTATGCACAGTTCACAGCTTCACATCTAGGTGGCGACTGGAGAAAATTGCAAAAATAAAATTGAATTTCGAAGGGGTTACGATGCTTTGCTCTGATTGGTCGAACGAGATGTGCGATTAGCCAATCCGGAGGCTGGAAGGCGTGGACTGAGGGATTTTCACTTTCCTTTTTACACCCTCTTTAGTTATTTGTTTAGGATAATTGGTTGCGTCTGTTGTGGAGAGATATTCTAGTTCAATAGAGGTGATGAACTGCCTCCGTGGTCTAGTGGTCAGAGCCATGGGCTTACGATTCGGAGGTCCTGGGTTCAATTCCCAGAGGGGGAACACAAAGTTGATATTTGTCAGTTTATCACTTTCTGAGGTTTTCCCCAGTTCGAATAGGATATTGCAGGCTGAATCACCTGATTGACCGAAATGAAAAAAAGATTCCGTGCTTCGGAGGGTACCGAGGGACCCGATGAACCCTGGTGACAGAGTTTTCAAAACCACCTGTAGCACAACTATTAGGTCTCTGACATGGTTTGAGTAATGACCGCTATCAAAGACAGCGACCGGGACCGACGGCTTGACGTGACCTCCGAAGCACGGAATCCATCTTCTTTTCGGACAATCAGGTGATTCAGCCTGCTATGTTCTAACCAAACTAGGGAAAACCGCAGTTTGGCGAGAATATAACATATACTCGTATATTTAGTAAATATCTTTTTTTGTGAAGAAATAAAAAATAAGTAAGGGGATTTGTTTTTTTCTTTTCATAAACATACGTGCTGTTTTATATTTGACAGCTGTATTTAAACGACAAAGAATAATAAAAAATATAAATATATTACTCTGCAATATAATTCTCTACAAAATTACTTTGTATGTATACTTATCTCAAATACATATTAAATAAAACACGTTCCTTCAAGATGGCGCCACTAAATACGTATTAATTCGTTTCCAAGATAATTATTTATAGAGACGCCATTAAAATTCAGATAACAATACTACTGGCCAGTGTGTATTTATACGAACGTAGAGACAGACGCGCGCGGAAAAACAAACTTACATTTTGCCGGTCGTAAACAAAGCTACTAGTGACAGAACAGTGACATTCAATGTTACGGAACCGCAAGTGTACAATTGTAAACTTTAAAATTCGAATGATAGTGGATTTATACAAAAATAATACGGATTCTAGGAAAACGTAACATAGTGTGATATACGTGAAAATTGTATTTGTCGAACTGCAAAAGTAAATATGTTTTTGTTGCCTTCGTGAAACTTACTAAAATTATTTTTATTTTGTTGGATGCATTGAAATCTTAAGCTTTGTATTTGGTTTAAAACTGCCAGTAAGTACAAAATCTCGTTAAAAACTAAAAATTACTTATAAAAAAGTTACTTTGTAAAAATCTACCCAAAAATACAAACTACGAAACTATTTTTGCGTAGAATAAATCACTACACGGGCGTGAAAATCAGTCCAATTTAAGGGGACCTCTTTTTCTTTATCGTTATAAGTAAAATGAGGTCTATTTAATTTGGTCTCATTGGAATTATAATTTGTTTGTTAAACGTGTGTGTTCGCGTGGTATTCAAACACGTTCTTGACTTATTTATAAATATTTTTCAAAATAAATTAAAAGTAATAGCGTTATTTTGTCTACGAAAATTAAGTTTCTTTTTGATGATACAGTTAAGTATCTAAGAAAATAAATAAATCTTAAGAAATAAAATCCTCGAACCAAGAAAAATACAACGGTGTGAACAAACAAAGCCAAAACGTCAAAACGACCCTCGGGCCCGTAATTATAATCAGTTCTTGAGACTGACAGCAACTTTGAGTTCGTATCAGACATGTCATTTCAAAACAAAGCGAACTGTCAAATCTTCACTCAAGATTGCTCTCAATCTAGATATCGCTTTATAAATACGACCCTAAGTTTCTATTTACTTTGTTTTGTTTGAAATTATACGTCTATATTTTCTTTTTTTTAACTTAAGTTTATATACTACTAGCGACCCGGCCCGGCTTCACACGGAAATTATCAGTGTTTCTCTACTATATTAGGCATGTATTATACATATAAACCTTCCCCTTGAATAACTCTATCCATTAAAAGAAACCGCATCAAAATCCGTTGCGTAGTTTTAAAGATTGATGCATACATAGGGATATAGGGACAGAGAAAGCGACTTTGTTTTATACTATGTAGTGATGCTTCACATTTTAAAGCACACTTAAAACCATACCTAACATATTGCCTTGTGTTATCAACTTATCAGTTAAATGTTCTTTGGACACGTGTAACATTTATTGATTCAAGTGATAGACACTAAACAGACAAAGACTTCTCCTTAGCGAGTGGATTGTCGAGTGAAACGACCCGATGAACCCTGGTGTCAGAGTTTTCAAACCGCCTAGTAGCATAGCTATTAGGCCTCTGACATGGTTTGAGTAACGACCACATAATCAAAGACAGCGACCGGGACCAACGGCTTAACGTGCCCTCCGAAGCAATGATTTCAGATCCTTTTTTTTTCAGACAATCAGGTGACAGACAAAGTAACAAAAGTACTTAAATATTATCACTACATAGTATAAAACAAAGTCGCTTTCTCTGTCCATATATCCCTATGTATGCATAAATCTTTAAAACTACGCAACGGATTTTGATGCGGTTTCTTTTAATGGATAGAGTGATTCAAGAGGAAGGTTTATATGTATAATACATGCATAATATAGTAGAGAAACACTGATGATTTCCGCGAAGCCGGGGCGGGTCGCTAGTTAATAATAATTATAGCTCTCCCACCGATTTTCCCAAAGATCGGCCAGTTGCGCAGGACTACTTTTTAGTGCCTAAGTGTTTGCGCTACACACAGGTGCATTCTCTATTCCTCCAACCTCTTATTCTGATGGGACAGAGTGACTGACACGACCGGAGAGAAATCAGGCGCAGGACCGACTATTTACATGCCCATCCGACAGCATGGATCATCTTACTTTTCGGACAATCATGTGATTAGCCTGTGAATGGGGAAGGTTAATTAATAAATATGATTAATAAATAAATAATAAAGCAGGCACCAAGCTTAAATAGCTTTAAATCACGGCTTAAGCGTTGGCTTGTCGAACAGGCATTCTATACTTATAACTTATAATGATCTCTATAATAATTTACTATTTTTTCGACAAACAGCATGCCTGGGAGGAAGGGCAACTGGAACATTCTATGTTTTTCTTTCTCTCCCAGTCCAGTATGGAAGATACATAAAAGGGATTCGAGGGTTACAGTGTATTGTAATTTAGGCGATGGGCTAAAAACCTGTCACTACAGCAATACAATCTTAAATTGCCCTCAATTTATGTCAGACGTGGCGAAAGCGCCTTTTAGAAGGTGTTTTACGTTCTCCCTACCCCGTAAGGGATAAAGGCGTGATTTTATGTATGTATGTATGTTTTTCGACAAATTTATTCGATTTCGTTGACTAAGCAACTTTTTCAGTTTGTGGGACACTCTCCAAGTATGTAACAGAACCAGAAATCAAACCTACGACCTTCGCATCGAGAACCTAAACTCAGTAGACCACGGCAGCTTTTGTCACTTGTTCCCTATCTTTGTTTTGTTTTTTTTGTTGTTGTTTTTGTATTATTTATTTTCTCGTTTTCTTTTCTCGGTCAATAAACTGTCTTTCTGGTGTAGCGGTTTATCCTTGGGCTCTTATCCGGAAGGTCGTGAATTGTGTTTTTTTGTACTTTTTTAAGCACTAGGAAGGAAGCTTATCAATGGCCTACCATATTACATGAAAAACATTTTTAATTGAATTTATACGTACTGGGCTGTCCCAATTAAAGCGATAACGGGCATCAAGCCAAAACGATTTTACGATTAAAAAAACATATTATATTTTCCCTCCAAAGACCTAGAATAAAATAGGTAATGCAACCTCTTTAAGCCGTATAAACCAGGCTCCATTTTTTAAAATAACTTCTGCATAAGAAAATCTTTCGTAATTTACCGGGTGAGAGCGATAGAAAAACATGATAAAAATAAGTTTTTAAATATGTTTTTTACAATTTTTTTTTTGTAATCCCTAATTCTCTTTTAGAACATAATGAAATTAAGCAGAGGGAGACAAGAGTTTGGACATGTAACTTTACCATGTACTAGTAATATAGGCAAAAGGTTTACAAGTGACTTAACATACAGTTCGTTTTTTCTAATAAGATGACCCTCAAACTTTTTCAGTTGTGTTGAAGACGCCCTACCACACCACGCGGCAGACAAAAGGGGGTCATGTCATATAAGAAAGAACGAAATATGTATTCCTATAGTGATAAATTGTCAGGTAGCTATGTAGAGTCGCGGAATCTTCTCTTATCTAGATCTGCATTTACCTCAATACAGAATCACACAGTTTACGCATCCTAAATGGTCAATGTTCAACATTAACGAGTAGACTCCAGCTTTAGAGAGCACAAAACTTCTATAAATCGGAAAGTTTTGTTCACGCAGGCTGGGTCGACTTGTAGTATCTACGCTAATCTAGGTCTGCGGTTACCTCAATACAGAAACACACAGTTTGCGCGTGGACAAGTCAACGATCCGCAATCTGTTGTGATGTGGAGAGTAGGAAATTATCACAAACCTATACTTACGTAGTTTAGTAGTCTGGATCTAGTGCTCTTGGTTCGGAGGTCGCGAGGTTTGATTTTCATGAGGTACTTAGCTTGCACAAAGTTGTTTCCAAATTAATTAGAACCATGCAGGCTAAATCACCGGCTGACAAGTATGGTTACGTGCTTTGTAGAGACGACAGGGAGCAAACCAGTTGCATACATACATACATATAATCACGCCTTTATCCCTAATGGGGTAGGCAGAGCGTAAACGACCCAAACAAAGGTCGTTCCGCCACGTCTGACAAAGTTTTGAGGGTTATGTAAGATAGATTTGTAAGTATATTGCTGTAGTGCCAGGTTGTCAGCCTATCGCCTAAATGACAATATACTGAAACCCTCGGATCCCTTAGCTGGTTTTTACAGCATGCCCGGGAGGAAATGCAGCTGGCACATTCTATGTTTTTCTCTCGCTCCCAGGCCAGCATGGAAGAAACCAGTTGCAAATAAAAATTAATAAGAAACTGATTATTATCTAAACATTGACAAATTCTTATTCTTATCCTTGAAAAAAACTCTTATACTTCCATGCTGGACTGGGAGAGATAGAAAAACATAGAATGTTCCAGCTGCCCTTCCTCCCGGGCATGCTGTTGAAGTCAGCAAAAGGGACTCGAGGGTTACAGTGTATTGTAATTTAGGCGATGGGCTGACAATTTTTGAATACTCATACGTATGTGACTCTGCAACAAGTGGTCCAAACCACTCGATTTCTTTTGCACTACTCGAAACCTAAGTAGTGTATGATCATGACAGTGACACAGACACTCATTTGACAAGTGACACTTTAACTTTTTTATTTACTTGAATTTACGTTCCGTTTCTATGCGATTCATTTCGGGTTTTTTAGAGTGCGGCTAGTGTGCAGCATATAATGCTCAGCATGTGAATACGCACCATGTGAATACGCGTCACGATAAAACATGACATGTCAACAATTCCCAGGGTGCTAACTATATGCTGCTATTTCCCGTGATGAACATTCACCACGCGCTGCAGGAATACGCACCATGTGAACTGGCAGCACGCGAATACATCACGTGACAACAATTACCGTGATGCAAAATATATGACGACAATTCCCACAGCGCTTGAGGAAGAAGCACCACGAGAATTCTCGTCATGTGAATGACCTCTACCGTAGAGTTGAGACGAAGTCCGAGCTTGTCATCGATTCCGATTATAAATCGATCGATTAAACAAAGTTATCGCAGTTTCGTTTTGAATCTTTGGAGCTTCTAAGCTACTAGAGTAGTAGCAAATGAAGAGCTACAGTATAAGACGAGCTGGACAGTAGTTTAAATTCGTCATTCCTTATACCTAAGTACAGCATGCAAATAAAGAATTATTGATTGATTGATTGATACAGAATTGAAAAACCATTACCAAGATGTTTCTTTCTATGCTTTTTAACTTGATGCATGTGTTTTTTGGGCGTTTGGATTTTTGATGAGATGTGCATTTTTTTAAGTTACGATTTTTATACGCCAAGCAGGCTGTATCAGAAATCATATAATTTGCCTTTAGGCGGGAAAAACGTGACAACGACAAGTGACATTAAGTGGTTGTCACACTATCTATCACAGATTACTATATATATGTAGACTAGCTACTATCATCTTCACGGTACGCGACGGAGATGTCGTTGATGTTGTCGTGATGATCGTTCTTTGTAAGTACCTACCTCGGTTTGTATGAAAAACACGCAAAGTATGGAACGTGAAGTTACAAATAATTTAATACCTATTTAATTTTAGGAAAATCTCTTTTTTTTTACTTAGAATAATTTTGGCCCCACGTGAAGTGTATTTTTTTTTCATAGTGTCCCAAAGAGTACGCGCCAGATGTGATGTGAGAACCGCTTCAATTTTTAACCACATGCTGCTGCTGGTGCCACTTGTACCGTTCTATACCGCGTGTAAGGGGCAGCGTATCAGAAACTGTGGTTGCTCAGTCAACGAAACTAAACAAATACAAAACGAAATTCTTTCTGGAAATGAAAAAAAAGCCCTAGGCAAAGACTTAGTTGCTTTTTACCACAGGAGTCAAGTCATTCCCACGGGAAAACACAAACTCTCAAACATACACAAAGGCTCTAAAATTACACAACATCGGACATTACCCAGCCAGCGTTGGGTAATGTTGAACTCTACCCAAGGCCGGGTAAGATAATTCCATGTTTCAACAAAATTGATCAGATATGATATCGGACTCTACCCTAGTGACCCAGTCGTGGGACACTACCCATTTTTGAGATTGGATTGGACGTTTAACGAATACTTTATTATTCTTTCTTGATGGACGGATGAACATACTGACTGACATATTTCTCATAGATAATAGACAATGTTAGGGTCAATTTCTGTCCCGCACCCGCACTGTAGTGTAGGTATTATACCTACTATCTTTGCCTGCACTGTGTATAGATAGGTAATGTAGGTACTGTCAATAATAATATTATATTTGCGTACCTAGGTACCCTGTTTAAAATCTAATTTTAGTCAGCCAACCTACTACATCCACCGTTGCTCACCGCGGCAGTGTGTGATACCCTTTAGTTTACGGGGGCGCCGTGACTTAGATTTTTTTTAGTGCTAAAGACTTAGCAAATTTTTTAAGTGGTCAGTGAATTTCAGAAAATGTTAATTTTTATGATGAATTTAGCCGTATTATGATTAAATAACTATTTTATTACCTTTTCAATTTTTCTATAAAATCAATATTTTTCGAGTAAATCGAAGTTTTATTTTTTATGTTTTTAGGATTCATGACGAATTTTAGAGAAATAGGTACATAAAACAGCTGTCAGACAAATATGCTAACTAACCGCAATAAGTCGCAAACTCCGAGGGAGGAAACGTGGGGCAATAAAAAAAAAACCTTTTGGTTGGTTGGTTAGGTTAGGTTAGACTAGTGACCACAACACATGAGCCGCGCGAGCGTGCCATGGCAGCGGCCGGCGAAGTGCCAGAAGTGATAGTAACCTATCATATTTTTGAAAAACTTACATCCGTATTACAATATTCCGAAAACGATTCGGACATTTTACTATTTCCATTTTTATATTATGTATTTTTTTTCATTAACGCAATAACATTTCACCGCAGTATTCTTTCTCCGAACAACGTTACTCTGCCTTACAGTAAGTCTTTTTTACTAAATACTATAACATCACCTGTCCTTTTCTTAATTGTCAGATAATTTACTTGACATAATGTATTCCATACCGAAGCAACATTTTACAGAATACTTATTTGTTAGCTATATTAATTTTCCGAATGACATTCAAACCGACTCGGTGCACCCCGATACGGATAGATTAGGCTCGCTGCGCTCGCCCAGCTTTCTTCCACCATACCCTTCGGGGTTAGATTGCTAGTGATGCATACCTGCTTGCTTGCTTGCTTACCTGTTTGCTTGCATACATACTTGCATGCATGTTTGTTTGCTTGCATGCTTGCTTGTTTGTGACAGAACCGAATCTGTCAACCCCGAATTTCACGTGGTCTTTCCGCTCATACCCCCAAGAGTGTATATAAAAATCTGGAGGCGTGGATCAGGTGGGCAGCCCCTGCCCACTGTTACTAAGCGCGGGCACCGTACGAGCCGTAGTGGCCGAGGCTGCGCAGGTGAGCTAGGTGCCTGCACTTAGTTACGCTGGGGTGTAGGGGCTGCTCTTCTGCGTTTGGTGATGAATGACTTCAGTCCTGTCAAAATATCAAAAATTGGTCTTGGTCTTCTCATAGGCCTGGCTGTTGGGTCAATATTTTTTTTTATGAGCCTGTGGTGTCCCACTGCAGGGCATTAAAAATTTAAAAAGGTATAACTAAAAATTGGTTTTTAAATTGTCAATTTTCTTTTTCGAGTTTTGATTAAGCATTTAAATATAAAAAAAAATAGAAGTCCTTGTAAATACTTTAGAAACGTCTAATATTTTTATTTGAATAATTTTTGTTCCGGAGATAAAGCATCTCTTTATATAATTCTATTATGTTAGTCATAACTTCTTTTTCTCTCGTCGTCGGCGACATCGTATACTCACTGTACGAGATAGTGTTCGGCGTAACCAAACGTGCCTACCTCAATGTACACGAAATAAAACTATACTATAAATGGACTGTATATTTATTAACGAAAAACTACTAACAATGAAATGTTGAAACTATCTGGCAACACTGTAAAACAGAATGGTGCAAAATCTTAAATATTTATGAATTAAACTATAAACGGCACTTCACACTTCTATTATCACTATTAATCTTAATATTTCCACTGTTATTCTTATACTTGCTGCTTTCGGAACTATTTAAAAACGGATACGAAACGGAAACTGTTTACGGAACTCTTTGTCGATAACTATAAACGAACTATCACGGAAACACTATGCGAAACGATTACGGAACTGTTTGTTGATAACTATAAACGAATGTCACGGAATCACTGTCACTGTTACTATATACTATTCACTGTTCACTTCACTATTTCTTCCCACTATTCGATCACTGATTCGAAACTGAATCTGAAAACTGTATCACGGAACTATATCACTGAACTATACTGTATCTATCACGAAACTATATCTATTCTGTTCACTGTCTACTATTTTTCCACTATTCGGACTGATCTCCCGAAACTATATAACGAAACTGTATCACTGTACTATATGGCGAAACTATATGCTTGGTGCGGTCTACGCAGCTGTTTATATACTCCAATTAGCATACTGTAGAATTCTCGGGAAACAGCTGGCAACTCTTTTCTCGAAATGGCAAGTGTCTTCTGTAATGTTCGATCGAGATAGCTTAATACAAACTGTCACTGGTCAGAAAGGGATGGCGTTATATCGATTCTCGAATATTCTTGATCATACGCCAAGCTCGTAAAAAGACAAGAATAGAACACTATTGCTATCTCGTTCTATCACTCGCTCTGATTGGCTAATTTGAATTTGCCTCTTATTTTAGGGATGACAGCTCTCAAGTGTGGCCATCCTTAAAAATACTCCTTATTTATAAGGGAATTAAATTAAAATATAAAATACTTAAGCGCCGTCGCGAACATACTCCCGCCGTGCGAGGTCGGTTACGGCGTCGCATCTATTAAAGTGGAGCGACGGCTTTACTGAATACTGTATACTGTGAGAATATCCGACTTCTGTAATTTACATCTGTCTTCCGAACTCCCGCCGGTATTGCAACAACTATCTATGCTAAAGCCATCTCTATCCGGGGTGGCGGCCATGGTGCAAGCGGGGAACATAACTGTGTCGGTGGAGGCCATGGCTGCGTCAGTAAGGGCCATGGTTGCGCTGGGGGTGGCCATGGCGGCGTCCCTCTTGACGCGATGACAACTCTTGCATCTGAACATGCAGCGTTGAACGTTACTGGGTTCTTTATGTACTCCAGTGTCGGACCCTCCCGCCGGTTTTGACGGTATTGGAATCGGACAACATTGCTGAACATCACGTCGGTGTCTGTTAGGGCTCTAAAAGGGTATTGACGGAATCCCCCTAGCAAGTATGGTGGTGACTGTAGATGCCGAAGATCTGGTCTAAACAACTGAACATTTGAAGGAGTTTCTTCGTAGTTAGCTGTTGACGCTGCTGTGTCGTACACTATGTCGATTTCCTCTTTTGTTTGATGTAGCTCGGCGATTGGTTCTGTTTGTTGACCACGGTATTTTGTCTTCTCTTCTTTCTCGATATCTTCTGTCTTCTCTTCTTCCTTGTCATCTTCCATATTCTCCTCTATCTTGTTTTCTTCTGTCTTCACATCTTCTATCTTGCTATCTTCTATCTTTTCGTCTGTCTTAATATCTTCTGTCTTACTATTTTCTATCGTGATGTCTTCTGTCTTGATGTATTCTACCTTTACGTCTTCTGTATTGAGATCTTCTGTCTTGATGTCTTCTTTCTTTACGTCTTCTGTCTTGAGGTCTTCTGTCTTGATGCCTTCTTCCTTTATGTCTTCTATCTTAATTTCTTCTGTCTTCTTTCCAGCGTGCCATTCTGTTACTTCTATTTTTCTGTCTTCGTATTCATTACATTGACTTTCGAAATATTCGTCTTGGTTCACGTATTTTTCAATCATCTTTCCTTCAAAGTCGTCTTCTATCTTCATGTTCTTTGATTCTTTAGGTTCTGGTTTCTTCTCTAGATCAAACTTCTGAACTTCTTCTATCTTCACACTTCTAACTGGTTCAGCCTTCAGATTTTCAATCTGCATTCTTCTGATCTGTTCTGTTTCCAGGTCACTATCTTGCTCTTGCTTCATCTGCATTTCTTCCTCGTCTTCATTTAAGAAATTCAACTGTTGTTTCACCTTGATTCGGACACGGTCTGATTGTGGGTTAAGTTGGCTGTCTTGTAATTCAGAGTTTTCATCTTCATTGTTTTCTCGGTCTTTGCTCTTCATGGCTTCTACCTTAATCTTTCGGTTCTGTTCTTCGAGTGTTATCCTGTTTTTTCTTGCTCTGTCCAAGTTTTCTTTTGCTGCTGCTAATTCTTCTTTGTTTTCAGCATCTTCTTTTAGAATTCGCTGTGCTATCACGTACAGTTCACGCTGTTTAATCTGTAGCGGCATCGGCAATATAAGGTCTACTTTATCTTCCAGAACTTTTTTCTTCATGCTCTCAAATTTATCGATCTGTTCCCAAAGTTCTTCATATTTCAGGTCTATTATCTTCTTTTCGGCTGCCGATTTCTCGACTTGATAGAACGCTTTCTCTTCTATGGCAATTGCTATTACCTTCTCTGCTTCCTCTTTAGCGATTGCTATTTCCTTCTCTGTTATTTCTTTGGCGGCTGCTAATGCCTTCTTTGCTTCTTCTTTCGAAATAGCTTTTTCTTCAGCTTCAAATTCTCTTATCTTCATGTCGACTAAAAGTTTTTTAATTTGTATGTTTGCTAATTTCTTTTCGGCGTCCGCTTCTTTTATCTTTTCTTCAAGTAATTTTATTTCGAGTTGCAATTGTATAATTTTGGACCTACTCGATTTCGAAGATCTTTTAGTTTTCACAGACATGTCACGATGTTCCACAAAGGTTTCTCCACCTACTGGTATCTGTTGTTTCTCTACTGCTTCAGGCTTTGACAGCTGCGGCGAAACTGCTGACATGAATCTTGTAGCTGACATATTGAAAATAATTTACTGCACGGGACACTGATAAACACGCGAAACTGTCTGTACTGTAACTGTATTTTACGGAATAATCGATAATCTCTATTAAACTGTCCACGGAAACTGTCTCTGTACAACCACTGTATGTACACGGATTAACTGTCTATAAACACTGTTCTTCACACAAGATACTGTCCAACCACGATATAATATGGTACTGTTCTCGAAATAACACGAAATCTGTCACTATCACAACACGGAACACTGATACGAATCCGGCTCGAAGGACCATTATGTACGAGATAGTGTTCGGCGTAACCAAACGTGCCTACCTCAATGTACACGAAATAAAACTATACTATAAATGGACTGTATATTTATTAACGAAAAACTACTAACAATGAAATGTTGAAACTATCTGGCAACACTGTAAAACAGAATGGTGCAAAATCTTAAATATTTATGAATTAAACTATAAACGGCACTTCACACTTCTATTATCACTATTAATCTTAATATTTCCACTGTTATTCTTATACTTGCTGCTTTCGGAACTATTTAAAAACGGATACGAAACGGAAACTGTTTACGGAACTCTTTGTCGATAACTATAAACGAACTATCACGGAAACACTATGCGAAACGATTACGGAACTGTTTGTTGATAACTATAAACGAATGTCACGGAATCACTGTCACTGTTACTATATACTATTCACTGTTCACTTCACTATTTCTTCCCACTATTCGATCACTGATTCGAAACTGAATCTGAAAACTGTATCACGGAACTATATCACTGAACTATACTGTATCTATCACGAAACTATATCTATTCTGTTCACTGTCTACTATTTTTCCACTATTCGGACTGATCTCCCGAAACTATATAACGAAACTGTATCACTGTACTATATGGCGAAACTATATGCTTGGTGCGGTCTACGCAGCTGTTTATATACTCCAATTAGCATACTGTAGAATTCTCGGGAAACAGCTGGCAACTCTTTTCTCGAAATGGCAAGTGTCTTCTGTAATGTTCGATCGAGATAGCTTAATACAAACTGTCACTGGTCAGAAAGGGATGGCGTTATATCGATTCTCGAATATTCTTGATCATACGCCAAGCTCGTAAAAAGACAAGAATAGAACACTATTGCTATCTCGTTCTATCACTCGCTCTGATTGGCTAATTTGAATTTGCCTCTTATTTTAGGGATGACAGCTCTCAAGTGTGGCCATCCTTAAAAATACTCCTTATTTATAAGGGAATTAAATTAAAATATAAAATACTTAAGCGCCGTCGCGAACACTCACGTCCTTACATGTTAACTACTTAAAAATTGCACATCCTCCCGCAGTGACGGATGCGGTGCGACTAACGCTTTTAAACGCTATTCCACCTTCCTAAATGGCTTTCTAATTAGGATGCTAAAAGATTTAGTCAGTCAGAAGCCTCACTTCTTCCGATTTATGATGGATTTCTAACTAATTTTATTTCTAACTTCCTTAAAGCTATTTTACTCGTTCCGCCACGTCTGACAAAGTTTTGAGGGTTATTCAAGATGGTTTTGTACGTATATTGCTGTAGTGACAGGTTGTCAGCCCATCGCCCAAATTGCAATATACTGAAACCCTCAGATCCCTTAGCTGGTTTTTACAGCATGCCCGGGAGGAAATGCAGCTGGCACATTCTATGTTTTTCTCGCGCTCCCAGGCCAAAAAAAATAATATATTAAATAACTTGAAATCTCGAAAATATCGATCGTAGCGAAAAATCGAAAGTGCAGTAAATGGCTTATTTTGCCATAATCTTGCTTAATTCATCGCAAAAACAAAAACTGTCATTTTTGGACAAAAATAAAACTGTCTCGAAATTTTGTATAAGTGTTTTTAACACTATAGTAGGCGCCTCCTTTCCTTTACTCTCTGACCCTGTTTTTCTGTTCTGTGGTGTGCACAGATTACCTAGTAGGTATATATCCTGTGGTGTGGTGATAACAAGCTGATATCGCCGGTTGATTTTTATTTTTAGGATAATAATTCAGTACCTACTGAAGAAATCTCCAAACTATTGACTCGAGAAGAAGAAGTGGAGTGGACTGTGCTGTTACAAATATTGGCTTATACCTTGCAGAGACTGCTATGTAGAGTTCTACTTGTACCTACTGTGGACAAATGGAGTAAAACTTAAGCACAGTGTTCGGTATAAAATGGTTCGTGAAGTAGAAGGAATAGTCAAGAAATCCACCCTGAAATTATGTATCTGACCCAATCAGTCTGCATTTACCTAAAAGGGCAAACGTCTGTCTATTACATTACCACTGCTATTATTATTTATAGAAGAAAGCAAAGAAGAAAGGCTCACTAATCCTTGTATGCAGAAAGTCAACATTATACATTCATGGCATACCTACTAATAAGAAGATTGTAGAACAGGTGGTGTGTTGCTTCAAACTGTAGATAGTAGTAGGTGCCTATCTGTTAACTGTTTTCATAAAAACTTATAACTGAACTTTACTGTTTTCATACAAAACTCATGTTAAAGAGTGGAGCATTAGGTAAGTATCTGAAAAGTCCAAGCATATACAGACATACATACATAAAATACCATTATCCCTGACGGGGTAGGCACAAGCAAAATGTCCTAAACATACATCTGACAAGTTTTGAGGGTTATTTTATTACAGATGACTATGTATATTGCTATATAGATGGGTTGTCAGCCCATTGACTAAATTACAATACACTGTAACTCTCGGAACCCTTAGCTGGTATGTTAATACATGCTGTTAAGCATGCCCGGGAGATGTAGCTGGCACATTCTATATTTTTCTTTCACTCCCAGTCCAGCATGGAACCATATCAATGTAGTTTTTATCTATTGTTATGGTGCAAGGCCCAGAGTCCAGGCACAGCTGAAAGTGAAATAGGACAAAAGTTCTATTTTGTGATGCGGAAAGATTATTATTGCTAAGCTTACTTGCACAGTCATGTTACACTCACATTATTATTGTGGCTCTTAATATATTATATTCATCACTAACAAGCAACATAAGGTACTTGTGTAGTCAGGTGCATAATGAAGGCTAAATCACCTGTTTATCTGGAAGAAAAAAGATTCCGTGTTAAGCCGTTGGTCCCTGTCTGCCCTTGATAGTGATTGTTACACAAACCATGTCAGAGGTCTTATTAGCTGTGCTATTAGGTGGTTTAAAAACTGAAACAGTGCATAAATTAAAATGTATTTAAGTTATTAAAAAAATAATTAAATATTTGCATAGGATTAGATAGGATTTCAAATTATAGTCATAATTGAACAGAATTACCAGAATTGATTTAATATTTATTTATATACCAATTTATTGTATACAAAAACATTAAAACAGGACATAAAAAACAAAGACACAACAGGCAATGCTTATTTCTAAAAATAAATTTCTTACAGCAGACCTACAGAAGTGATAATTTTTGAAGCAATAAAATAAAGATAAATTAGTACTTACAAGATGTAAAGTTAATACCTACATATAGATTTTTACTGAAGAATAAAAACCCTTGTTATCCTCAATAAACTTGTTGGAAAACATGTAAATTAGTACTTATTATTTACCCACTTAGTTATAGATCAATTAAGTTATACTGAGCTACCTATTTACTGAATAAAGAATGATTTAATTTTATCTATCTAATTTATTTATTGGCCACTGTAAATACCAGAAGTTGGAAATAACAAAAAAAAACGAATCAGCAGTTAACAGCCAAGTCATATAAAATCTGATTTATTTAAAAAATATGATTAACTTTAAATACCTACCTAAACCTAGATTTTGATTTTTGATCTCACAACTTTTTTGTGCATTCACTACAATTGAGACATATAAAGTTTATACAGTTTTTATGTTGGGATGTTTTTAATCTGATTGCACATTATGTGAATGAAATTACATTAAATAAATTGAAAAGTAATACCTAAATTTGAGTTGTTTATAATACCTACCTAGCTATTAACATATTTTGGTTAGCAAATACCTACTATGATTGACTTTACATTAGTGAGTAGTTCTCATAAGCTTTGCAGGCTTTTAAAAAACTTAGAAAATTAAGAAATAGATCCCTATAATAATAAAACTTACAAAAATCATAAAAATCTACTTGAGTAGCCATGTCTGACAAGTTTTGAGGGTTGTTTTAGATTGATCTGCCTAAATTACAATACAGGTACCTACTGAAACCCTTAAATGACTTAGCTGGTTTTTACAGCCCTTCCTCCCGGGCGCACACTGGTTCCATATTGAACATTTTTGGACATTGAGTCCAAGGACAATGAACCGGTATTTTTTTTTTGGATGTCGCTGGCATCATTTCAAACATTTTATACTGATGATGATTTTCTGTAAAATGCGTATTTTTTAAGATACAAAAATTATTTTATTTTTTTTGTGGAAAAAAAGTCCTTGATTAATTACTTGCGCCATTCAACCGGATTTAGAATTGAACTTACCGTAAGTTGTTGTAGAAGTTACAACTGACATTTCTTCATAGACAGATGTTTGCGAATAGTTGCAATAAGCAAAGCCTCAGGCGCATATTAATTTATAGTTTTGATACTGTTTTTTTTTCATGTAGACAGGTTGCATTATAACAAAAACTTATTACTCAAATGATTTTCTAACTAATATGCTTGTTTTCTAAAAACGGTCATCAGTACTACGAACTATATGGCCTGCCCACTGCCACTTCAGTTCTATGTCGGTTACTTTTGTTCGTTTACGGATATAGTCGTTTCTTATTCTGTTGCGTAACGAAACTCTGAGTATAGGTCTCTCCATCGCGCGCAGAGCGACTGCGAGCATATTTATGAAACCAATATAAGAGAGAAAGACAAAAAGGGGCCACGTCTGACTGCCATATGTCATCACTGGTAACACACACTGATTATATACTTTGGTCTTTAGACACTGTGGTATTTGGGATTCGAAGATATATCGCAACTTCCCGAACGCTGCCCATTGTAGTTAGATTCTTCGACTAATCTCTTTTTCAAAGTTGTATCTACCTAGTTGGACAGTCTGTCCAAGGTAAACATACATACCGGTCTAAAACTTCCGAGTGCTTTGCTTCCGACATGTACTGGTATAGGCTGAACATGGCTGTTATACGTAACTTTTGTCTTGTCCATGTTTATTTTAAGGCCCACTCGTTCGGAAACATTGCCGAGATCATGGAGCATTGTGCCTAGATGGTCCAACGACTCCGCTATGATAACTAAGTCGTCGGGAAATCGAACGTGAGTAATATATTCGCCATCGATGTTGATCTGGCGGAGCGTGTGAATGTGGTCTATAGTACAAAAGCCTTTACGAAAGCGGGCTTGTTTGGGAGGCTGAAAGTCGTCAAACCTGCGCGCGAGTCGGTTCGTAATAACTCTCGAAAACAACTTTTATACGTGACTCAGGAGAGTGAGAGGTCTATAATTCTTCCTTAGGGTATTGTCACCTTGAAGAACAGCATTACCACTCCTTCGGTCTAGGTTTTAGGAGTGGAACATTCGAGTATGACGAAATTTAACAGCTTCTGGAGGATTTAAGTACCGGTGTACCACCTGCCTTCAGCAATTCAGATGTGATTCCATCTTCACCCAGCGCCTTGTTATTTTTTAGTTCTTTGAGAGCTATTCGTGGCCTTTGCCCAGCAGTGGGACACATAACGGCTACATAAGAAGAAGAAGAAGAGAGCTATTCTGATCTCATACAGACTGACATCTGGGATATCTTCGGTATAGTGTCAGGTTAATTTTGGCTCTTGGCTCGTTGGCCAAACTTATGACAGGTTTTTGTGTAGACGTGTATAACTGTCCATAGAACTCCTCAACCTCACTTAACACTTCCAACTTGAATGAAATGAAACTATACTACTCTTATCGATCTTCAGCTTTGTTAGTTAGCTTTATGCAATAGACAGATCTCTGGCGAATACTTTCGAGCCCGATTTGAGTTTCGCTCAATTGCACCCTTCATACGATCAGTATTATACTCGCATGTATCGCGTCTCATGGCTTTTGAGATCTGTCTATTAAGCTACCTAAATTTTGGCATATCAGCTAAAAACTGGAGTCTCATTTCATCTCGATCATTTAAGTGTATGCTCAAAGATTTTTTGTCTTGTCTGGGTTTAACCAGGTCCATTTCCAACTTAAACGTTTTGGAAGAGAGAGTTCATTGCAAAAAGGTTCTCCCATGAAGTCCATCAAGTGCTGCCCTCGACGATTCTGTTGTCCGTATCCAAATTACCCTACTCTCAACTCATCACCATTATTTGTGCCTAGTTTCGCGTTGAACTCCCCCATAATAACGTTAAAGTGCGTACTTGAGATGTGTAAGGCTTTCGAGATATGCTCGTACAAAACCCAACCACAAAACCCTTGGGCTAACCCAAACATCTCATCCAGCATGCGCCCGCCGCGCCGCTTACGTATAAGTATTCTATGTCAGCATGTCGCGCAGGTTATGGATTTGCTTACTACATAATTATTACCAATACTGAGTGACATGCTGAGCTTGCAACTTACACGCATAGAATACTAAGATATTTTTGTCACTGTGTGTATTACATAACTTTATTTTAAAACATCATACATATTAAGTAATAAATCAAAGTCATACATCATCTCACACTCTCATTAGCTCCCGCCATAGAGTTCAACACCCCGTCCGTATGGCTCCATAAATGAATAGAATATAACAGAAAACCGATTATTAAGGGTTCAACACAATACAACAACATGAAAAGTAAAAAAAGACAACAACTAATAAAAAAGTTGAGTAGTTACAAGTTATCGCAAGTGTACCGCACCCCGAAATAGGCCCTAACTCAGCATATGCTGTGGTGCAGAAAGTAAATGCAGTTGTGCTTGCTATGGCAGTACGCTGTTCACCTCCACCTCATCATCGGGGCGTAACGAGTGTGGTGCTCATACCCGTATGACCTTCAACGAATACCGTTCGGTAATTCTGAGTATAAGGTATACCACCCTGCTCGATACTCTCTCTATTTACACAACGTTATTGACGAGAGATTTGTGGACAATAAATCCGACACCACCTTGGGAAAGTTGGTCTCCCTCCCGGTAATAGAACAAGTCGTTACTCAAACCCTGTCAGAGGCCTGATAGTTGTGCTACTAGGCGGTTTAAAAACTCTGACACCAGGGTTCATCGGGTCGATAGACTCGATAACCACTCGACAGAAGAAGAAGAAGTAGAACAAGTTACCAGATGTCAAGATCATAGTGTCCTCAGCTGCCTTCGGACCTCTGACAATCCGATTATATCCCATCGTAACTTGTTCACCTGTTCTTCTAGCTCTATAAACTTTTCATCGGTCCATTTGTATTGAATGTTACCAGGTCTAGTTGTTTGTTGTGTTGGTAGCCGGATCTCTGCCGGGGATTCTTAGCCACCGTTACCATGCCCGCTACCGTAGACAGGACTAGTGGAGCTGCCGGGGACAAGGGGCCGTGGTTTCGTTGTGTTATCCATGAGGGGAGTTTTCCAGTCGCCAATCGCATGGCAGCGTCTAGGCGATTGCAGTATAGTATAAAAGTACACAGAAGGAAGCTGCTGCCCACCCTCCTGGGAAGTTTACCTTAGTCGCCTCTTACGACACCCATGGCATGGTATAGGGTAGTCCTATTCTACGCCGGGAACTACACGGGTGATAACGTCACATCACTGGAATTTAGTTCTTTATTATTTAGACCATTGAGAAATATTATACTTAGAATTTAAGAAATATTTAAAAAAATATTGAGGTTGGGCAGGTAAGTACAATATTGTATTTAAGTTAAATTGAGTTAATTGAAACATTTTATACATATATTTTTTTATACAATAATTGTTTATCGCAACTATATGCAAACATTTGTCTATGAGGAAATGTCAGTTGTAACTTCTACAACAACTTACAGCAACTTCTATTCTAAATCCTGTTGAATCGCGCAAGAAATTTAAAGTTATTATTTTTTCTCCATATTAAAAAATATAAATTATTTTTTATATAGGAGTACCCAAGTTTTTGGAAAATCATTTGAGTGCTGAGTGTTTATTATAGTGCCACTTGTTCACATAAAAAAAAACATTCTACTTTCAGAACAAAAATACATATCCGCCTGAAGCTTTGCTTATAGCAACGATTCGCAAACATCGTCTATGAAGAAATGACAGTTGTAACTTCTTCAACAACTTACAGCAACTTTTATTCTAAATCCGGTTGAATCACGCAAGCTATTGTTCAAAGTATAAATTGTAAATTTTTACAGAAATATAAATAGTATATATCTGTAAAAATACACATTTTACAGAAAATCATCCTCAGTAAAATATGTTTGTAATGATGCCAGCGACCTCCAAAACAAAAATCATACCGGTTCATTGACCTTGGACCCTTGGCCAAAATTTTTCAATATGGAGCCAGTGTGCGCCGCCCGTGCGACTGAACGAACGCCGAGTCGAACTCCCATTCGGTGGACGGGGCGAGAACCGTGACGTCACACGCGTGTCGGCCGGCCGCGAGTGCTTGCAATTTGGATACGGAAGGGGGAAATAATAACTTCGTATTTTATGAAGCGATTTGAAACACTGATGAACTGGATACTTCCCTATTGAAGGAACTCCTTCAATTTAATAGGCACCTGTATAGCGATTTCAATAGGTACCTACATATTTTTATTTAATCTTTTTGGCTTTTTACGTGATTGTTCGTGTACCACTGCTAGACCCACCAACGGCATCGCAGCTGATTCATTAACCATTTTGACCTCTGGCAGGTTGTCTAAAAATGGCAACGATATAATAAGTAAAAGGCATAGAAATATTACTATACTGTGTAGATCAATGGTAAAAGGGCCCTTTTACCATTGATTGATAGTAGGTACCTATATTTTTGAAAAGTGGCGTAAACGAACCGCGGGGTGAAATAGAAACGAAACTTCAAGTTCACATACTTCGCATGTTCGCATAACATGTAGGCGAAATTATTTTGGTTTAGGTACGCATCTGTTACTTCACTACATTAGGTAGGTGCACAACACAGTATAAAACAAAGTCGCTTCCCATTCCTGCTTATGTAGAACTTTAAAACTACGCAACCGAATATGACAATGCGGTTATTTTAAATAGATAGAGCGATTCAACAGGAAGGTTTGTATGTAGGTACATATAATACATGCATAACGGTACCTATAACTAACTAACGGTACCGATAACTCAACGCTAAATAAACGAATTTTATGTATTAGTTTTCCCGCTAAACTTTTCCCGCGCATTTATTCCGCCGTTTCTTGATTCTTCTTCTTTTAGATTATTTGGTTTTTGCAGAGCAATAATTGCTCAAAAACAAAAAGCACTGACACTGGCTAAATTATTTAGCCAATATTTATATCATGATGATAAATGATAATGATAAGATTATAAACTATATGACTGACTCATCAGCGCAGAGACTAAAATTCTAAAGATTTATTTTACAACGTAACCATAACCACTCACTATAGAAAGATTTTTTGGAATTTCCACCCCATGCTAGACAGGTAGTGAGAATAAATATTCTATTCTAATCTAATTTGCTTGCTGCATTTCCTCCCGAGCATGCTGTAAAAATCAGCCTAGGGGATCCGACGGTTGCAGTGTATTGCAATTTAGGCGATCGGCTGACAACCTTGTCACTACAGCTATATACAAATCTATCTTAAATAACCCTCACAATTTAGTCGGACGACCTTTGTTTAGGTTGTTTACGCTCTGCCTACCCATCATCATCTCCCTAGCCTTATCCCGTGCCCCTGGGGTCGGCTACCTAATCTAGGCGAATGAACGAGGGTACTGGTTTTTACACAGAGCGACTGCCATTTGACCTCCGCAACTCAGAAGGGAAACCAGACCCAATCCTAGATTAGGTCAGAGTTTTCAAGCCGCCAATGCTTAGCACTGGCCTCTGATATGTAATAAATATCTACGGTATTAAACGATATTAACCGGAACCATCGGCTTAACGTGCCTTCTGAAGCACGGAAAAAGCGCCGAATAAACGTACATATAAAATTCGAAAACCGAAAAACACATTGGTACGTGGTGGGATTCGAACCACGACGTCCCGCTCAGTAGGCAGCGGCCCTATCCACTACACTATCGGGCTCTCTACGCTCTGTCTACCCCATTAGGGATAAAAGATTGTATGTATGTCTGAAAATGGGTGTTTGACGTTCGTATGAAAGTAAAAATTTTGAATTTTGGTGTTTGGACTAATAATAAAATAATAAAGAATACATGTTTCAGCGTTCTTGGATTTATTACCCCTAAGGGAGTTAAATAGGAGTTAGTAGTTTGTATGGAAATTACGCCAATTGTGAAGTTAGGATCTTCCAATTTCGTGTTTAGAGGCTTATGATTAAAAACTGATATAAAACTGTATCTTCCGATTTTGTGTCAAATATTGGTTTCATTTTACTACTAGGTAAACAAATTATTATCACGGGAAAACTCTCTGAGTCGCGGGTGAAACCGCGGGGTGAAAAGCTAGCGAGTCAAGTGCTCTCAACACATGGTCAACACCATGAACGACTAGAGCACTAGAGTTAGTCGTCCATCTTCTTCTTAGCGAGTGGATTATCGAGTCGAACAACCAGATGAACCCTGGTGTCAGAGTGTTGAAACCGCCTAAACATCGATTAGGCCTCTGACATGATTCAAATAACGACCACTATCAAAGACAGCGACCGGGACCGACGGATTAATCTGCCCTCCGAAGCAAGGAATCTTTTTTCTTTTCGGACAATCGGGTAATTCAGCCTGCAATGTCCTAACCAAACTGAGGATAACATCACTAACTGATAAAATGACAAATATCAACTTTGTGTTTCCTCCCTGGGAATCGAAACCAGGACCTCCGGATTGTAAGCCCATGGCTCTGTCCATTAGACCACGGAGGCAGCTAGTGCGTCCATGATCAACAAAATTATGTCCCTCTACCTACATGGAGGAATACTGACCAATTCAGGAATTAGTTACCTACTTAAAAAAAAAATCTTTGATCACAGAGTTGTTTCCGACGTTCAAGAAGAACTAGTAAGCAGTGGTATAAACAAGATCATACTGTAAGTATACCTTAATAAGGCTATTTATCCAAAATTACTGAGTAGGTATCCTCCTTTTAAAATCCAGGGGCCAGCACTATTTCTTTGGATAGGTAGTTAAAGATATAAAAGCTTAGAATATGAAAGTGTGTATAGTATTATCTTTTAGTATTCTGTTTTCAGCAATTTTGTTAACCAAGTATAAAGGTATTTTTATACACTATTTGTCATGTCATGAACAATAAAGCAACTAATGTAATAAGTACTTGTGTTTTTATTTATCTGCACAGCATAAAACAAAAAAAAACAATTTTTCTTGCTAATGGTACAGAATATATAATAGTACTACATATAATGGATCACTCACAATAATTATGATATAATTAAGAGTTCAGTATCTTACTATAGTACTTTATTTTAAAAAATGTATAATAATTGTTTTATAATAATTTATATTGTACTTAGGTCTAATAATCTTTTCTATATGTATATTCATTCATATGTGCAAACATAGGATCTAACAATAATCAAAGTCAGAAAACTTGCCACACTATCACTAGGTTGTTCTGTTGTTAGACCAGGCAGGGGCCCGTTTAATAAAAATGACAATAACAATTCAAAGTACATTGCGAAGCAGACAATCTTTCTTATATCGGCCCCTGGCAACTATGATTTCTGCTTATTTTTTGTTAGTCCTGATAGGAATATTTCTATCTTCTGACAAGTTGTGAACAGTAAATGCTTTCTGTCAGTTTTCTAACTGACTAGGTATATGACAATAACTGATAGATCCAGCATAGGCTCGCAAACAGTATGATAACAATCCATCGGAAGAGTCCGTCAAACTAACTTATGGTACACTTTAGGCATGTTTGTAGGTGCTCCAAGAAGTTTGCTGGGAGGTAGGATTCTTGAGAACTGAAACATGCAAAATCATATGGTAAGTAACTATATCATACACTGTCAGCTGTGAAACCCGTTTTACTGTGGGAATGGTCTACCTTTCCGCAATGAAAAGTAGCCTATGTTAGGGGCGGTTTACATTAGGACTGTTGTAAGTACAGTGCATAAGTTGGTAAGTTTGCTATCAAATTGACATTTACACGGTTCCAGTACCCAGTTCTATTTTGATTCAAGTTGAAAGCAGAACCGTTTACACATTTCCACTTACCAACTATACTTACAGCTTGAACCATTTAAACCACCCTTTATACATGCATAATATGGTAGAGAAACTCTGATAATTTCCGTGCGAAGCCGGGGCGGGTCGCTGGTTATAATATAAAAATTAAGTAATAGATGTGCTCGTGAAACAAGCGATCTTTGAATTGCTGTGTAAACTAGTAACTTAATACAACTCACCCACATTCTTTAAAGAATAGCACGCGCTACACAATCAACTCTACTCTCTTGCATTTCTCGATCTCAATGTTTTCTTTTCTTGGAGTCTTCTTTGGGAATGCTTTCCTTTATTTTTTCCAGGCATTCCATACGTTATCTTATCCTCGAAACTAAGTTTATAGAATAATTAAGGTATTTATTTACAACGCAAACAACGTTTGTCAAGTCGCTGAAAATGACACTTCAAAGGTCCAAATCGAGATAATTTTAAATCGAGAAATATACGCTACCGCGCTTGGTACCCCTCTAACAGAGGTCATTGACGTTACATCAATTCTCGTGGTGCGTACTCGCATGGTGAGTATTCCGCAAGCGCTTGATGAATTCGCACCACGGTTTTTAGCGACATGCGCGTGTTGTGATTTCCGCAAGCGCTTGATGAATTTGCAGCAGTGTAACCAGCAGCACGGGAATACGCAGCATGTGAATTGACGACACGTTACATCCATTCTCGTGGTGCTGATTCACATGATGCTGTTTATATGACGCCAATTCTCGTGGTGCGCATTGATGTTCCCCGTTTTTTAAATCAACGATTTTTGTTAGTGGTAGTGGTGGTCTAGTAGGTGTATTTCTGCGTAGAACAAAAACAATTTATGGGATTAGACTTTATTTGCAACACAAATTTCTACTGCTTCAAAAATACGTAAAATCGTGTGTGATAGAATTTGATTTCGTACACGAATGATTTTCGTATGCGTATTTCAGTTTTCATACGAGCGGTTCAGAAATACGACTCCAGCTCTTGAGCCTGACAGCAAGTTTGAGTTCGCATCAGAAATGTCATTTCAATACAAAACGATCTGTCAAATGCACACTTAAGATTGCTCTCAGTTGATTAAGATCAATATTAAGTATGGATTTGACAGGCCATTATGTACTAAAGTGACATTTCGGATACGAACTCAAAGTCGCTGTCAGTCTCAAGTAAAGGTACTAACCTATACGGTCCTAAGTGCAACAATACAGGCGTCACTTACTGTGTGCAAGGTTGCTCTCAACACGCTGTCAATGCTTTTTGAATTACCTACAACACACATACTTCACCTTACGCGCTATGCTCAGCAGGCAGCGGCTCTATCCACTACACCATCGGGCTCTCATGCAGTATCATCATCATCAACCGCAATTACCCAACTGCCTCCATGGTCTAGTGGTCAGAGCTATGGGCTGACGAGCCGGAGGTCCTGAGTTCGATTCCCAGCGGGGGAAACACAAAGTTGATATTTGTCAATTTATCACTTTGTTAGGTTTCCTTAGTTCGGTTAGGACATTGCAGGCGGAATCACCTGATTGACCGAAATGTAAGGGCACGTTAAGCCGTCGGTCCCGGTCGCTGTCTATGATAGTGATCGTAACTAAACCATATCAAATACCTGGTAGAACACCAGGCGGCTTAAAAACTCTGACACTAGGGTTCATCGGGTAGACTCAATAACCACACGACGAAGAAGAAGAAGAATTTGTCACACATTATCTCTCTCACACACGACAGAAGAAGAATTTGTCACACATTATCTCCCACATCACTCTGTGGGTGGATGACGTAAAAGGAGTCTGAAGGATAAATCCAGGGAAAGGCCAACAGCTTTCATTCATCTTTGAATCATCTTATTTAGCGGACAACCAGGTGATCAGCCTGTAATGTCCTAACTGAATTTAAATTCCATGCATGCATTACTTCCATGCTGGACTGGGAGAGATAGAAAAACATAGAATGTTCCAGCTGCTCTTCCTCCCGGGCATGCTGTAGAAGTCAGCAAAAGGGAATCGAGGGTTACAGTGTATTGTAATTTAGGCGATGGGCTGACAATCTGTCACTATAGCAATACACATTACAATCTAAAATTGGCCTCAATTTTTTGTCAGACGAGGCGAAAGCGCCTTTTACGAGGCGCTTAACGCTCTGCCTACCCCGCAAGGGATAAAGGCGTGATTTTATGTATGTATGTATGTAAATTTTCCCTGGTTGTCCATTTTTGGGTGAGTGTTCGTTTCGATGCAGTTTCATGATGCATCATGATCATGGAGCGACTGAGGAGTTTGCGGGTGGTTTAAAAATACAAAATCACTAGGTTTAGTGTAATGGCACTTCGGCCTTTGTGATGACTGTGAGAGAAAACGAAACGCATCGGTTCGTCGTTTGTTGACCACTGTTTCGTCTTCATTTCGACTCATCAGCAGTGCAATTCTGTAAAGCTAAATGTTAAAACTCGAATCTGAATCCGGAGTGAGTTTCCAAATCGGCATTCGATAAATTCCTTTAAAAATCGAAGTTACGCTAGCGACACCCCTGCGAGAGTGGCGGCGAGTTGAACTAAATCAGTGACGTTTAATGTATGAGATGACATATGAATCGGTATTCGGTAAGGGAATTCCCCCCTCACTTCGCAGCTGACTTCGCATTCGAACTCGAATTCATCTGTCAAATAAAAAGTTAAGCTTCAGATGTGAAAGTGTCCGCATTACAGTTGGTTCGCATCCCTGCCGAGATAATGCAATTATCTCGTCTCGTTCTCTCTCGATACACGTGAGAAAGGGCTCCCTTGCGAGGAGGATCACTCTAAAACCTATGAATAGAACCTATGACTACCATATCGAAGACCAAAACGATATATGGATGTAGTTCAAACTTTTTACGCCATTGTAGTGTAAAGTAAACAAAAGGAATTTGATATCCATGAGAAACGCTTCAACAGCAAAACTGCTTTTCTCAAGAAATACTCTATCAGATAGAGTCTGTCTCAATACAACAATCTCGTATACCATACATACATACATAAAATCACGCCTCAAGCCCAAGGGATAACCCTTACGGGGTAGGCAGAGCTTAAAACGCCTCCTAAAAGGCGATTTCGCCACGTCTGACATAAATTGAGGGCAATTTTAGATTGTAATGTGTATTGCTGTAGTGACAGGTTGTCAGCCCATCGCCTAAATTACAATACACTGTAACCCTCGAGTCCCTTTTGCTGACTTCTACAGCATGCCCGGGAGGAAGGGCAACTGGAACATTCTATGTTTTTCTTTCTCTCCCAGTCCAGTATGGAAGATCTCGTATACCAGTCAGGTAATATAACATGGTATAGTGGTCTGTGCTTGGCTTTCGATCTAGAGGTTGTCGGATCGATAGTGGACACTTTTAATATTGCAGTTTTGTACAAAAACAAGAATAAAAACTTTATTATTCCACCCTACGTAAAGTAAATCCATTCTAAAAATAATTATTGTAAAAGAGTTAATTTACTAAAATTAACTACTATCTAAGACAGTAATTAACATGCTTAATGAAGCTTGAAGATAAGAAAAAGAAGGTTATATTGTTGCTGATTTGTTCCATGCTGGACTGGGAGTGAGAGAAAAACATAGAATGTGCCAGCTGCATTTCCTCCCGAGCATGCTGTAAAAACCAGCTAAGGGATCAGAGGGTTTCAGTATATTGCAATTTAGGCGATGGGCTGACAACCTGTCACTACAGCAATATACGTACAAATCCATCTTAAATAACCCTCGAAATTTTGTCAGACGTGGCTGAATGACCTTTGTTTAGGTCGTTTACGCTCTGCCTACCCCATTAGGGATAAAGGCGTGATTATATGTATGTATGTATGTATGATTTCGTACAGCTAACTCTTCAAATACCTACAGTGGAAAATTAAAGTATTCCTAATTAAAAATAGAAGAGCTAACTTTACAAATATAATATATTTAGGTAATCCGCATAAATTACCCTCTGTTTTATTTGGTTAAAACTGCCATTAATTTCATTTTTTTTTAAAAGAGGTTATACATAAGTGACAGCACAAACAACTGCCTCCGTGGTCTAGTGGCTAGTGCCATGGACTCCCGATCATGGATTGGATTCCCAAGGGGGAAACACAAAGTTGATAATTGAGAATTTATCACTTTGTGAATTTTTCCCCAGTTTGGTTAGGACATTGCAGGCTGAATCACCTGATTGTCCGAAAAAGGAAAAGATTTCGTGCTTCGGAGGGCACGTTAAGCCGTCGGTCCCGGTCGCTGTCTTTGATAGGGGTAGTTACTCAAACCATGTGAGAGGCCTTGATAGTTGTGGTACTAGGCGGTTTAAAAACTCTGACACCAGGGTTCATCGGGTCGATAGACTCGATACCCACTCGACAGAAGAAGAAGAAGCACAAACAGAACATATACATCTTTGACATGTTCTCAATAAGATATACCATAATTATTATAAAATCTTAGGCTCATACATATGATCACGCCTTTATCCCTAATGGAGTAGGCAGAGCATAAACGACCTTCACGAACAATGGTCGTTACGCCACATCTGACAATGTTTTGAGGGTTATTTAGATAGCATTGTATGTATATTGCTGTAGTGACGGGTTGTCAGCCCATCGCCTAAATTTCAATATACGGAAACCCTCGGATCCCTTAGCTGGTTTTTACAGCATGCTTGGGAGGAAACGCAGCTGGCACATTCTATGTTTTTTTATTGCTCCCAGGTCAGCATGGAAGAAAGGCTTAGTCTCATAGTTACTTAAAAATGTATAAAAACATATCACATCGTTCGAAGGGCAACAAAATTAACTAAACACGAGACAAATTAATACAACAATTGAATCTAATCAGTTGTAGACATGGCTTATAGTAAACACTCAAGCTATCGAGTCGCAAGACGGCGGCTTATTCTGGACATTTTGTAACACAGCTAGAACTTCTGTTAAAGGATTAACGTGCCTTCCGAAAAACGGAAATGAATACAATAATTATATCTACCTGGTGTAAAGGACAGCGTCCCGCAAACTGATAGGGGTTGCTCAGTCAACGAAACTGAACAACTATCACCAGAAATTTCTTGCAGGAAATGAAAAATAAACTTTTCGTTCAAAATGATCAGACAATTTGTATAGAAAATAAAAAATAAAAATTTAAAAGAAAGTCCTGGTGATAGTTGTTCAGTTTAGTTGATTGAGCAACCCCTATCAGTTTGCGGGACGCTGTCCCTTACACCCCGTGTACACTTGTATATATGGCTCCATAAGGAATCAAATACTACAATGAAATGTAAACTTTTACGGTTCTATTTATTTATTTTTATTTAACAGTTTATTGTACACAGAAACATACACAGAACAATTACATAGGAATCAAGACACAACAGGTACTGCTTATTTCTAAAATGAAATGTCTTACAGCAGACCTAAGAAGTGAGATAGCATAAAACGTTCTACTTCCGCGACCTCTTTTATTTAACGCTATGATTGGACGTTATGATTTTATTCTTTCATGCTGGACTGGGAGAGATAGAAAAACATAGAATGTTCCAGCTGCCCTTCCTCCCGGGCATGCTGTAGAAATCAGCAGAAGGGATTCGAGGGTTACAATGTATTGTAATTCAGGCGATGGGCTGACAACCTGTCACTACAGTAATACACATAACAATTTTAAATTTTCCTCAATTTTTGTCAGACGTGGCGAAAGCGCCTTTTACGAGGCGTTTTACGCTCTGCCTACCCCGTATGGGATAAAGGCGTGATTTTATGTATGTATGTATGTATGATTGGACCTGCGTAATCCAAACCCGTGATTTGAAATGGATAACTTGGCTAGAGTTGTTGATCAGGAAGATTGCCCATCGGAAAACTCCATGGTATTTGACATTTGATACATCACTACATAGTATAAAACAAAATCGCTTTCTCTGTCCCTATGTATGCATCATCTTCCTAGCCTTATCCCGTATCTCACGGGGTCGGCTACCTAATCCAGGTGATTGAACGAGGGTACTGGTTTTTACACAGAGCGACTGCCATCTGACCTCCGCAACCCAGAAGGGAAACCAGACACAATCCTAGATTAGGTCAGAGTTTTTAAGCCGCCAATGCTTAGCACTGGCCTCTGATATGGCTTAACGACTAATATCTACGGTATTAAACGATATTTAACCGGGACCAACGGCTTAACGTGCCTTCCGAAGCACAGAAAAAGCGCCGAATAAACGTACATATGAAATTCGAAAACCGAAAAACACATTGGTACGTGGTGGAATTCGAACCACGACCTCCCCGCTCAGGAGGCAGCGGCCCTATCCACTACACCATCGGGCTCTCAATGTATGTCCCTATGTATGCATAAATCTTTAAACCCACGCAACAGATCTTGATGCGGTTTCTCAAGAAGAAGGTTTATATGTATTATACATGCATGATATAGTAGAGAAACACTGATGATTTACGTGCGAAGCTGGGGCGAGTCGCTAGTACTAAACAATATTTATATATTTTTTTAAACTATACAAAAAGTTAGTTTTCTAATAGAATTTTAATAGTTTTACTAAACAACCAGCAAATTAAAGATCTCGAAATTGCGATGAATCTTAAATAACCCTCAAAACTTTGTCAGAAGTGGCGGAACGACCTTTGTTTAGATGGTTTACGCTCGGCCTACCCCATTAGGGATAAAGGCGTGATTATATGTACGTATGTATGTAAATTGCGATACGGAAAGCAGTCTGCAGTAAAGACTTATTTACATCAGAATAAGGACGTTTAAGATAAACTCATAGAGCTGCGTATTGACTCAGATAAAGTCATTACCTAATGGTGTCAGTCTTGTTCTGAAATTGAATTCGGAAACACGCTTATATAGTTCACTTTTTTTACATAAAACATCGATTTAAAAAAATCTGGCTTGATACTGGCTGATTGTTTTTGAAAACTGAAAAATAAAAGTATTGACTTCATTTGACTGAATAACACCCTAGTTTGAAATTTACGTTCGATTTTTAAATATCTTACTGGCAGCTTTAAAACCAATATTTCTTTATTTTTGTTTAGAAAAAATGTGTTCTACAAAAATGTAGAGAAGTGTAGTGTAACGTTATAAAAAGACATATTAGAAAACGGTTATAGTTAAGTGTAAAAGACTATTTAAATAGTTCAAAGTGACAAATATGGACGATACTACCAATCAGGAGTTGGAGCCTTTGGAAGGTAAGATTTTTATTTTAATGTCTATGTTCTTTTTTTCTTACAGCCTTTTTCTTGTTCGGTTCGATCCCATTGGCTGACTGAAAGATATTTCTTATTGTGGTTTACTTCCATGCTGGACTGGGAGCGAGAGAAAAACATAGAATTTGCCAGCTGCATTTCCTCCTGGGCATGCTGTAAAAACCAGCTAAGCGATCCGAGGGTTTCTGTATATTGCAATTTAGGCGACAGGCTGACATCCTGTCACTACAGCAATATACCTACAAATCTATCTTAAACAACCCTCAAAACTTTGTTAGACGTGGCGGAACTACCTTTGTTTAGGTCGTGTACGCTCTGCATACCCCATTAGGGATAAAGGCGTGATTATATGTATGTATGTATGTATCTTTAAGGTTATTTAAAATTAAACCATAACACGGTAGGTACACATGTTAAACCGAAAACAAACAAATAAAATTACTGATTATTGTTCATGTAACATAAGGAAAATCACTACTTTACATATTATGCTCAAATTACATTTGATTAATGTTCAAACTAATTTGTACAGACGTCCCAGGCAATATTAATAGTTAATATTAATAGGAACTTCCATGCTTGACTGGGAGAGTTAGAAAAACATAGAATTTGCCAGCTACATCGAGATGTACGATGGACGAGTCCCGGGCTTGCTATAAAAATCAGCTAAGAGATTCGAGGGTTTCAGTATTGTAATTTGGTCGATGGGGCTGACAACCTGTCACTTTAGCAATCTACATATCTATCTGGAATAACCCTCAATACTTGTCAGTCGTGCCGAAATGACCTTTGTTTAGGTTGGTTGTTTATGCCTACCCCATTAGAGATAAAGGTGTTCCATTTTAATTGTCTGATTGAGGTGGTCATTTTGTATGGGAAGGTCAAATTATGTTCAGCTCCTGTAAGAATTTCCTGGCTAAAGTTGTTCAGTTTCGTTGACTGAGCAACCACTATCAGTTTTCAGGACACTGTCCCTTACACCCCGTATCGCTTAAGTATACTCACACAAGACGAGTCGTGTTATCGAATCAATCATATTCGTACCATACATACATACATATAATCACGCCTTTATCCCTGATGGGGTAGGCAGAGCGTAAACGACGTAAATAAAGGTCGTTCCGCCACGTCTGACAAAGCTTTGACGGCTATTTAAGATAGATTTGTAGGTATATTGCTGTAGACAGGTTGTCAGCCCATCGCCTAAATTGCATAATACTGAAACCCTCAGATCCCTTAGCTGATTTTTAGAGCATGCCCGGGAGGAAATGCAGCTGGCATATTCTACGTTTTTCTTTCGCTCCCAGGCTAGCATGGAAGCTATTATATTTATACTACCTATACCTATAGATGTTACGATATACACTTTATATTCACATACACACAGACACGTGGCAAATATTCATTGATACTTGAGGATGAGTTTGCCTTTGAGATTTAAAATCACAGTAATAGTATCCAATTTTAATTGACGTGACGAAACCTTTTCAATTTTATCGTCTCCCGTAATGGAGATAAAAAAACATAGAATTAACCAGCCGCTCTTCTTTTCGCCCATCCTAAAACATCCAGTATAAGTATCGTACAAAAGCCAGACAATCTGTCGTCGAAAAACAATATATATTTAAAAGACATGATATGACACAACGTTTGTTAACGTTACAGATAATTTTTAAATTTATCGGTCGTTCTAGTACTACAAAGATTGCATACATACATACATACATATAATCACGCCTTTATCCCTAATGGGGTAGGCAGAGCGGAAACGACCTAAACAAAGGTCGTTCCGCCACGTCTGACAAAGTATATTATTAGTATATTGCTGTAGTGACAGGATGTCAGCCTGTCGCCTAAATTGCAATATACAGAAACCCTCGGATCCCTTAGCTGGTTTTTACAGCCAGCCCGTGAGGAAATGCAGCTGGCACATTCTATGTTTTTCTCTCGCTCCCAGTCCAGCATGGAAGAACTGGAATACAAAGATTGCCTTACAATAATTACCTAATATCAGCTCTTGCATTTTGCATCAGCTACATACAGCCATACAACCGCAACACACAATGCTTGTCAAGTCAATGTTTTCATATCGTGAAAGATTGCTCTACATCTTCTAAGGCAACAACATCTGATACTCCTCTAAAGTATACTGACTGATTTGTAGCTAAAAATAGTGTCATCATTATCTCCCTAGCCTTATCCCGTATCTCACGGGGTCGGCTTCCTAATCTAGGGGATTGAACGAGGGTACTGGTTTTTACACAGAGCGACTGCCATCTGACCTCCGCAACCCAGAAGGGAAACCAGACCCAATCCTAGATTAAGTCAGAGTTTTCAAGTGGCCTCTGATATGGCTTAACGACTAATATATATGGTATTAAACGATATTAACCGGGACCAACGGCTTAACGTGCCTTCCGAAGCACGGAAAAAGCACCGAATAAACGTACATATGAAATTCGAAAAACGAAAAACACATTGGTACGTGGTGGGGTTCGAACCACGATCTCCCGCTTAGGAGGCAGCGGCCCTATCCACTACACCATCGGGCCGTAGCTAAAAATAGTGTGATATGAAGATTTTATGTCTACCAATACTTTAAAGAGTTTCTACTTCAATATATTGGAAAACTTGACACTTAAAGTGTAAAATATTGATCTTCTTCTGTCGAGTGGGTATCGAGTCTATGGAATCTATGAACCCTGGTGTCAGAGTTTTAAAACCGCCTAGTAGCACAACTATCAGGCCTCTGACATGGTTTTAAGTAACGACCACTTTCAAAGACAGCGACCGGGACCGACGGCTTAACGTGCCCTCCGAAGCACGAAATCTTTTTCTTTTCGGACAATCAGGTAATTCAGCCTGCAATGTCCTAACCAAACTGGGGAAGAGTTTGCTGACTGATTTGTAGCTAAAAATAGAGTGTCATGAAGATTTTATGGCTTCCAATACTTTAAAGAGTTTCTACTTCAATATGTTGGAAGACTTGACACTTAAAGTGTAAAATTTTGATAATACATACTTATAGTCACGCCTGTATCCCTGATGAGGTAGGCAGAACGTAAATGACCTAAACAGAGGTCGTTCCGATACGTCTGACAAAGTTTTGAGGGTTATTTAAGATAGATTTGTAGTAGTGACAGGTTGTCAGCCCATCGCCTAAATTGCAATATACTGAAACCCTTTCAACTCTTAGCTGTTTTTTACAGCATGCCCAGGACGAAATGCATTTGGCACATTCTATGTTTTTTTCTCAATCCCAGTCCAACATGGAAGAATAAAGAAGAATTTTGATAATACATGAAAATAAACAAGCTTAAAGTTACACTCGGGTGTGATCTGAACTCACGATCTTCGGCGTACCATGCCGACGCTCTAACCACAAAGCCACCAAGTGATTCAATACACCCAGTGAAACTTTTAGTCTGATTGAAACGTCAATGCGTGATGTCAGCGCCATCTATTCGTAATGTGCAATATCACGAACTCAAGTAGTCACCCTTTCCAGGATAATTTCAACTTGATAATAATTTCTTCCATACTGGACTGGGAGTGAAAGAAAAACATAGAATGTGCCAGGTGCATTTCCCCCCGAGCATGCTGAGGGATTTGCATGATAAGGGATTTGACAGTTTCAGTATATTGTAATTAAGGCGATGGGCTTACAACCTGTCACTACAGCAATATACGTACAAATCTATCCTAAATTACCCACAAAACTTTGTCAGACGTGGCGGAACGACCTTTGTTTGGGTGGTTAACGCTCCGCCTATCCCATTAGGGATACAGGCGTGATAGTATGTATGTGATAATGATAACGCCCCACTTTTAGCCTCAATATATTGGAGCTTCTTTTTCTTTCCAGCCGGCATCTTGCCCTACAATGTAGCCCTAGCAGACATCCATAGACCCTCAGTATCAGCCAACAAACGGTACAGAAGACAGCACGGAGTGGCGTCATGTTTCAGAGGGCCGCTAAGACTATGCAGGCTGCTCACCCTAGTTATTATCCTGCCAAGTTTGTTTGTTTTGGTGCCTTTATATCTAAGGTAAGAACACATAATAAGTATCCTTATTGGCATATTACTTATTGACAAAATTAGGCTCGTATTTATAAAGCGATCTCAAGATTAAGAGCAATTTTATGTATGCAATTGACAGGTCATTTGTACTTAAATGACATTTCTGATATGGACACAAACTAGCTGTCAGTCTCAAGTGCTGTCTATAAATACGGACCTTAGAGTCAGAATAACATCACTTATTCTCATCTCGCGAGTTACCCCAAAGCATCATCCCATATCGCAGGTAAAGTACACACCGAGAAATCAGACCCCGTTCTCATTGTGTTCTCTAATAGCGTGATTGATGGCAATTCGGTAACAACAAGACTTAACTAAATCTCGACCTTAGGTACGATCGGTTATTTTTGAAACACCAAATGACGCTCAGTATCACCCACCAAAAGAGACTTGAGAGACGAATCATCATGTTTCAGAGGGCCACTACGACTATGCTGACCCCAGTTATTATCTCTCTATGTAATGGTGCCTATAAAGAGGTAAGATCTCTGTCAAGATATTGTCATATATTTCCCCCATAGCATCAATCCATATCTCAGGTGTAGTCTTCCAGTTAGTGGGTTTTCGGGTATATAACCTGGTGAATACTTGTGTTAGAGTTTATAAATCGCCTCATAGCAGGTCAAAAAGACATGGTTTATGTAATGACCACTATCAAAAACAACAACCGGGTCCGGCAGAGCGCACAACTTAACTAAATCTTGACTAAAATTATTGGGGTCCGTTTCTGTTATTTCATGACAGGTATAGACTTATATTAGTTAAGTCGTGATTTTTGCAACTACAACTTACTTCCAAGCTGGACTGGGAGCGAGAGAAAAACATAGAATGTGCCAGCTGCATTTCCTCCCGGGCATGCTGTAAGAACCAGCTAAGGGATCTGAGGGTTTCAGTATATTGCAATTTAGACGATGGGCTGACAACCTGTCACTACAACGATATACTTACAAATCCATCTTAAAATAACCCTCAAAACTTTGTCAGACGTGGCGGAACGACCTTTGTTCAGGTCGTTTACGCTCTGCCTACCCCATTAGGGATAAAGGCGTGATTATATGTATGTATGTATGTACGAGTTGGTACAACAATAAAGTTTATCTTGCTTTATTTCAGGTATCGAGTATACTCCGGCCAAATGTACCCGATGGGTATGACGGACATGCGCCTCATAGATAGCAAGATATCCACCACGTGGTGCCAGGTTAGTTTGTAAGCATCATCATCAACATCATTCATTCATTCATTCATTCATAAATCACGCCTTTATCCCTTACAGGGTAGGCAGAGCGTTTAACGTAAAAGGCGCTTTCGCCATGTCTGACATCAAATTAAGGGCAGTTTTAGATTGTAATATGTATTGCTATAGTGACAGGTTGTCAGCCCATCGCCTAAATTACAATACACTGTAACCCTCGAATCCCTTTTGCTGACTTCAACAGCATGCCCGGGAGGAAGGGCAGCTGGAACATTCTATGTTTTTCTATCTCTCCCAGTCCAGCATGGAAGTAATGGCATCATAATTCGCTTGCCCTTATTCCATTTACTTGGGTTCAGCGCAGTATATGAATGTAAATGGGTGTAAATCTGAATGTCAGTACAAATATATTTATTATTACTTTTTATTTTATTATTAATAATTTTGAATTTGATTAAAAAGTTTTGTAATTGATTAATTTAGTGACGTGTAAATTTTTATTTATTAATAAATGATTGAATTGAATTGAATTGAATATGTAAGTTTATTCGGCGCTTTTTCCGTGCTTCGGAAGGCACGTTAAGCCGTTGGTCCCGGTTAATATCGTTTAATACCGTAGATATTAGTCGTTAAGCCATTTCAGAGGCCATTGGCGGCTTGAAAACTCTGGGTTGCAGAGGTCAGATGGCAGTCGCTCTGTGTAAAAACCAGTACTCTCGTTCAATCCCCTAGATTAGGTAGCCGACCCCGTAAGACACGGGATAAGGCTAGGGAGATGATGACCGCAGTAAGTTTTTTCGTCCATTCATCCCTGTCAGCCGTTAGTTCAACACTGTTTTAGACATATCATCTTTCACGCAGTCCATCCATCTTTTCTTTGGTCGTCCTCTCCCAACATATCCATCCACATTCAAATTCATTGCCCTTTTGCCTATATGACTTTCATCCCTCCGCATAACATGGCGATACATACATAAAATCATGCCTTTATCCCTTACGGGGTAGGCAGAGCGTTAAACGCCTCGTAAAAGGCGCTTTCGCCGCGTCTGACAAAAATTGAGGGTAAATTTAGATTGTAATGTGTATTGCCATAGTGACAGGTTGTCAGCCCATCGCCTAAATTACAATACACTGTAACCCTCGAGTCCCTTTTGCTGTCTTCTACAGCATGCCCGGGAGGAAGGGCAGCTGAAACATTCTATGTTTTTCTATCTCTCCCAGTCCAGCATGGAAGTAATGGCGATATATACCTAAATAATACGATTTTCACATCATAATCAATACAATACAAGGTGTGCCTAAATATAAAAAAATTATCCCCATACAAATTGAACTGGTAATTTTGAACGGGGAATTAAGAAGAATAAGAATATTTTATTACCACGAACACTTATAATACTTTATAGATTGTTTTTTTTTATAGAACATTTTTTTTTTCACTTCCACGCTGAACTGGGAGCGAGAGAAGAACATAGAATGTGCCAGCTGCATTTCCTCCCAATCATGCTGTAAAAACCAGCAAAGGGATCTGAGGGTTTCAGTATATTGCAATTTAGGCGATGGGCTGACATCCTGTCACTACAGCAATGTACCTACTTATCTATCTTAAATAATCCTCCAAACTATGTCAGACGTGGCGGAACGACTTTTGTTTAGGTCGTTTACTCTCTGCCTACCCCATTAGGGATAAAGGCGTGATTATATGTATGTATGGTTTTCCGTACACCGGTCTGCGAATGGCCGTTAGAACGTGTGTTATAATGTGTCAGATATTGTTTTACTGTTAATTTATCTATTTAAAATTTTATTTTCATTTATTTGTTTATACATGAGTATTTTTAATTACCAACTTTTACTATTTTTATATTTTATCTTAAAGATTGGTCCTTACATAAATAAAGTTTTTTTATTAAATAAATAAACTTTCTATAATACTTCATAGATTGTTTTTTTATAGAGCATAATTTTTTTTTAATCTTATTTGCAAGAAGAGATGGCGGGATGACCTCACATCGTTTGACTCTAACTGGTCAGAAACTGCCAAAGATCGGGAAGCGTGGAAAAAGAAAGGGGAGGCCTTTGCCCAGCAGTGGGACAGCTTAGGCTTGTATAATAATAATTTTAAAAAAATTGCCCGAGCTTCTATATTTTTGTTTTTTTTCTGCATTTTTCTGCATATCATCTTTTAACCATTCTCAAACTTATATGATAACATGCATACATACATACATATAATCACGCCTTTATCCCTAATGGGGTAGGCAGAGCGTAAACGACCCAAACAAAGATCGTTCCGCCACGTCTGACAAAGTTTTGAGGGTTATTTAAGATAGATTTGTAAGTATATTGCTGTAGTGAAAGGTTGTCAGCCCATCGCCTAAATTACAATATACTGAAACCCTCGGATCCCTTAGCTGGTTTTTACAGCATGCCCGGGAGGAAATGCAGCTGGCACATTCTATGTTTTTCTCTCGCTCCCAAGCCAGCATGGAAGAATATTATATGATAAAACATTATCAAACTTGTTTTATGACGTCTATATTGTTTTACGACTTAAGATATATAGAGTTACTAAATTAACATAGTTTTTATTATTATTACTAAATTGTACACAGTCTATATTGTAAAGATAATAATAATGATTATTGTGCGTCTTATCTTGCAAACTGGACCGGGAGCGATAAAAACATAGAATGTTCCAGATGCTTTTCTTCCCGGGAATATTGTAAAGACCTGTGGAGAGAGCTAAACCTTTTACTGTATTGTAATTTATGTGAGAGGCTAACAGCCTACTACTACTGCAAAACACGCATTTTACTGAAATCACCCAATACATTTGAATGTGACAGAAACTATATTTAGCAAACCGTTGACACTTTGTCTACCGCTAATGAGATACAGGCGTCATTTTTAAGATAACATAATGATTGTTTTTCTTATCGGTTATTTTATGTGCAGTCTCATTTTATATAAAAAGGCCTTATTGTTTCTGAGAACTAGATAATTTGTAAAAGCGGCAATTCATTAGTTTTATAATACTTTATTGAAGTTAATTATGTGTTGATAATTTATTGTGCAGCTATGAAAAGTCGATTAGTCACATAATACGTGCCTCACTTTAAGGCGTCTATTTTTAAAGCGATCTCAACATTCAGAGCAACATTAAGTATGGATTTGACAGGCCATTATACGAACTTAAACTCGCTGTCAGTCTCAAGTGCAGATTATAATTACGGGCATAAATTACCTTGATACAAAACAAGTGCACATTAAATGCATGGTAGTTTCAAGTACGCTTCCGCAAAGATCTGGAATGATCTACCTCCACTCCACCTTCATTCAAATCAACACAAAAGTACGCGTAGTCAATTACCCTAACTATCTACTTTATGAATATTTCACGCCAATAGGCAACTTCCATGCTGGACTAGGAGCGAGAGAAATGTGCCAGCTGCATTTCCTCCTAGGAATGCTGTAAAAACCAGCTAAGGGATCCTTGGGTTTCAGTATATTGCAATTTAGACGGTGGCCTGACAACCTGTACAGCAATATACCTACAAATCTATCTTACATAACCCTCATATCTTTGACAGACATGGATCTTAAAAGATCTTTGTTTAGGTCGTTTACGCTCTGCCTACCTCATTAGGGATAAATGATGTGGGTAATAATGTTAATTATGTATGTAAGGATATTTATATGTAGCTTATTATAGTCTTTGCGTATACTCTTGCCTGCTGTTATCTATATATATTTTTTCCTCTCACACGGTAAGCTGGAAGACAACTCAAATATTTTGAGTTAAGCTCGCCTTTGTACATAATGTATCTAGATTAAGTTAATTTTAAGAATATCTGTGTGTACAATAAAGAATTAAGAATGTTGCCAATAGGTTACTAGCTACAAAGATATTTGTGATGCGATACGAATTCATATTCGTGATAGTTCTTCTGTCGCTGTCTTTAGGAAGAGAGTAAAAGAGCATTACCTTTCACTTTCCGTATAGTATTAGTTATATATATGTATTTATATATATTCATGTATATACAGTTATTACGATTTTAAGTATTTATATAATTAGTTATTTATGTAATTTATAATTTTCTGGTATTATTTTTATATTATGCTTTATTTGTGCACGCCTAATTTGCCTCTCATTTTAAGTCTCACTTCCGTAGGTCAGCTGGAAGAAATTTCTTAGTAGAAATAAGCTGTACCTGTTGTGTCGGTATTCCTTGTGTATTGTCTTTCTCATGTTACTTGTGTACAATAAACAGTAAATAAATAAATAATTCAAAGATTTGTATTTGTTTCAAACGCATTGATTCTTGGGAAACGTTGTCCAAACTGGACAACGTTTGGAATGCATTTCCACCTATTTTACTTTTAATAAAGTTATTTTTTATCATTATGATTGGCACAAGCTCAGTTTTAAGTATCTATGGCTAGTATTTAAAAAGCGATATCAGTATTGAGAGCAATATTAAGTATGGATTTGACAGGTCCTTTTGTACTGAAATGACATGTCTGATACGAACTCAAACCAGCTGTCAGTCTCAAGTGCTGGTTATAATTACGGGCCTATGACTTTTAAAATCATCGTATTTCGCTCGCTTACCCTTGCTTGGACTCGTCAATGATTTCTTCCACTTCACCACAACACCTACACCCATGCCAAAGATATCCATATTATCAACTCCCTAGCCTTATCCCGTATCTCTCGGGGTCAGCTACCTAATCTAGGTGATTGAACGAGGGTACTGGTTTTTACACAGAGTGACTGCCATCTGACTTCCGCAACCCAGAAGGGGAACCAGACCCAATCCTAGATTAGGTCAGAGTTTTCAAGCCGCCAATGCTTAGCACTGGCCTTGGACATGGACAACTAATATCTACGGTATTAAACGATATTAATCGGGACCAACGGCTTATCGTGCCTTCCGAAGCACGGAAAAAGCGCCGAATAAACGTCGTTCAAGGTTTATGTCATTGAAATGTTTTATTTAAATTTTATTAATTTTTAAGGATTATTAGTATTATTATAAATAATTACTATTACTTATTATATTGCCTTGCCCCGCCGGGGCGTCACACGATGTCTAACATTGTACTTGTTTGTAAGATATTTATGTGATATGCAATAAAGTCTAATTGAATTGTATGAAATTCAAAAACCGAAAACACTTTGGTACTTAGTGGGAGCGGCCCTATCCAATACACCATCGGCCTCTTTAAGATGTCTATATTATCAACTACCACACATTCACATTTGATTTACCTTTTTTCCACAGCGGCAAGTGGTGAAATCCAACACAACCTTCAACGCGTTCGTAGTACCCAATCAACCTCAGCTTACAGACGAACTGGTGCCTGTGTCCATGACCAGGGAGCTGAAACTGGAGGATGACATGAAGGAGTACTGGGGCTTCTACTTGCTAAGGGGATCTACTGTCACCGTGTCTTCCTGCGTCAGGTTTGTACATACATACATATTTATATTTTATTTTATTTAATAAAACTGAAGTCTACAGCTATAATACATAAAAACTAGTTGTAATAAATTTTCAAAATATCAGCCAATTACAGACCTCCATTATATTAACATTATACAAATTCAATATGATATAATCACGCTTTTATACCTAATGGGGTAGGCAGAGCGTAAACGACCTAAACAAAGGTCGTTTCGCCACGTCTGACAAAGATTTGAGGGTTATTTAAGGTAGACTTTTAGGTGTACTGCTGTAATGACAGGTTGTCAGCCCATCGCCTAAATTGCAATATACAAAAACCCTTGGATCCCTTAGCTGGTTTCTACAGTATGCCCGTGAGGAAATGCAGCTGGCAAATTCTATGTTTTTCTCTCGCTCCCAGTCCACCATGTCAGGTCAGTTTTGTAACACTAATAGGTGCCACTTCTTCTTATCAATGGGTCTTTTGAGTCAACATACGGCTTTAAAAACCCCGATAACGTAGTTTAAACCGCCTTTGGCTCAGCTTATAGGGCTCTGACGTGATTTAAGACAGCGGACATGGACTGAACCTTAAGCGTTCCCTCCGAACCACAGCAATGTTTTTCCATGTTCCGGTGGAAAAACATTTTCTTTTATTTCTGAACTCTGGTGTGAGAGTTCCAACTTCATACCAACCCCAGTTGACAGACGAACTGCTGCCTGTGTCCATGACCAGGGAACTGAAACTGGAGGATGATGTGAAGGAGTACTGGGGCTTCTACTTGTTAAGGGGGTCTATTGTTACTGTGTCTTCTTATGAAGACATTGTAGGTTATGAAGACAAGGGTTGGTATGAAATTGGAACTCTCACACCAGAGTTCAGAAATAACAAAAAAATATTTCCCATAAGTAAGGTATGTATGTATAGTCCACTGCAGGACATCTGTCTTCCTCTGATGGGGGCATTTAAGTCATAGTTTAGTTAGTTTACAAGTTCTTTATTCAATAACACATGGTAGGTAAGAGTATTATAATACAAGAGTATGATGCAAATGTAATAATCCTAGTGTTATAGTTTTTTACAGACTTGAGTATTTAAGGGTTTCAGTATATTGTAATGTAGGCGATGGGCTGACATCCTGTCACTACAGCAATATACCTACAAATCTATGTTAAATAACCCTCAATACTTTGTCAGACGTGGCGGAACAACCTTTGTTTAGGTTGTTTACGCTCTGCCTAACCCATAAGGGCTAAAGGCGTGATTGTATGTATGTAGTATTTAAGTCATACCACATTTAGGAAGCTGATGGATGGACACAAATAGTCGAATAATAATGAAGTAATTTTGCGATAGGTTTGCTCTTGATTGTATTCTTACCCTGATGCTAAGACTGAGTCGCCGATGGAGCAAGCAGACGCAAAAGTATTGACACATCCCGACATCACACCACAAGAAACTTGGCGCCAGACTTTTATGGAAAGGGCTACCACTGCACAATCTAATATTTATATTCAAGTCAAGCGTCACTTCTTTTCAGTAAAGTAATATAAGTAACTGCCTCCGTGGTCTAGTGGCTAGTGCCATGGACTCCCGATCCGGAGGTCCTGGGTTCGATTCCCAGGGGGTAAAACACAAAGTTGATATTTGAGAATTTATCACTTTGTGAATTTTTCCCCAGTTTGGGTAGGACATTGCAGGCTGAATCACCTGATTGTCCGAAAAGAAAAAGATTTCGTGCTTCGGAGGGCACGTTAAGCCGTCGGTCCCGGTCGCAGTCTTTGATAGTGGTCGTTACTCAAAACCATGTCAGAGGCCTGATAGTTGTGCTACTAGGCGGTTTAAAAACTCTGACACCAAGGTTCATCGGGTCCATAGACTCGATACCCACTCGACAGAAAAAGTAAAGTAATAATTTACTTTCTTTAGCTTATGATTTCAATGTTACAGTGCCCCAGGAGCGTCTCTCATCATGATCAAAGGCTACAAGCACCTCCAAGGCTGCGCTTACATCGGAGACGACTCCTCAGAGGAACTTGAAGAGCTGGAAGAGATCCTCAACGGGTTTCCTGAAGGTGTTGCTCCAGACCCTGAGCTGCTGAGGAAGGTGCAGGAAATGAGGGCTAATATCTTCAATGAAAAGGCTATACAACCAGGTAAATGAAGCTTTACACATAAATTCAAGATTGAGGAACCCGATGGTGTAGTGGATAGGGCTGCTGCCTCCTGAGCGGGGAGGTCGTGGTTCGAATCCCACCATGTACCAATGTGTTTTTCAGTTTTCGAATTTAATATGTACGTTTATTCGGCGCTTTTTCAGTGCTTCGGAAGGTACGTTAAGCCGTTGGTCCCGGATAGTATCGGATAATACCGTAGATATTAGTCGTTAAGCCATGTCAGAGGCCAGTGCTAAGCATTGGCGGCTTGAAAACTCTGACCTAATCTAGGATTGGGTCTGGTTTCCCTTCTGGGTTGCGGAGGTCAGATGGCAGTCGCTCTGTGTAAAAACCAGTACCCTCGTTCAATCCCCTAGATTAGGTAGCCAACCCCGTGATATACGGGATAAGGCTGGGGAGATGATGACACATAAATTCAAGATTTTATCCTCTTCGAGCCAGGCACAGAGTCACAGGTCTAATAAAGCAGTTTTGCCTTCGTGGTCTAGTGGTCAGAGCCATGGGCTCACGATCCGGACGTCCTGGGTTCGATTTCCAGGGGGGGATACAAAGTTGATGTTTGTCAATTTATCACTTTGTGAGATCTTTCTCAGTTTGGTTAGGACAATGCAGACCGAATCACCTGATTGTCTTGAAGAAAAAAAAACCGTGCTCGTTAAGCAATCCCAGTCGCTGTGTTTGATAGTGGTCGTTACACAAACCATGTGTAACGACCACTAGTTAGTAGCTGTGCTATTAGGCGGTTTAAAAACTCTGACACCAGGGTTCATTGGGTCGATTGACTCGATACCCACACGACAGAAGAAGAACCTTACATATTTAGAGAAGAGCATGAACGAACTTCATAGAAAATATAGTCCAAGCATTTAAAAATCCAATTTCAATTTCTTCCACGCTGGACTGGGAGCGAGAGAAAAACATAGAATGTGCCAGCTGCATTTCCTCCCGGGCATGCTGTAAAAACCAGCTAAGGGATCTGAGGGTTTCAGTATATTGTAATTTAGGCGATGGGCTGACAACCTGTCACTACAGCAATATACCTACAAAACCATCTTGAATAACCCTCAAAACTTTGTCAGACGTGGCGGAACGACCTTTGTTTAGGTTGTTTACGCTCTGCCTACCCCATTATTGATAAAGGCGTGATTATATGTATGTATGTATGTATGTATTTAAAAATAAATATTTTTTTTTTCATTCATTTCAGAGTCGATGAAACGTCACAAATCGGGAGTGGAATTTCACGATCCAAATAAAAAAGTGAATGCTCCTTCTTCCGACACTGAGTTTGTTTTTGAAGTGCCTGAACATGATCCGAAGGTACGTTTATCATATTATCAATATAATGAGCGAATCAAATGCCGTCCTTTCATGCAAATTTTTCATACAAATTGTTAAGCTTGAGTTTGTTTCGTCCATGGCTTGGGTGCTTAGCTTTGACAAACAATAAACAAACTAGATGCACAATCACGAAGAAACCCCGACCAAAAAATTTCCGAGCCGCACTGCACATACGTATAGTTATTGTTCTATTTATAACATAAAAATATTCATTCAAATTTGGACCTTAACGCGTCAAGGAAAGGGTACAATATCAATAGCACTCGCACATACTATAATTTTGACTGAGCACTTCGTCATTGTGGCACGTCACAAGCCGCGAGCGAGCAAGGTGATAGATACTGAATGAAAATTCTCCCCGATTGACGTGATGGGCAGTTTTTTGCCGCGAACACTTTTTGAGTGAGATTGTGCATCTAGTTAGTTTATTGTTTATCAAAGGTGCTTAGCTCGCAAATAACCCTTTGCCTTCTTTTTCTACCCAGTGTTGTACAGCCCACTGTTGGTGCCAGCTTTCCTTACACTTTTCCTTTTTTTTACCTAGAATTTTATTATATTTTTTGTTCTAGGAACTCCTGGCAATATTAGAACACCTACACGCCCTTAGACAGACCCAGAAGGATGAAATGGCTAAGTACTATCACCTTCCAGAACATTTAGAAAAAGTAAATGGTATAAAGGACAGACATAGAGATACTAATGTTGACAAAAGAGAAAGAGAAAATCTATATTTTAAGGTTCTCGCTACACAAGGAGCTAGCAGAGAACAAAATACTACAAAAAGCAATGAAACACAAGAAGATTTAGTAAGAAGACTTGTTAAAACTCCAAAAGAAATCTCAAAAAACAGTTACGTGGCTAATATTACAAAACTAGAAAGAGGCACAAAGCAAGATACACATAAAAATGAAACCGAAAAGGAAGATGAACATGTAACAGCTGCGGAAAATGTGTTGAAAATAAATAAAGAAGTAACTAAAGAAAATGTAACAAAATCCAATGAAAAACTAGGCGAGGTAGAAACAGAAATAAAATTGACAGTGACAGAGGGAAATTTCAAAACGTTCATCATTGATTCAAACGAAAGTACAGGACAGGTAAGAAAATTTAATTTCTTCGCGTATAAAATAATAACTTCCATGCTGGTCTGGGAGCGAGAGAAAAACATAGAATGTGCGAGCTGCATTTCCTCCCGGGCATGCTGTAAAATTCAGCTAAGGGATCCGAGGGTTTCAGTATATTGTAATTTAAGCGATGGGCTGACAACCTGACACTACAGCAATATAAAAAACTCTGTCAGACGTGGCGGAACGACCTTTGTTTAGGTCGTTTACGCTCTGCCTACCCCATTATTGATAAAGGCGTGATTATATGTATGTATGTATATTTTATTTTTTATCAGCATTAAAAGCATGCTTGTCTCTCTCATATTTATCTATAGAAAGTAACCTAGTGATCCTTAATCAAGTAAAGACATTAGTAAATTCAACATTCCTTATCATGAATACATATTTATCAAACAACTGTTTAACAAGTTATTAGAATATATTATATTGTATGCGTTACGCAACTTAATAAATTATTTATGTTGATGACTTGATGATAGGATCTAATCTAAAGATAATAAGCGTATCAAAAACTTTCCATTGATACCATAGCGACTAAGGCCCGTATTTATGATTAGCACTTGAGACTGACAGTGAGTTTGAGTTCTTATCAGAAATGTCATTTCAGTACATTACGACCTGTCAAATCCATACTTAAACTGCTCTCAATCTTGAGATCGCTTTATAAATACGGGCTTTAGTGTCAGAAAGATCCTTACATACGCAAGTGTATACATTTTATCACATAAAGTGCATTTTATTGGCAGTTAATCCTGCAGATCCGATAAATATTCGTATGCCTAGAGACAAGATGTTTTGATAAAGTTTTTATAAATATATCTACTTATTATGTGCTATCTAAATCCACCTTATTATTATTCGTGATATCATCCAAATTAAATTAAGTACTTAGGTACTTCAGGGTATTAAAGTTCTAAGATAACATTTAATCTTAAATGCTATATATTTAATTGTATGCTGGCCTGGGAACGAGAAAAAAATATAGAATGCCAGTTGCATTTCCTCCCGGGCATGCTGTAAAAACCAGCTAAGGGATCCGAGGGTTTCAGTATATTGTAATTTAGGCGATGGGCTGGCAACCTGTCACTACAGCAATATACCTACAAACCTACCTACCTCAAAACTTTATCAGACGTGGGGGAACGACCTTTGTTTAGGTCGTTTATGCTCAGCCTACCCCATTTGGGATAAAGGCGTGATTGTATGTATGTATAATAACAATCAACGTTTATTTTACAAATATGTGCAGTTAGCAGAAAAGAGACACTAAGGAAATTGAATCTGCTACATCTTTGAAAACTGTAAATGAGATTGAACTATAATTAGCCCTATATTAAGCTCTATATCTATATTTTAAACATGACAAATATAAGAATCTCAATTTTTGTCAGACGTGGCGGAAGCGCCTTTTACGAGGCGTTTAACGCTCCGGGATAAAGGCGTGATTTTATGTATGTATGTATGTAAAAATGTAAGAATCTGTCAGAACTAGATTAAAATTCTACTAGAAAATAAATAGCAGAGTAGGTAAGATCCACCTAAATAAAGTTACAGCAACTTCTGGAAGGTTTTACTTTAGTGTAGTGGTCGTTTTGTATGGGGAAGCCACAGAAGATTTTTATCGTTAAATTTCTTCAGTTTTGTTGATTGAGCATTGCGCAACCCTTATCAGTTTGTGGAAAGCTGTCCCTGACGTCCCAGATTTGGACGACAATTTATTTATTTATTTAACAAACAAGTTAATGAAAATATACAAACTACTTGATTCGATAGTTCTCGAAAGTTTTCGACTTGCATGCATGCATATAATCACGCCTTTATTCCTAAGAGCAGATCGTATACGACCTAAGGTCGTTCCGCCACGTTTCACAAAGTTTTGAGGGTTATTTAAGATAGACTTGTAGGTGTATTGCTGAAGTGACAGGTTATCAGCCCATCACCTAAATTACAAAATACAATAAACAGAAACCCTCGGATCCCTTACCTGATTTTTACAGCATGCCCGGGAGGAAATGCCGCGGGCATATTCGATGTTTTTCTCTCGGCCAGGTCAGCATGGAAGATCGACTTGCACTGAAGTTAAATACTTCTTCTTCTGTCGAGTGGGTATCGAGTCTATGGACCCGATGAACCCTGGTGTCAGAGTTTTTAAACCGCCTAGTAGCACAACTATCAGGCCTCTGACATGGTTTTGTGTAACGACCACTATCAAAGACAGCGACCGGGACCGACGGCTTAACGTGCCCTCCGAAGCACGAAATCTTTTTCTTTTCGGACAATCAGGTGATTCAGCCTGCAATGTCCTACCCAAACTGGGGAAAAATTTACAAAGTGATAAATTCTCAAATATCAACTTTGTGTTTTCCCCCCTGGGAATCGAACCCAGGACCTCCGGATCGGGAGCCCATGGCACTAGCCACTAGACCACGGAGGCAGTTAAATACTAATACGTGTAGTAGCCCAAAAAGAAACAGACAGGCAGAGGGACACGGGGGAAAAACTGCTTTATTAATAGTTTTACCCTCTTGGTCTAATGGTTAGAGCCATGGGCTAACGAGGTCCTGGGTTCGATTCCCGGGGGTGGGGAAACACAATGTTGATATTTGACAATTTATCACTTTGTGAGGTTTTCTCCAGTTTAGTTAGGACATTGCAGGCTGAATCACCCAATTGTCCGAAAAGAAAAAAGATTCCGTGCTTCGGCCGTCGGTTCCGGTCGTCTTTGATAGTGGTCGTTACTCAAACCATGTAAGAGGCCTCATAGCTGTGCTACTAGGCGGTTTGAAAACTCTGACACCAGGGTTCATCGGGTTGTTCGACTAGAGAATCCACTCGCTAAGAAGAAGCCCAAAAAGACTAGAGCCTGTACTAAGGCTAACTATAACAACATTATAGACTTTAAGTTTACTGCCTTTATAGTTCATTTGATATTTGTATACAGGAAATGTCCAGAATTCAGGAAGAATTGGGAAGACAAATCAAACGTGGCTATTCGTTCTTGATCAATTGGTATAAATATATTAAAATGGCTACAGAGACATCTGTGTTTTATTCATAGAACTTGATATAGTGCTTAGGTTGCTAGTCAACCAACTGATGAGATGACACATCAGAAACATGATAGATGGCGCTAGTAGCATGATAAGTATTAGCAAATGCCAATAGATGGCGTTGTGGTATTGATTTATGGCTTAAGTCTAATGACAATCTTTGATAAACTTTAACATGTCTACAACTCTAACCTTCTCTTACAGAACGCTATGGCCGATGCACAATCATCCAGAGAAGTCTTTGAAGATGTGCTTCAGAAACTTCAAGCGTTGGGAGATAGAGGGAAGAGAGTGCTGTTCAGGCTTCACGAAACTATGGGAGTACCTTATAATGAAACGGTATGACATTCAAAGTACTATGTTTAATTTCTTCCATGCTGGACTGGGAGCGAGAGAAAAACATAGAATGTGCCAGCTGCATTTCCTCACGGGCAAGCTGTAAAAACCAGCTAAGGGATCTGAGGGTTTCAGTATATTGCAATTTAGGCGATGGGCTGACAACCTGTCACTACAGCAATATACATACAAATCTATCTCAAATAACCCTCAAAACTTTGTCAGACGTGGCGGAACGACCTTTGTTGAGGTCGTTTCCGCTCTGCATACCCCATTAGGGATAAAGGCGTGACTATATGTATGTAAAAGTTGATAGGAAGAGATATTCTTAAGCTTTGACTTCAGCGCACCAAAACATACCCCTGTGGGGCAGAGAGGGGAAGGGTTTCACAAACCCTGTAATCTTTCAGAGCAGGAGCCACGGCTTCAAGTAGCAATAAGATCGTCTAAACTTACGCACAATAATATAACACATTTCGCTCTTCCTCTATCGGAAGAAGGTTAACTGCCTCCGTGGTCTAGTGGCTAGTGCCATGGACTCCTGATCCGGAGGTCCTGGGTTCGATTCCCAGGGGAGAAACACAAAGTCGATATTTGAGAATTTATCACTTTGTGAATTTTTCCCCAGTTTGGTTAGGCATTGCAGGCTGAATCACCTGATTGTCCGAAAAGAAAAAGATTTCGTGCTTCGGCGGGCACGTTAAGCCGTCGGTCCCGGTCGCTGTCTTTGATAGTGGTCGTTACTCAAACCATGTCAGAGGCCTGATAGTTGTGCTACTAGGCGGTTTAAAAACTCTGACACCAGGGTTCTTCGGGTCGATAGACTCGATACCCACTCGACAGAAGAAGAAGAAGGTTACGCAGTTTTGGAAAAGCTTGTCACGCCTCACGCCATCTTTATTTACAGCAATCGAAGAACCACATCATGTCAGCAGTGACAGGCAGTGATGAGGAATTGGACAGGATGAGGAGGGTGCTAGTGGAAGCTATAGATGAAGAGAAGACCAGAGCTCAAAGACAACGTAAGTGTGTAATGTAGACCAGAATTAATGGTGCCGTAGCATTTTTTCTTCAATGCTGGACTGGGAGCGAAAGAAAAACATAGAATGTGCCAGCTGCATTTCCTCCCGGGCATGCTGTAAAAACCAGCTAAGGGATCCGAGGGATTCAGTATATTGTAATTTAAGCGATGGGCTGACAACCTGTCACTACAGCAATATACCTACAGATCTATGTTGGATGACCCTCTAAACTTTGTCAGACGTGGCGGAACGACCTTTGTTTAGGTCGTTTACGCTCTGCCTACCCCATTAGGGATAAAGGCGTGATTATATGTATGTATGTAGTAGCATTTTTGTCACAAGGAAACTGGGTTTTTGGGTACTACTTTTTTGGAGTCATCACAGTCATACACAGTTTCATATATAATTGGGAGTGAGACCGAAACGCGTAAGCAAGTAATAATAATGCGTAGCTTTTTCTGGTTTAGTTAGGATATTTCTTTTCCCTCTGAACATGTCGGTCACATAAATACATATAATCATGCCTTTATCCTTAATGGAGTAGGCAGAGCGTAAACGACCTAAACAAAGATCGTTTCGCCACGTCTGACAATGTTATGAGGGTTATTTAGAAAGATTTGTAGGTATATTGCTGTAGGGACAGGTTGTCAGCCTATCACCTAAATTGCAATATACAGAAACCCTCAGATCCCTTAGCTGGGTTTTACAGCATGGCCGGGAGTAAAAGCAGCTGGCACATTCCATGTTTTTCTCTCGCTCCCAGTCCAGAATGGAAGATGTCGGTCACACATTCCAAAATTAAAAGATACATATGGTGAGTGTGAGTGGCAACGTTGGAAGGGGAAGACCTCGACGAACGTACCGCGACCAAATCAGGGACGTTCTAGAGAAAGGTCAGGTCAGGAGTACCCTAAACCGACGAGCGTGCATGAAAAGATTGATGAATGTAGATGAAGCGAAAGAAGTTTGCAAGGACCGTAGCAAGTGGAGGGATGTGATCTCTGCCTACCCCTCCGGGAAAGAGGCGTGACGTTATGTATGTATATACTTACAAACATTACAGAAAAACGCCGTGACGCCAGGACGGAAGCCAGAGCAAAGAGACAGCTGATGATAAACCAGGCGGAGTTTGAGAGGGAGCTGAACCAAGACGACGAGCCGAGAAACTTCGCTGCTGAAGAGGTAAGACACGTCAAACTGTAACTTGAAAAAAAAATTGTATTCGGAAACGTAAATATGGAACGCTCGCGATATACGTTAATGTCCAAACGCTATATACCTCTATCAATAACGTGATATCTTACGCTTGCTACGCTCGCCATATAAGTAGTTTGGTACACATATAACTAACTATATATATGTGTCTAACTTGAAATAATAATTGTTCACTTATAAAGCACACATCACACAAAGATTCGCTGTTCAAAAGGACAGCACGCTTTCTGTCTCCCAAGATACAGGTTCTAACCTAGTTTGGGAGCCAGATTTTCACAGTCACTTAATTTTGTTAGTTCTTAAATGTTTTTAAAAACTATGTAACTAAATGTAAGTGCATTAGGCTATTTTATATTTTTTGCTTAAATAAAGCATTTTATTTTTTATTTTATTAGATATTCGCTCGCAATATATTCCTTTAAATTGGTTTTGTCCCGGATTCAACGCGAGTAAATCGGGAAACCCTAATTAGAACGGATCCTAAAACACCTTTGCATATAATTTCAGGACCCAGACGGCTACGCAGAGCACCACGTGACGCTGAACGAAACAACAGCCTTCGACATGAGTAACTCCGAGTTCTGGTCATCATTCTCCAGTAGTGAAGAGGCTCTTTTGGAGTGCGAGGGCCTCATATTGAATCTGCCGTTGACGCCACATAGGTTTTGTAGGGAAGATGCCTCTGATGAAGAAGCTATGGGCGCTTCAAGGGCCAACGCTTTGACTTACAAGTACGTAGCACTTCCCATATGTTGGCTCGTATTTTTGAAGAGATCTCAATCTTGAGAGCAATATTAAGTATGGATTTGACAGACCAGTTTGTACTGAAATGACATTTCTGATACGCACTCGAACTCGCTGTCACTCTTGAGAGCTCATTACAAATACAGCCCTTAGTTGCTTGAGGCCAGCGTCACTGAGATCGACTATGAAAGCGTGATACTTTTGTTTTAATGCCAGAGTGTATGCCAAATGCACTCAAATATGGAATACTTATCAGATAGATTTCTTATCGGTGGTGGTCATTCCAAAGTTTAGTAGCCTGATAGTGAAAACTGCCTCTAGAAGTCATGGTTTTCTAGTTACTCTGAAAGTACAAAATATAAACAGATCTGGCTGTCTTCTTCTTATAGAGTAAGTTTTTAAGACGAAGTACGACCCGACGAACCCTACTGTCAGGTTTCTTTAAACATGGTCTAATACATACATACATATAATCACGCCTTTATCCTAATGGGGCAGGCAGTGCGTAAACGACCTAAACAAAGGTCGTTCCGCCTCGTCTGACAAAGTTTTGAGGGTTATTTAAGATAGATTTGTATGTATATTTCTGTAGTGACAGGTTGTCAGCCCATCGCCTAAATTGCAATATACAGAAACCTTCAGATCCCTTAGCTGGTTTTTACAGCATGCCCTGGGGGAAATGCAGCTGGCACATTCTATAATTTTCTCTCGCTCCCAGTCCAGCATGGAAGAATGGTCTAATAATCTTCGTTATTTCTTTACAGGGTGCCAGCAAACGGCTACTACTTCTTCGTGTTCAACTCCGAGAACGAGGTCCAAGAGAACTACATCAGAGCCAGATTCGACCTTCAGAAGACCAGATACGACGTCGCTCGCACCAAGTTGAGGGAATGCTTGAATAGCACCACCAGATGTGACTTAAATCTTGACATATTCTCCAACCAGAAGGTATGTCCATACATACATACATATAATCACGCCTTTATCCCTAATGGGGTAGGCAGAGCGTAAACGACCTAAACAAAGGTCGTTCCGCCACGTCTGACAAAGTTTTGAGGGTTATTCAAGATGGTTTTGAACGTATATTGCAGTAGCGACAGGTTGTCAGCCCATCGCCTAAATTGCAATATACTGAAACCCTCAGATCCCTTAGCTGGTTTTTACAGCATGCCCGGGAGGAAATGCAGCTGGCACAATCTATGTTTTTCTCTCGCTCCCAATCCAGCGTGGAAGTATTTTATTTCTTCTTAGTCGAAAACAGTAGTGGCGGAGACAGAGTCAACGATGGAGCGAGTTCACCAAGTATCCTCAAAACCACTGGCAATTCTAACCAAATGTCAACCAAATAGGACTGTTGATACTTCCCTGGTTTTTCCTTGAGTCAACTTCTGTGCGGCAGAACATGACTATCCTGGTCCATTTGACGTTGAACAGACTTCTTCTACTTCTGTCGAGTGGGTATCAAGTCTATCGACCCGATGAACCCTGGTGTCAAAGTTTTTAAACCGCCTTGTAGCACAACTATCAGGCCTCTGACATGGTTTGAGTAACGACCACTATCAAAGACAGCGACCGGGACCGACGGCTTAACGTGCCCTCCGAAGCACAGAATCTTTTTCTTTTCGGACAGTCAGGTGATTCAGCCTGCAATGTCCTAACCAAACCGTGGAAAAATTCACAAAGTGATAAATTCTCAAATATCAACTTTGTGTTTCCCCTCTGGGAATCGAACCCAGGACCTCCGGATCGGGACTCCATGGCACTAGCCACTAGACCACGGAGGCAGTAAACAGACTGAAGTCTGGTGTTGGATGGTGCAAACAAAACTCAGGATTAGGTAGAGGTTCACTCTGACACTTGCTAAGTGACAGGCTGGTGTCTGGTGAGATGGACCTCTTTTTGAACCTGCAGATAGAAAACGCTATTAATAGCGTTAAGCCGTTGGTCCCCGTAAATATCAGTTAATACCGTAGATATTTTGTCGTTAAACCATGTCAGATGCCAGTGCTAAGCATTGGCGGCTTGAAAGCTCTGACCTAATGTAGAATTGGGTCTGGTTTCTCTTCTGTGTTGTGGAGGTCAGATGGCAGTCGCTCTGTGCAAGAACCAGTATCCTCATTCAATCACCTAGTTTAGGTAGCCGACCCCGAGAGATACGGGATAAGGCTAGGAAGATGATGATGGTATGAGTGGTATCTATTCTGTTCCGGCACCACATGTTGTCCGTCAAAGTCCGTGTACGCAACAAAAACTTAGGCTCGTATTTATGAAGCGACATCAAACTTGAGAGCAATATTAAGTATGGATTTGACAGGCCAGTTTGTACTGAAATGACATTTCTGATACGAACTCAAATTCGCTGTCACTCATGAAAGCTGATAATAAATACGGCCCTTAATTAATAATTTCTTTGTCCCCAGGTGGTGTTAGAAGTGCCTCTAAGCAACAATGATTCCCTGTGGAACGAGCAGTTTGTAATTATCTCCGAGTGTGAGCCAAGGACCTCGATATATCTCTTCTGTGTGATTGCTGTGCCTATACTGATACTGTTGTTTGGATTTCAATGACCTAAAGATATACCACGCGTATTGCAGTTATTTTAAATATTTTTTTAGCAGGGAAGCGAGAGCGGTAATAAAATGATTCTGAAATATATCAATTTTCTACTTACACACACACACATGTACAACTAGCTTTTGGTCTAATAATTTTTTTTTTTTTTTATGAGCCTGTGGTGTCCCACTGCAGGGCAAAGGCCTCTCTCCCTTCCTTCCACTTATCACGATCCATTGTCTAAACTAGAACAGGAAAATATTCATTGATCATGTATGTGTCGAAATCACCAAGCTATATTTCACAACAATTTTAATATATGTACGTATATAGACAAAGGTAGGTATGGCAATAAAATTTAAATCTCTTTCAGGGGAACTATCAAAACTGTAAATATAATTTGTGTAAAGGCTCCTTTTTGGGGAAAAAAATATATGTATAAAAATGTTTATGTAAATGTATGTAGGTATACTAAGGTTGTGATTAATTTATGACTGACTATGTTTAACTCCAATTATTTTGATATACATATTCTGTTAAAGATAGATAATTTCTTAGTTAAAAATATGTCAAATATGTAATCATAGCTTATTTTGATAACAATATGGGGAGCTGTAATGAAATGAAGATGGTTGCAAATGTTACGACTAATAAATAATACAAACTGATGAGAAATTTGTGTATGTACAATTTTTGTGCCATGAATTTAATTATTATACGGAGTGTAAGGGACAGCGTCCCGCAAACTGATAGTGGTTGCTCAGTCAACGAAACTGAACAACTTTCACCAGGATTTTCTGTTAAGGAAGTGAAAAACAAATATGTCTTTTCCATACAAATTATCTAATCGAGGTGAACATTTTGTATGGAAAGAAAAGCCTTTTTTAACTTCCTGAAAAATAGTTGCTCAGTGTCGTTGAAAGACTAAACCGTATCAGTTTGCGGGACGCTGTCCTTTACACCCTATTATAAGTTAGATGTCTAGATGTTTACGTGATACTAGTCATATATGAGACGATGATAATTATATCGTTAAAATTTTAACTACTTTATATAATAAAACTGTTAAAGATAACCCTAGTGTTTTATTAGTATTTTATTACTTTACTAAGAAGCAAATAATACATCATCATCTCCCTAGCCTTATCCCGTATATCACGGGGACGGCTACCTAATCTAGGTGATTGAACGAGGGTACTGGTTTTTACACAGAGCGACTGCCGTTTGACCTCTACAACCCAGAAGGGAAACCAGACCCAATCCTAGATTAGGACAGAGTTTTCAAACCGCCAATGCTTAGCACTGGCCTCTGACATGGCATAACGACTAATATCTACGGTATTAAACGACACTAACCAGGACCAACGGCTTAACGTGCCTTCAAAAACACATTGTTACGTGGTGGAATTCAAACCACGACCTACACGCTCAGGACGCAATGGCCCTATCCACTACACCATCGGGCTTATCTAAGCAAATAATACATACAAGGATAAAATACAAGTCGGTAATTCATGTTATAATTGAGTCAATAATTATTATTGATAAAATTATTACCATGCTGGACTGGGAGAGATAGAAAAACATAGAACGTTCCAGCTGCCCTTCCTCCCGGGCATGCTGTAGAAGACAGCAAAAGGGACTCGAGGGTTACAGTGTATTGTAATTTAGGCGATGGGCTGACAACCTGTCACTACACATTAGCAATACACATTACAATCTAAAATTGCCCTCAATTTTTGTCAGACGCGGCGAAAGCGCCTTTTACGAGGCGTTTAACGCTCTGCCTACCCCGTAAGGGATAAAGGCGTGATTTTATGTATGTATGTATGTAAGTATTACCATGCTGGACTGGGAGCGAGAGAAAAACATAGAATGTGCCAGCTGCATTTCCTCCCGTGGATGCTGTAAAAACCAGCTAAGGGATCCGAGGGTTTCTGTATATTGCAATTTAGGCGATGGGCTAACAATCTGTCACTACAGCAATGTACCTACAAATCTATCTTAATTAACCCTAAAAACTTGCCAGACGTGGCGGAACGATCTTTGTTTAGGTCGTTTACGCTCTGCCTACCCCATTGTAACTGCCTCCGTGGTCTAGTGGCTAGTGCCTTGGACTCCCGATCCGGATGTCCTGGGTTCGATTCCCAGGGGGGAAACACAAAAGTTGATATTTGAGAATTTATCACTTTGTGAATTTTTCCCAGTTTGGTTAGGACATTACAGGCTGAATCACCTGATTGTCCGAAAAAGAAAAAGATTTCTTGCTTCGGAGGGCACGTTAAGCCGTCGGTCCCGGTCGCTGTCTTTGATAGTGGTCGTTACTCAAACCATGTCAGAGGCCTGATAGTTGTGCTACTAGGCGGTTTAAAAAATCTCTGACACCAGGGTTCGTTGGGTCCATAGACTCGATACCCACTCGACAGAAGAAGACCCCATTATGGATAAAGGCGTGATTATATGTATGTATCTATTATATATCTTCCATGCTGGACTGGGAGCGAGAGAAAAACATAGAATGCGCCAGCTGCATTTCCTCCTGAGCATGCTGTAAAAACCAGCTAAGGGATCCGAGGGTTTCTGTATATTGCAATTTAGGCGATAGGCTGACAACCTGTCACTACAGCAATATACCTACAATTCTATCTTAAATAACCCTCAAAACTTTGTCAGACGTGGCAGAACGACCTTTGTTTAGGTCGTTTACGCTCTGCCTACCCCATTAGGGATAAAGGCGTGATTATATGTATGTATGTCTCTCTTTATTGTATATCTATTGATAAAAACAATGATGTGGAATTGGAGTTGATTCTAGATAATATATTTCTAAACTATTGCATACATACAAAAAATCACGCCTTTATCCTAAATGGGTTAGGCAGAGCGTAAACGACCTAAACGAAGGTCGTTCCGCCACGTCTGTCAAAGTTTTGAGGGTTATTTAGAATAGATTTGTAGGTATATTGCTGTAGTGACAGGTTGTCAGCCCTTCGCCTAAATTGCAATATACAGAAATCCTCAGATCCCTTAGCTGGTTTTACAGCATGCCCGGGGGGAAATGCAGTAGGCACATTCTATGTTTTTAACTCGCTCCCAGTCCAACATGGAAGACTAAACTATTGCAGTATCTTATAAATAGAAAAAAATCAACAGTTAACGTTAAGTCTATATTTTATTATGTTATAGAACTAACTTACATACGTAACAATAAATTATATTAAAACGAAATAATAAAAGCACACAACTTTGAATTAGGCTACAAACAGATAATGCTTCAAGGTATAACTATAGCGTGACGAGGTAGAAATCTCCGAAATGAAGTTACGGGTGAAATTATAATTAAGTATTACAAGATTATTTAAACATCATAGTAATCTTCATCATCATTATCCTTAGATATATCATTTAAAACAAAATTTGTTTCCTTAGATTTGGTATTGACGTCGTTCGTTCACCGTTAGTATCGCCTTTAGATTCAGTATTGCCATCAAAAAGAACATCGTTATTGTCATCAAAGTTGGCTGGAATTACATCGTTTTCATCAACAAACCCTCCATCGGGCTTGGAATACATTCCAGCGAACAATATCAATTCAGTTTTCTTGTCCACTATCATATAAGCAAAAGGTTTATTAGCATTGAAATCTTTAGCCTCATCCAAGACCAAATTCTCAACTGTTTCTACTGCTGCTGTTACGTGAGATTCTGTTACTTGCACAATAGTTCTTTGATACATGTAAGATATACTGATAGGTCCACTATCAGTAATGTTTCTTAGTTCAGCAGTTTCTGGGTAAAATGCTCTCTTAACTCCCATGTCATAAAGAAGTTCAATAATGTTTTCAAGTTCGGTATCAACTTCAAACGCTGGTAAAGATACGTTCATCCATTTTGGCTCTTCCATTTTCAACTTGCTTAATACACCACTCAATGAAATATCTTTAAGTAAATAGTAAAAATCTGATATGATGCCCTTCAATGGCAGATAAATAAGCATGGACAGTCTTTCGTCTGTGAGAGGCAACTCCAATACTCTGGCATTTATCAGTGGTATTTCAACTTCTGTAAATTTACCGACCTGATTCATCATGTAAACAGAACCAACAGTGATTGGAGAATCGTAGTAGAAAGGTACCAGTTTGGTTTGAGCTTCATTAAAGGGGTATTTCCATGCACTTTTCAAAAATATTGCATCGTACATTAAAACAACTCGTTTGTCAAAATCATCAGGATACACATTGGGTAGAAATGATTCGACGTCAATGTTATTATCATCTTGATTAACTTCTTGTAAATTAGCATTAATTACATCAACAGCTTTGTCAGGATGATCAAAATCAGCTGAAACTACATTAACACTGTGCAACTCTTCAACTTTACGTTTAAAACTCCCTTTAACTTTATAAAACTTATCAACGACGATAACACTTTTTCTTTTAGTTTTGACTTCAACGTTGTCTTCAAAATCGTTGAGGATTTGTCTGAATTTTCTCCTGTAGCATGTTTTCTTGCGATATCCTTTTAAACCAATCACGTTATAGATTTCTTGAAGAGTTTTACCTTGAGCGCCTTCAGCTATGGTCACTAGCTGAAGCCATGTCGCTAGAGGTGAATATACGAAGTGATCTTTAGTTTCTTGTGCCACTCTTTCTAGCAATCTTACTGAGAAATCGTATATAGGTTTCTTCACTGCGTAAATAGTGTCATCATCTGAACATCTATCAGCTAAGGTTGACGTAGCGACGACGAATAAATATAATAAACTTTTGTACACTTTCAGTTCCATTGCTATTTTCGTTATTCGTTCTTCTTTAGTGGGTTTTTCGAGTTGACAAACAACCCTAAGGAACTTATTTGTTTAAAAATCACAATTATTTACTCCATGTGTGACGATATTGTCTGCGCTTGAACAAATATTAACTGGGCGTTGTTTTTATTACTGTCCGCAATTTATACATTAATTGTAAAATAAAATACGAGATAAGATGAGGTCATTTCACGGTATTGTTCTATTTGAATTCGTATGTATTTCCATTTAATTTACCAAAAATATATGCCTGGTAGTTTTCTCAGTTTATTCCTCATCCACTTTTCCCGGTATATATTCGCAATAATTTATAGTGTGTAATATGGTAGTATCTTACTTCCATGCTGGTCTGGGAGCGAGAGAAAAACATAGAATGTGCCAGCTGCATTTCCTCCCGGGCATGCTGTAAAAACCAGCTAAGGGATCCGAGGGTTTTGGTATATTGCAATTTAGGCGATAGGCTGACAACCTGTCACTACAGCAATATACCTACAAATCTATCTTAAATAACCCTCAAAACTTTGTCGGACGTGGCGAAACGACCTTTGTTTAGGTCGTTTACGCTCTGCCTACCCCATTAGGGATAAAAGCGTGTTTATATGTATGTATTATATGTATTTGTAGGGAAGAGTCTACGTTCTGGTTTATTTTATGAATTCTCTTTCTATTATTAGTTGTTTTGTTTCTAACACCCTGTATATTTCTGCTTTATTATATCTGATGCGGTTTCATTGCTATGTTTGTATCACCATGACAGAAATAACTGGTAACCTTTATTAATTCGCTGATTTCCTCATTGAGCTGATCTGGAATGACGCGAGAATGAAGTCACAGATTTATTGGTTGCTAACGTGACATTTTGTTAAACTGCCTCCGTGGTCTAATGGTCTGGGCTCCCGATATGGTGGTCCTGGGTTCGATCCCCAGAGAGGTAAACAAAGTTGATGTTTGTAAATTTATTACATTGTGAGTTTTTTTTTTAGTTTGAATGTCTGGAAGCAAAAGATTCCGTGTTTCGGAGGGCACGTCAAGCCGTCGTTCCCAAGTATTGTCTTCAAAGGAAATCCGGTTCAGGAGTTCTAAAGCTCTAACTACTAGACCACGGAGGCAGTTTGAATAAACAACAAAGCTAATAGCTTCTTCTTCTTAGCGAGTGGATTCTCGAGTCGAACGACCCGATGAATTCTGGTGTCTGAGTTTTCAAACCGCCTTGTAGCAGAAGTATTAGGCCTCTGACATGGTTTGAGTAACGACCACAGTCAAAGACAGCGACTGGGACAATTGGCTTAACGTGCCCTCCGAAGTACGGCATTATTTATCTTTTTAGGAAAATCATGTGATTTAGCCAGCAATGTCCTTACCAAACCGGGAAAAACCCCACAGTGATAAATTTATCACTGTGGGGTTTTGAAAGTTGATATTTGTCAATTGACAAATATCAACTTTATATCCCCCCCCGTGGGAATCGAACCCAGGACCTCCAGATCGTAAGCCCATGGCTCTGACCACTAGACCACGGAGGCAGTTAATAGCTAAATGAGGTACATAAAATATATACCTATTGTCTTTTAACTAAAATATCAATGAACTAAGCAAGACCTACAGCATATCTTACATTGCATATCTTAGGGTCAAGCAGTGATAACTCCAACTTAAATTTAACATTGTTTATACTGGCTACCTAGTTTTTGTCCAGTAGCCAGGGAGATTTCAAAACAAACAGACATGACGACTAAAATTGTCATGTTCCTGGCTTTTGCCACCTTTATCCCATCGGCTTTAAGTCAGTGCACCACAGAAAAAGCTCTCCCGTTCTTCAGAAGATCAGTTTTTGAGTTCTCTATTGATCTGGTGAAGAGGATAGCCCAAGAAAATGAGAATCATTTCGTCAGCTCAGCATTGTCACCCTGGACATTGATCTCAGCTCTTTCATTGGGAGCTGATGGCGACACCTATGATGAAATGAAACAAGTGTTGCGACTCCATCAGCATCAGTGTTTTAATAAGAAGTTCTTTGAAGCCGTCCAGGAGTTAAACCGTATTAAAGATGATACGGTTCTTCGGAGGAGCTCCATGATTTTCGTCGATGAAAGTGTGAGGTTAAACGAAATGTTCCGGAGTAGGATACAGAAGACCAAAGTCAGTGAGATCAAGCAAATGCCTTTCTATGATGCGTCTTCTGTAGCCACCGCTATCAATGACTATGTCAGCCAGTCCACTCAGGGAACCATTCAAGATATCGTGGAAGCTTCAGACGTAGAAAATGTTCTGTTAATATTAATAGACGCTTTATACTTCAAAGGCGCCTGGCAGACTCCATTCTTAGGCGAAAACACAGAAGTAAGTGCATTTTACGATGAAAGACGTAATCAAATCGGAGATGTGAACCTTATGTTTGGAGAGATCAGGGCAAACGTCTCTACAGTCAGTCAGATTGGAGCTAAAGTTCTGGAACTGCCTTATGGAGACGGAAGGTTTTCAATGCTCTTCATACTGCCCAACGAAGGTAACACCATATCCTCAGTCTTGGACAATCTGAAACACATAAGTCTAAGCACGATCTTCACGCTATTCAACCAATACGGAAGCGACACAGTCTTGATACAGATTCCGAAGTTCAAAATCGTGTCTGATTTGGACAACATGAAGGAATTATTGATAGATATGGGTCTGTGGAGTATGTTTGACTCAAATTCAGCATCTTTCCCTGACATATCTGATGGGGTCTTATACGTATCTGACTTCATCCAGAAAGCTCTGATAGAAGTGACAGAAGATGGCACGGAAGCAGCAGCAGCATCAGCAGCGTTTCTGCAGGGAAGATCCATGTCAATAACTACTGAAGAGTTCACAGCAAACAAACCGTTCTTGTTCATGATTGTAGACCGAGAACTAGAAATAGCGCTATTTACAGGCGCTTATTCTAAACCAAGTGTCTATTAGAGGAAATAAATATTTTCTTATGAGAAGGTGTTCTTTTTCTTCATTTGTGTCTTACTTACATACACACATATAATCACGCCTTCGTACCTAATAGGGTAGGCAGAGCGTAAACTACCCAAATAAAGGTCATTCCGCCACTTCTGACAAAGTTTTGAGGGCTATTTAAGATAGATTTGTAGGTAATGCTATTTCTGTAGTGACAGGTTGTCACCACATCGCCTAAATTGCAATATACTGAAACCCTCGGGCCCCTTAGCTGTTTTATACAGCGTGCCCGGGAGTAAATGTAGCTGGCACATACTATGTTTTTCTCTCGCTCCCAGTCCAGCATGGAAGAATCATAATTCTACTAAAACCGCAGTGAATCGAAAGACCGGTCCAACAGAATCAAGTTATAGTAATTAAGATAATTTAGAACCTTATAAATTAGCGATTCATAGCTCGTTGTAATAACAGGAACAAAAATTGTCGTTGGTAAGAAATAAGTCTAGGTATATCTGTTATTTGCTGTCATGAGAGAACAGAAAGGGATGCCTATAATTTTAGTCAAGATTTAGTTAAGTTGTGAGCTCTTCGAATCTATAGCAGTGTCAGTTTTACCGCGTTTGAAAAACTTTGATACCAATACCAATAGTTGTACGTTAGTATTATTAGTTACACTGTGCCAATAGGTAGATACCAGGGTTTATCGGATCAATTAACTACCACAGAGCTAGAAACACCTATCCAAGCCACCTATCGGTAAGAAGCGGAACTATTTTTGCAGCTACTCTGGATAGTGCAAATAGCGCGTATCCGAACTTTCACTTCAATTTTTGTTTATTTGTGTATCCGAATTTTTCGTAATTTTTGACGTTTGGAAAATGACACAAATAGTGTTGTTCCGAATAATACTTAGTAATGAGATTAAGTATCTAAAATAAGTCCTTACCTGTTATTTTATATCATGTGAGAACAGAAATTTAATACAGACGAATTTATTTATATTTCTCTTAATATGGTTCGTTGTTTTTTTTTTAATATCACTGAGTAAAACCTCAGCAGACAGCAATCGCCTGAGTTCTTAGTGTCAAAACTATGTATTTTAAAAAATAAACTGTTTGTTTCATTTATTTATTTATGCGTATTATTAAAGTCCGAGCCGCAAGGCAAGGAAACTACTAGCCCACGATTACTGGTTATTATATAATTATATTTTTTCACCTTTAACATACCTTTAAATTGCATTATGGTGTTATTTAAAGGTTTTGCTCCCATGTTGGCCTAGGAGCTAGAGAAAAACATGGAATGAGCCAACTGAATTTCGTCCCGGGTATGCTGTAAAAAACAGCTAAGGGATCTGAGGGTTTTAGTATACGGCAAATTAGGCGATGGGCTGACAACCTGTCACTACAGCTATATACCTACAAATCTATCTTAAATAACCCTCAAAACTTTGTCAGACGTGGCGGAACGACCTTTGTCTAGGTCGTTTACGCTCTGCCTACCCCATTAGGGATAAAGGCGTGATTATATGTATGTATGTATGTTAAAGGTTCGGACAAAAACTAAAAAATATCCAGATTATTAAAAAATATATATTTTATTCCTCTAATAGACACTAGGCTTAGAATATGCGCCTGTGAATATATACCGCTATTTCTAATTGACGGTCTACAATCATCGTCATAAATGGTCTGTTTGCTGTGAATTCTTCAGTAGTTGATCAAATCTATCTGCCTTCCACGAACTCTTCAGATGCTGCTGCTGCTTTTGTTCCGTCCTCCGTTACTTCTATAAGAGCGTTCTGGGTTAACTTAGTAATTAAAATAATATCATCAGAAATGTCTGAGAAAGAGCCAAAAATGTATGGACGCAACAGATCTATAGCTTCTAGGATTTAGTTCATATCTAAATCTGACACTAATTTGAACCTCAGAATCTGTAAAAAATACTAAATCACCTCCGTGTTGGTTGACCAACAAGGATGTTACTTAATAACGTAAAGATCGCGCCTAAGCTGATGTTCTGGTGTGACCTTTATTGGGCAGGAAGCATTGAAAATCTTCCGTTTCCGAGAGGTAGTTCAAGAACTTTTGCCTCTATCTGACTAACTGCAGTGACGTTAGCTTGGATTTCTCCAAATATTAGGTTAACATCTCCAAATTGCTTACGTTGATCATCGTAAAAAGCATCTATTGAGATGAAAATAGCTCTCTCCATCTGTTAAGCTTTGATGTTATCTTGTATCATTTCTTGAGTGGATCGGCTTACATAGTTGTTGATAGCGTTCGCAGCAGAAAACGAATCGTTGAAAGACATTTCCTTGATCTCGCAGACTTTGGTCTTCTGTATACTACTTAGAAAAACTCCCTTTATTGGCACATATTCACCGCCGTATATGATAGATTTTCTCCGAAGAATGGTATCTTTCGTCTCGTCGTCTTCGGTATTGTTCAACTGCTGGATTGTTTCAAAGAACTTCTTGTTGAAACACTAATGAATTTGGCGTCTTAATACTTGTTTCATTAATTCGTATGTGCCCTGATGTGCTCCAATATCAAAATCCATTGTGATAATGTTGAGGTGACGAAATGAATGTCATCTCTTATATAGTTTGTGGTTATTTTTTAACATATCCATAGAGAAGTCATAAACTGACCTTCTGAAGAATAGGAGAGCTTTTTCTGTGGTGCATTGAGTTAAAGACGATGAGATAAATGTGGTAATGTGGTAACTGCCAGTAGTAATACGATTTTAGTCGCCATGTCTGTTTGGACTGAATAATTTGGCTACTGGAAAAAAAAACTAGTATAAACAATGTGAAAAATTAGAAGTTATCAGCGCTCGACCCTAAGATACGCAAAATAAGATACGCTGTAGGCATTGCTAAGTTACGAAGTAAATTTGTTATTTCAAGGTTAAAAGATAATAATATAAAACGATGGGTGCCCGGAACAAAGCCGCAATAGAAAAAACATAATTTTTCAGGAAAAAAGATTTAGTGAAAATCTTGAATAAGTACTAAGCTACGAGGCATATTATAACGGTTTGAATATTAATCGATGTATTATTGTTTCTGGAGTAATTTATCAAGTAAAGAAACATCTAGTGCTTACGTAATTATTAATAAAACGATAAAAACGATAATGCCGTTTCATACACTTAAATTCGTTACCGCAAGAGTCCATTGTGGTTTTATTCCAGTAAAATTGCGAGGAAAGCAAACAGCAATAGCGTATTGCAACGTTGTGCGCAGTTCTGAAGTTTGTATCGCGAAAACAATAAAAGGGTTTTGCAGTGTTATTACATGAATTTTAAAATATAATTGAAAACTGTACTCGTGAATACTGTAAATAGTATGAATACAATATAGTTTCATTGGAATTATTAAAAAAAACATAGAGAATTACGTATTTTATAAGGGGTTTTAGGGACAGGTTGCCAAAACGGAGAGGGTGATTCAACCCATGATATTGTTTTTTCTTTAGGAAAATTCCACTTTACACCTACTCTGTATTATGGGCTGAGTCATCCCTCTCCGTTTTTGCCAACCTGTCCCTAACACCCTGTATTATCATTTTGTAAATAATGTAATGGCTATTTGACACAGGATTTGTAAAAAAACTGCAAATCAATATAATAAATCTGTTTATTTACGAAAAACACAAATAGCTCTTTATATAAAAAAACAGGCACTACATCTTGAGGTAAGTAATTAAAACTATATTTAAACATAACTACTTATTTAAACATAACTACATAATAATCTTGTTTGGTAGGTACACCTAATCAGGAAGTTAAAACTATTCAAAAAGTATGTCTTCTTGGGAGTGGATGGTCAGTTACCACATCCTCAGTACCACATACCAAAGCCTCGTAGAAATCATGGTAGTGGCGTGGAATGTCATGGTTTTTGCATAGGCTTAATAAGTCTGAGTGCAAGGTTTTAGGTATAGGTATCGGTTGACTGTAAACTCCTTGCAGCTCCGAAACTATTTCTTCAGCAGGAGTAGAAGCAGCACGCAGTGTATGTACAATTCGTGTACGTTCACTTCGTGTGCGTCCACCTCTTACTCTTGCACCTCGGAATTGGGATCTGGTTGGTTGATCACGAGTGTGTAACTCCAGATAATCACCTTCAAAGCCATATTTGAATTTTAGTATGCCCTTATGAGAATACGCTATGGGATGTTTCTTTGACATTGAAGGTGCCTTTGACAAGGCGACCTCATATGCCATAGCTAACTCCCTGAAGAGAGAAGGAATAGAACAAAGTCTAGCCAGATGGGTGATGAACGCTCTGAAACATCGTGCCATTACGACAGAGCTAGGAGGCACATCGCACATAGTTCGAGCCAAAAGAGGTTTCCCCCAGGGAGGCTGTCTCTCACCGCTTATGTGGTGTCTTCTTCTGGATGACCTAATTAAGACTAGAAACAGAACCATGGTATATATGCAAGCATACTCCGATGACGGAGTTATACTAGCTACTGGAAGAGAATTGAACATGATTAGTAATATCATGAACAGGACACTGAAACTGGTCCTTCAATGGTGCAGGGATAGTTGAGGTTTAAACCTCAACGCGAACAAAACCAAACTAATCATCTTCACAAGGAAAAGAAATAAACATTTAGAATTACCAGTCTGAATCGATGGAGGTGAACTGGAAGTAGTAGAGGAGATAAGATACCTAGGTGTGGACATAGACAGTAAACTGTTCTTTAACACACACATAGAAAACTCAAGCAAAAAAGCAAAGATGGCTTTAGTGCAATGCAGAAGAGCCGTCGGTAAGACATGGGGAATAAAGCCACATATAGTCCTATGGATCTATAAAGCTATAATTCTCCCCAGAATTAGTTACGGAGCAATAGTATGGTGGCATAGAGCCTCAATCATCAAGAATAAAACAGCGCTGGACCAGGTCCAACGCTTGGCCGCACTGATGATCACTGGGGCCATGAGAACAACTCCCACAGCGGCCTTAAATATGATCCTGGGTCTCTATCCTATTGACCTACAGGTGAAGAAGGTAGCCTTAGAACAATGGTTTAGAATGAAGTCCTTTAAATCTTGGAAGGGTAACCATCTGAACAAAGGGCACGTCAAGATAGACTCGGTGATAGGACAAAATATCTCGATGATTCTTGCAAATAACGATTTGATACAGAAACAAGAGATTTTTGATAAGAAGTACAGAATACACATAGGTTCAAGAGATGAATGGAAAATCCACACAGACAACCCGATAACGATCTGTTACACTGACGGATCTAGGAAAGAAATTTTTATAAAATTAAAAGCGTTGAACAAAACCTGTAACCTCTGCATTAGTCAAGGAATGCAAACTGACTCTAAACAGATTATGTACCAAAACTAGTATCACAATTGCCTGGGTGCCAGGGCACCAAGACAACGAAGGAAACGAGATAGCAGACAAACTGGCCAGGACCGGGGCAGATGAAACCTTCATGGGCCCTGAACCATGTCTACCAATTCCAGGCCAAACAACAAAAGGCGTTATTAATATAAAAATTAAAAACGATGGTAACAGTAGATGGAATAACCTACAGTCATGTCGACAATCTAAGCTTTTCATAAAATGCCTAGATTTTAGAAAAACGCGTAGATTGCTACAACTTAGTAAAAAACATATCAGACTCTTGGTAGGGTTACTGACAGGACATTGCGGACTGAACAAACACCTACACACTATGAGATTAATAGATAACCCAAATTGCCCTGAGTGCGGACAGGAGGAAAGTAGTCTCCACTTCTTAGCCGAATGTCCTAGCTACTCACTGCCAAGATGGGAATACTTAGGAACTGACAAACTACAGACAAAGGACTTAGAAAACATTTCCTTACTAGACATTCTGCACTTCTGCAGGGCCACTGGTAGATTCAAGGAGGTGACGCTGACGGAGCACCAGTGAACCTAGTGCTCCACCACTGGCAATTGGGTGAAATGGTTCCATCATCAGGAGCTGATCACCCGTCTGCGTGGAACGCAGCCGTCCCACCAAGAAGTAGAAGAAGTAGAATGCCCTCATGAGTATGACAAGCGACCACTTCCATAACATTGGACTACAATATCTTATTTCCCTCTGAGTCATGCATCCAGTTTCGTCCTTCAATGAGCTTTTTTATATCAAGAAAGTCAGATTGAGCCATCTCTACGACATTATATTTCTCGCCACTAACTTTGGCATTCATTGCAACAGCATAAATTTGTTCTGGCGTGTACAAAAATGTATGCTTCTTTAGCTCACGCTCTATGCAAGCATGCATTGAATCTGAATGAATTGAAATGACGTTGTGTCCGTGTCCGGTTTCAAAAAATCGATGCGTGATTGTCATTCCATATTTTGAAGCTGCATATAAATGCAGTGCAAATATAAATCGATTTTTATTTTGCCCGGGACAACCGTCTGAATACAGTGAAATTTTGGAAACCGAGCGCTTATGTTCATTTTCAAAAAACATTAATAAGCAACTCCCGACTTCAATAGCTCCTCGCTTCGCTATTTTCATGTGCCACATAAAACAGTATCCCAGCTTACGGCCTGCATCGAACACTGTAAAATTATAAACGGGATATTTTCTTTTGTAATAGAAAACCCCAACATCTGACCTTGGAATGTAAAGAACCTTCTCAAGATCAAAAACTGCTATAGTCTCCAAGTCAGTAACGTTTTGTTTTTCAGCATCTTTTATCTCACGCACTCTTTCCTTATTCTTTATGTGTTTGTCATAGCGACTAAATATATTGTGTAAAGGTTTTGAGCGACTATCTTACAGTAATGGTGATCGTGAATCGGCATACATGTTTATTTCGGGGAACAAAGCCGTAATGCTTGTTACCTGTAGACCATTGAAAAAAACTTTTATCTTTGTACATAGCACCATTATTCCAGTAAAAAAAATTCAAATTCTAAATGAGGAATATCGAGACAATACCCATAACGATTTTGCTAAATCAGCCAGTGTTCATTTAAAATTCGTGAAAAAAATACACGAGGTGTATTCGGATCCATATATTATGAAAATGGCATGATAGGAAAACTGCCACTATGGCTATTGTGGTTTTGTTCCAGGCACCCATCAAAGTATATTTTAACTACTAATACTAACCTACTTGTTGATTTATTGACTCCGTGATCTAATTGTAATCCCTTATATAAAAGTGGCAGTCATTGTGTGTAACCTACTTATTTCATTTCATTGTACTTCATATTTTGTTTTGATAGGTATGTATTTTGCAACAATATTGTATTTATAAATACCTTTTTGTTTCAGATTATGGAGAAAAGCTGTACTGGAATGTAATGCTTTTCAATAAATATTATTAATTTTTATTTTATTCTAGGATATAATAATTTTAGGACAAAAGAACTTAATTTTATAATATATTATTTTCTATAATGCTGTTCCTTTCGGGCACTGGTTATTAAAAACATTGACAGCGCAGACGTGGTATCAAATACTTTTTTTCTAATGAACCTATTTGCACCATACTACAAAGTATAAACGGAGTTTAAGGGACAACGTTATTCCGCAAACTGATAGGGGTTGCTCAGTCAACGGAACTGAACAACTATCAGCAGGATTTTTTTTTCAGGAAGTGAAAAATAATGGATTTTCATTCAAATTGTCTGATCGAGTTGGTTATTTTTTATGGGAAGTTATTTTTTTTTCTTTATCCACTTAAATAAATTCCTGGTGATAGTTGTTCAGTTTCGTTGACTGAGCAACCCCTATCAGTTTGCGGGACGCTGTCCCTTACACCCAGTATAATGCGTCACCGGAGTAAAGGCGCAACACGCAATCTACACCCTGTTATCAATGACAGATAGCTACGAGTACTATACTAGCTCCTCACTAACAGTTTGGAAACTCATAGACATCACTATTTCACTCTCACACACAGATTAGACAGTATATATGTCCCTCTCACATCATAGTTCTGTGAAAACTTTGGACTTTCTCGCAAGATAATTTCTATAATTAATTTTGCCCTGATGTAGTCGAGTCAAGAACTTTAATTGTTTCTGAGTTGTTTGTCCATACTTGACGTACCTACCAATGATATTTTTTTATCTACATTGTACGTTAATTTAATCTTAATCTAATAAAACAAAGTGGTAAACAAGTAGTTCTATCTCGTTTTTTTAGTAAAAGTATAGTTTTAAGCCTGGTTTTAACAATGGAATTCAAGGGACGTTGCATTAAAGTTATGCCAAAGCCGTAAGTATATTTTTTCTACTTTTACTGAATTTCCAAAAGGGTTTTGCTCCAAAAGAAATTGGAATACCTTTATCTGAATATCTAAGAGCTCTAAACCCTGAACTCTAGCCAACTGAGCTATGCAGCCCTTGTCCTTGTTAATTCTTAGAACATTTTTTTTAATAATTTGACAGTACCTATTCCAAAGACTGCAGGAGATTTTTTTGATTTGCTGTCTCTCTTATTTTAATACCAGTAACCTTATTCAATCACGCTAGATTAGGTAGCCGACCCCGTGAGATATTGGACAAGGCTAGGTTGATGATGACAATGCTTTTTCTCATATTTTAGTAATGAACACAATATTATTTTTAAAGTAAGAAATCTTCTGCCTAGCTCTGCTATTTTTCCGGCCTGATGCTTAGGTCCGCTTTCTGGCTTTTTTGACTTCACATTGCCCGGTCTTTGGCATGCACTGGTGTGAGATCGTTCTCTTCCATATCCGCTCATATGACGTCTAGCCAGAGCTTCTTTGGTCTGCCGCATGATAGAGCCTTGGACAGTGAGGAAAATATAAATCCCAACTATAATATAGCTTCCATGCTGGACTGGGAGCTATCGAATAACGTAGAATGTGCCAGCTGCATCTCCTTCCGGGCATGCTATAAAAATCAGCTAAGGGATTCGAGGGCTTCAGTATATTGTAAATTATGCGATGGACTGACAACCTGTCACTACAGCTATATACAGTTCTATCTTAAACAACCCACTGTCAGACTTGGCGGAACAACCTTTGTTTAGGTCGTCCACGCTCTGCCTACCCCATTAGGGATACAGGCGTGATAGTATGTATGTATGTGTATAATATAAACCCTTAATATGTATTTATCACTTTGTTACAGAGTTTCTATGGAGCTAGAAAACACATACAATTTGTCTCCGGAGCAGTTTAAGTTCTACCATGAGAAAGGATATTTGGTTCTCAAACAACTGATAGACTTCTCATCACTGTATTCCTACAAGTAAGTTATTATTTCCAAATTAAAACATACAATGATCTACCTGCTTCTCTTTGAAATGAAAAGAATATATATTTGCTTTTCCATACAAATTGTTGGATCAATGAAGTAATTTTGTATTGGAATGTATTTTATTTTAACTCCTGAAAAAAAACCTGGTGTAAGTTGTTCAATTTAGTTGACTAAGCAACTCTTATTAGTTTGGGGGACTCTGTCCCTTACACAGCTGGTATTTCTATTCTATTCTATTGTTGTATAAATTTTCGGGTTTTGTTTTGGCTACTAATCAGGGGATATCCAGGACTATTAGCAGAGAGCCTGATGGTGTAGTGGATAACGCCGCTGTCTCCTGAGCGGGAGGTTCGAATCCCACCACGGACTAATGTATTCGGTTTTTGAATTTCGTATGTACGTTTATTCGGTGCTTTTTCCGTGCTTCGGAAGGCATAAGCCGTTGGTCCCGGTTAATATCGTTTAATACCGTACATATTAGTCGTTAAGCCATGTCAGAGGCCAGTGCTAAACAGTGGCGACTTGTAAACTGGGTCTGGTTTCCCTTCTGGGTTGTGGAGGTCAGATGGCAATCGCTCTGTGTAAAAACCAGTACCCTCGTTCAATCCCCTTAATTAGGCAGCCGACCCCGTGAGATACGGGATAAGTCTAGGGAGATGAAGATCCAGCACTATTAGCAGTTGATGTGGTATAAAATTGATGTTTTTTTTTTGTTTTAGGCAAAGGTTTATCAAAGTGGCTAAGGGTGTGGTAGATAAGGGTGGAATCACGGTTGTAAAGGAACCATCTCTTAAGGAAAAGGGCCTAAAGGGTGAGGACCTCATCAATAAGGTATTTATGAAGTTTATCAGGCTCTTTAAATTTCCCTTAGTATCTATGTTCTTCCACGCTGGCCTGGGAGCGAGAGAAAAACATTTTTCAATTTAATTCATTGCATTTCAAAAACCAGCTAAGGGATCCGAGGGTTTCAGTATATTGTAATTTAGGCGATGGGCGTACAACCTGTCACTACAGTAATACACATTACAAAAATTATCTAAAATAACCCTCAAAACTTTGTCAGACGTGGCGGAACGACCTTTGTTTAAGTCGTTCACGCTCTGCCTACCCCATTAGGGATAAAGGCGTGATTATATGTATGTATGTATGCATAGTATCTATGTTAATCCAGAAAAAAAAGACTTTCTCATTCAAAGTCAAAATGCATGCAACACATTTTTTTGTTATATGTTAAAAATAAAATTAAAATATTTAATGTACAGGCACGACCCTTTTAGAGATTTATTATATGTATAGATTACATGAAGTAAAAATAATAAATCAATAAGATTAAATCAAACAATACATACATATCTATTACATAACTAAACATATTTTAATGAAATTTGATAAGACGATAGCATTTCCGGCGAGCGAACCACGGGCTGAAAACTAGTGAATCAGTATTATGTGGCCTAGTTGTCTGAGCCATGGGCTCTCGATCCGGAGGTCCTAGGTTCAATTCCCAGTGAACGCAAAGTTAATATTTGTCTATTTATCATTTAGTGAGATTTTCCCCAGTTTGGTTAGGTTAGGACAATGCAGACACCTGATTGTCCGAAAAGAATTGTTACAAAAAACATGTCAGAGGCCTATTAGGTGGTTTAAAACCTCTGACACCAGGGTTAATCGGGTCGATCGTCTCGCAACCCACACAACAGAAGAAGAAGACGACATTTGATTCAATAACAATGCAATATATTACATTTATAAGTTTTCTTGATAAGAAGGCCAATGTTCTTGACATAACAAATATCACTACATAGTATGAAACAAAGTCGCTTTCTCTGTCCCTATATCCCTATGTATGCATAAATCTTTAAAACTACGCAACGGGTTTTGATGCGGTTTCTTTTAATGGATAGAGTGATTCAAGAGGAAGGTTTATACGTATAATACATGCATAATATAGTAGAGAAACACTGATAATTTCCGTGCGAAGCCGGGGCGGGTCGCTAGTATTTTTTAGTTATCTATAAATGATGATTGTTTACGCTTACAGGGATACTAAATTATAGCGTTTTATCTTGAATTTGCATAACATTAAATCACGCTTAAATAATGTACGGGGTAGGCAGATTATCCGTTTTAGCCCTGTGACAATTAATTTGTCCATACAATTTGATTTTACATTTGTTTATTAAATATTTTGCCGTGATACTAAGTATAAACTGGTGTAAGGGACAGCGTCCCGCAAACTGATAGGGGTTGCTCAGTCCACGACACTCAACTATCAACAGGTTTTTTTTTGAGGAAGTAAAAAATAAATTGCTTTTTCATACAAATTGTCTGATTGAGGTAAACATTTTGTATGGAAAAGCCATTTTTTATTTCACTTCCTGAAATAAAATACTGCTGATAGTTGTTCAGTTTTGTTGACTGAGCAACCTCTATCAGTTAGCGGGACTCTGTCCCTTATTTATTAATTTATTGTTTATTTATTACAAACATTTACATAAATCTTGAGAACTAATAAATAGTCAGTTTGTCTGAGAGATCGACGAGTCTCAATAACCTTAATAATTAATTAATTATTTAACTTATTCAGCTAATTATGCTAATTATATACATACATACATATACCTAAACAAAGGTCGTCCCGCGTCGTCTGACAAAGTTTTGAGGGTTATTTAAGATAGAATTGTAGGTATATTGCTGTAGTGAAAGGTTGTCAGCCCATCGCCTAAATTACAATATCCTGAAACCCTCGGATCCCTTAGCTGGTTTTTACAGCACGCCCGGGAGGAAATGCAGCTGGCATATTCTATGTTTTTCTTTCGCTCCCAGTCCAGCATGGAACATGCTAATTACAGCTTACATCATAAGATTTTTTATCACATAATAGTGAGACCTGGTATACGTAATATAATCTATTACCTAACATTATCGTACATAGGCATAATTTTATCATCAAATACACAAATTATTTGTTTTGTAGATAAATCGGGTCAGGGTGAGAGAGTTTAGATTTTACTCTGAATAGATAGAAGGGCATAGCCCTAGCCTCTTCACATTTTATGTCACCAACAACACACAATAGGAATTCTAAACCCCACAAAAAGAAATGATTTCTTAAGTAGTTTTTATTAAGTAATTTAAAAACTTGCCTAGACTACTTTCTTCCATGCTGGACTGGGAGCGAAAGAAAAACATAGAATGTGCTAGCTGCATTTCCTCCCGGACATGCTGTAAAAACCAGCTAAGGGATCGGAGGGTATCAGTATATTGCAATTTAGGCGATAGGCTGACAACCTGTCACTACACCGATACACCTACAAATCTATCCAAAATAACCCCTAAACTTTGTCAGACGTGGCGGAACGACCTTTGTTTAGGTCGATTACGCTCTGCCTACCCCATTAGGGATAAAGGCGTGAATATATGTATGTATGTATACTTAATTTATTTAGTGTTAAGTTATCGATACCAACTTGTTTTGCTGCCCATAAACTCCTTTTTCTTTACAGCTGCAAAGAGAGTCAACCGCAAAACACATGTTTGTAACAAGATTATTGTCTGCGGTTCAGTAATTTGAACCTCTGCTAAGTTGCAAAGAAAAAGCTTTTCATGGGCCGCAAAACACGTTGGGTTTGATAACTCAACGTGAAATAAACCAAGTATATGTACTAATTTCTTAATCTAGGACAGAATTCAAGCAACCATGACAAACGTACTGCATATAATTGCGTCAGGCATACCGATGGACAAACGCATACAAGATTATTAAACATATATAATCATATAATCACGCCTTTATCCCTAATGGGGTAGGCAGAGCGTAAACGACCTAAACAAAGGTCGTTCCGCCACGTCTGACAAAGTTTTGAGGGTTATTCAAGATGGTTTTGTACTTATATTGCTGTAGTGACAGGTTGTCAGCCCATCGCCTAAATTGCAATATACTGAAACCCTCAGATCCCTTAGCCGTTTTTACAGCATGCCCGGGAGGAAATGCAGCTGGCACATTCTATGTTTTTCTCTCGCTCCCAGTCCAGCGTAGAAGAAATTATTAAACAACATGACTATACTATATATACTTCCATGCTGTCCTGGAAGCGAAAGAAACACATAGAATGTGCCTGCTGCATCTCCTCCCGGGCATGCTGTAAAAACTAGCTAAGGGATCCGAGGGTTTCAGTATATTGTAATTTAGGCGATAGGTTGACAACCTGTCACTACAACAATATACCTACAAATCTATCTTAAATAACCCAACAAATTTGTCAGACGTAGCGGAACTACCTTTGTTAAGTTGTTTACGCTCTGCCTACCCCATTAGGGATAAAGGCGTGATTATATGTACTATACTATGATATGTGGTTTTTTTTAAATAAAAGTATATATAATTATCTACACAGTGTCATATCTTCAAGGGCATATCTACTGCGAAAGCAATTAAAAGAAACATAGTCTCGTCTAAGTAGGTACATCAGACCGCCTTTTAATAGACCATTGATGCCACAGATAATGATAAAACTGAACAACTTTCAATGTTTTTTTTTACACAACATAAAAAAAATGCTCCGCCATACAAAATCGGACAATTTGTATGAGAAAGCCATATTTTTTTCTTTTCCTGAAAGAATTTCTTGTTGACAGTTGATCAGTTTCATCACATCTGTGTGGTTTATTGACTGAGCAACCAGTATTTGTTTTTTTTGGTACGGTCAGGCCTGTAGCACTCCGGCCCCAACGTTGGGTATAATTTAGTGGGCTGCCGCGCACCGCTCGACTCGAATGTATTCCGCTCATGCACGCGCATTACTGTCGCCTAATTATCTTATTTTATTTATTTTATTTGGGAAGCTTACAGCCTATTTTACAATATAACATATCTATATTAATAAGTAAGTGCCAATAACAAGCTACCACAATTAAAAAGTTCCAAGCGAGAGTAGAGAGGAGCGAGAGAAAAACATAGAATGTGCCAGCTGCATTTCCTCCCGGGCATGCTGTAAAATCCAGCTAAGGGATCCGAGGGTTTCAGTATATTGTAATTTAGGCGATGGGCTGACAACCTGTCACTACAGCAATATACCTAGAATTCTATCTTAAATAACCCTCAAAACTTTGTCAGACGTGGCGGGACGACCTTTGTTTAGGTCGTTTACGCTCTGCCTACCCCATTATGGATAAAGGCGTGATTATACAAGCATGCATGCATGCACAATTAAAAAGAAAAAAAATATAACACTCCAAATAACACTCAATGTTGTGTATAAATATAAAGTAAGTAAACTTAAACCTAATTAATCCTAGTAACTAAATTTGGTTCTTTGCTTAATACTTTTTTTAGTGTATAAGTGCTGCAGCAAAACAGATCGAAACGATCATCACTATTCAATTTATTAGCCAATTTTTATGTTCTGGGTAAGAAGCTGTTATTCCTATAATTAGTATTGCCTGAGGGAACATCTAACTTCCAAGCTGGAGTGGGAGCGAGAGAAAAACATAGAATGTACCAGCTGCATTTCCTCCCGGGCATGCTGTAAAAGTCAGCTAAGGGATCCGAGGGTTTTAGTATTACATATAGACCTTTGTTTAGATCGTTTACGCTCTGCCTACCCCATAGGGATAAAGGCGTGATTATATGTATGTATGTATGAGGGAACATGGAAATTGGGAATATATTATAAGTTATCGCGCCAAGTTTTAGTTAGGTTAAAATGAAAGCTAAGAAATTTGTTTTTGAGTTGAGTTTTTTGAGTTTCCTAGATTTTTTCGTCTACTTACTTAACAATTAAAGTATACCTAGGAAGAATACGTAAATTATTCCTGTAATATACATACATACATACATAAAATCACGCCTTTATCCCTTACGGGGTAGGCAGAGCGTAAAACGCCTCCTAAAAGGCGCTTTCGCCACGTCTGACATAAATTGAGGGCAATTTTAGATTGTAATGTGTATTGCTGTAGTGACAGGTTGTCAGCCCATCTAAATTACAATACACTGTAACCCTCGAATCCCTTTTGTTGACTTTTACAGCATGCCCGGGAGGAAGGGCAACTGGAACATTCTATGTTTTTCTTTCTCTCCCAGTCCAGTATGGAAGAAATATGATATCTATTTTACCTACCAGACAAATTCCCGTTATGTTATAAATTCGCAAAGTCGCTAGTCGCAACCCTAAAGCGTGCAAGTGAGCGAGCTGCTTGACACGTTCAAAGAAATATAAACTCTCGCGCGTAGCTATTCGGCACATTTTTGCTTGCATGCGCGATCGGAAGGTTATTATAAAAGTAGAGATTGATTGGCTTCCAAGCGGAATTGGACTTTATTCTCGGGCAAAAAGATTTATTTTTGTTACCATGTGATTTTAGAGTGCTCTTGTAGTATTATACAGGGTGTAAGGGACAGCGTCCCGCAAACTGATTAGGATTGCGCAGTCAACGAAACTAAACTCTATCAGCAGGTTTTTTTTAGGAAATGACGAAATATATTTGATTTTCCATACAAATTTTCTGATCGAGGTGGTCATTTTGTATGGGAAGGCTGAAAGAATTTCCCTGTGCAAGTTGTTCAGTTCCGTTGACTGAGCAACCTCTATCAGATTGCGGGACGCTGTCCCTTACACCTGGTATATTCTGTGGTACGGTGTCCCTTACACCCCGTATGTATGTAAAGGCATGTAAATATATTGATCTTCTTCTTCTGTCGAGTGGGTATCGAGTCTATGGACCCGATGAACCCTGGTGTCAGAGTTTTTAAACCGCCTAGTAGCACAACTATCAGGCCTCCGACATGGTTTTGAGTAACAACCACAATCAAAGACAGCGACCGGGACCGGCGGCTTAACGTGCCCGAAGCACGAAATCTTTTTATTTTCGGACAATCAGGAGATTCAGCTGCAACGTCCTAACCAAACTGGGGAAAAAGTCACAAAGTGATAAATTCTCAAATATCAACTTTGTGTTTCCCCTGGGAATCGAACCCAGGACCTCCGGATCAGGAGTCCATGACACTAGCCGCTAGACCACGGAGGCAGTTGTAAATATATGTAAAAATAGGAATATAATGATGTAGGTAGGTATCCTATTTGGTTTCAGTTGCAAGACATCTTGTTCGACGATGTGTTCGCTCAGTACGTAGAGAATCCCAGGTTGCTTCATGTCATACAACAGATAGTTGGGGCTGATAATAAACTGAATGTGCCACCTGAAGTGAAATCTGAACAGGTAACTCATCATCATCTCTTTAACCTTATCCCGTATCTCACAGGGCCGGCTACCTCAACTGTGATTGTGTGGATTTATTAAGAATAAGAAAGGCCTATGTTACTTGTTGACTTATGTTATTGCTCATACTAACTACGATACATGCTGGACTGGGAGCGAGGAAAAAGCATAGAATGTGCCAGCTGCAATTCCTCCCGGGCATGCTGTAAAAACCAGCTAAGGGATTCGAGGGTTTCAGTATATTGTAATTTAGGCGATTGGCTGACAACCTGTCACTATAGCAATATACCTACGAATCTATCATAAAATAACCCTCAAAATTTAGTCAGACGTGGCGAAACGACCTTTGTATCTTGGTCTTTTACGCTCTGCCTACCCGATTAGGGATAAAGGCGTGATTATATGTATGTAACTACGATAACTTTACATGCTTACATGTGTGGCTGTGACCGTTAATGTAAGTTTTTATAACAAATAGAGAAATAATTTGTAATATTGTTATGCGGATAGTCATCGAGACAAACCTATTACGGGTTTAGCGATGTTTTATAGATTGTATAAGGGTCATTTATTGCAATAAAATTCTCATAAAAAAGGTGATCAAACGAGGCTACTACTGGTTTTTACACGGAGCGACTGCCATCTGACCTCCGCAACCCAGAAAGGAAACCAGACCCAATCCTGATAAGATCAGATTATTATTTATTAGATTAGGTCAGAGTTTTCACCAATGCTTACCACTGGCCTCAGACATGGCTTAACGACTAATATCTATAGTATTAAATGATATTAACCGGGACCTTTTTCTTAACGTGCCTTCCGAAGCACAGGAAAAGCGTTGAAAAAACGTACATATGAAATTCAAAACCCGAAAGACATATTAGTACGTGGTGGGACACAACCACGACCTAAAAAGATTAAAAGGACTTCGGACATTCATCATGAAAAGTCCTATAGAGCAAACGAGCCCTTGAACTACAGAATATACCGGGTGTAAGGGACAGCGTCCCGCAAACTGATAGGGGTTGCGCAGTCAACGATACTGAACAACTTCCAGCAAGAAATTCTTTTAGGAAGTGAAAATAAAAATTGGCTTTTCCATACAAAATGTCCACCTCGATCAGATAAATTGTATGGAAAAGCCATTTTTTGACTTGAGAGGGATCTCAGGAGGTAGCGGCCCTATCCACTACACCATCGGGCTCTCTGAACAGGCATTTAATGATTATATACATTTAGAATGGAAAAAAAGCTCTATTTACTAGAAAACCAAGCAAAAAACGAAAATATTCCAAAAAGAAAGTCGTTCTATAGCCTTAATTAGTACATAATATATATATTGTACTCAGTATCTCGATGGTGTAGTGGATAGGGCCGCTGCCTCCTGAGCGGGAGGTCGTGGTTCGAACCCCACCAGTCACCACGTACCAATGTGTTTTTCGGTTTTCGAATTTCATATGTACGTTTATTCGGTGCTTTTTCCGTGCTTCGGAAGGCACGTTAAGCCGTTGGTCCCGGTTAATATCGTTTAATACCGTAGATATTAGTCGTTAAGCCATATCAGAGGCCAGTGCTAAGCATTGGCGGCTTGAAAACTCTGACCTAATCTAGGATTGGGTCTGGTTTCCCTTCTGGGTTGCGGAGGTCAGATGGCAGTCGCTCTGTGTAAAAACCAATACCCTCGTTCAATCCCCTAGATTAGGAAGCCGACCCCGTGAGGTACGGGATAAGGCTAGGGAGATGTGATTGTACTCAGTATCTAATATACTATTAATTTAACCTGTAATGTAAAATAGAATAATTATTTAACCCTTTCTTATGTTCACACCCTCATTATTTCTGTTCTTGTTGATTAACTTTTTATAAATTTTATAACTATTTTGTCTCGACTGGTGCTACAACGCACAATTTATTCGGTACCACGGAAGACCAGCGCTGTAGTACCGAGTGCTACAGCATATGCTGAGTGGCTGCCATTTTTAGTGTATGTATTATTAAATAGGCTAAGTTTGTAACTTTTAATATGTATCTTTACACTAAAATAAAAAATTTACTTACTTACTTACTATTTATGAGGAAAGTTGCTTCGGGGGCAATCTTTCGGCTCTATCATCAGACCGTTTTCCATCAGATGCCATCAAACGCTTAAGCCTCAAGTCATCAAAGCAAATAAATAAACCCAAATTCTACTTTGCTATCTTCTGTCCCTGGTTGGGACTAGACAGTTACCAGGACATTATTTCAGGATATAAAAAAAAATCTTGTCTGATCGAGGTGGACATTTTGCATGGAAAAGCCAGTTTTTATTTTCACTTCCCAAAAGAATTGCTTGCTGGAAGTTGTTCAGTATCGTTGACTGAGCAACCCCTATCAGTTTGCGGGACGCTGTCCCTTACACCCGGTATATTTTGTGGTTCACTGTGGTAATTTTTATACAGAGTAAAAAAAAATTGCTGGCCACATTTTACGGTGTGATTCGATTCTACCCGTGAAACTAAACAACTTTCCCCAAGTACATAGGTCGAAATATGAACAAAAAATGGACCTCCCATACAAATTGACTTGAGTCGTTGACACCATTTGTATGGGAGGGCCAAATTCTTTTTCGTATTTCGACCTGTTTCTTGGGGAAAGTTGCTCAATTTCATGGGTAGAATTAGACCCTAAAATATGGCTAGCTATTGTTTTTACTCCCTGTACGTATTTTCTTCTATGCTGGACTGGGAGCACTGGGAGCGAGAGAATTACATAGAATGTGCCAGCTGCATCTCCTCCCGGGCATGCTGTAAAAATCAGCTAAGGGATCCGAGAGTTTCAGTATATTGCAATTTAGGTGATGGGCTGACAACCTATCGCTACAACAATATACCAAAATAACCCTCAAAACTTTGTCAGATGTGGCGGAACGACCTTTGTTTAGGTAGTTTACGCTCTACCAAATTAGGGATAAAGGCGTGACTATGTGTATGTATGTATTTTCCAGAAATTCGGCGACAACATCCGAGCTATGCACAGCATGTTCATAAACAAACCTCCCGGCACCAGCCGACACCCGCCGCACCAGGTAACACACCCTGTATAACTATCAGTGGTCTTCTTCTGTCGAGTGGGTATCGAGTCTATCGACCCGATGAACCCTGGTGTCAGAGTTTTTAAACCGCCTAGTAGCACAACTGTCAGGCCTCTGACATGGTTTGAGTAAACCATGAAAATAAAAATGAACCACTATCAAAGACAGCGACCGGGACCGACGGCTTAACGTGCCCTCCGAAGCACGAAATCTTTTTCTTTTCGGACAATCAGGTGATTCACCCTGCAATGTCCTAACCAAACTGGGGAAAAATTCACAAAGTGATAAATTCTCAAATATCAACTTTGTGTCCCCCCCCTTGGGAATCGAACCCAGGACCTCCGGATCGGGAGTCCATGGCACTAGCCACTAGACCACGGAGGCAGTTCAATCAGTGGTAACTAACTAGAAATTCTAATGAGACCGTAATCGCTCTTGAAGTCGTCCGAGGCTGAAAAAAAAAGGAATTTAAAGTCGAGCTTCCAATTCCAACGAGACCGTAAATTGCTATTTCGGCTGAGAGCAGTATAGTACCTTCCATGCTGGACTGGGAGTGAGAGACAAACATAGCATGTTCAAGCTGCATCTCCTCCCGGGCATGCTGTAAAAACCAGCTAAGGGATCCGAGGGTTTCAGTATATTGCAATTTAGGTGATGATGGGCTAACAACCTGTCACTACAGCAATATTCCTACGAATCTATCATAAATACAAAACTTTGTCAGACGTAGCGACCTTTGTTCGGGTCATTAGCGCTCTGCTTACCCCATTGGGGATGGAGGCGTGATTATATGTATGTGGTAACTAACTAACGTTGGAACGTTGTGGTGTGAAAGAGGATATAGTGACAGGTATAGAAAAAGGAATGCTGAGGTGGTTTGGTCATGTTGAGAGGAGGATGAAAAGAGATTAACCAAACAGATATACATGGCGAGTGTGAGTGGGAATGTTGGAAGGGGAAGACCTCGACGAACGTACCGCGATCAAATCGGGGACGTTCTAGGGAAAGGTCAGGTCAGGAGTACCCTAAACCGACGAGCGTGCATGAAAAGATTGATGAATGTAGATGAAGCGAAAGAAGTTTGCAAGGATCGTAGCAAATGGAAGGATGTGATCTCTGCCTACCCCTCCGGGAAAGAGGCGTGACGTTATGTATGTATGTATGTATGGTAACTAACTAACTGCCGCCGTGGTCTAGTGGTCAGAGCCATGGGGAACACAAACTTGATATTTCTAGTTGTGCTACTAGGCGGTTTCAAAACTCTGACACTGGTTCATCGGGTCGATAGACTCGATACCCACTCGACAGAAGAAGAAAATCGCTCTTGAAGTCTTTCGAGGTTGAAAAAAAGGAATTTAAAGTCGAGCTTCCAATTCCAACGAGACCTTAAATTGCTATTTCGGCTGAGAGCAGTATAGTACCTTCCATGCTGGACTGGGAGCGAGAGACAAACATAGAATGTGCCAGCTGCATCTCCCCCGGGCATGCTGTTAAAACTAGCTAAGGGATCCGAGGGTTTCAGTATATTGCAATTTAGGCGATGCGATGACAACCCATCGCTACAACAATATACCAAATCTATCTTAAATAACCCTCAAAACTTTGTCAGACGTGGCATAACGACCTTTGTTTTAGTCGTTTACGCTCTGCCTCACTACATAGTATAAAACAAAGTCGCTTTCTCTGTCCCTATATCCCTATGTATGCATAAATCTTTAAAACTACGCAACGGATTTTGATGCGGTTTTTTGAATATAGTGATTCAAGAGGAAGGTTTATATTTATAATACATGCCTAATATAGTAGAGGAACACTGATAATTTCCGTGCGAAGCCGGGGCGAATAAAGGCGTTATTATATGTATGTATGTATTTGCAATAAAGAGTTTACAACAAGACACTTAGTTACTTTATAACTCCGCACTAGGTCAAGCCTGTATTCAGCTGTTTCTGGGCCACCATGTAACTAAATGAAAATGTAATAAATAAAAATAAATAAATATTGGAAGCTGTAACAGATAATCTAAGGGTCGGTGCCTTCTAGTAAGCTTAAGGGCCTGTGTTAGAAGGCACCGCTCTTCCAATTTTAAGTAAAGAATCTAAAGTAATTTCTTCTCTCATTTCAGGACTTGTTTTATTTCCCTTTCCGTCCCGCTCACAAGATCGTAGCGGCTTGGACGGCTGTTGATGACGTCACACTGGACAATGGCGCGCTGTTTGTGATACCAGGGTCGCATAAGGCTGGGGTTTTGTATGCTCATGGACAATTACAGGTGAGTGACACAAACTCACTCACTCTTACACACATACCTGGTGAAAGGGACAAATAAAACACACTCACTTACTCTTACACACATACCTGGTGAAAGGGACAAATAAAACACACTCACTCACTATTACACACATGCCGGGTGTAAGGGACAAATAAAACACACTCACTCACTCTTACACACATACCTGGTGAAAGGGACAAATAAAACACCTCACTCACTATTACACACATACCTGGTGAAAGGGACAAATAAAACACACTCACTTACTCTTACACACATACCTGGTGAAAGGGACAAATAAAACACACTCACTTACTCTTACACACATACCTGGTGAAAAGGACAAATAAAACACACTCACTCACTATTACACACATGCCGGGTGTAAGGGACAAATAAAACACACTCACTCACTCTTACACATAAGCCGGGTGTAAGGGACGAATAAAACACACTCACTCACTCATACACATATACCGGGTGTAAGGGACGAATAAAACACACTCACTCACTCTTACACACATACCTGGTGAAAGGGACAAATAAAACACACTCACTCACTCATACACATATACCGGGTGTAAGGGACAAATAAAACACACTCACTCACTCATACACACCTACCGGGTGTAAGGGACAAATAAAACACACTCACTCACTCATACACACCTACCGGGTGTGAGGGACAAATAAAACACACTCACTCACTCATACACACCTACCGGGTGTAAGCGACAAATAAAACACACTCACTCACTCATACACACCTACCGGGTGTAAGCGACAAATAAAACACACTCCCTCACTTATACACACCTACCGGGTGTAAGGGACAAATAAAACACACTCACTCACTCATACACACCTACCGGGTGTAAGGGACAAATAAAACACACTCCCTCACTTATACACACCTACCGGGTGTAAGGGACAAATAAAACACACTCACTCACTCATACACACCTACCGGGTGTAAGGGACAAATAAAACACACTCACTCACTCATACACACCTACCGGGTGTGAGGGACAAATAAAACACACTCACTCACTCATACACACCTACCGGGTGTAAGGGACGAATAAAACACACTCACTCACTCTTACGCACATGCCGGGTGTAAGGGACAAATAAATCACACTCACTCACTCATACACACCTACCGGGTGTAAGGGACAAATAAAACACACTCACTCACTCATACACACCTACCGGGTGTAAGGGACAAATAAAACACACTCACTCACTTATACACACCTACCGGGTGTAAGGGACGAATAAAACACACTCACTCACTCTTACGCACATGCCGGGTGTAAGGGACAAATAAATCACACTCACTCACTCTTACACACATGCCGGGTGTAAGCGACAAATAAAACACACCCACTCACTCATACACACCTACCGGGTGTAAGGGACAAATAAAACACACTCACTCACTCATACACACCTACCGGGTGTAAGGGACAGCGTCCCGAAAACGTGTACGGGTTGCTCAGCCAACGAAACTGAATAATAATAATAATAAATACTAACGAGAGAGATCTCACACACACACACACACACACATACATTGACTGCTATATTTGCATGCCTTATTCTTCCATGCTGGACTGGGAGCGAAAGAAAAACATAGAATGTGCCAGCTGCATTTCCTCCCGGGCATGCTGTAAAAACCAGCTAAGGGATCCGAGGGTTTCAGTATATTGCAATTTAGGCGATGGGCTGACAACCTGTCACTATAGCAATATACTTACAAAATCTTATATATTATCTTAAATAACCCTCAAAACTTTGTCAGACGTGGCAGTACGACGTTTGTTTAAGTCGTTTACGCTCTTCCTACCCCATACATACATACATATAATCACGCCTTTATCCCTAGTGGGGCAGGCAGAGCGTAAACGACCTAAACGGAGGTCATTCCGCCTCGTCTGACAAAGTTTTGAGGGTAATTTAATATTTGTACGTATATTTCTGTAGTGACAGGTTGTCAGCCCATCGCCTAAATTGCAATATACTGAAACCCTTGGATCCCTTAGCTGGTTTTTACAGCATGCCCGGGAGGAAATGTAGCTGGCACATTCTATGTTTTTCTTTCGCTCCCAGTCCAGCATGGAAGAAATCCTACCCCATTAGGGATAAAGGCGTGATTATATGTATGTATGTATTTGCATGCTTTAAGAAGCATTTTTTGTTTATTTATCCAGGACTCCAATTACCTGTACCACGGCATCCTAAAGGAGGATGAAGTGGCCCCTCTTGACCAGAGGATCCATCTGGAGATGAACCCTGGAGACACCGTGCTGTTCCATCCACTCCTGGTTCATGGCTCCGGACCCAATGTTACTAAGGTATTTATACAGTTAACATAGTTTCGTAGGAGGTAGGTTTTGAGAGCCCGAGGGTGTAGTGGATAGGGCCGCTGCCTCCTGAGCGGGAGGTCGTGGTTCGAATCCCACCACGTACCAATGTGTTTCATATGTACGTTTATTCGGCGCTTTTTCCGTGCTTCGAAAGGCACGTTAAGCCGTTGGTCCTGGTTAATATCGTTTAATACCGTAGATATTAGTCGTAGATATTACTTCCATGCTGGACTGGGAGCGAGAGAAAAACATACAATGTGCCAGCTGCATTTCCTCCCGGGCATGCTGTAAAAACCAGCTAAGGGATCCGAGGGTTTCAGTATAATGCAATTTAGACGATTGGATAATAACTGTCAAAACATCTATCTTAAATAACCCTCAAAACTTTGTCAGACGTGGCGGAACGACCTCTGTTTAGGTTGTTTACGCTCTGCCTACCCCATTAGGGATAAAGGCGTGACTATATGTATATATGTATTATTTTCTCTTTCCCAGAGCTATCGCAAATCAATATCATGCCACTACGCGAACAGCGAGTCTCACTATGTAGACCTCAAGGGCACCGTGCAAGAAGAAGTCGCCAGCCAGGTCGAGCACGAAGCCAAGAGGAGAGGATACAATATCACATTCCAGGTATATCACATTCCAGGTATATCACATTCCAGGTATATCACATTCCAGGTATATCATATTCCAGGTATATCACATTCCAGGTATATCATATTCCAGGTATATCACATTCCAGGTATATCATATTCCAGGTATATCACATTCCAGGTATATCACATTCCAGGTATATCATATTCCAGGTATATCACATTCCAGGTATATCACATTCCAGGTATATCACATTCCAGGTATATCATATTCCAGGTATATCACATTCCAGGTATATCACATTCCAGGTATATCACATTCCAGGTATATCATATTCCAGGTATATCACATTCCAGGTATATCACATTCCAGGTATATCATATTCCAGGTATATCACATTCCAGGTATATCATATTCCAGGTATATCACATTCCAGGTATATCATATTCCAGGTATATCACATTCCAGGTATATCACATTCCAGGTATATCACATTCCAGGTATATCATATTCCAGGTATATCACATTCCAGGTATATCATATTCCAGGTATATCACATTCCAGGTATATCACATTCCAGGTATATCACATTCCAGGTATAGCACATTCCAGGTATATCATATTCCAGGTATATCACATTCCAGGTATATCACATTCCAGGTATATCACATTCCAGGTATATCACATTCCAGGTATATCACATTCCAGGTATATCACATTCCAGGTATATCATATTCCAGGTATATCATATTCCAGGTATATCACATTCCAGGTATATCATATTCCAGGTATATCACATTCCAGGTACTGACACCGTGGTCCAGCGGTCTGAGCCATGGGCTCTCGACCCGGAGGTACATATACATACATATAATCACGCCTTTATCCCTCATGGGGTAGGCAGACGTAAACGACCTAATCAAAGGTCGTTCCGCCACGTCTGACAAAGTTTTAGACATGCTGTAAAAACCAGCTAAGGGATCTGACGGTTTCAGTATATTGTAAAGTAGGCGATGGGCTGACAACCTGTCACTGCAGTAATATACCTACAAATCTATCTTAAATAACCCACAAAACTTTGTCAGACGTGGCGAAACTACCTTTGTTTAGGTCGTTTACGCTCTGCTTACCCCTATAAAGGCGTGATTATATGTACGTATGTAGGTATGTCATCTCATTAAAACTTCCTCCGTAGTCTAAGCTACGGGCTCTCGATCCGGAGGTCCTGTGTTCGATTCCTATGGGGGAAACGCATTTAATCACTGCGACATTTTTCCAAGTTTAGTTGGTAATGCAGGCTGAATCACCTGATTGTCAAAAACAAATGTGCGGTCGCTGTCTTTGATAGTGTTCGTTAGACAAAACCATGTCAGAGGCTTATTGTCTTGCTATTAGGCGGTTTAAAAACTCTGGGTCGACCTTAGTTTAGGTCGTTTAGGCTCTGCCTACCCCATTAGGGATAAAGGTGTGATTATATGCATGTTTGTTTGTAAGAACTCTTGACACCAGGGTTCATAGAATTGAATAACTTAGTCGAAAATATTCAAACGGGCAAGATCAATACACCTCAAGGTCATCAAAGGTCAAAGTCAAAACGGCCCTTTCGCAAGATGTGTCTTAATTGCAAAATGTTTCTTGGTCGCAAAATGTCTCTTTCATAAAATGTGCCTTGGTCGCAAAATGTCTCTTTCATAAAATGTGCCTTGGTCGCAAAATGTGTCTTGGCCGCAAAATGTCCCTTGTATAAAATGTGTCTTGGTCCCAAAATGTCCCTTGTATAAAATGTGTCTTGGTCGCAAAATGACCCTTGTATAAAATGTGTCTTGGTCGCAAAATGTCCCTTGTATAAAATGTGTCTTGGTCGCAAAATGTCCCTTGTATAAAATGTTTCTTGGTCGCAAAATGTCTCTTTCATATAATGTGCCTTCGTCGCAAAATGTCTCTTTCATAAAATGTGCCTTGGTTGCAAAATGTGTCTTGGCCGCAAAATGTCCCTTGTATAAAATGTGTCTTGGTCGCAAAATGTCCCTTGTATAAAATGTGTCTTGGTCGCAAAATGTCCTTTGCCAATAAATGCCTTACCTAAACTTGTTACTATGTTTTATTTATCTTCCTGTTTTTTTTTCAGGAAGCGTGGCGATACAGGAGCAAGCAAGTGATCGGAGTCAAGTCCAACTTGTAAGGTGCATTCTACATAAAGATTATAACCTACCGGGTGTAAGGGACAGCGTCCCGCAAACTGATAGGGGTTGCTCAGTCACTGACACTGTAACTTCCACCAGGAAAATACTTGAGGAATTGAAGAAAAATGGCTTTTCCATACAAAACGACCGCCTCGATCAGACAATTGGTATGGAAAAGACATTTTTTTTTCTCTTTCTGAAAGAACTTCCTGGTGGAAGTTGTTCAGTGTCATTGACTGAGCAACCCCTATCAGTTTGCGGGACGCTGTCCCTTACACCCCGTATTCATTTTACAAGGTAGCTAGGTGCAATGTATCCAAAAATACTGATATCATTAGATGTATACTTCGTTTATCTAACGTTGAGTTATATATACCAACTTGTTTTGCAACCCATAAACTGCTTTTTCTATACAACTTCAAAGAGAGTCAACCGCAAAACATATGTTTGTAACAAGGTTATTATCTGCGGTTCCGTAATTTGAACCAGTACTAATATGCAAAGAAAATGCTGTTTACGGGCTGCATAACACGTTTGTATTGATAACTCAAATAGGTAACTATACTATAAAGTATACAAACACATGTTATACTTGGATTGTATGTCTTATACATATGTCCTACGTATATAAAAGGACGGCGTAAGACCATGTTATTTAATAATTATGACATTAATATGTTATATACATTTATTTTAAATTTGTGTATTTGTGTGTGTGTATGTATAATTGTAACGAATAAACTCAAATACTACTTACTCAATATAAAAAATTCTTTCACCATATGAAAGCTTCGTTTACCCTGAGTCTACTTTTTACCTCGGGAAAATATCTGATTCCTACGGGAAAACTTATTAAATAAGACGCGGGCGAAACTGAAGCGTAAAAGGCTAGTTTTAAATAAAATACAAGCTGTGATAGATTATATTTATGGGAAATTGGTTTGAAATAATTAATTATTTTTCTGTTACAATTTTTTTAAAATATGTAGATATTTCTATTTTATATACTGTACAATTGGTTTTAAATTAAAAATGAGACTCGTCATGTAATTTCAAGGTGCAAGGATTAAAAGTAAACACATTTCTATATAAAATATTTGTTTTATTTTTATAGTCTTAGGTCCGGTCTTAAATTACATAATGTTTAATCAATAATTAATTAAGTACATACAAATTATAAACTCTCGATTATATTCATTTACAATTGTTTTTATTTCAAATATATACTTTTGACTTAATTAATTGGTCGGTCAAATTAACTTTATCAATATCGATAAAACTTATAAAGTATCGTAATTAATTCTTATTTTGATCTAAAATTATTCTTAAAATAAATTTGTAAATACTCTTAAAACAGGGCACGGATTCTTTTGTTATTTTTAAACGACTTCGTTGTATTTTCAAAAAATACAAAAGAAAATCGTACCCATAATTTACATTTATCTTAACATTCTGCAAAATGTACAGCGAAAGAATACAAAAATATATATTTTTATATTTACAATAAGATAAGGCGGCCAGAGCCATATTTCATATTTTTTTTATTTTGTGTAATGTGTATTTTTGTGGCAAAATATTCTTTTTTTTATGGGAATTTCATCCAAAATTTCCATTGGTTATACTGAAAATGCAAATGGAACAATTTGACAGTGTTTCTAAACATTTATATGTTATTTTTTACAGCTGTTTTTGCTAATCTGGCTTTCGACTGGCCTTAAAACTATGAAAAGATAAAAAATAAAAATATAGTATTATAAAAAGTTGAAAAAATAATAACTTAAATTTTAAAACTGTGAAATGAGACTAGATCTGTTTTAGAAGTAATATTAAATTGAAAATTTGTGCAAAAATTCTTATAAGGTACATTTTGTTCGGTGTGTAAGGTTTTTTTATTATTTTTGTTGGTAACTAAATATGTTCAGAATGTTTCGTTGTCTCCTTCAAAAATCTGTAAAGGAACAAACAGAAATTACATATTGTTTAATACACTATTTACATTCATATTTTTTTTACAAAATCTTCACTCAATAATATTTCAAATGGTTATTTTATAAGTAGAATTTTCTATTAGATTAGTTAACCACAACCAACATAATAAAAGGACAATAATTACCTCTGAAAATTACTTTCCATGTTAAAAGTGTCATAAAACCGTAGGCATATTCTATTTAAGACAGATTTTCTTACAAAAAATACTTTAAGTCCCATCGACAGAGTTTAAGCGATCTTTCAAAATTATTGTTTAATCAAACCAAATTTTTAGGGTTCGGTAGTTAACTAAGACCATTATTTTAACAGAAACTGCATGACAAGAATTTTGATAGACCTCTTTATAAAATCTTCCAATTCTACATACAAAAACGCCAAAGGACGTTCAAAGTGCAAACTACGACACCATATATTTGTTAGCATTTGGTCTTAAAAATACAAACATAATTACTTATTATTAAAAAAAAAATCTAAGATCTTTGATTTCTTTATTACACCACATATTTTCAGATTAACATTTCAAACATATTCTTAAATTATAAATTTTAGACAAATTATAAATAATATGTACATTGGAGGCGATAATGGCGGCAAAATTCCGTAACTAATTCTTAGGTAGCGCTTCCACTTTCGTTACTTTGACATAAGAACAGGATAGCGAATGAACAAATGACTTTGACATTCCTAATTTGAAGTGAGACGCTTTAAATAAGAAGAGAGCATAGAGCATGCTCTCGTTATTTTACTTCAAATAAACAGTCTTTCGCCAGATTAGGAATGTCAACGCCATGTGCTTGCTATCCTGTTCTTATGTCAAAGTTAAGAAAGTGACAGCGCTCCCTAAGAATCAGTATAATGTCATGAGAATCTACAGCATTGAATTATTTTCCATTTCTTTTTTACTTGTAAGTAAGTAAAAAAAATAACTTTGTCAGATGTGGCGGAACGATCTTGTCTAGGTCGTTTACGCTCTGCCTACCCCATTAGGGATAAAGGCGTAACTATATGTATGCACGTATGTAAGTACAAAAATAGACCAAAGTCTAACAAAATCAAGTAAATTCTTGCTAGTTAGGTGAAGCTGGTGCAATTTAGGCGAATTAGTGAAAGCTAAGCGTCTACAGGTTTCTACTGTGAGCGTCCCAGTTACAATATGCCTTTTATGCAGCCATTTTTTATTTACTATTTAAAATATATGTAGGTTAATTTGAAGAATTTTAATCAGTCGAAGATCACACACGGCTGGCGGTGTTGTGCGATTTTCACTCTCTATGAAGAAGACTCTCGTAAGTAGTCGTTTATCAGTAGGTTAATTTGGTTCTAATACCTACGTCAAAATCTCAAATAACTAGTCAACTTCTCAAAACGCCGATTTCCTTTTGAAAAGTATGTACGAAGATGTTAAGAAGAAATTAACCTAAAATAACATCAAAATGATCCAATTTAATTTTGAAAAGTTCTCAAAGTATAATTTTAACATAAAAAATAACTGCAATTTGTAAAGGACTTTTTAAAATTATTACTAGCATAAAAACTAATTCAAACTACATATAAAAATAAATTTGTTATTTGCATTATTTGGCAAATTTTCCCAAGTTTTAAATCTAACCTTAGTTTTCACAAAAATCTTATAAAATACTTGTTCATTAATTGATATATTTATTTACATTATCCCCAATTTGTACCTACAATTCATTTCTTAATAACTGGCACAATTTTTATGTTGTACTTTGCTATACTATACTTAAAGCTTTTGCCACAATTAAACAGCTTAATCTTAATTTACTACATTTCAAATCTAATTTATAATCTCTAAGTTTATCTATCGCTTAGTTTTTAAGTATTTCCTATCACAAATATTAAAAAAAAAACTTGTATGATATACCGAAAGTTGAGTTATGGATACTAACTTGTTTTGCAGCCCAGAAACATTTTTTTCCTTACACCTTTGAAGAAAGTAAACCGCAAACGATAATTATGTTTGTAACAAGGTTATTGTCTGCGCTTTCGAAATTTGAACCTCTCCTAAGTTGCAAAGAAAATGCTGTTTACGGGCCGAAAAACACGTTTGTATCGATAATGCAATGTTAAAAAAATATAAACTGCACTGTTTTGAAAGGTTTTCAACCGTGTTTTAGTTAGACCGTTCTAAGTAAAAAACACCTTTTGAAAATCTTGCCGTATTTGAGATTCTAATTTAGCTCATGTCTCCCTCTTTTCCATTCTCTTTCCCTTTTTTTCCTAAAATGAACGGACCTCGGAGGGGTCAGGATTTTTAGTGTGTTTATCTCCTAACTAGTACAAACAAAGTCCCGAAGTTAAACTTCCAGCTTCCAACATTTCCGTCTAGAATTATTCTTTGCCCAAGCTACAACCCTCCCATACAATATTTCTGTAATCTTCATACCAGCTCTGTTCATTTGGTTTATGTCGCTGTATTTACTATGGTATGTCATACATTGTGTTGACTAACTGGTTTGGTAATTTGTATATAAACGCACTACACTGACATGACGCCGCGCAAGTTGGAACGTGCTTAGTAAGATAGTCCATAGAAATTGATAACCTACTTTTTTCGTAGGTTGTATATCACTCTAAAACGCACTATTTTTACATGACGCCGCGCAAGTATGACCGCATTTACTATAGTGGTTCATACATTGTGTTGATTAACTTTTTTGGTAGGTTGTATATCGCTCTAAAATGGGTTATTTCCGCTATTTTGACGTCTTATTCTAATTGAGCTCATCCCGTCCCCTATCTAAATCCCTTCCTCTCCCTCTATCCTCCCACCCTGGCATATTTTCCTCCATTTTTCTATCCCTGTCCCTATAATCCACATAAACCCTGACCACTTCACCTTCGTATTTCCTCTGTGAGGGCATGAAGTAGAAGTCTGGCTGCGGCTGGCTGGACAGCGGCGGGGGATCCCCGCGAGCGCCGCGCGGGAGTGAGTACGTGGCGCGGTCTGGGCGGCCCGTGTAGCTGGAACGAGAAAACAATAAGTGTTAGTAACAGTGGTAACTGCCTCCGTGGTCTAGTGGCTAGTGCCATGGACTCCCGATCCGGAGGTCCTGGGTTCGATTCCCAGGGGGGAAAACACAAAGTTCATATTTGAGAATTTATCACTTTGTGAATTTTTCCCCAGTTTAGTTAGGACATTGCAGGCTGAATCAGCTGATTGTCCGAAAAGAAAAAGATATTGTGCTTTGCAGGGCACGTTAAGCCGTCGGTCCCGGTCGCTGTCGTTCACCAGCTTTCATCAACCAGGGTTCATCGGGTCCATAGACTCGATACCCACTCGACAGAAGAATCTTCCCTTATAATCAAGCCAAATTTCATAATAGATACTAAAATAACATATAATTATAATAGCTCACAATGCTCAGTTACTACCCAGCAGGTAAATCGACATTCATTTGCTAGGAAAATAATAAAACTTTGGGGGACCGGTAGGGCACCCCAAATTTGTTGTATCCGCTAACGTGTTCTTGTTGGAGATTGGTGAAACCGTTTTATTTACACTGTACAGTTTATTATATACAGTTAGTGGCACATTTAACACACATAAGATTCACAGGTGTTAACTGAGGAAATCTAGGAAAATTGAATAGAGAACTATTTTCACATAAGCGCGCCAGAATCGCGAGATGTCATCTTGACAAGATGGCTACGATTGTCATCTGTCTAATTAGTGGCGTGTGTATGTCTTGTTTTTTGTTGGACTGAATGAAACTACTGGAAAGTGTCAATGTTTATACGTTTTTTTATTCTTTATGTCAGTGTTTTCTTTGAACCGTGACTTTGGCAGAATCATCGTCTAAAAACGATGGAAGCCAATATTATTTAAAAAAAAAATAACCGCCACAAAACTATCTCGAAAGCTCCTGTATCAAAGTTTTTACAGTCGCAGTATTTTCCTCAATAACTCGGCTTCCTCCTTCATACTAGCCTGCCTAGGAGCCGGTGGCGCCATCTCTTAGCCTACACAAGAAACGCGCGGCGTTTGTAAGGGAAAAATAAGCCGATGTTATAATCAGGAATCGAAGGAATAAGTTGTAATGGAGACTGAAAGTTTGCCATGTAATGTTATAAAATAATTAATTTTATTTATTGTTTTATTTCAGGCAACTGAGGCCCATATACATACATAAATACATATAATCACGCCTTTATCCCCAATGGGGAAGGCAGAGCGTAAACAACCTAAACGAAGGTCGTTCCGCCACGTCTGACAAAGTTTTGAGGGTTATTTAAGATGGATTTGTACGTATATTGCTGTAGTGACAGGTTGTCAGCCCATCGCCTAAATAACAATATACGGAAACCCTCTGATCCCTTATCAATACATAAAATACTATACATTATAAACTTAAATATAATAAACAATACTATAAATAATAGGGCCACATTTGCTCTCTTGCCCTCAGCTGCCCGTCTCATGTAGCAGGGAGGAGCTAATCCTGGCAACTGATAATGCAATAGGCGTCGCTAAATTCTGGCAAGGGACGATTTAACATATTTAGCTCCCTATAGATAAATTTTTCCCTTCGCCACTGGTAAGTAAAAGGTCTTTATCATCATACATTTAAGAGCTTTGCTCTTGTCGGTGCCTTCTCCTTAACTTTTCTATACGACGTGACGTCAATCTTTTCTTTTTGATTTGGTCCATATAGGTTCTTCTAGGTTGTCATCTTCATCTGTCAAACATGGGATGCTTGAAAACCAGCTAAGGGATCCGAGGGTTTCAGTATATTGCAATTTAGTCGGCGATGGGCCGACAACCTGTCATTACAAATCTATCTTAAGGGGCTTCCCTGGGCTAAGTGGCGCCCTCATCAGTCAAAAAATCGTAATTAACTGAAAACTATATCAATCAAAAATCCGGTAGATCAGATTGAGGTTAAAGCAATAAAGGTCATTTGGAACTTCATAAAGTTGCAACTTATAGATCGTTGCAGTTACAGATAGGAAATTTGCGAAAAACGGCCACTTTTAGCACTTTTACTATCTGTAACTGAAGTGAACACTGAATTATTAATTTATAATGCTTAAAAAAACTTCAGTACCCATACTTTAATCTGATCTACCGGATTTACGATTAATTGCGTTTTCGGTGAGCAATGATTTTTTGACTGATGAGGGCGCTGGCGTGCACCGGGAATCCCCTTAAATAACCCTCAAAACTTTGTCAGACGTAAGATAAAAATAAAATAAATAAATCGTTAATTCATTTTGGCAGTACAGTTTTACAACTTAAACAAAATCTGCCAAACTATACAATAGTTTGTTGGCAGAAGTGGCTCCCCATAACATTACAAACTGGTTTTTCTACAATAAATAAAATTTATTTATTACATACGTGGCGGAACGATCTTTGTACAGGTTATATACGCTCTGCCGTAATGGATAAAGGCGTGATTTTATGTATGTATGCAGAATTCTTGAAGAATTTGAATTAGGTAGTTCGCTCACGCTCTACCTACTTAGGGATTTATGAATGTGCCAGCTGTTTCTTTTCCCGTAGGAATTAGTAGAATTAAAAACCTATCACTACTACAATACCACAGTGGTAACATTTCGTAAGGGGCCTAATAAATCCCTCGTTTTTTTTTCTGTACGTGGGAATAAGATAACATATTCTATAAAAAGAAATATCAAAAATATCGGACCATTATCTCCAGGGAAATAAATTTAATTCTGTTAGTGACGGCCGCGGACTATGTTGTACGGAATAATGATTAATTTTCCTCAGCCTACACAATTAGAAAATAAAAACGTGATTATAATCAATCTGTAATAATCTCACGCCTTAGCTAATATAAGTCTACAGCTGTCATTTTCTATCATGAGAGAACAGAAAGGGACGGCAATAACTTTAGTCAAGATTTAGTTCAGTCGTGCCCTCTACGAATCGATAGCAGTACCTATACAGATTGTTGTGGTTTGCTCTTAAGTCGCACTCATACTTTTTAAGGTCGATTATGCTCTATCTACCCCGTGAGATATACAGGCGTGACTTTAAGTATGTATGTATGTAGTATAGTATTATAAGTATAACATTTCGTTCACAAGTACTCTTTACGATTTTATAAAATTACATCCAATATGGAAAAAAAATGGCCCTAGTTAATCCATTAATTACGCAATAAACTATTTTGTATCGTAATGTTTTGACTACAAGATCACTAAAAGGTATAAAATATGCATATTAAAACGATTAAAATAATATAAAATATAGAAAACACGTCTGATGTTATTTTATGGATTCTTATCAACTCTGATATAGATTACTAACATTTTAATAAATTTAATGAAAATAAAATAATTTATTATTAAAAAAAAAAACTAAACTAGGAAATAAAATATATAAACTAAAAAGACAAAAAGGAAAATATATTCGACCGTGACAGGACTCGAACCTGCAATCTTCGGATCCGAAGTCCGACGCCTTATCCATTAGGCCACACGGTCGCTTGATGGGTTTGCGAAATAGCATAACGCTTACTATAGACACTTTTTACCTCCAATAATACTGTTTTTATGGGTTCTCACTTTTCATCTCTCTTACAATCTTTTTATCTTTGTTGTTGTCTACTTGAAACATGACAAATAATAAATCTTCTAAGTTATTTCATACTATACCGGGGGAGTATAAAAAAAATGCTAGCCATATTTTAGCGTGTTATTCTACCCATGAAACTGAACAACTTTCCCCAAGTAACATAGGTCGAAATATTAAAAAAGATTATTGCTCTCCCATACACTCTCCAGCCGCTGACAGCATTTGTATAGGAGGGCATTTTTTTTTTTCGTATTTCGGCCTATGTTCCTTGGGGAAAGTGGTTCAGTTTCATGGGTAGAAAGAATCAGACCCTAAAATCTGGCCAGCATTTTTTTTACTCCCGGTATATTTCATGTCTGTTGTTTTCTACTGTTTTAAATTAAATTTATTAAAAAAAGAAACAAATATGTTAATCTCCTAAGTTATTTTATTTATCTTACAAGTATATGTATCTCCTTATCTATCTGTTACCTACTTTTTACTGCATGAAAATACCTTATTCCCATGGGAAAACTCATTTATTTGCGGATGAAACTGCGGAGTGGAAATCTTGTCCAACGCAACTAAACACTTTTGCTCACGCCTCTGTTCCTACAGGGAAGATCGGGCATCACGAGCCAAATAACTTGCCCATATTGTCCGCCCTCTGGAGGCCCTCGTGGTCGCTGCAAACTTCTAGTTTCATGATAATACTGCCCGCTGCGCTGTTATTGTATTTGGGGTTCGGTGACTTGCTTCTAGCGGTGTGACTCACGCTTCTTCCCCTTACAGGATAGATAGAGCGTCTATTTACGCATATAATCTGTCTGGTGCCGACTACTGATCAAATAATTTTTATGTATTTGTAACTTGTCATGATGTCGGAAAAACTTCGATACCGCGTTTTAGGACCTTTTTGCTTCTTTTTGAGCCGCATACATGGCGCTATTAGGGTCGTATTTATAAAACAGTCTCTAGATTGAGAGCAATCTTCAAGATTAAACAGTTCGTTTTGTACTAAAATGACATTTCTAAAGACAAGAGTTGATTATAATTACGGGCCTTTGCGACTTACCCATATTGCCCCCGTAGGCGACCCTCGTGGTCGCTGCAACCTTCTAGTTTCATGGTTACGCTGGTCTGTTGTTATATTAAAGGTTGGATGATTTACTTCTAGCGGATGGTCAATTGTATTTATGCAGTTCGACGGAAAAACTTCGATACCGCGTTTTAGAACTTTATGTTTCTTTTTGAGGCGCATAGATGGCGCTATTAGGGTCGTATTTACAAAGCTATCTCTAGATTGAAAGCAATCTTGAGTGTGATTGAGAGCAATCTTGATTTAACAGTTCGTTTTGTACTGAAATGACATTTCTGAATACAAGAGCTGATTATAATTACGGGCCTTAGTGTCTTACGTACTTGGGGGCGGGAGACTTGTTCCTGGCGGGGTGGCTCACGCCTCTATCCCTCACAGGGCAGCCAGAGCGTGCACTCACCCATACTGCGCGCCCCCCGGCGGCCCGCGCGGTCGCTGCAAGCTCCTAGTCTCGTGGTAATACTGCGCCGCGCTGTTGTTGTACTTGGGGGCGGGAGACTTGCTTCTGGCGGGGTGGCTCACGCCTCTATCCCTCACAGGGCAGCCAGAGCGTGCACTCACCCATACTGCGCGCCCCCCGGCGGCCCGCGCGGTCGCTGCAAGCTCCTAGTCTCGTGGTAATACTGCGCCGCGCTGTTGTTGTACTTGGGGGCGGGAGACTTGCTTCTGGCGGGGTGGCTCACGCCTCTATCCCTCACAGGGCAGCCAGAGCGTGCACTCACCCATACTGCGCGCCCCCCGGCGGCCCGCGCGGTCGCTGCAAGCTCCTAGTCTCGTGGTAATACTGCGCCGCGCTGTTGTTGTACTTGGGGGCGGGAGACTTGCTTCTGGCGGGGTGGCTCACGCCTCTATCCCTCACAGGGCAGCCAGAGCGTGCACTCACCCATACTGCGCGCCCCCCGGCGGCCCGCGCGGTCGCTGCAAGCTCCTAGTCTCGTGGTAATACTGCGCCGCGCTGTTGTTGTACTTGGGGGCGGGAGACTTGCTTCTGGCGGGGTGGCTCACGCCTCTATCCCTCACAGGGCAGCCAGAGCGTGCACTCACCCATACTGCGCGCCCCCCGGCGGCCCGCGCGGTCGCTGCAAGCTCCTAGTCTCGTGGTAATACTGCGCCGCGCTGTTGTTGTACTTGGGGGCGGGAGACTTGCTTCTGGCGGGGTGGCCGTTAGCGCCGTTCGTGGTTGAAGACATCTTTGAAGGCTTGTTGCCTGAAAAAATAGATACATAAGTTAGATAATTGGAGGCTAAATTGTTTGTCGTGGAGGCGAAATTGTTTGTTGTGGAGGCTAACTTGTTTGTTGTGGAGGCTAAATTGTTTGTTGAGGAGGCTAAATTGTTTGTTGTGGAGGCTAAATTGTTTGTTGTGGAGGCTAAATTGTTTGTTGTGAAAGCTAAATTGTTAGTTGTGGAGGCTAACTTGTTCGTTGTGGAGGCTAAATTGTTTATTGTGGAGGCTAAATTGTTTGTTGTGGAGGCTAAATTGTTTATTGTGGAGGCTAAATTGTTTATTGTGGAAGCTAAATTGTTTGTTGTGGAGGCTAAATTATTTGTAGTGGAGGCTAAATTGTTTATTGTTGAGGCTAAATTGTTTGTTGCCGATCTCTCAGTGCGTCTTCGTGAGACTTCGGGCGATACCAGGTCTGGCAGCTACCTCACACAAAGATTGAACATTGCTATTCAAAGGGGGAATGCTAGCATTGCTAGTCAAAGGGGGAATAGTCAAAGGGGGGGGGGGGGGGAAGGTTCCACCTATTGGGCACTTTACCTCATGGAGATGCGTTGGAGGGTCATTTTTATTTGTAGTTTTATTTGTTAAGATATTAAGGTAGTTTTAAGACTTTTTGAATTGTATTATAAATTTGTAATTTTCTGATAATAGAAACAGATATTTAGATAGATGCTATTAAAGTACAAATACAAAATACAAATAGTTTATTAAATAAGTGTTGTTACATATAACATCCTAAAACAAGTTAAAAACATATATATATATATTTTAGCAGCACTTAACTACGTAACAAGTGAAATTAATATCGGTTTAATGGGAAGACAGGACAATAATGTGGATTCTGAACTTGAATGAAATAGAACTAGAAAAAGTAAGAAAAAGAAAATTCGCCGCGGGCAGGATTTGAACCTGCGACCTTCGGATCGTCGTTGCCAACTGTACTTTTCCTGTTCGATAGTTTAAATGAGCTATTTCCGTCGCAGGATTTCGTACTTCAGAGAGCACGTTATGCCCTCAGTCTTCGTCGCTGTTTTTGTTTTTTATTTTACAAACCACGTCAAAGGCAGGCAACATTTTTTTCGGGCAATAGCGCGGGCAGTAGTAATATGAAGTTAGTATATTACTACGTTCTTCATAGATGGCGCTGTACCAAGTATTGGTATTCCTAAAACGCTGTGATATATTTTTTTCAGGACAGTATCACAGACAGTATACACCAAGAAGTGAAAATAGTAATTGGCTTTTCCATACAAAATGTCCACCTCAAACAGACAATTTGTATTGGATTTTTTTTTCTCTTCCTGAAAGAATTTCCTGGTGGAAGTTGTTCAGTGGCTTTGACTGAGCAACCCCTATCAGTTTGCGGGACGCTGTCCCTTACACCATATATACGTAGGCTCACCGTTATGTTGCATCTTGGCATGATAGGAACGGCCCATTAGAATAACTTATGATGCATATTTTAGGAACTATCAGGCGCTGTAAATCCATTGCTTGTCCACAGATGGCGCTGTTATAATTCCTAAAACGCGGTGGTGAGATTTTTTCAAGAAAGTATATAGGACTCACCGTTATGTTGCATTTGCATGTTCCCGTTGCCATTGGGACGGGTCACGTGGTGCATGCCGGCACTGCCCGGTCTGGGCGGAGGGGGGTTGGCAGGCCTCACGGGCGCGGACGGCGGCCTGTCCCTCAAGGGCGCGGTGGATGCTGTGGAGTTGTATTTGTCGTCGCTCTCGAAGGGCTCGAAAGCGTAGTTGGTGTTGGCTGAGGAGTACTCCTGCCAGGCTTTGTTGGGGATCAGCTGGTCCTGGAAAATGAAGGCTACATTTTAGTATCCAAAATTTTACACTCTCAAGAGGCGTATTTTTGATTCCCTCTCTGCCCGCCGCTGCTATACAGCGCGCAGACCGCTTGCAGCAGCGCCAACAGGATCAACGCGGCCACACACCCCACTACCCCGTGCAGGCACGTACCTTCCCTCTCTGCCCGCCGCTGCTATACAGCGCGCAGACCGCTTGCAGCAGCGCCAACAGGATCAACGCGGCCACACACCCCACTACCCCGTACAGGCACGTACCTTCCCTCTCTGCCCGCCGCTGCTATACAGCGCGCAGACCGCTTGCAGCAGCGCCAACAGGATCAACGCGGCCACACACCCCACCACCACGTACAGTTTGGTCTCCGCAAGACCGAAGAAGGTTCGCGCGTTGCCTTCCGCGTCGGCGCCGGGCCGGCTCGACAGCACTGTGGGGAAACATTCACACATCACTACATAGTATAAAACAAAGTCGCTTTCTCTGTCCCTATATCCCTATGTATGCATAAATCTTTAAAACTACGCAACGGATTTTGATGCGGTTTCTTTTAATGGATAGAGTGTTTCAAGAGAAAGGTTTACATATATAATACTTGCATAATATTGTGGAGAAACACTGATAATTTCCGTGCAAAGCCGGGGCGGGTCGCTAGTTATACAATTGACAAATATTAAAGATAAGTATTTAAAATCAAACTGTTTCCCCATAAGAGCATTCCATATCATAAGAAGGCACTCTACCTCATTTAGTTACTGTACCTAATATCTAATGCCGGGTGTAAGGGACAGCATCCCACAAACTGATAGGGGTTGCTCAGTCAACAACACTGAACAACGTCCATCAAGAAATTCTTTTAGGTAGTGAAAATAAAAATTAGTTTTTCCATAAAAAATTACTACCTCGATCAGAAAATTTGTATGGAAACCATCTTTTTTGTACTTCCTGTAAAAATTCCTGCTGATACTTGTGTCAACCCCTATCAGTTTGCGTAAGTACTACTTACATTTTCTCCAATAAAGTAGCTACTTATTTTAGAATTTCCCATTGGCAAGCATAAATGTTTACTATGAAATTGATAGTTTTTTATTATTTTCCCGCCGTAAAATTCGCATAATCGTAGTCTGCGAACAAACAACTTTAACTTGCTCACAAGTTTGCGGTTGAAGTACCAGGCACTCAGGATCGGCATTGAAGTTTCCTACTCATCCTTTAGCCAGTGTATCTGAGACTACTCTGCCATTTGTCTATGAGCGGGTAGTCTTTGTATAAAACCTTTGCTACCTAGCTTACATTCTATCTACACATTGTGATATAGTTTCATTTTGTGACACAGATATAATTTTGTTTGTAATAGACTCGCTTGTGACTTTCTAAAAGTGTTCTTAGGAATCTATTTGGAAATAAATGATTTGACTTTGACTATGACACACGAGTTGAATATGAAACAGACCAAATTCCTGCGATAGAAGCTGATAAGAAGCCTAAATATTTGTACCACAAAACTGAAAAACCAGTGCTAAGCATTGGCGGCTTGAAAACTCTGACCTAATCTAGGATTGGGTCTGGTTTCCCTTCTGGGTTGCGGAGGTCAGATGGCAGTCGCTCTGTGTAAAAACCAGTATCCTCGTTCAATCCCCTAGATTAGGTAGCCGACCCCGTAAGATACGGGATAAGGCTAGGGAGATGATGATGAAATCTGAAAAACAGACATAGACGTTTTATACTCACAGCTTTGAGGTTCAAGTACCAGGAACTCAGGATCAACATTGAGGTTTCCAACTCTTCCTTTAGCTAATGTGTCTCTCACAACTCTCTCCCATTTGTCCATGTCTTGCTCAGGAGCGGGCGTAGAGTCTAAGGATCGTGCGCTGGAACCTTCTATGGTGTTGGAGTCGATGGATTTCAGGGTTAGCTCCGCGATTATGGCTTTCGTTTCGTTTCTGTAAAGAAATAGAATACTTTTACTTGAATATACATACATACATACATACATATAATCACGCCTTTATCCCTAATGGGGTAGGCAGAGCGTACACGACCTAAAAAAAAAAAGGTCGTTCCGCCACGTCTGACATAATTTTGAGGATTATTCAAGATAGAATTGTAGGTATATTGCTGTAGTGACGGGTTGTCAGCCCATCGCCTACATTGCAATTTATACTGAAACCCTTGGATCCCTTAGCTGGTTTTTACAGCATGCCCGGAAGGAAATGCAGCTGGCACATTCTATGTTTTTCTCTCGCTCCCAGTCCAGCATGGAAGTAACTATACGTACTTGAATGTATCAGAAAAAAATAGTACTGAATTATTTTTTTCTAACCTAAAATGCCGTTTATCAAATAGTAGATATATAATTAGTTTGTACATCGTATCGCTTCTAATCTCAGATATCTTTTGAATATTTGGCCGGTTCTTTTGTTGCCTTCAAAATTAGTGGAAGCTATTACAACAATTGGCAATTGTTTGTGCTGTATTTAATTTCTCCTCAAGGTATCAAGAAACTTACTGCTTAAAACTATTAAATTCTAGTTTGTTTAATCCCTTCTGCCTTGCGATCTCTCTCGTCAAAGAATCTGCGAGTTGCTGACTCAATTCCTAATATTCCTTGCTTAGTTTAAAGATATCTTACGACGTAATTCCATAAAATGCTAATAGATGGCGCTGCTCTCTAAACAATGAAAATCTCAAAGTACTTACTGCATGAAACTGTTAACTTCTAGTTTGTGGAATCCCTTCTGTCCGGCTATTTCCCTTCTTAACGAGTCAGCAACCTGCTGGCTAAGTTCCTCGTATTCCTTGCTCCCTTCAGCGGGTGGTTTGAAGCTATCGGCTAGCCCGGTGATGCGTATGAGCATGGTGTATGCGGTGAGGCCGGGGATGGGTGGTTCGGTTGTTATTTCGTCTTCTGCTGGCTCTGTGGGAATAATCATAGATTGAATTCATGCTGGAGATGGGGCGAGAGAAAAACATATAATGTGCCAGCTGCATTTCCTCCCGGGCATGCTGTAAAAACCAGCTAAGGGATCCGAGGGTTTCACTTTATTGCAATTTAGGCGATAGGCTGACAACCTGTCACTACAGCAATATACAAGCAAATCTACCTTGAGTAACCCTCAAAACTTTGTCAGACGTGGCGGAACGACATTTGTTTAAGGCGTTTTCGATCTGCCTACCCTTTATTAAGGATAAAGGCGTGATTATATGTATGTATGGGTTTTATACCAACCGCAACAGTCCAGACATTTCCTATTGGTCGCATATTCTATAGTCATCAATCATCACATCACGCTTTATTGTAAGACTAATAATAGCGGTTATGCTCTGCTCCGTATTCGGTTCTAATCCGATTCGTATCAGTGAAAATTCTATATAAAACGTTCACTAGGCCACATCGGATACGAATCGAATACGGAGCAATGCAAAAACGTCCTTACAGGGTCCCCATTCCTTAACCCGGAATCACAAAAAAATGGTTCATACTGCTTTTAAAAAAACGCTTGTTGACAGAGTCGAAACCTCTGCCTTGGATTATAAAACATCATGGGTGCATTCTTAAGACCAAAAGGCATTCTCTTAGATTCATACATACCAGGGCCACACGATCTAATACAGATCTTCTCCTCGCTAACGACCGGGGTCTGCAGATGTTTGCTGGTTCTCTTGTTGACGGCGTCGAAACCTCCGCCTTGGGTTATGAACATCATGTACAGGCATTCGTCGTCTGTGAAGGCTAGGTCCTGAAACATGAGGGTAAAAGAATTACTTTAACAGTTACGTATGACGGGTTGATTCGCCACTTATGTTTCTAAAGAACAGTAGCTTCTATAAGATGAGCGTTTTTCCCTAGTCTTACTTCGTTACTAATAAATACGTCTATTAGTATATTGTGTCTTCCTTGTGATGTAGATATCTAATATACACGTGACTGTTGTTCTTACCCTAGTTTCTCCAGTATTCCTCTTCCTCACAAAGCTCGTGGTAAATCCTAGATGGATTTAAGGTGTCAGAAGCACTGCTAATGTGTTGTTTCTGGTCTAACATTGGCGCGGAGTAGCCACTGACACACGTGTTCAAAATAAAGGTACTAGGCTACCATGAGATTACATGCGTTCTTACCACAGAATACAAATAACGGGGCAGAAGTGACCCCATAAGTTACAGTTACAAGTCAAAAGTAACGTGTCCTTACCCTAGATTCACCAGTATTCCTCTTCCTTACAAAACTCAGCGTGGTATATCCATCAATCAAGCTGCCAGAAGCTGATGTGATGTGTTGGTTCTGGTCTAACTTTGGCGCGGAGTATCCGCTGACCCACGTGTTCATGATGAAGGGCCGGTTGGAGCGAGGGTCCACCCACCCGATTATCGCATCCGTTTGGGACTGGAAAGAAGAAGAAACATTTAAGATGTATTGCAATATCAATCTAGATAAAGGCAAGTATTGTATTGTAGAACACTACAAGAAAGAAACCTTACAAATTTTTACATTAACTAATTTACCCACTTTTTCAAACTCTCACGGTTACCAACATTATAATGATTAAAAACGGGAAATTTACCGTGGCCTCTTTTGTATGAGTGTCCGGATATTTCATGCGTTATGATCACGGAGCACACGGCACGGAGAAATGTCTGGATACTTATACAAAAATGGAAAACCACGGTAAATTTCGTTTTTAATAATTATAATGGTTTACCCACTATTCGTGGCGACGCTGATCACAGTTACGATTTTAAACTTGAACAGTCAGTCACATTGAAAAAAAAGGTAAACAATTTCAACAGATAGCGTTGACTTTTTTGGTGGGAACCCAACACCGTTCACGATAGTTAATAACTTACCATCTTCTTATCCTTGCTAAAGCCAATTCCGGTCCAATATTTGCTCTCTTTAGTTTTGATAGTGAATCGGACGCCATCTTTTCCTCGTCTCATTCCCAGATATTCCCAAGAAGCATAGTATTGGCAGGTGTTGTTGCTAAGATCGCAATTTGCTGGGTACTTCCACTGCGCTCCACATTTGTTGTCAGGAAGGGAAGTTATTCCACCCGCTGAGGATGCTTTGGTTTCTTCTGTTAGGGACAAGAAAGGGGTTTAGATATTGAACCAGTAGAGTTTGATTTGTTAGATTGGTAGGTATAAATCTTTGTTTGGTTGGTAGAAATCTTTAATTTATTTGATTGATTGGTAGCATTCTTTGATTGCTTCGTATGGTGGATCTTTGATTTATCGTTTGTCTTTGATTAGTTGTAAAAGTTTTTGATTGGTCGGTACTCGGTACCAGTCTTTGATTTGTGAAAGTCTTAGATTGCTTAGTTGCAATCTTTGATTGGTCAGTACAAGTATTTGATTGGTCACTGACCAATGGTCAGTAAAAGTTTTTGATTGATCGGTCGGTACCAGTCTTTGATTGGATAGAAAATAGTCTTTGATAGTCTGGTAAAAATCTTTCGATATATTGGACGATTTATTTAACAGTTTATTGTACACAATAAAATACAAAGAACATATACATATAAAACAAAAAACACAACAGGCACAACTTATTTCTAAAAAGAAATCTCTTCCAGCAGACCTAGGCTAGTGAAATAGCATTCTGAGAGGCAGATACGACGTGCACAATAAAAAATATTGAAAACAATAAATTATACTTATCACTAAAAAAATTGACACGATTGTTAACTTACCGAAGAAGTTGATCCTAGCCACTCCTCTCTGGTCCCCATGGCCGTGGTATTTCAACTCATCAGCTCGGTAAAAGTCTTTAACAGTCGCCGGGCCCTTCTCGATTCCAGAAGGAGGTGAATGTTGGTATTTGCTAGGCTCCTGACCGCGAGCCCAGATCACGTGCATCAAATCGTCCACTATAGAATGATCCGTTGGCTCCTTTGCCTAGAAACAGACAATGTTTTCACTAATGCTATCATAGTTCTTTTTTCCATGCAGGCTTGGGAGCAAGAGAAAAACATGCCCCCGGGCATGCTGTAAAAACTAGCTAAGGGATCCGATTTCAGTATATTGTAATTTAGACGATGAGCTGACAAACTGTCCCTACAGCAACATACCTACAAATCTATCTTAAATAACGCTCAAAATTTTGTCAAAAGTGGCGGAACAACTTTTGTTTCGATCGCTTACGTTGAGCCTACCCCATTAGGGATAAAGGCGTGATTATATGTATGTATGCTATCTTTACCTGCAGTTTCTTCCGGAACATGATGGTAGTGACACCGTTCTCTTCGAAGCCCGAAGCCGCTGTGATGTCGTCGTGTCCGCCCCAGAATGTGTCCACGCGGGGAGTTGATCTAAGGATAAAGACATTTTGAATAACAATATTCACTTCATCTTTCTTCCATGCTCGACTGGGAGAGATAGAACAACATAGAATGTTCCAGCTGCCCTTCCTCCCGGGCATGCTGTTGAAGTCAGCAAAAGGGACTCGAGGGTTACAGTGTATTGTAATTTAGGCGATGGGCTGACAACCTGTCACTAAAGCAATACATATTACAATCTAAAATTGCCCTCAATCTTTGTCAGACGTGGCGAAAGCGCCTTTTACGAGGCGTTTAACGCTGTGCCAACCCCGTAAGGGATAAAGGCGTGATTTATGTTTGTATTAACATAGTATTGAATAAGTAGTAACATGTATTCTTTTGTGTAGGTGTAACTTTATGTAACATTTATTTAAACAATGGATGAAATGCCATAGACAGAAATTAGACATATAATTTTATCTTATTTATATTTTTTGAGGATTTTAGCACTAAGGCCCGTATTTGTAATCAGCACTTGAGACTGACAGTGAGTTTGAGCTCGTATCAGAAATGTCATTTCAGTACATTATGAATTGTCAAATCCATACTTAATACGCGCTTCCATGCTGGACTGGGAGAGATAGAAAAACATAGAATGTTCCAGCTGCCCCTCATCCCGGGCATGCTGTAGAAGTCAGCTAATGGGATTCGAGGGTTTCTGTATACAAATTTAGGCGATCGGCTGACAACCTGTACCTACAGCAATATACAAATCTATTTTTAAATAACCCTCTAAACTTTGTCAGATGCGGCGGAACGACCTTTGTTTAGGTCGTTTACGCTCTGCCTACCCCATTAGGGATAAAGGCGTGATTATATGTATGTATACTTAATACTTTTCTCTCAATCTTGAGATCGCTTTATAAATACGGGCCTCAGAATACTATTTTATTTCATATAATATGGAAGAAAGAAAATAATACACTATGATAAATTCGTCACTCCCTCTACCGTTTCTGTAGCTCAGTTGGTAGAGTAATGGACCGGCATTCCAGAGACGCAGGTGCGAGTCCTGCCAGAAACGAATTTATTATTTTCTTTCTTTCATATTATCTTATGTAATTTTTACTTCCATGCTAGACTGGGAGCGAGAGGGAAACATAGAATGTGACAGCTGCATTTTCTCCCGGGCATGCTGTAAAAACCAGCTAAGGGATCCGAAGGTTTCATTATATTGCAATTTAGGCGATGGGCTTACAACCTGTCAGTACAGCAATATACCTACAAATCTATCTTAAATAACCCTCAAAACCTACCGGTCTCTAGTATAGTAGTCCAAGACGCGATGGTAGTTCCCTCTAGCGGTTCCTATGACAATGTCGGTGCAGTCCATCGGATTGAAGTCGTATTTTGGAGCGTAGTCGTGCGTTGGGAAGTATCCTGGCAAGAAGTTATTGTTAGAAGGGATCGATTAAAAATTATGTAAAGTCTTAAAATGTTTCACACTTAAGAGAAATAAAGATTAATCGAAATAAGAAAAACGAATGATTAAAAGAGACTGGTAATGAAGTAGTATGTATATTAAGTAATTTTGTGAGACAGTAACAATATGGTGATATGTATGCATCAGTAGTAGTTTATTTGAAAATTAGGATGGAGAACATTAAGGTAAAGAAAATAAAGAAAGAAAAAAAATAACTGACGTTAAGAACCCGTCCTGTTATGAAATAAAACAACAAAACATCAAAAAAGAAGAACAAAAACAAAAATGGTATAGGTAAAAAAAACAAGAAAAGAAAAGGAAGGAGAGGATAGAAGGAAAATAGAAGGTTTAGATGAAGATCCTGAAAAAGAAGGCAAAAGCACAGCGAAGCTTGCTACCAAGCATATAGATATAACAGAAGATAACAAAACAGAAATACACGAGAAAGATATCATCAAGATAAATCTAGTATAATTTTAGATCAATATTATCAGAAACTGGAGAAGTAGCGTTTCAGGAAAATTTGTGTCATTACATATCTTAAAATTCTTTTTACAGAGTTGTTAGATAGTCTAGTCAAATACAATGAAAACTGTATAAATCAAAGTAACTAATTTTATACCGCCACCGTCAGTGCCACATTTGCTATACATAATTCCAAAGTAATACACGTTCTCAGTTTCAATTCTAATAAGTCCAAGTATAGACAATAGTCTCACAGTAAAGAAACAAGCAAACCATGTCAAAATACCATTAATATGCAGAAAAGAAAACGGTTATCTGTAAAGTCGGTTTACTGACGATAGTTGAACGTGACAACGTCCCGATTGTGCCTCTTTGTCGCTCGTTCTCGCTTGCACTTCAAGCCTTAAATGGAACGCCTCAGAGCGAGGTAACGCCGCATGAGTCATGTTTTTTCGTGCGTGCTGCCGGCTCCATCGAATTATAAGACGTTGCCACGTCAAAAAATTATCAACTATGAAGATCACAGAAGCCAAAACAAGTACACAATTGTCAAAATCAAAACTGAGAACATGCAAAGATAATGGTGCGAAGCGTGTGTTACCTGCGTCCTCTCTTAGTCCTTTGACTAGCAACGTCCCCACGTCGGCCTTTACTGACGGTTCTGATGTTGGTTCAGGTTCAGACTTAGGCTCTGGGGGAGGTTCGGTTTCAGATTTAGGTTCTGGGGTAGGTTCAGGTTTGGAATTAGGTTCTGGTTTAGGTTCTGCTGCTGGTTCTGGCTCAGATTTAGGTTCAGGGGAAGGTTCAGGTTTGGAATTAGGTTCTGGTTTAGGTTCTGCTGCTGGTTCTGGCTCAGATTTAGGTTCAGAGGAAGGTTCGGGTTCAGACTTAGGCTCTGGGGCTGGTTCGGGTTCAGATTTAGGTTCTGGGGTAGGTTCAGGTTTGGAATTAGGTTCTGGTTTAGGTTCTGCTGCTGGTTCTGGCTCAGATTTAGGTTCTGAAGTGGGTTCGGGTTCAGATTTAGGTTCTGGGGCAGGTTCTGGCTCTGACTTAGGTTCTGGTTCGGGTTCTGCCTTAGGTTCAGGTATTGCTTTGGATTTAAAAGCTGATTTTGTTTTAATTTTAGCTTCTACAACCGGTTCTGGTTCTGCTTTAGGTTCAGGAGAAGGCTCTGGTTTTGGTTCAGAAGTAGGCTCAGGCTCTGCTTTTGGAGAATCGGGTTCAGCCTTAGGTTCGGGAGTTGGTTCAGGTTTAACAGATTCTGAGGATGGTTCGGGTTTTGAACTAGGTTCAGAGGTAGGTTCAGGTGAGGAAGGCTCTGGTATAGGTTCAGTAGTAGGCTCTGGTTCAACTTTAGGCTCGGCAGTTGATTCTGGTTCAGATTTAGGTTCAGGAATTGGTTCGGGTTCAGTTTTAGGCTCAGGAGTAGGCTCGGGTTTGGAATTAGGTTCGGTAGTAGGCTCTGGTTCACTTTTAGGTTCAGCTGTAGGTTCAGAAGGCTCAGGAGTAGTGACTTTTGTTGTAGGTTTGTAGGTTGTAGCGTTCAACTCTGATAGTTTCCTTTTTGGTGCATACTTTGGTTTGGAAGGAATGAATTTGGGTTTGACAGTAGACTTTGGTAGTGGTTTTGGTGTGGTTTCAGAACTGAGGTCTGGGTTTGCGGGTTCTGAGTTAAGGGTTTTGTTTTCGACAACAGAAGTCGAAGTTTCCACATCTGTAAAAATAATGTCAACATGCGAATATGTCATTATAGTTGTTTGTCCACACCGAATAGAAATAAAGTGTTTGAGAAGCTATGTTTTTGCTTTCTTGATTTTTATAAGGCGAAGCAAATTGAGATGATTTATACTTTCGCTTGTTTGAAGATACAATTTGTGAAAATAATTGCTGACCAATTTTTGGGCATGAACTTATTATCTTTTTCACATAGGATGAAATATGAAAAAAAATATTGCTCTCTGCTCCGTATTCGGTTCGTATCCGAATCTTGTCCGTGAAATTTCCATATAAAACGGATATGAATGGGTGCGCAAGCTGTCATTCATTTACTAGGAAGGCCAATTCTGATCAGAAAATATTCGGATACGGATTGGGATCAGCCTTTATTGTACTGTCACGTTTGTTCCTTTTTATTTCTGTGGTATGTGTTTCTTTGTGCAATAAAGAATTTTGTATTGTGTATTGTATCAGTACAAAAGCGCCAATAGAAAGCCAGATCTTAGAATATTTTTGTATGGGAGGTCCAAATACTTCTTTCATATTTTGACCTATGTTTCTTCGGAAAAGTTGTTCAGTTTCATAGGTTCACCGTTTTGGACCGCAATTTATTGACACCTCTTATTTTTATGCATATATTTGATCTTATTTTTATGGCTAAGTTTTTTTCGATAAAATTCGTCTTAAAGCTTCGGTGTGAACAAAATATGTACAATATTAAAAATGGTGTTTTTACATATTTTTGCTAGTTAGTTCTGAATTTGCTGTTGGTAATAATGTTGTGCTCTGCTGATGCTTGTGGCAATTAGCACTTGTGGAGTTAAATTTTGTGCAAAATTATATTTGTTTTTTGTAAAATAAAATGTAATGGAAGAACTTACTCGACGGTTCAGACGCCTGTCGTTTTCTTCTTCCTGAAAATAGATGTTACGTTTTTGAAAAATTATAATTATGTAGGTATTTCTTCGATGCTGGACTGGGTGCGTGAGAAAAACATTTGACACAATTTTTTTCCTCCCGGGCATACTGTAAAAACCAGCTAAGGGATCTAAGGATTTCAGTGTATTGTAATTTAGGTGACGGGCTGACAACCTGTCACTAGTCAATATACCTACAAATATATCTTAAATAACCCTCAAAACTTTATCAGGCGTGGCGGAACGACCTTTGTTTAGGTCGTTAACGCTCTGCCTACTCCATTATTGATAAAAGCGTGACTATATGTATGTTTAAAAAAAATACTAAATAATACTAAAAAATACTAATAATCTTCAACTTTTATTAATATGGCAATCGGCTTCCTCATTATACAGCCATTACTGCCAATGTCAAAGTGACACGAGCACAGTTACAAAGTTTGACCGGTTCCTTAACTAAACGACGACTTAGATGAATGACAAAAGTACAAATATATCTATTATTACTTTTTATTTTATTATTGATAATTTTGAATTTGATTAAAAAAAAATGTAATTGATGAATTTAGTGACGTGTAAATTTTTATTTATTAATAAATGATTGAATTGAATTGAATTGATGAATTTTAACTTTAAGTCAATACCTGTCATAATCTATCATAAGAGAACGGAAAGTAACGACAATATTTTTTCTTACCGAATTGTCCTCATTCTTTGGAATATGGGAAGTGGATCTAAGGCTCGTAATTATGAAGCGATCTCAAACTTGAGAGCAATATTAAGTATGGATTTGACAGGCCAGTTTGTACTGAAATGACATTCCTGATACGGACTCAAACTAGCTGTCACTCATGAGCGCTGATTATAAATACGACCCTTAGTAGCTAAGAATAATCATCTCACCTTTCGAAGTAGAAACCTTGCAAGAAACACTGGTTTTAACTGATACGTCTTCTCCTAAATAACTGTTGTTCCTGTATCATTATCTACATCGACCCGATGAACCCTGCTTACTTCCATGTTGGACTGGGAGAGATAGAAAAACATAGAATGTTCCTGCTGCCCTTCCTCCCGGGCATGCTGTTGAAGTCAGCAAAAGGGACTGGAGGGTTACAGTGTATTGTAATTTAGGCGATCGGCTGACAACCTGTCACTATAGCAACAGATATTACAATCTAAAATTGCCCTCAATTTTTGCCAGACGTGGCGAAAGCGCTTTTTACGAGGCGTTAAACGCTCTGCCTACCCCGTAAGGGATAAAGGCGTGATTTATGTATGTATGTATGAACCCTGATGTCTAAGTTTTTCAAATTAGTCTGACATAGTTTGTGTAACAAAGATAGCGACTGGGGATAACGGCGTGTCCTCCGAAGATCGGAATCCTTCTTCTTAAAGACAATCAGGTGAATCGGCCTGCATTGCATACATACATACATATAATCACGCCTTTATCCCTAATGGGGTAGGCAGAGCGTAAACAACCTAAAAAAAGGTCGTTCCGCCACGTCTGACAAAGATTTGAGGGTTATTTAAGATAGAATTCTAGGTATATTGCTGTAGTGACAGGTTGTCAGCCCATCGCCTAAATTACAAGATACTGAAACCCTCGGATCTCTTAGAGCATGCCCGGGAGGAAATGCAGCTGGCACATTATATGTTCTTTTTTCGCTCCCAGTCCAGCATGGAAGCTTGCATTGTGCTAACTGAATTGGGGAAAATCTTACCTTTCGAAGTAGAAACCTTGTATGACACGCTAGTTTTAACTGATACATCTTCTCCCAGATCGCTGAAGTCCCATCCGTCTGATGAGTGCGTGGCGACTCTCTTGTTCCTGTTGTCATTCTCTGGCATTTGCGAAGTGGGTTCCGCTTTGGGTTCTGGCGTGGGTTCTGACGATGGTTCGGGTTCTGGCGAAGAAAATAAGTTACGAGCAATTCAGTAAGTTTTGCACACAATTACAAAAAACAATATTTTACAGACTTAGGCTCGAATAAATGTGAATTTATCGCCGAAAGTGATAAGAACCCATCAGACAATCTTTAACAAATAATATAATGAACATTAAAGGAAAAGTAAAAAATGAGAATTTTAACGCACCAAAGGAAGAAGGCTTGTTTAGACCATAACACTAAACAACTACGTATTATTATTACTATGCATGATAGGTATATATCATCTTTTATATTGATTTTTTTTATATATATTTTATAATAAAATTAAATTATATATTATAGGTATAATAAAATACTTACATGCTGGCCTGAGAGCAAGAGAAAAACATAGAATGTGCCAGCTGCTTTTCCTCCCGGGCATGCTGTAAACACCCGGGGGATCCGTACCAAGGGTTTCATACATACATACATACATATAATCACGCCTTTATCCCTGATGGGGTAGGCAGAGCGTATACGACCTAAACGAAAGGTCATTCCGCCACGTCTGACAAAGTTTTGAGGGTTATTTAAGATAGACTTGTAAGTATATTGCTGTAGTGACAGGTTGTCAGCCCATCGCCTAAATTAAAATATACAGAAACCCTCGGATCCCTTAGCTGAGGGTTTCAGTATTACAAATTCAGGCAACAGGCTGACAACCTGTCACTACAGCAATATACCTACAAATCTGTCTTAAACAACCCTCAAAACTTTTTTAGGCGTGGCATTGACCTTTATTTACGTCGTTTACCCTCTGCTAACCCCATTAGGGATAAAGGAGTGATTATATGTATGTATAATAAATAAATTATATATTACTTGGTTCAGGTTCCGGCTCAGCTTTAGGCTCCGGTTCTGGTTCCGCGGCGGGCTCCGGTTCCGTTCCGGGTTCCGGTTTTGGTTCCGGCTCGGGTTTTGATTCGGAACCGGTTTCGGCTTTCGGCTCGGGCTCTGGTAACGGCTCTGGTTTTTGGGTGCTCACTGAAAATAAAAACATTATTAAAGAATAATTATTATTTTGGTAAATGAAAGAATTTGTGAAACTAATGTAATTAAGTACGGTATTCGATAACATCAATAGAGATAACAAAAAAATTAGCAGTTAACTATGTAATTAATTAATTTCACAGCGCCTTCTTCTTTTGTGTGTCTTAGGCACACGTTTATAATCAGCTCTCAAGAATGACAGCGAGTTTGAGTTCGCATCAGAAATGTCATTTCAGTATAAAACGGTCTGTCAAATCGATAATATAGCTGTCAATCTTCAGATCGTTTTATATATACGAGCCTCATTTTGTCAAATAAGTTCTTCCAAATGACTTTATCAAGTAGGGAACCGAGGCAAAGATTGGGGAGATAGAGATGTGAATCGTATTTACCTTTGTCTTCCATAGGAGGTCCTAAAACTGGGAAGTTCTTGCACTGTTTGTTCAAACCACTTGGCCTCCAACCGATACCTGGAAGATAAGAACTTTATCATTATGTGTCGAATGTAATGAGGGTAATTTTATTTTGTCATAATTAATACATACATACTTACATAATAATCATGACTTTATCCCTAATGGGGTAGGCAATACGTAAACGACCTAAACGAAGGTCGATCCGCCACGTCTGACAAGTTAAGATAAATTTTGAAAACCTGTCACTACAGCAATATACTTACAAATCTATCTTAAATAACCCTCAAAACTTTGTCAGACGTGGCGGAACGACCTTTGTGTAGGTCGTTTACGCTCTGCCTTTATTAGTGATAAAGGCTTGATTATATGTATAGTATATTCTGTTCGCTAAGAAATAGGCCGGCCTCCATAGCCTTGTTACAAACATAATATGTTTTGCGGTTTAGTTACTACAAAGTTGTAAGGAAAAAACAATTCACGGACCGCAACACAAGTTTGTATCGATAAATCAACGCTAAATAAATAAATTTTATGTATGTATTTACTACTATTCATCCTTGCCTACACTGTCATAATTGATAGTTATTCTCACCTCAATACCTCAAGTAAAACTTTGAAGATTTATAGATACTGACCAGCATACGATGTTCCATTGACCACCATAACGACTTCTAATTCCGCTGCCTCTTTCAGAATCCGCCAGTATATATTAAACAAGTTAGAAAGCTGTTTGTGGCTGTAAGCTCCAAAGTCCACACTCTTGTCCTTCCATGGAGACTCTGGAAGAAAAAAAAGTGATATTGGCAATCATTTATGTCTCTCACACTGGAATTGAAAAAAAAATGTAGCGAGTAACCAATGATCCCACTTCTGATAACTATTATTTTTATTATTAACAGCCTGAGGTGACCCACTGCAAGGGATAACTTCTTCTTCTGTCGAGTGGGTATCGAGTCTATGAACCCGATGAACCCTGGTGTCAGAGTTTTTAAACCGCCTAGTAGCACAACTATCAGGCCTCTGACATGGTTTTGTGTAACGAGCACTATCAAAGACAGCGACCGGGACCGACGGCTTAACGTGCCCTCCGAAGCACGAAATCTTTTTCTTTTCGGACAATCAGGTGATTCAGCCTGCAATGTCCTACCCAAACTGGGGAAAAATTCACAAAGTGATAAATTCTCAAATATCAACTTTGTGTTTTACCCCCTGGAAATCGAACCCAGGAGCTCCGGATCGGGAGCCCATGGCACTAGCCACTAGACCACGGAGGCAGTTTAAACGAATAACTAAAAATTAAAAAAAACTGCTACCTCTAATAAGCAGAAAGAAATAACAATTTTAAATAAATAAATTATATATTATTATATCTTTTAATTACCTCCCAGGAAAGGCTGGTAACTCTGGGAATAATACCACCCCCTTTTTTTTCTTAAAAGTTAGGCTTTAGACTAAAGAAAAATATATAGTCTCGATTGTGTGTAATATTTTCAATGCAATGTTATTATACTTCATTTATTTAGCGTTGAGTTATCGACACCAACTTGTTTTGCTGCCCATAAACTGTTTTCTTTACAACTTCAAAGAGAGTCAACCGCAAAACACATCTTTGTAACAAGGTTATTGTCTGGGGTTCCGTAATTTGAACCGCTGCTAAGTTGCAAAGAAAAAGCTTTATTTGGGCCGCAAAACACGTTGGTATTGATAACTCAACATTAATTAAACGAAGTATACTTGTGATTGTTTTATGTTTTAAATGAAATTTTTATTTTACTAATCTTTACTTACTAAGCATGATTGTATTTTATTATTGTAACTGATGGATGGCATGTATTTTCTTTTTAAAAAAATTTTTAGTTGTTTTATAGATCACACAAAGTAATAATTCATATAGTAATATTAAATAAAGGCTTTTATTATTATTATTATTTATAATTATATCTTTTAATTAGTTGTAATTAAAAGATATAAGCAAATCTTTCAGTACGCCGTCTGCCAGGAGGGATTAAGCGCGGCATACCGTAAACTAAATGTATCACAGGTTACGCACCCGTCCAAATCCTTTTTATATGGTAATTTCACGGACACGAATCCGATACGAACCGAATACGGAGTTCAAATATATAATGGAATCAAGAGACCCATGAATGATTATTGATCCCACTTCTGATTGACTGATAAATCTTCTTATCTAGAGGGTTTTCGAGTCGACACACTGTTTGATCAAGCCTGTTGTTACAGTTTTTAAACTGCCTCATAGCGCAGCTAATAAGCTTCTGACATAGTTTATGTAGCGACCACTATAAAAGATAAATAAGTCAATCTTATATCTGTCTTTCGGTGTTCCCTGCGTTTTGCTAATTCGAATGCTTCGAATAGCGACCACTATAAAAGATAAATAAGTCAATCTTATATCTGTATTTCGGTGTTCCCTGCGTTTTGCTAATTCGAATGCTTCGAATAGCGACCACTATAAAAGATAAATAAGTCAATCTTATATCTGTCTTTCGGTGTTCCCTGCGTTTTGCTAATTCGAATGCTTCGAATAGCGACCACTATAAAAGATAAATAAGTCAATCTTATATCTGTCTTTCGGTGTTCCCTGCGTTTTGCTAATTCGAATGCTTCGAATAGCGACCACTATAAAAGATAAATAAGTCAATCTTATATCTGTCTTTCGGTGTTCCCTGCGTTTTGCTAATTCGAATGCTTCGAATAGCGACCACTATAAAAGATAAATAAGTCAATCTTATATCTGTCTTTCGGTGTTCCCTGCGTTTTGCTAATTCGAAGCATAAGGTGACGATACTAGCCAAGTGGCGCCATTAATTAAAAAATCATAATTACTAAAAACGCAGTGAATAAAAAAAACTGGTCCAACAGAATCAAGTTATAGTAATTAAGATAACTTAGAAACTTATAAATTAGCGACTCATAGTTCGTTGTAGTAACAAGAAGAATAATTCCGAATAACGGCCACAAACGGCGATTTTTCTTCCTGTTACTACAAAAAGCTAAGAATCGCAAATTTATTAGGTTCTGTAACACCACCACATTCATACCATACAATATTAGTACCGGTACTTCTCAACAGATGTCGCTGTAGCTCGCCCCACTCTTCTACAGTTCTTAATTATCTTAGCTAGTATTGTCACCTTAAAATAGTTTTTTTTTAAGAGTTTATTCAAGAAATTTTGTTAGATACAGTGTTTATACTTAAAATAATACGCTTAAATCTAAAACATAAGTGAGGTTTATGCGAAAAGCGAATGAGATCGTGCTCGCCACATTTTACATTGATTTATGAATAAATAAATAAGAGGCAAAAAAAATTAACTTACATTTTTTTTTAGTATAACTTTGCATTTCTTCATGTTATTAAATACATTTGACAGTACATCTTTTGGTAATTGATTAAGAATATCTGATAGTATATATTCCCATGTCCTCATACCATACACATTTGTGGTTTCTGGTAGTTTGAAAGTAGGCAAACAATCTAAGCTACGTAACCGATCATTTCTTTTTGTTTTTGTTAAAGAGCTACTTACTCTTATTACACCCTTTCCCGTAGAATCCATGAGGACAGTAGCAAGCCTTGGTAGGTGCTTCAGTAGCGTTAATATCCACACATTTCCCTCTCAGCCCGCAGTCGCTGTAAAGTAAAAAAATCATTTATATTAGTTTAAAATTCACTAATACTTAGATAAATACAATTTATTACAGCATCCGTGGTCCATCCAGGTCCTGGGTTCGATTCCCACGGGGGAAACACAAAGTTGATAATTGTCAATTTATCACTTTGTGAGGTTTTCCTAGTTTGGTTAGGACATTGCAGGCTGAATCACCTGATTGTTCAACTTTCGTTAAAAACTCGAGTTTGATTTGTTACTGGAGTTGTTTTTAAAAGTCGTGTATCAAGTTAAGACTCGCGCTCGACTGCACTCGAGACTCGAGTAATGTTCGTAACGAACCCTGTGAAATTGAGTCGAGTATGTAAAAATCGACTCGCGGACTTGAGTTTTCTCCAACACTAACTCAAACCACTTCTACACCACGGAGGCTGCCTCTAGTGGCTAGTGCCATGGACTCCTGATCCGGAGGTCCTGGGTTCGAATCCCCGGGGGGGAAACACAAAAGTTGATATTTGAGTATTTATCACTTTGTGAATTTTTCCCCAGTTTGGTTTAGGACATTGCAGGCTGAATCACCTGATTGTCCGAAAAAGAAAAAGATTTCGTGCTGGAGGGCACGTTAAGCCGTCGGTCCCGGTCGCTGTCTTTGATAGTGGTCGTTATTTAAAACCATGTCAGAGGCCTGATAGTTGTGCAAAAAGGCGGTTTAAAAACTCTGACACCAGGGTTTATCGGGTCGAAGGACTCGATACCCACTCGACAGAAGACTGAGTAGTTTGGGGTCTTACCTGTCCTCACTACATTCATCGCTGAACTGGCAATGCGACCCGAAGTAAGACTTGTGGCATTTACAGCGGCCGAGGATGTGATAGCCGTGCCCTGAACACGTTTCGTGGTAGTTCTTGCCTGCGGAAGAGAAGAAACACAATTAGTTTGTTTTACTAGCCTAGGTCTGCTGGAAGAGATTTACATAGATACATACATATAATCACGCCTTTATCCCTAATGGGGTAGGCAGAGCGTAAACGACCTAAACAAAGATCGTTCCGCCACGTCTGGCAAAGCTTTGAGGGCTATTTAAGATACAATTGTAGGTATATTGTTGTAGTGACAGGTTGTCAGCCTATCGCCTGAATTTCAATATACAGAAACCCTCGGATCCCTTAGCTGGTTTTTACAGCATGCCCGGGAAGAAATGCAGCTGGCACATTCTATGTTTTTCTTTCGCTCCCAGTCCAGCATGGAAGTATGGAAGAGATTTCTTTTTAGAAATAAGCTGTGCCTGTTGTGTCTTTGTTTAATATGTATATGTCCTTTGTATTTTATTGTGTACAATAAACTGTTAAATAAATAATTAGATTAGATCGTGAATCACTCCTTCCATGCTGGCCTGGGAGCGAGAGAAAACCATAGAATTTACCAGCTGCATTTCCTCCCGGGCATGTAAAAACTAGCTAAGGGATCAGAGGGTTTCAGCATATTGTAATTTAGGCGCTGGGCTGACAACCCGTCAATACAGCAATTTACCTACAAATCTATCTTAATTACCCCTTAAAACTTTGACAGACGTGGCGGTTCGACCTTTGTTTAGGTTGTTCACGCTCTGCCTACCCCATTAGGGATAAAGGCGTGATTATATGTATATTGAAACACTCTATTTAAAAAACGTATAAAATTTCTTCCATGCTGGACTGGGAGAGATAGAAAAACATAGAATGTTCCAGTTGCCCTTCCTCCCGGGCATGCTGTAGAAGACAGCAAAAGGGACTCGAGGGTTACAGTGTATTGTAATTTAGGCGACGGGCTGACAACCTGTCACTACACATTAGCAATACACATTACAATCTAAAATTGCCCTCAATTTTTGTCAGACGCGGCGAAAGCGCCTTTTACGAGGCGTTTAACACTCTGCCTACCCCGTAAGAGATAAAGGCGTGATTTTATGTATGTATTAAAATCCGTTGCGTAGTTTAAAAGATCTAAGCATACATAGTGACATACAGAGAGCATGCGACTTTGTTAAATACTATGTAATGATTCGTCAGCCACGCTTCTATCTCCTGAGGGGAAGGCAGAGAGTCAATGTTTTAATAAAGGCCTTTGTTGCTGCGTCTGACAGTTTTGAAGATTATTTCTATCCACAGGCGCGCCACGATATAATTTTGTCACCGTTTTTTCTCGTGCGCGCGAAACTTCACTACGCATAAAGCAAGGCGTTACTCAGTGTGAAGTACGCAACACGTGGTGTGGTGACATATATACGAATGTCACAGCGCGCATGTAGGTATAGTGACGAGTTGTCAGACTTGTCAGTGAGTGAATATTAATTTTAAGAAAATTACATACTCGGATCCATTTACAGTTCCTTGCTTTACACTGAGAGAAATACCTAGAAGATTCAATCATTAGATTTCTTCCATGCTGGCCTGGGAGCGAGAGAAAAACATAGAATGTGCCAGCTGCATGTGCTCCCGGGCATGCTGTAAAAACCAGCTAAGGGATCCAAGGGTTCCAGTATATTGTAATTTAGGCGATGGGCTGACAACCTGTCACTACAGCAATATACTTACAAATCTATCTTAAATAACCCTCAAAACTTTGTCAGACGTGGCGGAACGACCTTTGTTTGGGTCGTTTACGCTCTGCCTACCCCATTAGGGATAAAGGCGTGATTATATGTGTGTATGTATGTATCATTAAATCCCAGGCACAAAATATTAAATAGTCCCAGGTTTGTAACGACCCAATCTTACTAAAACAGTAGGGTTAAAAAAAAGTAATAGGCCTTATCTTCATTTATCTGTCCATTATAGATAAGAGAATTATGAATATCTGAGGACTTAAGTGGTAAAATGTCAATATCAGCGCATTCTCCTAAATAGCTATATCATACATACATACATATAATCACGCCTTTATACCTAATGGGAAAAGCAGAGCGTAAACGACCTAAACAAAGGTCGTTCTGCCACGTTTGACAAAATTTTGAGAGTTATTTAAGATAGATTTGTAGGTATATTGCTGTAGTGGCAGGTTGTCAGCCCATCGCCTAAATTACAATATACTGAAACCCTCGGATCCCTTAGCTGACTTTTACAGCATGCCCGGGAGGAAATGCAGCTGGCACATTCTATGTTTTTCTCTCGCTCCTAGGCCAGCATAGAAGAAATATAGCTATATCAAGTAACTAGTATCTAAGTAACTGGTACATTATATTGTTCCATGCTAGTACTCAAGTAGCTATGAGGAGCGTAAGGGACAGCGTCCCGGAAACTGATAGGGGTTGCTCAGGCAAGGAAATATTTTTCAAGAAATTAAATTAAATGTCTGATCTAAGTGGTAATTTTGTATGGGAAAGTAAAAAAAACATCTCCTGAATGAATTTGTTGGTGATAGTAGTTCAGATTCATTGAATGAGCAACCCCTATCAGTTTGCGGGACGCTGTCCCTTACACCCCGTATAACACTTACGTGGCACAATGTCAATATCAGCACATGACCAGAATCGGTAATTGGACAGCTGAAGTTGAAGAGTACAGTTCTCACAGGTGAAAACCTAAATAGCTATATCAAATAACTACTATCTAAGGCCAGTTATTAAAAACAGAACTTGAAACTGACAGCGAATTTGCGTTCGTATCAGAAATATAATTAATTTCAGTACAAACTGGCCTGTCAAATCCATACTTAATATAGCTCTCAACTTGAGATTGGTTTAATAATAACACCCTTAGGGCCGTATTTATAATCAGCGCTCAAGAGTGACAGCGAGTTTGAGTTCGTATCAGAAATGTCATTTCAGTACAATGTAACCTGTCAAATCCATACTTATATTGCTCTGAATCTTGAGATTGCTTTATAAATACGAGCCTTACGTAAGTAACTAGTACTCAAGTAGCGATATAACACTTACGAGGAACAATATCAATATCAGCGCATGACCAGAAACGGTAGTTGGACCCCCATTCGCCGGCTTCTCTTTGTAGTTGAAGCGTGCAGTTCTCACAGGTGAAGTCTGAGGGTAGACGCACGTCGTATTTCTGAGCACTGAAAGGGAAAATTTGCATTAGATAAATTACATTTATCCCTAACTAGCGACCCGCCCCAGCTTCGCACGGAAATCATCAGTGTTTCACTACTTTATTATGCATGTTTTATACATATAAACCTTCCTCTTGAATCACTCTATCCATTAAAAGAAACCGCATCAAAATCCGTTGCGTAGTTTTAAAGATTTATGCATACATAGGGATATAGGGACAGAGAAAGCGACTTTGTTTTATACTATGTAGTGATGAAGAGCGTCAACGACCCAGGTTCCGCCATGTCAAATCAAGACATTTGCGAACATGGTCTAATGCGTTTTAATATGAACTTCCATGCTGGCCTGGGAGCGAGAGAAAAACATAGAATATACCAGCTGCATTCCCTCCCGGGCTTACCGTAAAAACCAGCTAAGGGATCCGAGGGTTTTAATATATTGTAATTTAGGCGATGGGCTGGCAACCTACTACAGCAATATACCTACAAATCTATCTTAAATAACCCTCAAAACTTTGTCAGACGTGGCGGAACGACCTTTGTTTAGGTCGTTTACCCTCTGCCTACACCATTAGGGATAAAGGCGTGATTTTATGTATGTATGTCTAATGCGTTACTGGTAACCACCCTGCGTCGGAACCCTTAGATTTTTCCGTAGTTGGGTTTTACAAAATTCTATCGCTTTCAATCCATCATAGGTTCTGATTACTTCAAAGGATTAAAAACTTACGTAACATCATCTCGAACAAATTCTGATCCAGCTGCTCTAGGTGTCAGATCCAATACTGGTCTCTCCAAATAATCCAATATTCTAAGACTGAATCCTCCCTGAAAATTAATAAAACAAAAAAAAAACAGTTAATAAAAAAGTATTCCAAAAACAAATTGCAAAAAGTATTTCGCCCAACGTGGGGCTCGAACCCACGACCCTGAGATTAAGAGTCTCATGCTCTACCGACTGAGCTAGCCGGGCTTGCTAAGTAATGTTGAAAAACTCGACTACTTACCCGATGTGCGTACGCCAAATGCCAATGTACTGTGAATGTTGATCCCGCTAAAAACGATGTTTTTAAAGTTCCTGTAATAAAATAAACACGAGATGAGCTAATACTATTAAAATCCAATGCAAATAAGGAACGAATATCATAAGTTTAAAATAGTACTATGTTATACAGCGCCATCTTCTATCGAGTAGCGATTAACCACCTTGTGATGTCACTCACATAAGTTACATAATGTGGCACATAGATGTATAAACCGGTCCCTATAAATAAAATCCCAAATAGTTTGTAACAGTTTTTATGGCCATTTTGTAACTATTATTGCGGTACGTGAGAATTGGGTGTGTTTTAGGAATTCAATTCACACTAATTCATTTAAACACATCTACTTGTTACATAAATCTGCCGTCAGCTAAGCAGAACTGGTTCCCACCATAGGTATTGTAGTGTATTTCATTGTTTAGGTACCTATATTTAAGGATAAAATTTTACTTGTCTATCTATCTCCCTTTATCAACTCACTAATGCAATATAAAGTTGGGTACAGAATAGGCCTAAAGCTTATTCATATTGTCAACAGTTTAAAAAAAAATCCCTATAACAAGGGCCAAAAACATAATTTTCGACCGTGACAGGACTCGAACCTGCAATCTTCGGATCCGAAGTCCGACGCCTTATCCATTAGGCCACACGGTCGCATGACGTAACGAGCTTAGAGTAAAACGTTTGCTTGAAAATTGCGCGCGCATGTTATAGAAAAGACAACACTTAAAAATGGTAAATTACGGATAAACTAACAATAAAACTAGTGTTGAAAACAAAGTAAATAGTAAAAAAAAAAGATAATAAAATAGACAACAACAAACAAATAGTAAAATAAAAAGAGTCAAAAAGTTTCGCAGCCGGTAGGATTCGAACCTACGCTCCCAGAGGGAATCTGATTTCGAGTCAGACGCCTTAACCACTCGGCCACGACTGCTGATGAGAGGAGCGACGAAATTAGCGGTCAGCTTTTATAACTGGTTTACTATAGTCGTTTTATAGTCAGGTCAGGATGAATCGGTTTCGATTCGACAACCTGTTCACTGCTGTAGGTACGCTTTTTCGTAACATATTTCTTTTTAAATTAAGTAAAATTAAGTATAATTTTATGATATGAAGACATTATAAAACCACAGTCAATTTACACCAATCACAATTTTCTTAACCATCATCTTGCGGCAAGCGGAAAGTGGCTATATTTTTGATGTTTTTAAATGTTGGTAGAACCTCATCTAGACTTGGCCTCGAACCTAGGTCATTGGCCTTATGCACTACACTACTATGAGTCACGATTCAAACGCATTCATTTTTTTCTTTCTGATGATGAGCTACACTGTGATGCATGTATTTATTTTTATCTGTAATGTAATTAATTAAACTGTAAAGACTGTGTAAGAAGTGTAAGAAGAAGTCAGTAGTCAGTAGCTCAGTAAGTAGGTAAGGTAGGCTATATTATTTTGAAAATTACCTTTTGGCATCCCACATGGCGGCTTCGTTCTAGAATTGTCCAAAAAGTCCAGATCATACCTCCTGGCTGGAGGATAAGTTAAAGCTACATGTCCTAACACATTCACTGCCACTGCACACAACACTGCACCCACTAATGTCACTTTGATCAACGCCATCTTACGGAAAGTAGCGGAACTTCTTGCACTATACACTCTTCTTCATGACAGAAATTTGTACTGAGTCCTTGTCATATTTTTTTTGTTTATTTCACTTCACTGTTTTTGGTGTTTGTATTGTTGTCTTCTATCTCATTTTGACCACTTTCGCTTTCAGACCTGCAACAAAAGACAATTTTGATTAGCGACGTAATGCAAAGCTTTATGATAAAGTTGTCGTAGTAAAAGATTGATCATCATCATTAATGGTTTATCAGTATGTTTGGATTAACTGTAAAAAATATTTCGATCCAGAGCAAATTTTGTAACGAATAAACTATTAGCCATTTTAATATGGAAGCTTTCTAAATATTCCTGGGTGCTACTCAAATTACCTTTGCAACAACTGCTGGTATAAATTTCGTAATTATGGAAGTATAGCAACGAGATTGGTCCAATTTTCTTTTCCTATGCCATGATGGCGGCGGGTTGTTGAGATACACAGACTCATAACTAAGAGAAGACAACCCTTACATCAACTAATCTAGCGGGTGTAAGGGACAGCGTCCCGCAAACTGGTAGGGGTTGCTTAGTCAACGAAACTGAACAACTTTCACTAGGAAATTCTTGCAGAAGATGAAAACAAAAAAAGAACTTTCCATACAAAATTACCACCTCGATCAGACAATTTTTGTATGGAAGAGCAAAATTTTTTTTTTTCGTCCTGAAAAAAACCTGCTGATAGTTGTTAAGTTTCGTTGACTGAGCAACCCCTATCAGTTTGAGGGACGCTGTCGCTTACACCCCGTATATTGCTAAAATTTATTTACAACGACCATACTCTAATTAGATTATATAATTCGAAAATATACATGCAATAAGGAACCAGACCAATCATAATACGTACAACGCAATCATTATTTGTATTGGCATCTTCATTAAATCTCAAAAGATGTATAGAAAGAAGAACGAAATTTTGAACACTTATTTACATTATGTAAATAGAGCATTGAGAAGATAATTAAGATTAGATTAACATTGAATGCTTTTGTTGGAATTGGCATACAAAAAGAAACATCTTACTGATTCAGTCTCGGTCGATATATTTATTGTTTTTTTTTATTAGTTCATAATTCATTTATTCATGTAAAGCAATCAGGTACAGTGGAAAGCAGATATAATGGCTAAAAGATTCACTGAATACTGTCCTTGCAGGCATGTACAGGTGTTTAAAACTTGTAGGACATTGTATGTTAATGTATGTTGCTTACCTGTGTGCTTTTTTATCTGTTTTGAATATAATCTTAGGCATATCAGAAATAAATACGGCAAGAAAAGCAGAGTCTTCTGCTATATCGTCTGTGTCTATGTATAATCTAGCGAAATTACTCTCCAGTCTCATGTAATGTTTGTATGGAGTTGTTGTAGTAATAGCGGACCATTGTGGAATGTTTTCACTGTCTAACACTTGTAATTGTTGTCCAAATTCGGAGACAGATTCATCTCTGTAACAATGTGTTTGACGTGTTGAAACGTTATTTGGTTTCACACGATTGTTTGTAGTGTAATTAGAATTACACTAATAACTAACAGGATTATTATTCATCCATTACATAAAATACAATGTTTTAATTTAAATCTATGGAAGCGTATGACAAAACGGTCATTTTCCATACCTTTTTTTTATTCACAGAAAGGGAAAGTATAACAAATTGCTTCATAATTTTCTTATAATACAGAAAACCAGGTCTACATTTTGCAAAAAATAGGTAATACCTCCACGATACAATATCAAAAAACCTAACAAATAATCCTGCATTGCAAATCAGTTTGGTTTGTATGGTGGTGTGGTACCTACAACTTTTTACAAACCTCTTGTTTAAGATAACCATGACTTGTTTATTTAACAACTATCGTATTAATCTTAGCTTTCTTATCTTCAACTAAATGAATGGTCCATGTTTTCAAGGATAGCGTTAATGTCGATATCTTGTACCAGATCTGTATCTCTCACTTGAACAATTTGTCAATGTGGGTTTTTGGTACAACTTTGGTGACAGAACAGGTGGCAGGGCCATTACTTTTCATGTCAAAGCAGAGAGATGGTAATCACTAGCTTGGTTCAATGTTTGTTGTGATATAATTACTCAATGAAAATTATAACGTTGTTCTATATAATAGGAAGCCATTTCTTTTTCTCGGCTATCAAAAAGTTCAATTTATTGAATTCATCAGACCTAGTTTACCTTCAAGAATGTTTCAATGCAATTCATCATCATATGCCTTTACGTCTATGTCAGCCGATTTAAGCAGTGACTCGGGTGCATCTTTTCTGATGTCTGTATTGGAGCGGCAGATTCTACCACAATTATTAGTGATAAGTAAATTATAATTTATTGTTTCCAATATTTAAAATTGTACACGTCATATCTGTTTCTCAGAATTTTATTTCACTAGCCTAGGTCTGCTGGAAGAGATTTCTTTTTAGAAATAAGCTGTGCTTGTTGTGGCTTTGTTTTATATGTATATGTCCTTTATATTTTATTGTGTACAATAAACTGTTAAATAAATAAACTGTCGAATATTAAAGATGCAAGATTATTTTCTGAATGTGAAAATATGATTACATAAACTTTCATCGATCGATACTAATCAATCACAACAAAGGCGATCATTATCACACATCCTATCAAAACCGCAACAGAAACAAAACGATCTATGACCAACATAACAAAATGAAAAGCAAAAAGTAATGATAAGATACATTGGGCCATTGTTCTACTGGGTGAAAGCGAGGAGAGTGACCAAAGTAAGTGTGACTGATGGACAGACAAACGATCATTCAGGTTCATTATATACTACTATTATCGTCAGCTGTTACAATATTGACGGGTAATTTTCTGCTAGAGGCTAAACTTAATGATTGGCAAGATAAGGACTGGAATTTAGAATAGAAGTAAATAGGATTGTATTAATGGAAACTAGCAAACGAATAATACCTTAGTATTGTAGCCTGAATGACGAGAAGTGATAATCTGATTTAACCGTGATAGTCAAGAAAGTACAAGAAACAAAGTTTTGTAAAACTGAGCAACGAATACCTTAATATATAAATGAAATTCTAGTTCTTCTTCTTAGCGAGTGGATTTTCGAGTCGAACAACAACAACAACAAATTCTAGTTACGATCAAGAGACAAAGTTTAGTCAAACCTTATTTTGCAACGAACACAAACAAATTAAATTCTAATTATTTCATAATTTCAAAGTCAAACAGACACTTTATAACTTTTGATACTGATAGATTTCTTAACTTCATACACATTCATTAACTAGAAAGACATTGAATTGATAGTTTGATACACTTAAGTATGCCAGTCAGTCAGAGTTGCAATAAGCTATAATTTGTAGATCATTTCGGAGATTGTCTCACATCTCAAAGACCACCTGTTGAACATAATGTAATCTTAATGACCAACGCCGAATCGAAAAGAAATTGAATACGATTGGTAATGTTTTCACAGTAATGTAATGTAGCTTAGATATATCAATCATAACATTGTTGCGTACAATGTTTGAGGAATTGATATAAGCATTCGCTGCTGGGTTTATATTTAGTAAAATGTTAGTTTTAATGTAGATAACCTTAAAATAAAACAAATTCGTACTGGGTATGGCTCATTTAAGTAGGTGTAATGTGTTAAGTACATAGAATTTTTGAATTTCGTAAGATGCCCAAGCAGAACACCTGGTAAATTCAGGATATTTTGTTAGAATTTATATTTGGAATTGGAAATTGTTTTTTTTTCGGTATTCAATCATAATCACTCCTTAGGTTTTGCTCTTAGGCCCGTAAATATAAACAGTACTTGAGACTGACAGCTAGTTTAAGTTCGTATCAGAAACGTCATTTCAGTACAATGTGGAATGTCAAATCCATACTTAATATTGCTCACTAGTTTGAGATTGCTTCATAAATATGAGCCTTCGAAATTAGCAATCAAGATATGTAATTAAATGTTTATTTTTTATGTGAAACAGTGCTATCGATTGGTGGAGGGCACAGCTTAACTAAATCTTGACTAATATTATTGCCGTCCCTTTCTGTTTACCATGAGAGAATGACAGGTATAGTACATAAATTAGTTCATTCGTGATTTTTACTACCAGTCTCTGAAGTTCAAAAATATTACTCCATTCAAAAGTACACGACATTTTTGTGAAATTTCAGATCAATCAGCGAGATGGCAGCAAATTTACGAACTCTTTTCCTCGAATGCCCTCTCGGTCACCTCATTATCAAGTGGTATTCTGGCATCCGAGAGAAAGTTCCACCTGTGTGTGGCCCACGTACTTCGCAAGTGTATTGTTTGCTAATATCTGAGGAACGTGCTAGGAACGCCCACTGGTTAAAATTGTTTTGTAGAGATTTTCAAGTACATTGAGTTTTCTTATATTACAAAATACATTTTACAGCATTTACTGTAAAGCTAACTGCAGAGATTTAAGACTTGTTTGATTTTGAACGGTTTTGATGACCTCTAAAATGGCATACAAATAAACCGTCACAGTCAAGCAACCAAGGATGATAACAAGACAAGAAGCTATCAAATGTAGAAATAAATGGAATCTTAAAAGTTAGATATTTTATTAAGAAATATTTTTGTTATAAAAATGCAAACTTCCTATTTCATTTAGGAAAAGAAGGTTTCCTTTCCAGTAGGAATAGCTTGTTGTTCAAAGTTTTCCGAAGCAGAATATTATATATTCTGTTATCATTTCATTGATAAACTAAACTAAATAATTCTCCCTTTAAACCCTTAAAATTCCAAAAGAAGTCCGCTAAGACCTTTCCTCTTATTCTGTTAAATTCGCTGTGAATCAAAGATTTTTATTTTTCGCAGAAAGATATAAAATACCTCAACCGGCTAATAATAACCGTACACATTAAATTCTGTCCGGTCAGTGTATCTTTATCACAGCGGAATCCGAGTGAAAGTGAATGCCACCTGTCGGCCCGCGCACGCGCAACTTACGCGACTGTATTGTTTGATAATGGTAATATAAAATAATAAAATAAAATCTTTATTCAAGTACCTACAATAATAAATTTTACAAAAGTCTTTGTTTATCATTAAATTAATTATACAAAAGCCATTTGAGATCTGTCAGACAATCGGACAGTTCCTAAGCTAGGAATTAACCTGTATTATAGGAACTGGTGATAACTCATTCTATATCTGTCATTTTCTATTATGAGAGAACAGAAAGGGACGGCAATAATTTCGATCAAAATTTAGTTAAGTTGTCTCCAAGAATCGAGAGCAATACATCACGTCTACAGTTTCAGTACTTGGTTATGTAGGTACTTTATTTATTACTTCTAATTCTAACATGCTTCTTATTACTAAACATAACTAACCTAGCCTCGTTGGTTAATGTGTATCCAATTTTTCCAAAGCAAATAGGTATCAAGGACATAGTGAATACCTACCATTTCAAATTCTAATCCAATCCGCCTACAGTTTATACAAACCAAACCAAAATTTGATATTGCTTTTAAAACACACGTCTATAAATAACGCCATCTTTGCCTTTTTTTTAAGAATTTGAAAGTGTCAGAAAACCGCATGTAAATTGTAAACGGGTCACGTAGTTACCGCAGCAGCTAGTGTTGTAAGTAAAAATATTGTGCGTTAACCAGTTATGTATTTCATCTCTCACAGTAACATCCGATATGGTCTAGTGGCTAGGATACCTGGCTCTCACCCAGGAGGCTCGGGTTCGATTCCCGGTATCGGAAATACATTTTTGCACTTTTAATTTATTGAAAAGATTTAAATATTATTTACTTTAAATTTTATTTTGTTTTCATTAGCATTAGAATACATTAGTATTCCTGTGTACATAAATTGATACCTACTTTGTTTTTATGAACTTAGTTTGAGCGGATGAAAATTTATGCCAGTAGATGGCCAGTACTAGTTAGTAAACAGTTATCAGCATAGCAAGCAAAGGCTAGATTACATTCATGGAATGCTAGGTAATTTACAGGTTTAGTGTATAATCAAAACGGTACCTATGTCCATTGATTGTAGGCTACAATAATATGACCGCTACGCTACCGCCCTCTACGGAAGTTACATTTCTAGCAAAATATTCCAAACCTATTTTATTTAATGTGTTGTTTAATACCTAAACAATAAGGATTATATTTGGCTGAATAGAAGGATCATGAATGAAACAGAGCTTTGTTTGTTACGTAACGCCATCTATGATCAAGTAGCGGTACTACTTAATTGTACGCTGGTTATCGCGCCATCGGGTTGTTATCATGATCGGCACTTCGCTTGGGAATGTGCTCAATTACAGTACGATACGCCAAGATTTTAAATGAATGTGGCGAAAAAAGGAACTAACACCGCCAAAGCCATTTCTGACGGTTCTCCATACAATGTAGCACCCCACACACGTTCATTTTAAACATTGTTGTACAGGTTTGTTTGAAATCGCGCCGTCTTAGTCTAGAACGGCGGTTCTGCCGCCATAAAAGTTACACAAAGAGGTTAGAAGAACCATCTGATAAGGATTGTGCGTTTGTTATTTGATTTATGTTAGTAACATTGTAATGTAATAATGATGGGACAAAAAGTGAGATCAAGCATAATTTTCATTATCTTACAAAAAAATAATAATTACGTAGTAAAATAATGTGGTCTGGTCTTGTTATCTCCAAATTTTTATTTTATTTTTATTTCTTTTTAATTTTCTGTAAACGAAAACAGCTTTTTGTAAATTAGTTCTGCAATGCTGTAGACTCTCTACCTACCCTACACACGCATGATTCAACGAATGTACGAATAATCGATCAAAAATCCCACGTTTCTTTTCTTCGTCATTACCACGGAACACAGAAACCCAGTCACCCAGTACTACAAGCTGCCGTGTGACCGGCAATCAGCAAGCGCATTCGATACGGCACGATCGCGGCCCGATTGCAGTTACGTTGTTGTTGATTATGAATTATGAGGCAATGTGTGACGCGAACGGGGTATTACTGTGTCTTGAAAAATAGGCTGTGATATAATTCTACCTTATAGCATTTAAATATTATAATTGCTAGCTTTTCCAAGGATCCCGCCCACAATCCTACCAAATTTCATCAAAATCAATACAGCAGGCGTGAAAAAATAACAGACAGACAGAGTTACTTTCGCATTTGTAATATTAAAGTAAGGATATTTACAGAAAAGGAAATATAAACCCAAACGAATAATGTTGCTAAATAAACATTAAAGTCAACGCATCTAATTTACTTACTAGCTTCCTATTTAATAATATGCATTTGTTAATTTATCAATTTATTTCCAATTTACCAATTTTGCTTCCATGCTGGACTAAGTGATAGAAAAACATAGAATCAGCCAGCTGCATCTTCTCCCGGGCATGCTGTAAAAACCACCTACGGGATTCGGGGGCTTCAGTGTATTGTGTGTGGCAGACAACCTGTCACTATAGCGATACACATTTCAGTCTAAAATAGCCCTCAAAACTTGTCAGACGTGGTGGAACGACCTTTTCTTTGGTCGTTTACACTCTGCCTACCCCATTTAGGATTATATGTATGTATGTAATTATTCAATAAAATAAAATCTAAGGTCCGAATGTCCATATTCAGAAACACCTGCCTAACTGAACTGTTGACCTCTAATTTTACATAACCCATTCAACATGCAAAGTGTCCATTTGAGTGTCCTAACATAGTTCTTGCAAAACGTTTCTGCTCATATTACTTACCGGTTTTTAGTTTCGTGTCATCACGAAATCAATTTTTCTTTAATTCGAGATTCTGTTTTGGTTCAATCAATTTGTAATTTTGTACGGTACGGTTGTGTTTGTAAATAATATGGCTGGCAAATTGAATGTAAACTTTTATTACAATGGCGATTTAGTCAAAGTTAAACATAGTTAAGGTACATGTTATGAAATGAGTATAGGTATACATAATCGATTAAATAAATTCATTCATTCATTTATATGTTCACGCTTTATCCCTAATGGGGTATGCAGAACGCAAACTACCTAAAGAAAGGTCGCTTCGCCACATCTGACAAAGTTTTGAGGGTTATATTTGTAGGTACATTGTTGTAGTGACAGGTCGTTAGCCCATCGCCTAAATTGCAATTCACTGAAACACTCGGATAACTTAGCTGGTTTTTACAGCATGCCCGGGAGGAAATGCAGCTGGCACATTCTATTTTATTACCTCACTTCCAGGCCAGCATGGCAGGAATGGATAAACTTTCAGATATTTCACAAAGTGTTCAAAATTTCAATATCTTTAATTTTAACAACAGACAAATTATCAGGTTAACCTAAAAAATATATTATATAAACACTTGATGCAAAACAACCTAAAGGAAAGTTTACGAAAGAATCTAAAGGTTAGCAAATACTTCATACAAGATTCCACGGTGTAATTTAGAGTTCACGCTCATTTCACAGGAAATTTGCATGTAATGGATATTGTTACACTTTAGCTTCCTAATAGCAGATCACACGAATTGTAATATTCATTTTAAGATTATTAAATATTGAAATTTTTATCTGCCTATTTTTATCTTATTAGAAGTTAAGTAGTTGGTAGGTACTAAATTTTCATACGGACATTAATATACATATAATCACGCCTTTATCCATAATGGGGTAGGCAGAGCGTAAATGACCTAAATAATGGTCCTTCCGCTACGTCTGACAAAGTTTTGAGGGTTAATGAAGATAGATTTGTAGGATGCTGTAGTGACAGGTTGTCAGCCTATCACCTAAATTGCAATACACAGAAACCCTTGGACCCCTTAGCTGGTTTTTGCATGCCCAGGAGGAAATGTAGCTGGATTCGTTCATTTTATATTTTTCTCTCGCTCCCAGTACAGCATGAAAGTTTAAAACTATTTATTTAGATGAGAATTAAGTACCTACATACTCCTTAAAAAAAAAGAGTTGGGCATATTAATTATGAAGTCTATTTTTTTCGAGAAGATGTATGAAATATTCAGGTCAATCATTTTGTTCTATTAATTGAAATATAATCCAAATTTTGCTATTGAACTGCATGCTGCGTCAATAATAACATTTTCTTCTAAAAGGGCGATTCCATAACAAAAGTAATAAATTACTCGACCGCATTAGATAATTTTATAACTCTTGCAACACTCCGTTGTTCTAGCTGAGTGACCATAATGATTATAAGAAAAAAGATTGATGAAAAAAATGATTTCTAAATGTTTCTACGATTTGATTCGGTTTGTACGCCCTAAATTATTTTTTCCTGGTAATTTATTACTAGAATATTCTAAAAACGTTTTACTGTTGTTGAAAATCAACAAAAGCTGTGTTGATGAAGATTATGGGAGGACTGCTTTTTGACATATTTTGTAGTAAAAATGGAGTAAAAAAGTAAGTTACAAATGGTTACAGTAATAAATCAATCAATCAAGATTCCTGATTCCTTTGGTGAAGTGATGGACCGGCATTCAAGAGCGCAGGTTTGAGTCCTGCCAGAAACGATTTTATTATTTTCTCTCATTCATATTATATGATTCCTGAAAACTATTTTCAGCAAATATTATAAAATTGAGTAACTTTTACTCCAATGTTATCGACCTTATCCCCTAGTCATCGCTCGGATAACATTGGTAAGATATTCGACGCTACATATACCTTGCCCAGTTAACACAGACCCTTGGTACAATACACTTATTTAGGCTATTAAGTTTCTTCCTAAACTAGCTATACCTGTCGCTGGGTTCTCATTGCCAAGTTAAATCAGACCCCTGTTTTCATATACAAGTAGAAGTTACTATGTGTCTTTGTAAGCTGGTTTAAATTGTGAGGCTGGATCAGTGTACCGTGACATGAGACTGGAATAATGCACTTTTACTTTTGATGATAGATCGGTGAGTGTTCAGATAAGTGGATTTATTGCTTTATTCATATTTACATTATACACTGTTGTGTATAATAAATCTAGCAGTTTGTACTTAAATTGAGTTGTTGCTGTCATTTCAGATATACTTACTTTCACAATTTACTTGGAATTATTTCTGTTATTTGACTTGTATTTTATTTTAGTTCAATAACTGTGACATCAAGGTTTATCAAGTTAATCCATACAAAGAATCAAGAGATTTTCTATTCTTGTTATAATCGTAATCTGGGAGCGAGGGAAAAACATAGAATGTGCCAGATGCATTTCATCCCGGGCATGCTGTAAAAACTAGCTAAGGGATCCGAGGGTTTCAGTATATTGTAATTTAGGTGATGGGCTGACAACCTGTCAATACAGCAATATACCTACAAATCTATCTTAAATAACCCTCAAAACTTTGTCAAACGTGGCGGAACGACCTTTGTTTAGGTTGTTTACGCTCTGCCTAACCCATTAGGGATAAAGGTGTGTTTATACGTATAACCGAAAGCGCGAAAAACTAAAAAAATAATAAATCAACTTAATGGTCTTTAGCATACCAACCTACGCTTTTTCTCGGCGGCTTCTCAGTAATCTTCACAAATTATAGCATTAAATGTGGCAATTACTATATGCCACGCTAATTAATGGCTATGAGCGTGTAATACAAAATTGTGGGCGATAAAATATTCAAAGAGATATAGGCAAGAGATTGAGAGATAACATCCTTATAGAGTTAGAGATACAATGATTTGGATTGATGGAATTTAAATAATTGGCGGCGAAGGCGTTTATTATAAACCGGTTTGATGAGGAATTCTACGCTTTTGTTTTGCGAAATGTTGAGAGATAAAAAAATGTCGTATCAAAGTCAAGTCAAACATGAATGTTTGAACTTATCTTTTGCTCACCTAGAAAGGTCCCAAACGCCCAAAAATCTCGTTAAAATACGTCAAACTGACCCGAAAAGGAAGTCTTAAACCGATTGCTCAATAACAAATTAAAATTCTATTCTCATTCTTGAAAGCTAAGCGCAAACAGTTTAGATGGGTAGCGTAACATTTCTAAACATAACTTAAACGCCACTTTTGAGCAAACTTAGAATAAGACAAGGTTTTAAATGAAAGTGGGCGGGCGCGCTGCAATATTTGTAGACCATAGACATACATACTTAAATCGCGTCTTTACCCCTAATGGGGTAGGCAGAGTGGCAACGAAATAAACAAAGGCAGGTTCGCCACGCCACATTTTGAAAGTTATTTCAGATAGTCATTCTGAATATACCTGTAGTGACAGGTTGTCAGTCCATCACCTAAATTACAATACACTGGAACCCCCGAATCCCTTAGCCAGTTTTTATAGCATGCCCAGGAGAAGTTGCAGATGCAGTTGGTATTCTATGTGTTTTTATCGTTTCGTTTCCTGTCCAACATGGAAGGATGGAGAACCGCTTAAAATGGCTTCGGCGTCGTTAGTTCCTCTTTTCACCACGTTCATTTAAAGCGCTGTCGTCGTTTAGGAGAACAAGTGAACAACGCATCTTACGTCAATGAGCGAAAGTTGTACGTGATCTCGGTGTTAACGATTTGAGTAACTCGCAGTTTGCTGGTTGTATTACTGGCCAAATTGTGACGAGCTTTGACAAATAGCCATGCAAATTGTTACAGCTTATTTGTATTTGACAGCTATCAGTTTCATACATACATACATATAATCACGCTTTTATCCCTAATGGGGTAGGCAGAGCGTAAACGACCTAAACAAAGGTCGTTCCGCCACGTCTGACAAAGTGTTGAGGGTTATTTAAGATAGATCTGTAGGTATATTGCTGTAGTGACAGGTTGTCAGCCCATCGCCTAAATTACAATATACTGAATCCCTCGGATCCCTTAGCTGGTTTTTACAGCATGCCCGGGAGGAAATGCAGCTGGCACATTCTATGTTTTTCTTTCGCTCCCAGTCCAGCATGGACGAAGCTGTCAGTTTCAGTTTATGTAAATAAAGACTGTTGCAGCTACTTGCTAATTGTAATGACATGACATTGTGTTTGTTGTTCAGTGTGAATTTGTAGAAATCTAGCCTTAGTGCTCATCTAAGTCTATGTGACTGTGACCTGAATATAGAATCCTTGTACCTAAAATTTCTCGATTAGCTACTTCCTACTTTCCTTTGTGTTTACTTTTAACATTAGTCTTTCTTTTTTAATCAAAATTTTATTTCATCCTTCATTCATATTCTCCATAATGATGATAAACTGTGCCAGCTGAATTTCCTCCAGCTAAGTGATCCGAGGGTTGCAGTATATTGTAATATAGGCGATGGGCTGACAACCTGTAACAACAGCAATATACCTGCAAAACTATCTTAAATAACCCTCAAAAGTTTGCCAGACGTGGCGAAACGACCTTTGTTTAGATTGTTTACGCTCTGCCAACCCCATTAGTAATATAGGCGTGATTACATGTATGAATGATAAACTGTCCTAGTTTTCCAAAATAAGCAGCGACCTGCAATCATACAACAATGAAAACTTTTATATTCGTTTTGAAAACTAAGTGTAAATTCGTGACAAATAAATTATCACCAATCTCTCGGAGGTCTTCATACAATAGATCTTCCATAATACGTTTAGCTAGAAAGATTATTTGCTTAGTCATCTTGCATATATATGTTATTGATTTGAAATATTTGTAAGTTGTTGTTATATTATGTTAGCTAACAATATCATTCAATGATTATTCAGTTGCATAATTTTTGACAAGAGAGGAATTCGCAACAATATACTAGTTTGTGTATTGTTAGACGTTTTATTGTAGTTACATTCTTCAAGTGGTTGTTACGTCACCTATTATGTTTTTAACTTCTGAAAAAGACTTTAATGTAGCTCATTTGTCACTCTCCTTTTTAGGGTAACTTCACAAAATATCTCTGGGTTGCAATATGGCCCTTTCTCATAATGACCCTCTCGCAAAGTGTCCCTTCGAAAATTTTATCTTTCAGTAGTTGCCTACTATTTGAACTAAGTCTATCAAAAAAGGGTAATTTTGCGAAAGACACATTTTAGAAAAAGGGACATTACACTAAAGAGACGTTTTGTGAAAGGAACATTCTAAAGTAACGCTTTAAGGCGATAGTTCAAAGCTATTTGCGGACCAATCCTGTAAGTCATGTGTTTATTTACACATGTAATGTAACACGTTTTTGTACCCACTACAAATATGGATCAAATAAAAAAGACCACCTATCACTCACTGCGTATACTGACATACAGCAAATCGTTTCAAATGATCTATCTATTGTATAATGGCGATCATCGCAGCACGCACGTCTCTTAAGTACATCGCACTACAGGTAGCTACATTTAGACGTATACCCTAAAAGAAATGCTGGGCCTGGGCCGTTAATGTATTGTCCGAAATGTATACCAGCCCACTAGTTCAACTTCTATTTTCCTGCGCCCTAAGGTTGCCTGGAAGAAATTGCTGCTTAGCAATAAGGCCGCCTATTTGTACTACTATTGTTTTATTTTCTTTTTTTCTCTTGAAACTTTCCTGTGCAATAAAGTATATTCTTATCTTATGTTAAGAGGCCTCTCCGCGAGCGGTGGCGCCTTCACTCGTTAAAAAATCATAACTCGCAAAATAAAGACATTTTCAAAACTTGTCTCTATCACTTCCTTAGATTTAGATCTAAGGTATTTTCGAAGTAATGAATTGAGGAGCAAATATACCGGGCAGTGACTTTCGAAATTATTGATAAAAACGGCCACTTTTGTCGGAAATTTCGATAGTATCTCCAGAGTACTATTTGCTCCTCAATTCATTACTTCTGAAAAATCCTTTGGTCTAAATCTAAAGAAGTAACAGAGAAAAGTTATGAATCTAGGTTTTTTGTTTAAAGTATACAATTTAAAAATAATTAAGTGTCGTATTAATAATCTGTCGTTAGTAATTACAAAAATGTCGTAATTTTGGTTTGAGCGCAGGATGGGCCCTTATTTAATTGAAATTATTGGTTTGCAATAAGGGTTATTTTAGGTGTCAAAGTGAGTATTTCAGTTGAGTGAGTCAGAATGTTAGTGATTGCGAGGGTTTATGTTTGCAATTTAGGCGATGGGCTGACAACCTGTCACTACAGCAATATACCTACAAATCTATCTTAAATAACCCTCAAAACTTTGTCAGACGTGGTGAAGCAACCTTAGTTTACGCTCTGCCTACCATTAGGGATAGAGGCGTGATTATATGTATTTGTATTTATTTATGGTTTGCAATAAGGATTATTTTAAGTGTCAAAGTGAGTATTTTAGTTGAGTGAGTCAGTACTGGTGGTTACGAAACGCAACCAGCATGATATAGAAATGTTAGAGATTGCGAGTTGGCAAATCTTGTTTGGGATGAATGGAATGAATTTTAGAATGACATTAGTGTGGTATTCGCGGAATCTAGTGGATTTCTATTGGTTTCGCAGTGCGTCTAGTACTTATCCGTAATATGTTAACAACATAAAATAACATACATACATATAATCTCGCCTTATTCCCTAATGGGGAAGGCAGAGCGTAAACGACGTAAACAAATGTTGTTCCACCACGTCTGACAAAGTGTTGACGGTTATTTAAGATATATTTGTAGGTATATTGCTGTATCGCCTGAATTGCAATATACTGAAATTCTCAGATCCCTTAGCTGTTTTTTACAGCATGCCCGGGAGGAAATGCAGCTGACACATTGTTGTTTTTCTTTCGCTCCCAGTTCAGCATGGAAGACATAAAATCATAATCAAATTAATCGAACAACTTGTTTTAAATGTCTTAAAGTCGACTCTTTACTATTATACTGCTCTTACAATGTTTATTTTGCCCAATTATTTTTAAACGAAGTTTTAAAAAAACAACAAAAATATTGTTTTTTTTTTAAACTTGTAATCAAATTACTATAATACTCCCACAAACACCAACATAATTAAAATATTCTCATCACCAATCTCTCACACTCGAGACTCAACAATATACGTCGTCGGGGTCAAGAGCGTATTACTCAACTGGGAACGACCCACGTTGCTTCACCTGCATAATAGTGAGATGAGTTTGATATAACTGCCTCCGTGGTCTAGTGGTCAGAGCCATGGGCTTACGATCCGGACGTCCTGGGTTCGATTCCCAGGGGGGACACAAAGTTGATATTTGTCAATTTATCACTTTGTGAGATTTAACCCAGTTTGGTTAGGACATTGCAGGCTGAATCACCTGATTTTCCGAAAAGAAAAAGGAGGGCACGTTAAGCCGTCGGTCCCGGTCACTGTATTTGATAGTGGTCGTTAGTCAAACCATGTCAGACACTTAATAGATGTTCTACTAGGCGGTTTGAAAACTCGGACACCAGGGTTCATGGGGTCGATCGTCGACTCAATATAAGAAATAATACGTCGGGTTCAAGAGCGTATTACTCATCTGGGAACGACACACGTTGCCTCACACCTGCTGGTATTATAGTGGAATGAGCTTGATAGATGCTGATTTTGTGGTAGAAACAGCGTCGCGGGTTCGATTCCCATGGGTAACCGATGTTTTTTTAGTTTGGTAGGGAATGCAAGCTGAATTATCTGATCATTATTTATATTCTTAATCTAATGATTCCGTACTTTGGAGAGCACGTTAAGCCCGATCGCTGTCATGGATAGTGGTCGTCACAAAACCATATCAGAGACCTATTAGCTATGCTATTAGCTATTTCTTCCATGCTGGACTGGAAGTGAGAGAAAAACATGGAATGTGCCAGCTGCATTTCCTCCTGGGTATACTGTAAAAATCAGTTAAGGGGTCCGAGGGTTTCATTATATTTCAATTTAGGCGATGGGCTGACAACCTGTCACTTCAGCAATATACATACAAATCTATCTTAAAAAGTCAAAACTATGTCATAAGTGGTGGGACGACCTTTGTTTAGGTCGTTTACGATCTGCCTACCCCATTAGGGATAATATTAGCTATGCTATTAGGTTAAGAAGCCCTAAACAGGGTTTATCGGGTCGATCGTCGACTCAATAAAATAAATAATACGTCGAGGTCAAGAGCGTGTTACTCAACTGGGAACGACCCACGTTGCTTCACACCGGCTGATGAGCTTGACTTGATGGATGATTTTAATTATTTATTTTTGATGGTGCTTTGAAGTTTAGCAACTTCAGCAATGGTGGAACACCATGTGAGAATCAATGTCATTGTTTGTGAAGATCAATGGATTCTTACAAAATTAAAGGTGTGAATTTGTCTTCATGATTTATTATGTGAATGAGAGATTTATTATGTAGGTAAATAAAAATGTTTTTATATTTTTGGTTTATTTTATTGTATAATTTGTTTCTTTTTTACGATCATATTATTCTCTGACATTTTTATTATTATTGCAATGTAATTATGAAATTGATAATGTGAAATAAATAAATCTAATCTAATATTTTTAAATATGTCGTAAGAAGTTAGCTTAGACCATACTGGCAAAAATTAAAAACAAATAAAAGTTTAGTTACATTTGTGTAACAAGTGCAAAAGAAAATAATTCCTTGCTACTCGATACTAGATGGCGGTAGAACGAATTCCGAAACAATTCCGCCCACGAGTTCGAACTTCGAAATTCAAACATTGGAAAGCGCTCCTCCCGAAGTAGACCGTACGTGAATATTTGCGAGGAAAAGTGCAAACAAAATGTATTGACTATTCAATCAGTCCATTGCCGTCTAATCCTTATTATCTTTTAGTTTTCTAGTTTAAACCGAGCAATGGTTGCTAAAACACAGTAGTCAAATTACGTCAACGTAAATAAAAGAACATGAAATAACTGTTTACGAAGAAAGTAATATTTAGCGCTTCTTTTGCGTAAGTTGGTAAAGAAAGTGAATTTTACATTTATTTATGTAATAGATACTTGAGTTTTATGATGTTTTATGTACGCCTAATTGAATTTGAAATATTTAAGAACGCGTTTAGTTTTCTTTTTTGTTTGTGCGTGACTTGTTAAAGAAACAGATGTTTTTTATTTTCAATATTTATTATAAATATATTATTATTCTTAAAATACCAGCTTTTCCACCTCGCTGTTAATTTATTATTATTTTTTTAATTGTCTCAATACCTATGTTATTTATTAGAAAGTAAATGCACAATAATTATAGCTGATCGTTTAGTAAATGCCTTACCTACCTTATAATTACTTACTTGTTTTAATTACTGGGCTTTAATTTACAAATTTTAATGAAATTCTGGGCTAAGCATTTTAAAAAACATTTTTGCTCGTGCCATACACCTCTAATTACTGGATTAGGTATTTATCGAGATATTTAATTAGAGTCTACAAACTGCGTACGTAACATACCTTTGAATTGCCAAATTCCTTAGTAAACTTTTAGGTTAAAGGTTCTTCACTGCTGGACTGGGAGAGATAGAAAAACATAGAATGTTCCAGCTGCCCTTCCTCCCGGGCATGCTGTTGAAGTCAGCAAAAGGGACTCGAGGGTTACAGTGTATTGTAATTTAGGCGATGGGCTGACAACCTGTCACTAAAGCAATACATATTACAATCTAAAATTGCCCTCAATTTTTGTCAGACGTGGCGAAAGCGCCTTTTACGAGGCGTTAAACGCTCTGCCTACCCCGTAAGGGATAAAGGCGTGATTTATGTATGTATGTATGTTAAAGGTTAGACCGCACTAGGACGTAGCTGCAGCGGAGCGACGCGGCGCGACAAATGATTCTTTGTATGAAAATGTATGAGAGGTACCGCACTGAAGCAGCACTGGAGCTGCAGCGGAGCGACGCGGCGCTACACAACGATTCACGCACGACGCGGCAATATCAAGTCCATACATTTTGACAGATTTTATCGCGCAGTGCGGTTTAACCTTAAACTGTAATACAATTACAGACTTTGGTATTCTGTTGATTCAGTCGTAGGACAGAAACTGCTCTTTTTTTAAAAAGTAGTGTATAAACGGCTATTTTAGCAATAATTTCAATACTTAGTATGTTTTAATTTTATATAATTTCTATGGGATGGTAACCGCGGGGCACTACATATTTGCTTCTCAATTCATTATCATTCGTTCTAAAAATCTAAAAAGTAAATAGCAGAACCAAGTTTAAAAAAGTTAATGTTTTGCGAGTTATGTTCCTTTACGATTGGGGACTGCCTAATCCCTAAGGGTATAGTCATGATTTTACACGTGTGTTCTGGTAGTTCTTCCATGATGGACTGGGAGTGAAAGAAAAACAAAGAATGTGCCAGCTGCATTTCCTCCCGGGCATGCTGTAAAAATCAGCTAAAAGATCAGAGGGTTTCAGTACATTGCAATTTAGGCGATGGGCTGACAACCTGTCACTACAGCAAAATACCTACAAATCTATCTTAAATAACTCTCAAAACTTTGTCAGACAGGGCGGAACGAAATTTGTTTAGGTCGTTTACGCTCTGTCTACCCGATTAGGGATAAAGGCGTGCCTATATGTATGTATATAAAAGTAACAACTAAAGAGTTTTCTTAACTTTCCCGATCGGAATCGAAGCTGCGTAGAATGGAACAATGCTGATTTTATCTCTCATTTAGGACCCAATTAGCGCTATTGTACCACTAACGATGTTGGTTTGGTGGTAAGGAAAGCTATTTTATTTGTACTTTGTTTACTTTGATACGCATTTTCATTCAGTGAAAAATTGATCTTCCATGCTGACCTGGGAGCTAGATAAAAACATAGAATGTGCCAGCTGCTTTTCCTCCCGGGCATGCTGTAAAAACCAGGTAAGGGATCCGAGGGTTTCAGTATATTGTAATTTAGGCGATGGGCTGGCAACCTGTCACTACAGCAATATACTTACAAATCTATCTTAAATAACCCTCAAAACTTTGTCAGACGTGGCGGAACGACTTTCGTTCAAGGATACAGGCGTGATTTTATGTACACGCCTTTAGTATTTCTTTCACGTCTTTTCATTTTAAAACACATTTTTAAAAGAGGTGAATGATAATTGTTAGCCAAGCAATTAGTTAGGATATTAATTCATTGTGTTTATATAATCTTCCATACTGGACTGGGAGAGAAAGAAAAACATGGAATGTTCCAGTTGCCCTTCCTCCCGGGCATGCTGTAGAAGTCAGCAAAAGGGATTCGAGGGTTACAGTGTATTGTAATTTAGGCGATGGGCTGACAACCTGTCACTACAGCAATACACATTACAATCTAAAATTGCCCTCAATTTATGTCAGACGTGGCGAAAGCGCCTTTTAGGAGGCGTTTTACGCTCTGCCTACCCCGTAAGGGATAAAGGCGTGATTTTATGTATGTATGTATGTGTTTATATATCTAATAGCTAAAACTTATCTTAAATCATGTTTATGACTTAAAAACCTGTTATAATGTTTACTCTCATATAAACACCATCTAAGAAATACTATTAATAAAATACATGACAGCGAAAAACGTAGAATGCGCCAGCTGCATTTCCTCCCGGGCATGCTGTAAAAATCAGCTAAGGGATTCAGGGTTTCTGTATATTGTAATTTAGGCGATGGGCTGACAACCTGTCACTAGACCAATATACCTACAAATCTATAACTTTGTCAGTCGTGGCGGAGCGACCTTTTTTTTAGGTCATTTACGCTCTGCCTACCCCATTAGGGATAAAGGCGTGATTATATGTAGGTATGTATGTATGTAAATTATCACTGCGGTGGCCAGTCATTGACACGACGGATGTCAGCTTAACGGGCCCGGTCCGACTGTTAGCTCAACTTATGGTTACCCTGAATTGCGTAACGGTAACGGTACTGAACTACCGAACAATTTGCAATCGTTGTAATAGGAAGCCGCAAATATTGGTATTATGGCTTTATCTGTAGCGGATAATGGATACATACATACATATAATCACGTCTTTATCCCTAATGGGGCAGGCAGAGCGCAAACGACCCTAACAAAGGTCTTTTCGCCACGTCTGGCAAAAGTTTTGAGGGTTATTCAAGATAGATTTGTGGGTACATGTAATGGTATACGCAACACTATTTGACATTGGAAGGAAGTTGCATAAAATGCAGATCAAATTATTACTGCGGTGGCCAGTCATTGACACGACGGATGGCAGCTTAACGGGCCCGGTCCGACTGTTAGCTCAACTTATGGTTACCCTGGATTGCGTAACGGTAACGGTACTGAACTACCGAACAATTTGCAATCGTTGTAATAGGTAGCCGCAAATATTGGTATTATGGCTTTATCTGTAGCAAATATTGGATTCCATGAGTTTATACCAGGTCTAAAGTTATTAAGAGCCCGATTTATAATCAGCTCTTATGAGTGAGAGCAAGTTTGAGTTCGTATCAGAAATGTCATTTGTCATTTCAGTACAAACAAGCCTGTCAAATCCATACTTAATATTGGTCTCAAGTTTGTAATCGCTTCATAAATACGAGCCTAAGTAGGTTCCGATAAATTTCACTGCACCGCGGCCATTTAAAATAGTTTTTTTTTGTTTGTAATTTTAATCCAATTAATTCAGTTCAGAAGATCCTTCAGAGATCTACCAGTAAATATCACTACATAGTATAAAACAAAGTCGCTTTCTCTGTCCCTATATCCCTATGTATGCATAAATCTTTAAAACTATGCAACAGATTTTGATTCGATAGAGTGATTCAAGAGGAAGGTTTATATGTATAATACATGCATAATATAAAAGGGAAACACTGATAATTTCCGTGCACAGTCGGGGCGGGTCGCTAGTTTATTATAAATTGTCTTGACATTCTGTATACATATTTGTAAACCAGGGATTCCATTCCATTCTCTACCGCTGTGTGGGTGGAACTGAGAAATTCCATGAATGCGGAATTGTAATGGATTATTTGTTTAAGCCTTTACATTATTGGAGCTTGAGACACTTTAAGGTTTAGCATAGCTTAGCTGTGACTAATATACAAACAATAATATATGTATGTAGTCAATAAACAGCCTCTAAGAAGGATTATAGTCAATAATAAAATATGATAAATGTTGGCTATAAAATATTTACGAGTAGAGACTACAATATAGAAAGACAAATATAGTTCTTCCATGCTGGACTGGAAGCGAGAGAAAAACATAGAATGTGCCTGCTGCGTCTCCTCCCGGGCATGCTGTAAAAACCAGCTAAGGGATCTGAGGGTTTCTGTATATTGCAATTTAGGCGATAGGCTGACAACCTTTCACTACAGCAATATACCTACAAATCTATCTTAAATAACCCTCAAAACTTTGTCAGATGTGGCGGAACGACCTTTGTTTAGATCGTTTACGCTCTGCCTACCCCATTAGAGATAAAGGCATGATTATATGTATGTATGTATGCAACAATAATAAAATATGATAAATGTTGTCTATAAATATAAATGTTTCTTCTATGCTGGACTGGGAGAGATAGAAAAACATAGAATGTTCCAGCTGCCCTTCCTCCCGGGCATGCTGTAGAAGTCAGTAAAAGGGATTCGAGGGTTACAGTGTATTGTAATTTAGGCGATGGGCTGATAACCTGTCACTACAGCAATACAAATTATTACAATCTAAAATTTGCCCTCAATTTTTGTCAGACGTGGGGAAAGCGCCTGTAACGAGGCGTTTACGCTCTGCCTACCCCGTAAGGGATAAAGGCGTGATTTTATGTATGTATGTTGTCTATAAAATATTTACGAGTAGAGACATAAATATAGTAACAACAAATTCATAACTCAGACTTATCGGATGTCCGGGTTATAAAGTATAAATAGTTATTTGTTCAACTAAAGTATCGTCGTTTCAATAGGCCATATTTGAAGGATGGAGACGCAGTAACATTTTACCAGCTCTCAAATAAAAAAATAAAAAAACTAGATATTTCACTCATTCTGTCTTTAGAATCATAAATATCTTGAAATAATATTCCAAGAAATCATAAAATTTCGTCTGAAATTTGCCGTAATAATTTAAAATTAACATAAATGTAAAATTTAAGCGACATTCAAATGTTACGTCGGTGAGCCTTTTAACTGTCAAACCGGCTAGTGATGTTACTGTGAGTAATAGCGTATTATTCCAAATAACATTTAAGTATTATTTTTTTTGCTTCTTTAGTAACCATTCATTTATTCGTCCAGCAGTGAACTGTAATAGGCTGATCTGATCTGTGATATATTTTTTATCGCAATATTCATACGGCCGGGTTAAAGGTAAAACCAACTAACCCTCTGATTTGTTGTTTTGACCCTATAGATCAAGCGCCCGCCCATATGTCGAAGTCTTCAAATTTTGAAATGTTGAAATATTTTTGTAACGCAGATAGATAATTATTGTATGCAATACATATTTTATTTTAAATAGTGTTTTTTTTCTCACTTCAAATACGCATTTATTGCCAAAATGATGAAGGAAATCAAAAGTCTACAGTCCACATAGTCCAAGACAAGACTGAAACTTGGACCCCCATAAAAGTCCGATCTAACGTTCTACCAATCGTTTCCAAGAACGAACACACAAATACGCACAAATAATTTCCTAGAACCAAGAGCAGAAAATTAAATTCATCATTTGAATAACTATTCCGGCATGTCTTGTAAAAATTAGAACAATTCCATAAATACAAAACAAAAATAATTTGTAAAATAGCACAGAGTTTTTGTATACAGAAACGTTATTTCAGACTAGCTCAGCGCCCTCTATACATCTCGTCATGTAAAAAGAGCGCTGGATGAATATTGCCCTCTCTTTCATACCTACCAACCGCTAGCTATACAAGACCCTTGAGAATAACTAGTAAACTTCCCATTCAATAACAAGTAACGGTTTGAAATACTAGCTACGTATGTTTGACGCTCATGTAGGGGAGAGGGGGGCAGTTTTGAACTGGGGCAGATTTGAATTCATTAAATTCTGAACGCATCTTGTGTGTTGTCTATGCGTCTACACTTTTTTATTAATGGCAATACTTACCTTGACAACTGTCACATTTGTTAGACGGCAAGTTGTCAATGTCATACGTGAAAAAATGTGCTCGTGAATTTGCGAACAGAAATTTAAACCAAGCTTCGAGTTTTCTTAAGAAGATACTGGATTTGTAAGTAGGCTTTGCATATTTGTTATAACTGTATGTTAAATGTCATTTTTATTAGCTTCAGAATACCTTGTTACTATAATTAACATTCATGTTCCAACCGTGTGAAATCAGTTTACAATTTCAAAAGTGGACTAGGGGTGGATTTGAACAGAGCACGGGGGGCACTTTTGACAAATTCATTCAAAGGTGCCCCATTTATTTTCTTCATAGACCTTAACATGGGGCACTTTTGACTAATTTATTCTAAGGTACCCCATTCATTTTCTTTAATGTAAGTATGTATTAAATTAGAACAAAATTATTTTTTTACAGTTTGAAATGGTGCGAAACTATAAAAAAAAGCGGCATACCGACGTTATCGAAGAAGACGCCAACAGAGCAGTTTTATGTGTGGTAAATGATGGCATGAAACTAAGAACTGCGGCTGCAATCTACAACATAAGACCTAACACTCTATTTTATAGAGTCAAAAAATATAAAGAAAATGTGAGGCCCAAAAATGAAGATTACACAAGCAAATATACTGTGAGTCAGGTTTTCAGGAATGATGAAGAAAAAATGCTTGAAAAATATTTTATCAAAATGACCAAAATGAAGTATGGCCTCACATATTTACGCGGAAGACAATTAGCTTATGAATATGCAAAAGCGATAAAAAGGTGTCCGGAAAAATGGGAAACTGAAGAAAAAGCTGGGAAAGAATGGATAAAAGGGTTCATGAAACGGCATAAAAACTTATCTCTTAGAAAGCCTGAAAATACTAGTCTCTCACGCTCAACAAGCTTTAACAAGCACAATGTGGACCAGTTCTTTGATAATTATGACAAAGCTTTAAAACAACACAACTTTACACCAGATCGCATCTATAACTTAGACGAAACTAACATTATGACCGTGGTACAAGCACCAAAAATTATTGCTCAAAAAGGCGTAAAGCAGGTAGGGCAAAGTGTCTCAGCAGAGAGAGGCCAATTAATTACAATGTGTGCCATAGTAAACGCCCTTGGAAATACCATTCCTCCAGTATTCATCTTTCCTAGAGCAAGATTTCATGACACAATGCTTTTTGGAGCTCCATCTGGAAGTTTGGGATTAGCAAATAGTCCTACGAGCGGATGGATGACGGGACTGCTATTTGTTAAAGTCCTGCAACACATTCAAAAAACAACAAGGTGCAGCAAAGAAGATAAAATTCTTATACTCATGGATAACCATGAAAGTCACTGCACTTTAGACGCAATAAACTTTTGCCGGGAGAATGGAATTGTGCTATTAACTTTCCCACCACACTGCACCCACAAAATGCAGCCATTAGACGTGGCAGTTAATAGCTCCTTCAAAGCAAAGCTCGCAGTCTCCCAAAATGATTGGCTGCTTAATCATCCCGGAAAAACAATAACAATTCACGATTTAGCTGGCATAGTTACTCCAGCATATAATGCTTCTCACACCATCAACAACATTACATCAGGATTTTCGAAACCAGGTATTTACCCTTTCTGCAGAAATAAGTTCACTGATGATGATTTTGAGTGCTCAGAAGTCACAAATCGACCAATGGATAATAATTCTCTTCCTGAAGAAAGCAATAATGCCCATGCAAGCCCGAATGCTAATGTTATTGAGCCTTTAGTTTCTATGGATACAACTAATGCTGAGAATATGCCTGAAGAAACCATAAATAATCAGTCCATATTACTTGAAAATGGTGATGCACCTGATGCTGCAACTGGAGATATGCCTGAGGAAACTAGAAAAGACCTGCCTTTAATACCCGGAAATATTGACTCACCTGATGATGCACCTAGTGCTGAGGATATACCTGAAAAAAATAGAAAAGATCAGCCCGTAGTGACTGTAGACAGTGATGCAACTGATGCTGAAGATATTATCGAAGAAAACCGTCTATCACTTTCAATGGTTAATAATGAATCTACTGTGGATTCTGATAACACCAAGCAAACAAAAGATGTTGTATCTTCTGTTCAAGTACCACACAATGACCATGTGGTATTTCCAACAGCAGTATCTACACCAAGCAAACTTATTTCACCTGAGGACGTCATGCCCTTTCCCAAAGCAGCTCCTCGAAAAGGGACAAAAGGTAGAAAGAAAGCTAGATCTCGCATTCTTACAGATACTCCTGAAAAAAATATAATTGAATCTGCTTACCTGGAACGTATGCGACGGCTAAATAAGTCATCCATTAGACCTAGAAAAGTAAAAAACCTCAAAAAAAACAACAAGACAAAGTTAGCTAAAAAAAATATTGTAAGACATGATTTAAGCTCTGAAAGTGATGTCGAAGAAGATATGTCTGTTCATGACTCAGACATGGATGTCAGTGACTGCAAAACTGACGATGAACAGGATTTCGATGAAGCAAATGTCACAATTCCTTATCAGTTGCGCCCTGAAGACCTGAAAGTAGGAAGTTTTATTTTAGTAAAGTGCGAATCAGCCAAAAAGATGTCTTATTTGCATTTTGTGGCTAAAATAATAAATAAAGAAGGAAGTTTATTCACAGTTTTGTATTTGAAGCGAAAATATGGGCAAAAGTTTTTTTTCCCAGATAAAGTTGACGAATGGTCCGTTTCAATTTTAGACATTGTTGCAAAGTTACCTGAGCCAGTTTCTGTTGCTGGAACATCACGAACTGCAAGTCTTTTTACTTTTAAATTTGATTTCACACCATTTAAATTAGGTTAAGCTTCAATTTCTTAATAATCCATAAAACTAATAAACATTGTATTGGTGGTTCCTTGAGTGGATGTTATACTTCATTACCAGAAGTTGTTTGTTTTTTGTTTGAGATTTATTTGTGTTTTGTATTGGAAGATCTATTCTTCAGAAATGACTGTTTTTTTAGTTTTCAGTTTGTTAAGAACATAACTTTTTGTTTATGTTACAGAGAATGTTTTTAACTTTATTAAAATAAGTGTAACTGTATTAAGTAAAAATGATAATTGATCTCACAGTATGTCCCTAAACTAAGGGCCAGAATATGACTTATGTAGACTTGATGAATAGGAAGGGATGATTGATGTTTTGTTATTTTATTAAGATTTTTAATTAGTAATAATGTAGGAAAAATTTAGGAAGCCGACCCCGTGAGATACGGGATAAGGCTAGGGAGATGATGATGAATAATGTAGGAAAAATTACTTATGTGATTAATAAACATTGGAGCCATTGGTAACTGCCACATTTTTTTTAATTCTAAACTGCCCCATAACTTTCAAAACTGCCCCACACATAATTTAGAACTATTATTATAACTTTTCTTTTACTGTTTATAAGACTAAAATATTTTGAAAAATATTTATAAAACATTTGCTTGAAAGTCTAGATTCTTAATATTTTGTTTCAAGTGTCATGGTTTTGATTTTATTTAGCTGTTTCAAAAGTGCCCCAAGGTGTTTCAAATCTGCCCCCAATAGGGAGGCAGATTTGAACAAAACATTTTTTTTTAAAATACCATTTATTCAGTTCTTATGCTTTGTATGTGAAAAATTATCTTACCTTTATATAGCTGAATCCCTTCAGAAGTCACACAGTCAGCAAAATATAGGATAAACTGCCCGATGTCAATGTCGCACAATATTTTGTAAAAACTGTTCAAATCTACCCCCCTCTCCCCTACATCACTATTTTCCTTAAGGGTACTGAAGGTCACAATTGTCAAATATGGCCTATTGAAACGACGGCACTTTAGAGTGCAAAGTCGATTTTTACTGCGAGTGCTGATTTTGAATCCTACATACATACATACATACATACATACATACATACATACATAATAGTATCCTGAGCTAACCAAGGGATTCAAAGCACGAGATGTAAATGAATTTGCTCTCGTGTGATACATACAACTTTTCCCTCTTCCAGTGAGAAAATGTTGAGTTGTGAGATTGAAACATAAGATAAACTTAATATGACTATATCAATTAAATTTATTTTTTGTATATTGTTTCTAAAAATCTGGACTGAATTACAAGCAATCTATATGTTTGTATAGAGACATTCCCGCCATATTTTTTTTTTTTATTTGGAACGTTGCGTTTGGAAATTGCAACAACACGTAGTAAATAATCAAATATATATAGTTATTATTCTAAAATTAGCAATAAATGTTGTTTATTTTTAGCTTTTAAAAATAAATATTACAGACGTCATCATAATTTATTTGAAAAATAATATAAACAATATAACAGAAAGTAAAACGTAACAAAAAAAATCCCTTCAAAATTAAATTTTGGGCTGAAACTGAGCCGTACCTTTGCCTTATTAAAAAAAAATTAAAAAGCTACTTTGCCTCTCTTAAGAATAAAATGGGCTTTTGGACCCATGGAATTTAGGCGCGAAATGAACTCTTTTCGAGGTGGAAGTGGAAAAAAAAAAAATATTTTCACTAAGTGACATCAATAAACACATCCACTGTCAACATATTATTTTCTACAATAATGAACTTACATAAGATGGCATTTACACCTGAACTGGCACTTAAGCGGGCGAAGTGACAAGTGGCACTCCCTCCGAGAGAGGGCGTGAGGCGAATCCAAACATTAGCATAAGAATGGACGCCTACGGATTACGTTACATGAGGAGAGGCCCCATCTTCCATGTATAGGGTGTGAGGAAGAGATTTGTAGTGAAAAAAATCATATATAAAATCACGCCTTTATCTCTTAAGAGGTACGCCGAGCGAACACGCTATTAAACGGAGTTTTCGCAACGTCTAACAAATAATGACGGCAATTTTTTAGATTTAAATCGTGAAAATTATCTATGTTGAAATGAAAAAAATATAGGGATTGATGGTTATTTAAGATACATTTGTAGGTATATAGCTGTAATGACAGTTTGTCAGCCTGAATTACAATATACTGAAACCTTCGGATCTCTTAGCTGGCTTTTACTGCATGCCCGGGAGGAAATGCTACTGCCACATTCTATGTTTTTCTCTCGCACCCAGTCCAGCTTGGAAGGAAAGATGCATAGTGAAAAACTTGGAACCCCTGTTTTGTATTATTTATCTGACAAAATGGTTGGGTCAAGAGACCGGTTCTTTCCCCTTTGCACTAGTTTCGGTAAGAACCGTGGTGTCAGAGATTTTAAACGATCTAATATTATGGCTTTAACAAAGTCTATGCAAATAACTTTCAAAGGCAACAAGGTAAAGATGATACAAAAGCCAATATACATACATATAGTCACGCCTTCATCCCTTATGGGGTAGGCAGAGCGTAAACGACCTAAACAAAGGTCGTTCCGCCACGTCTGACAAAGTGTTGAGGGTTATTTAAGATAGATTTGTAGGTATATTGCTGTAGTGATAGCTTGTCAGTCCATCGCCTACATTGCAAAATACTGACCCTCGGATCCCTTAGCTGATTTTTACAGCATGCCCGGGAGGAAATGCAGCTGGCACATTCTATGTCTTTCTCTCGCTACCAGTCCAGCATGGAAGAAATATACCAGCCTGTATAACCGTATAGTGTAATGTAAGTACATCTATTATGAAGGGAAAGTCCTGTGATGTCGTCACTCAATCTCTAAGGCTCGTATTTATAAAGCGATCTCAAGATTGAGACCGATATTAAGTATGGATTTGACAGGCCATATTGTACTGAAATGAAAATTCTGACATGAGTTTAAAAAAGCTATCTATCTCAAGTGTTGATTATAAATACGGGCCTTAGGCTCGTATTTGTAAAGCTATCTCATGATTGCGAGCAATATTAAGTATGGATTTGCAAGCCATTTTGCACTGAAATTACATTTCTGATACGAACTCAAACTGGCTGTCAATCTCAAGTGCGGATTATAAATATGGCCCTAAGTGCGCTATGAATCGATAACAACAATAATGTACTTCTACTTAAGAATACAAACATGCGTGGTAACGACCCGGATGTACTGTAATGGCGGATCAATATTTCCGATCGATAGGAAAGGTGCTTCATATTCTGCGGGCGTGGTAAGCTAAAAATAGATACAGGCGAAAACTGCTATTTGTAAAACTAGTTCGATTCAAATTCTAGGCTAGGCTGGGTTATTCGGTGAACTTAATCATTTAAAATTATTAATATTAGAGCACTTTTATATAATTTTATCAATAAAGATTCTGATTCTGTTGAAAAAATAATGTTTATTTCATTGAATAAAATAAAATATTGACTAAGCTAAATACGAAAGCAAATAACTAACTTAGAACAACTAATTTATGATAAAGACATTATTTGAACAACATATATACATACATACATATAATCACGCCTTTATCCGTAATGGGATAGGCATAGCCTAAACGACCTAAACAAAGGTCGTTCCACCATGTCTGACAAAGTTTTGAGGGTTAAGTATTTAAGGTAAATTTGTAGGTATATTGCTGCAGTGGCAGGTTGTCAGCCCATCGCCCTAATTACAATATACTGAAACCCTCGGTTCCCTTAGCTGGTTTTCAGAGCATGCCCGGGAGGAAATACAGCTGGCACATTCTATGTTGTTCTCTGACATTATTTATTCTATTTGAACAAGTCAAACAATAATACACAAACACGGTTAATTGTTACACGACAAACAAGGCCGCAGAGGTCGACAAGTCAATACTAGAGCACCTGTGCAGTACTTCATACCAGGTGTAAGGGACAGCGTCCCGCAAACTGATAGGGGTTGCTCAGTCAACGACACTGAACAACGACCAGAAGGTCTTTCTTTTCAGGAAGTGAAAAAAATGGCTTTTCCATACTTCTTCTTCTGTCGAGTGGGTATCGATTGGTGTCAGAGTTTTTTTTAAACCGCTTAGTAGCACAACTATCAGGCCTCTGACATGGTTTCAGTAACGACCACTATCAAAGACAGCGACCGGGACCGACGGCTTAACGTGCCCTCCGAAGCACGAAATCTTTTTCTTTTTCGGACAATCAGGTGATTCAGCCTGTAATGTCCTAACCAAACCGGGAAAAATTCACAAATTTTCCATACTAAATGTTCACCACGATCAGTGAATTTGTGTAGATAAGCCATTTTTTTTCCTCTTCATGAAAATAAATCCTGCTGATAGTTGTTCAGTGTCGTTGACTGAGCAACCCCTATCAGTTTGCGGGACGCTGTCCCTTACACCCGGTATAACCATCAACAGTTAGAGGAAAAGCTACGGCGAGGTCTAAGCGCAGTCACGAACCAGCTTAAGGTTAGAGCACACTAGGACGTAGCTGCAGCGGAGCGACGCGGCGCGGCACGACAAATGATTCTTTGTATGGAAATGTATGAGTGGAACCGCACTGAAGCGGCAGTAAAGCGGCGCGGCGCGACACGGTGCGTCAATGTCAGTTCATACATTTTGACAGATTTTGTCGATCAGTGTCGTGTAGCTGCAATGCCGTGCTAGTGCGATCTAACCTTTACTGTGAATGGGTAATGAGGATGGACTCCTAAAACCACAGGTAAAACTACGGTAAGAGATAGAATTAACAGTAGGTAAAAAAGACGAATAATAAATGTAACTCCTGAACGAACTACTAGTAAAGAAAATTTATAAAATCCAAATATAACAGCCTCTGTAAACAACACCATCTAGTTTTTCATTTTGGTACTAAACAATTAAAAGTCAATACCAAAGCACCTGTATATCGCCATCAACAGTTAGTCGAGGAAATACTACACCAAGTGGCTTGCAGTGATTACACTACTTCCTAATTTAGATCCGATTTGATATACATTGCTAGTGCACAAGTCCTTACTCTGAATGAACTACAAGCTAAGCTGTAATGTATATCAAATTTTAATCTGTTTTGGAAGAGGTTTTGCTAATAAGCGCAGTCACGAACAAGTCGTGATGTGAATGGGCAGTGCTTGATAAGGCCGGCTGGACTTTTACTGGTAAAACTGCGGTTAAGTATACAGGCACAGGTTGTGGATATACAGTTAGAGAATTATGAACAGGAAACTAGAACAAAATAAAGATAAAATTTAAAATTCGGTGTGTGTGGTGTGAAGAAAGCTCGTAAGGAATTTTGTTCCAACGCCATCTAGTGGAATATTTGGAACCAAATTAGATGCAAAGCGACCGTGGAGCCACATCTGTTTCAGCTGCAATATAGTTTGTTTCTGCCGATAAGGATCGCTAATGAAAATATTTAGCGCTTTTTAAAGGTTTTATTCTGGTCATATCAGAATGGAATATTGCAATTAAGACCTCGATTTGATGAAAAAAAGCGGCATCTTTTGAAAACCATGAAAATACATTCTTCCCTTCACAAACTAGAATATCGAACCGCGGCTATAGAACGTAACTGGTCACGATTGAAACTGTCAATGAACGTCAATCAGTCGGTGCTCTTGGCTCAATAAAGCAAGGCTTTTTGTGCCGACGAAGGGAGTCGTTTTATTTCTACCGTAGTCGACGTAATCGGACGAAGAAAGTGATTTTTGTGCACTTTCTTTTGCTATGGCACACTCTGTTTTTAATCTGTACTTCTGAGTTTTGTAATAAATTCAATTAGACTATGCTAAAGGTCCCAGGGTCGAACCCCACACAATAGTATGATATATTTTTATTGATAGATGACGCTGTTATTTCTTTAAGTTTATGTTATGAGAGCAAGCTTAAAACACCAAGGTTTAAATAAGTTACGTATGTTATTTTCTGTTTTTCTTCCTCATACTGAGATAAACATGTTAAGTCTGAGATCTCCTCTTACATTGTAAGACACAAAGAAACTATGTTGCCCTGTTACGCAATTATAACAACGGACTGTGCACATAAACCATCATAAAACCATACAGCTAACATACAATTTTACAGTACAACTCAATTCTTTATGAACGTGGACGGGGGCGCTGCAGTGTAAGGAGAACTGTCAAATCAATGTCAAATCTCAAGATGGCGGCGTTAGTTCTTTCTTTTCTTTTTTTAAATAGTGAATAAACCTAAAAATAACATTGTATTACTTGACTTCATCAAAATTATAGACTAGCTGTTAAGAATTAATAAATTGTCTGTATAGTGATTTATATTAGTCTAAGGGTAATAATTAAATAATATATGGATTAGGATTAATATCAAGCTGACTGTTAGAGTTCTTTTTATGTTTTAAATATTCTTTTGTCTGTTATTGCACTCTTTTATGACATAGGTATTCTATATTTGCATGCTATTTATACTTAGTGGCAGGCATGTTCTGTAACTTGCATATAATAAACACCGAATTAATGTACCCTGATTAAAGCAAATAAAGCAATTTTGATTTTGATTTGATTTATTCACCACGTTCATTTAAAGCTTTGTCGTATACTGTACAGTACAATTAAACGCAGTTCCGCGCAACTTTCCTCCACTCCACATTCCTAGCACGCGCGCAGGCCCATAATCAATGTTTGCAATGTCTATAGTGTAAGTGCTCATTTTGAGTTGCATAGATTTTTAGAACTGATAAGGATGTGTTGCAAGGGGTACACACTTAATCACAAATTCATTAACAGTTAAATTTTTCATAAAATTGGCCGTAAAATAGTTTAAAATCTGACCCTGACCAACTAAGATCTAAAGCGTCAGATTACATAAATTCAACAGGAAAAAATGTTTACATATTCATAGAAAACACAGCTTCACTTTGACTTGTTTTTAGCTTATCTTTGCCAAGTCCAACTAAACTGACGAAATAGCTTGTCTTCATATCTCAACTCTATCTTCTGTTAGCTTATGCCTCATGTCTGTTATCAGATTGAAGCTCTCCCACACGTAACCGGTATTTTTACATAATCTGAATTTCTTGCAGACCTTTAACAGCCTTATTGATGCCAACACAACAGGTTGGTTTTGGCCTCTCAGCAATGATAACTGGATTTGATGTAACTTGGGTACTTACTTGCTCATTGCTAAAGAAGTTTGCCGTGGCCGATGATAATCATTTACCTTCTACAGTCTGTCTGTCTGTAATGGATTTATCTTGTTTTGATCGAAAGCATCAGAGTTACGACTAATTAAACAACGTTAGGTGTTGCTACTTATAAGAGTGTTCGAGGTAACATTATCTAGTTTCTGAAATATCCAACATTTTACTATGCTATCAGTAGAATGTGTGCCTCTTAATATTTACAGCGTTATTGCCATTTTTTTAAACAAATATACCTACTTAAACAAACGTTAAAATATTGTTTCTGTTATGTTTATTACGAATCAAAATCAACTTTAAATGTCTCGTGTAACACAGTAGTAGCATAAATTAATAAAGAAGTAATGATAATGACATTTAGCTGATTACTAATTACACTTTCTCTACTTGCTATCTTAGTAAAATATCATCTCAAAGGAGAAATATGCGGCTTTCATGTTGTTAATAATTGTGAATCACTTTATATAGAGTCTTATCTTAATATGCGAAGAGTGAGTGTCCATTTCATGTTAAGTTAATAGAATCGATAAATTTTGTTGTTGGAATATTTTCATATTAATATTTTAAAGCATTGTTAGCTTTATTTTATCTCAACTGAAAACTATTACAGTTTACAGAACTTTATCTGTTGGTTTATCGTTTTTCGTTGGTTTCTTTTTGACTTTTATCATGTTTTGTTAGTTTAGGGTCCCTTGTTGATTATCTAATAGAAGAATCTTGAGTATAGTTGTCACAAAATACTATTCTTTATAGGTCAAGAGTACCCTAAACCTACGAGCATGTATGAAGAGATTAATGAATGTGGATGAAGCGAAAGAAGTATGTAAGGATCGAAGCAAGTGGAAAGATGTGGTCACTGCCTACCCCTCCGGGAAAGAGGCGTGATTATATTATTAGATTGTATGTATCTTGTATTATTACAAATTCTCTCTTTATCTCTATCTATCTTCTCCTTATTTGTCTGTTAGATAGCCAGAGAGTCTCCATCGTTTGTAACACCGGGTATATCATAATGTTACGTTTATAACAATCTTGAGGTTTTATAAATGGTATAATAACGGAACGCTACAGCTCTGATGGCCTCCCGTCGCGAAGTTTTGGTCAAAACCACTTTTCAAGTTTTCTCTCTTACCAGAAAGGTTCGTTTGACCTGTCGTATTTTTGTTGAATGGCTACTTTATGAAAATATATTTACTGAGAACCTTACTGTGTTTAATATAATTTATTTTTACCGCAGTATCAATATTAAATTTTATTGCAGTTAGCGTCGTTATTATTCTACATTCATTAGAAACGAACGAAAGCAAAACAATTAAAAACACTTCCTCATTCAATACTAAAACTAAAGCGGCTGTTAAAAAGATGTTCCCTGAGATCCAGCCAATAACGAAGAAACGATCCTCTTCAATGACGTCATCACCGACCAATCAGCGACCGGATTCGAGAGGTTCGAATTCCAAAATCTGTTGCATGCGTTGCAACACCGCCATGTTTATGTATGAGACACGACCTTGGGTGTGTAGTATGCGATCGGCGTGGGCTTTCGACTTTGTTGTCGCCTACTATCTTTGCCTATTCACGTACAACCATACAATACTATTCACAAGGATTCAGGTTTAGATAAGGTTCGAATAAAGTTTTAACCACAGAAGCTAGCGTTCCCCGCAGCGACTTCACAAATTAGTGTTTAAACGCTTTACACAGAAGAAATTGGTTCTTGTTCATTGGTTGCAGTCGTGTTTTTTTATTGAATTCTGAAATTCTAGATATTTATATATATATAAAAGACAGTTTAGTAAGATTAGTTGATGGAAGTAATCAACTGCCATCACATCTATTAAATTAAGAGCTTACTTTATAAATACTTAAGTAATATCAAAGCTATAAATAAATACATATAATAAGAAATCTTCCAACAATAGGCCAATAAAAAATGATGAATGGAAAGTAGAAAAAATACAAATATACATAGAACTTTCTCTAAAAGACATCAAAGAGCTTTTAAAAGCTTCGATAATATTGTGTCAATCGCATTGAGCAACCTGCCCTTTCTATGTCAAACTTATTGAGCAAGTCTGTTATACTATAATGCTCTAACAGAGTGACATTTCACATTTTTAGATCACGACCACTCGTGATGGGTGTTAAACGGTATCATAATAATGAGGCAATTCACGTTTAATTGCCGTCCCTTTTTGTTCGCTAATGATAGAAAAGGACATGATAGAACTTATATTAGTTAACTCTTGTCATTTGCAACGCCAAATTTCCCTCGTGTTAAATTAGGGATAAAGGCGTGATTTTATGTATGTATGTATGTATGTTAAATTAAATAAGCAGATTTGTGAGCTTTCGTATTAAATTCGAATTAATTTCTTCCATACTGGACTGGGAGAGAAAGAAAAACATAGAATGTTCCAGTTGCCCTTCCTCCCGGGCATGCTGTAAAAGTCAGCAAAAGGGATTCGAGGGTTACAGTGTAGTGTAATTTAGGCGATGGGCTGACAACCTGTCACTACAGCAATACACATTACAATCTAAAATTGCCCTCAATTTATGTCAGACGTGGCGAAAGCGCCTTTTAGGAGGCGTTTTACGCTCTGCCTACCCCGTAAGGGATAAAGGCGTGATTTTATGTATGTATGTATGTAATTTGTAAATTATTCACACTATTCTATAATTTGTATTGACTCATCACCATGCATTGGCTTTATCCCATTATTTGGGGTCGGCGCAGTATGTATTGACTAAATGCATAAAATATTAGAAATATGAAATCAAAAATTCGGCGCGGGCAAGATTTGAACCTTCGACCTTGGAATCCTTCCATCGCTGTACCAAATGAGCTACCGCGTCGAATTTTTGATTCAATATTCTAGAAATAATGCTATTACTGTGATTGCCATCCAATATTACGGGGTCAGAGTGTTGTAAAAAAGAACCAATTTTCTATTAAACGCATTTCCAAAAATTTATTCTTTTTATTTTTTACAAAAACAACTAAGATTACTAAATTGTCTACCTACCTGAACACGTGATAAAAACTTATCCTTCCTTATATGCACATGATGACTCGACCATGACATAAAAGGTGTACTAACGCGGTGCAATACTTCACTTGTAGTAAATAAACGCTAATAAAATCACAACACAACTCCGCAAAGACCTTACAACGGCCTTACAGTAACACAAGGCTTTAAATGAACGCGGCAAAATAAGGAACTAAATTCAACAACGCCAATTTTGTCAATTCTCAATACAACACAGCGCTTCCGCCCACATTCATTTAATGTCTTGACGCAGTATAAGTTGTTGAATAACGTCATTGTTTGATCGGACCAAAGCAAACTTACTTGATTTCACGATCGAATCGTTGGAAGACTCTATTTTCTAAGAAATAAGACTTAAAAATGAAGGAAAAATAATGGCGGTAAAGTCCAAGAAAGGCAAAAATCGAAATCCGGTGATGACCTAGCGATAAGTTTTGAAAATTAGCTTGTGTTGAAATTTTAAGATCAGATCTTGGGGTTATTTGAAACAATACAATTTTCCTTTCGGATTAAACGAAATTTAATAGGTTTTTAATTTTAAAATCAAAACGAGACTAAAAAATTACACTTACGTCCTTATGAATGAACAGCGCGCGAAATTCAATCTGAAAACAAAACAAAAATAAATTCATGTTGTGTAGCAATATTTTATACAAATAAATGAAATTACATAAACAATATAATTAAACCTTAATAATAATTGTAATATTTCTACAATATTTTATTACAAATCAAAATATTTCGTATGTTAAAACGTGATTATTAGTTTTGCCATTCAACGGTAGATGGCGCGCAAACCAATTTTGGTATTAATTAATTTCGTATGACGAAATGACACAATAACGAATTGGAATCAAAATTGTCTGTCCTTATTAGTCAACAAACAAAGAGTATGGAGTTCTAATAAGCAATTTGAAATGTGGGTTGGCTACTAACAGGTATTTTCATTGTATCAGTAGGATTTACATATTACGAAACACACGCCCAGTGCGTAAGATTGCAAAACAAAACTAGTAGCACAGGTTGGACGACCTCGTTTGTTGGGAAAAAGTACGAAATAGGAATTAATGTCAAAAAACATGCAAAAAGAATGCCCCGGGTGAGGATCGAACTCACGACCTTAAGATTATGAGACTTACGCGCTGCCTACTGCGCTACCGAGGCCAGTAACAAGCATGGCGAAATAGGTGACCCCATTCCAATAAAATCGAACATTTGTTTTATATTTTTTATCGATATTTATATGTTATTGGCCTGGATGCGAGGCTTTTAAGCAGTTACCTAGTTAATTTAAAGAAATATTTTTTGTTTATTTCGACAAGGTTCCACCTCCCTTCATCCACGTTCACACGATGGAACCCTTCCACAATCCGCTCTATCCTAATGTGAAATGCTTTCGACGCTAACTTTCACTCAATTATTATTCTCTCTACCTACGGCTAGTGTGGATTGCCGAGAGATGTTATAACAATCATATTAAAGTATATTATCTTGTTATATAATTTCCTACTTACCTAGGATTGTCTTTCATTTCCTCGCTTGGACAAACGTTTTTCTATCATGGTAAAAGCACTTATTCCATGCTGGACTGGGAGCGAGAGAAAAACATAGAATGTGCCAGCTGCATTTCATACTGCATACTGTAAAAAAAGCTAAGGGATTCGAGGGTTTCAGTAAATTGTAATTTAGGCGATGGGCTGACAACCTGTCACTACCGCAATATACAGATCTCTTATCGGACATGGCGGAACGACCTTTGTTTGGGTCGTTGACGCTCTGCCTACCCCATTAGGGATAAAGGCGTGATTTATGTATGTACTAAGTACTTAAATCGGCAACTTAGCAATCTAGCGGAGTACTTATACTTAGCACGTTTTTAGCTAAGGAATATCTCATTTACATGCCTATTTAAGGTAGTTGACTGCCTCCGTGGTCTAGTGGCTAGTGCCATGGACTCCTGATCCGGAGGTCCTGGGTTCGATTCCCAGGGGGGAAACACAATGTTGATATTTGAGAATTTATCACTTTGTGAATTTTTCCTCAGTTTGGTTAGGACATTGCAGGCTGAATCACCTGATTGTCCGAAAAACAAAAAGATTTCGTGCTTCGGAGGGCACGTTAAGCCGTCGGTCCCGGTCGCTGTCTTTGATAGTGGTCGTTACTTAAAACCATGTCAGAGGCCTGATAGTTGTGGTACTAGGCGGTTTAAAACTCTGACACCAGGGTTCATCGGGTCGATAGACTCGATACCCACTCGACAGAAGAAGAAGAAGAAGGCAGTTTTAGATACACTGGTTTAGACTTTGATCTAGGTTTCTAAGCAGATTATCTTGTCAGTTAATCAATCATCTAAATTAAAGAAAATTATTTAATTTGTCACTAACATACCTATAAACATCTTAAAACAATTTTATAATTTGCATTCCTATCAGCAAAAACACCAAGTCTAAACCTAGACTAATAAGACCTAGGATCTATCTATGCCTACATGCCTGACCGTCTAAGTACTACCCATATTTAGATCTAGCCTTATATGAAGGCTGTATCTAGATTTACTGGGAAGGAAGTTGGTCGCATTACGATCTGGACTTAGGAAGGTAAAATAATTATAGCTTAGGCTATTGAGATTATTAGGTATTACCAATTGAATTAAGTCTGACTCGAATAATGAACGATTCAATTATAATACAATTTTAATTGAATGTTGTAAATTAAATTAATTCCTTCCATGCTGGACTGGGAGCGCGAGAAAAACATAGAATGTTCCAGCTGCCCTTCCTCCCGGGCATGCTGTTGAAGTTAGCAAAAGGGACTCGAGGGTTACAGTGTATTGTAATTTAGGCGATGGGCTGACAACCTGTCACTAAAGCAATACATATTACAATCTAAAATTGCCCTCAATTTTTGTCTGACGTGGCGAAAGCGCGTTTTACGAGGCGTTAAACGCTCTGCCTACCCCGTAAGGGATAAAGGCGTGATTTATGTATGTAGTATGTATGTATGTATGTAAATTAAAATAAATTGGACGTGTGTATAAGAAAGACTATGATAAATTCGTCACTCCCGCTACCGTTTCTGTAGCTCAGTTGGTAGAGTGAAGAACCGGCATTACAGAGATGCAGGTTCGAGTCCTGCCAGAAACGAATTTATTATTTTCTTTCTTTCATATTATCACTACATAGTATAAAACAAAGTCGCTTTCTCTGTCCCTATATCCCTATGTATGCTTAGATCTTTAAAACTACGCAACGGATTTTGATGCGGTTTCTTTTAATGGATAGAGTGATTCAAGAGGAAGGTTTATATGTATAATACATGCATAATATAGTAGAGAAACACTGATGATTTCCTTGCGACGCCGGGGCGGGTTGCTAGTATAAAATAAAAATAAAATTGTGAGTGCTAAAAATCCTCAAAATATGTAAAATAAATTTGGATCCTAGGCTATTTGCTGGTTTTATCCCAGATTGGCAAAATACGATGTTGTCAGTTTTTCTATTAGAAAAAAAGAGAATGAAAATAACTAGCGTAAAACTAGACAAGTATTATATCACAGTAAATATATTTTCCATGCTGGACTGGGAGCGAAATAAAAACATAGAATGTGCCAGTTGCATTTCCTCCCGGGCATGCTGTAAAAACCAGCTAAGGGATCCGAGGGTTTCAGTATATTGCAATTTAGGCGATGGGCTGACAACCCGTCACTACAGCAATATTCCTACAAATCTTTCTTAAATAACCCTCAAAACTTTGTCAGAAGTGGCGGAACGACCTTTGTTTAGGTCGTATACGCTCTGCCTACCCCATTAGGGATAAAGGCGTGATTATATGTATGTATGTAGGTATGTTTGTAAGTATCTATGTAATATCCGTATCATTATGTGTATGAAGCAAGCAATAACGATGACTAATTTATAAAAAAAATATCCTTTGCACGATTAAATATATTTATAGAAGATATTTTTTACCACAAGGATGTGGCGATAAGATGGATCATCTCATCACTGTGGATTTTGATTCCTGATAACCAAACAGAAAATAGAATGAGCCAGCTGCATTTCCTCCCGAGCGTGCTGTAAAAACCAGCTATGGGATCCGAGGGTTTCGGTTTATTCTGATTTAGGCGATGGGCTGACAACATGTCACTACAGCTATATACCTACACATCTATTTTAAATAACCCTCAAAACTTTGTCAGACGTGGCGGATCTTTGTTTAGGTCGTTTCGCTCTGCCTACCCGTTAGGGATAAAGGCGTGATCCTCTTCTTCTTAGCGAGTGGATTCTCGAGTCGAACAACTCGATGAACCCTGATGTCAGAGTTTTCAAATCGCCTAGTAGCACAGCTATAAGGCCTCTGGCGTGATTATACCTATATATATGTATGTATTAGTGTTTAGAATTTTATAATGTTGAAACGACAATAAAGATTATATTTTATTGTTTGTTTGAAATTTCTAATGTAAGTGACTATTATGGTTTTAATGAGAAAAACAGACATACGCTTTTACATGCTTCGGAAGGCACGTTAAGCCGTTGGTCCCGGTTAAAATCGTTTATTATCGTAGATATTATAGTTAAGCCATATGAGAGGCCAGTGCTAAGTATTGGCGGCTTGAAAACTCTGAGAGCTGGGTTGGCTACTAACCTGGTTTCCCTTCTGGGTTGCGGAGGTCAGATGGCAGTCGCTCTGTGTAAAAACCTGTACCCTCGTTTAATTACCTGGATTAGGTAGCCGACCCCGTGAGATACGGGATAAGTCTAGGGAGATTATCTAGTCTAGGTATAGGTATGGTACAGGCAAGCTCGCTCCATCGTCGATTCTGTTTTGTTCTGGTTACCTTTGGCCTATTTTTTTACTCTAGTCACCTTTGGTATTTATAAAATGGAATGATATAATAACAGTATAAATTAAACCAAATATGTGCAAATCCATTAAAAGATCATCTCGTCAATCTTATGTGCTAAGTCAGTAAAAACTTCATAAAAATTACATACGTCAGGAGTTTTTGCCTGTTTCTTTAGAATCGAACAACCATTATGCCTTGATTTGACGCCCACAATGTTCTAGTAAATCCAAAATGGCGGACGATCCTTGTAAAAAACTAAAATGGATCCTATATATTGCATCTTTGTATCTTTTAATTATTTAAATGAAGGTAATAAAGCTAAATTGTAAGGAATTAGATAAATGAGATGTTTTATTCATATTCGAAATACAATTGCATTCATAAATTTAGTTAAGGTAACTTCACAAAATGTCCCATTCTCATAATGTCCCTTTCGCGAAATGACATACATACGTATAATTATGTATGTATGAACCAATAAATAAATAAATAAATAATCACGCCTTTATTCCTAATGGCGTGATTGTAACCTGTTTTGTGCCTAAAATAAATTTATTTTCTTTCTTTCTTTCTTTCTTTCAGAGCGTCAACGACCCAAACAAAGGTCATTGCGCCACATCTGACAAGTATTGAGGGTTATTTCAGATAGATCTGCTTATTGCTGTAGTGATAGGTTGTCAGCTCATCGCCTAAATGACAATACACTAAAACCCTCGAATCCCTTAGCTGTTTTTACAGCATGCCCTTAAGGAAATGCAGCTGGGACATTGTATGTTTTTCTCTCGCTCCCAGTCCAGTATGGAAATGCCAATAAATATGACTCCCAAAACTCTATTCACGTGTCGCCTACACAAACTATACCTAAGATACAATGATATTATATACGTTACAAACGCGCGAAACTTGTGCCGTCAAATGGTCCTAATTGTCACCATTTTAGGCAGTCGAGCTGCACTGATTACAAATAGCTATCTGTTTCACTCTTACGCTTTGCCTATTTTGTGTCGCACTCAGCGTTTGTTTAGATATGCAATGTTATAAATATGTATGTATATGTGTCGCGGAACAATTTAAATGTGCGTGCAGTATGAACGTAACGTATCTTTCTTAAAATATCATTGCTAAGATACTAAACCAGTAAGTAGGCTAGACTGGCCACAAATCAGTCATTCAGGTTTACTGTCTGAAGTCGACCTTGCGCTTAAGTATGCGATGTTATAGTCTGTCAACGTCGAGCTTACCGCGCCCTAGGGGTACAGACGTTGGCGGGGACGCGGTAGCACGCGGCGATTGCGAACATGAACACATTGCGTCTTGCTCGCTCACCCTCCTGCTTCACCGCCCGCACCCCCGTTACCGCGTCCCCGCGCACGTCTGTACCCCTAAGGCGCGGTAAGCACGACGTTGACAGACTATAAGTAGATATATTATAATCTAACCGAGGTATGGACGTGATGTGATGATACCGACAAAAACTAGCTATACCGCGCTCAATCCCTCCTAACTGCCTCAGTGGTCTAGTGGCTAGTGCCATGGACCTCCGATCGGGAGGTCCCGGGTTCGATTCCCAGGGGGGAAACACAAAGTTGATATTTGAGAATTTATCACTTTGTGAATTTTACCCCAGCTTGGTTAGGACATTGCAGGCTGAATCACCTGATTGTCCGTAGAGAAAAAGATTTCGTGCTTCGGAGGGCACGTTAAGCCGTCGTTCCCAGTCGCTGTGTTTGATAGTGGTCGTTACTCAAACCATGTCAGAGGCCTGATACTTGTGCTACTAGACGGTTTAAAAACTCTGACACCAGGGTTCATCGGGTCGATAGACTCGATACCCACTCGACGGAAGAAGAATCCCTCCTGGCAGACAGTGCAGTGAAACATTTACTTATATCTTTTAATTAGTTGTTTATTTATTTATATTTATACATACATACATACATAAAATCACGCCTTTATCCCTTACGGGGTAGGCAGAGCGTCAAACTCCTCGTAAAAGGCGCTTTCGCCACGTCTGACAAAAATTGAGGGCAATTTTAGATTGTAATGTGTATTGCTATAGTGACAGGTTGTCAGCCCATCGCCTAAATTACAATACACTGTAACCCTCGAGTCCCTTTTTATATTAATAATTTCTGTGTGCTTATTAGGGGTTCTTCTTCTTCTGTCGAGTTGGTATCGAGTCTATCGACCCGATGAACCCTGGTGTCAGTTTTTAAACCGCCTAGTAGCACAGCTATCAGGCCTCTGACATGGTTTGAGTAACGACCACTATCAAAGACAGCGACCGGGACCGACGGCTTAACGTGCCCTTCGAAGCACGAAATCTTTTTTTTTTCGGACAATCAGGTGATTCAGCCTGCAATGTCCTAACCACACTGGGGAAAATTTCACATTAGAGGTAGCAGATGGACAAAAACATGATCATCCTCCAGCTCTTATCCCATTTATTTGGGGTCGGCGCAGTATGTTTTCTTCTTCCATTCATCCTGGACCTATCATCTTTCACACAGTCCATCCATATATTCTTTGATCCACATCCTTTATAACCCTTTTACTTTTACCTATATGACTTTCATCCCTCCGCATAAGGACAAAAGCAACATGAAAAAGTTTTGTTTTGTTTTGAACTAGCGACCCGCCCCGGCTTCGCACGGAAATCATCAGTGTTTCTCTACTATATTACGCATGTATTATACATATAAACCTTCCTCTTGAATCTCTCTATCTATTAAAAGAAACCCCATCAAAAGTCGTTGCGTAGTTTTAAAGATCTAAGCATACATAGGGACAGAGAAAACGACTTTGTTTTATACTTGTAGTGATGATATAGGTAAATGTTCCTATACGCCGTCTGCCAGGAGGGGAGGGGAGTTACGTAGGAGTAATGTTGGTAAGTGAGTCAAATCAAAACTTAGCCACAGGGCGTGCACTCCATACAAACCGCCGATTTTCGTACTACATGAGCAATCACGTGTTCGTTCATTTCGTACATGTTTGAAGTGTGTTTGTGTGCGTGCTGCCGCCTAGTTGAAATTGAAACGGCTCGCGTACCCATTGGCGTGGGGGAGACGAGGTGAGGTAACGTTACAGATCGGGGGTGGGAGTGCCCCTTCTTCAGCGTTAGCTTATAATAATATGTTCTTTGACTAAGCTATGAGAGACCTGCGAGAAAAGGTTGAAAAGGCGGCTACGATGCTGCTTACCATAGGTTGGCCGCATACTTAGTTACCACTGCAAAACATTAAAAAAATATCAACTTGAATTCACTTACATAGTTAATTTAGTATGTTTAGTTTGTGTTTTCAACGTTGATTTAACGATACCAACGTGTATTGCGGCACATAAACAGCTTTTTCTTTGCAACTTAGCAAAGGTTCAAATTTCGGAACCGCTGACAATAACCATGTTACTAACATATGTTATGCGGTTCACTGTCTTTGAAGGTGTAACAGGCAGTTTATGGGCTGCAAAACAAGTAAGTATCGATAAATCAACGCTTAATAAACGAATCTTATCGCTATAGTAAGGTTGTCATCAGCCCATCGTCTAAATTACAATTACACTGTAATGTAAAGTCTCGAATCCCAAGGGATTCTACATTATACAGCATGCCCGGAACGAGAAGCAGATGGCGCATTCTGTGTTTTTCTATCGCACTCAGTTTTGGCATGCTTTGGATACTTGATCTTCAATCTCTATACTACTTGATAATAACGAAAGTCACAATATAATACCCATTTTGCTTCAATTAAGTTTAATTATTTGACATTGTTTCTTTAATGTGTATTATTTAGACATTAGCTTTTGCTTCTTATTATTTGAAATTGTTTCTTTATTGTGTATTATTTCGACATTAGCTTTTTCTTCATTTGCTTCTTATTATTTGACATACATACATATAATCACGCCTTTATCCCTAATGGGGTCGGCAGAGCGTAAACGACCTAAACAAAGGTCGTTCCACCACGTATGACAAAGTTTTGAGGGTTATTCAAGATGGTTTTGTACGTATATTGCTGTAGTGACAGGTTGTCAGCCCATCGCCCAAATTGCAATATACAGAAACCCTCAGATCCCTTAGCTGGTTTTAACAGCATGCCCGGGAGGAAATGCAGCTGGCACATTCTATGTTTTTCTCTCGCTCCCAGTCCAGCGTGGAAGAAATTATTATTATTATTTGACATTGTTTCTTTATCGTGTATTATTTAGACATTAGCTTTTGCTTCATTTGCTTCTTATTATTTGACATTGTTTCTTTATTGTATATTATTGTGACATTAGCTACTTGCTTCATTTGATTTTTGACGACCATATTATTGGCCTTGGGCATTTTTAATAATTTTTCAATGTTGAGAATATGAAATAAATAAATCTAATCTTATATAATCACATTACTATGTATGATCGATCATAGCAAGCAAGCTCTTGCATCTATCAACGTAAGCCGCCGTGAGAAGCAAGTCTATGGTTCTGTAGATCAGTTTTTGTCAAACATACATCATTATATTAGATTAGAAGTGATGAAATCGTGCCGATATAGAAGTAGGTATTCGGCACGCACGCTTTTGTATGAGAGAAACTGAGAAATCTTTCTCATATGATAAGATACAGAATTTTACAAACTTAAGTTTATAATAAATATACTAATCAAAAAATAACATCTTATAAAGCTTGGTTGTGCTTGGTTCTTCCATGCTGGCCTGGGAGCGAGAGAAAAACATAGAATGTGCCAGCTGTTTTACATCCCGGGCTTGCTGTAAAAACCAGATAAGGGATCCGACAGTTTCAGTATATTGCAATTTAGGCGATATGCTGACAACCTGTCACTACAGCAATATACCTACAAATCTATCTTAAATAACCCTCCAAACTTTATCAGACGTGGCGGAACCTTTGTGTAGGTAGTTTACGCTCTGCCTACCCTATTAGGCTGGGAAAACAAACAAAGGGAGTGTACCATTTTTGTATGGATCCTGGCATACTGTGAAAGCGTCACATAAGCAGTCGCTCCCGGTCACTGTCTTTGATAGTGGTCGTTACTCAAACCACGTCAGAGGCCTAATAGCTGTGCTACCATGAACGACCCAATGAACCACTAGGGTTCATCGGGTCGCTCGACTCGAGAATCCACTCGCTAAGAAGAAGACTAAGATATTTTCAAACAAAGATATAGGACATTCGAAATATTATCGCAATTCTTATTTATTTATTTAACAATTTATTGTACACAATAAAATACAAAGGACATATACTTATAAAGCAAAGACACAACAGGCACAGCTTATTTCTAAAAATAAATCTCTTCCAGCAGACCTAGGCTAGTGAAATAGCATTCTGAGAGGCAGATACGACGTGCACAATTATTATTAAGATATAATACTAAAAACTGGTCGAAACATTCTACGTTCTTTATAAGCATTAAAGGTACCAGGTGTCGACGTTAATGATTTTTTATATGAATTTCTTATTTACATACATATAATCACGCCTTTATCCCTAATAGGGTAGGCAGAGCGTAAACGACCCAAACAAAGGTCGTTCCGCCACGTCTGACAAAGTTTTGAGGGCCACTTAAGATAGATTTGTAAGTATATTGATGTAGTGACAGGTTACTTCCATGCTGGACTGGGAGAGATAGAAAAACATAGAATGTTCCAGCTGCCCTTCCTCCCGGGCATGCTGTTGAAGTCAGCAAAAGGGACTCGAGGGTTACAGTGTATTGTAATTTAGGCGATGGGCTGACAACCTATCACTATAGCAATACATTTTTCAATCTAAAATTGCCCTCAATTTTTGTCAGACGTGGCGAAAGCGCCTTTTACGAGGCGTTAAACGCTCTGCCTACCCCGTAAGAGATAAAGGCGTGATTTATGTATGTATGTATGTATGTGACAGGTTGTCAGCCCATCGCCTAAATTACAATGTACTGAAACCCTCGGATCCCTTAGCTGGTTTTACAGCATGCCCGGGAGGAAATGCAGCTGGCACCTTCTATGTTTTTCTCTCGCTCCCAGGCCAGCATTTCTTATTTGATTAGTGTAATTGGAATATATATCATATGTTTAGTTGTATGTTGTTGTCAACTTTATTTGTGAATAAATACTTATGTAACAAATGAGTATAACAGTCATTTTTTTTAATGCAAACCTTTAAAATCGTATTTCTCAAAACTAGTATTTAATTTACTTCCATGCTGGACTGGGAGAGATAGAAAAACATAGAATGTTCCAGCTGCCCTTCCTCCCGGGCATGCTGTAGAAGACAGCAAAAGGGACTCGAGGGTTACAGTGTATTGTAATTTAGGCGATGGGCTGACAACCTGTCACTATGGCAATACACATTACAATCTAAAATTACCCTCAATTATTGTCAGACGCGGCGAAAGCGCCTTTTACGAGGCGTTTAACGCTCTGCCTACCCCATAAGGGATAAAGGCGTGATTTTATGTATGTATGTATGTAGTATTTAAAAAGTTTCGTCTTTGGATGCTTGCAAAAAAAAAAACAGTATTACAAAATTATTTTTTGTATAATTACTGCCATGATGACAAAGATAACAGGCGTCCTATTGAGATTGGCAACCAAGTTCGAGCCCCTGCTGTGCTTAGTGCAGGGTCCGCTGTTGAGTGTTGTTGTTTTGTACTAAACTGTTTTTATTTGTAAGTCGAATTGATATTATTTTGTTTTTTGTACAACTCCTTTTCAGGTAAATCAATATTTTCATTTTCAATTGTTTTTTAGTTAATAAGATGAAGACACTATTCTAGATTCCGAAAATAGTCTCAACTCAATACCTCCTAACTGGACCCTTTTTGCTTGGAACGCCACATTTATAAATAATATTAGTTCGTAACTTATATTACTTCTAGAGTGACTAGTATTAAATTGAGATACATTACGATGAGTGAAACCAGTTTATTATGCACACATTAATACAAGAATGTCGTAAACGCCTTATGAATATTTTTTATAGATTTATACGGGGCAACTAGGTGTAAATAAATATTACGAAGTGGTATTTCAAGTAAAAGTCATCCTAACCTTGAGGTTTGCCAAATTCTGGTCGATCGAATATGATGTGACTCAATGATTATTTCATTATTTTGCTTCCATGCTGGCCTGGGAGCGAGAGAAAAACATAGAATGTGCCAGCTGCATTACCTCCCGGGCATGCTGTAAAAACCAGCTAAGGGATTCGAGGGTTTCAGTATATTGCAATTTAGGCGATGGGCTGACAACCCGTCACTATAGCAGTATACCTACAAATCTGTCTTATATGACCCTCAAAACGTAGTCGGACGTGGCGAAACGACCTTTGTTTAGGTTGTTTAAGCTCTGCCTACCCCATTAGGGATAAAGACGTGATTATATGTATGTATGTATTATTTGAAAACACGTGTGATATGACATAAGTCATATGAGCTATACATACATACATCACGCCTTTATCCCTAACTAGCGACCCGCCCCGGCTTCGCACGGAAATTATCAGTGTTTCTCTACTATATTATGCATGTATTATACATATAAACCTTCCTCTTGAATCACTCTATCTATTAAAAGAAACCGCATCAAAATCCGTTGCGTAGTTTTAAAGATTTATGCATACATAGGGATATAGGGACAGAGAAAGCGACTTTGTTTTATACTATGTAGTGATGGGGTAGGCAGAGCGTCAACGACCTAAACAAAGGTCGTTTCGCCTCGTATGACAAGTTTATTAGGGTAGTTTAAGATAGATCTGTTTATTGCTGTGCCAGGTTGTCAGCCCATCGCCTAAACTACAATATACTAAAACCCTCGAATACCTTAGCTGATTTTTACAGCAAGCCCGAGAGGGACTGAAATATATTTTTTTGATAGGGACTTAAACTCGCTGTCAGTCTCAAGATTAGTCTAGATTATAATAAATTCGGGCCTTAGTTTGGTATCGTAACGTGGAGTAATACTAGTCAAAATACTTATTATGTACTTAACTAAGGACCGTATTTGTAATCAGCTCTCAAGAGTGACAGTGAGTTTGAGTTCGTATCAGAAATGTAATTTCAGTACAAACTGGCCTGTCAAATCCATACTTAAACTTGCTCTTAAGTTTGATATCGCATCATAAAGAGCCTTAGTACCTATTATTGATGCATCCGTGAAATACATACATATAATCACGCCTTTATGGGGTAGACAAAGCATAAACGACCTAAACAAAGGCCGTTCGTCTTGAGGGCCATCCAAGAAATATTTGTACGTATGGTGTAGTGACAGTCTGTCAGCCTATCGCCTAAATTACAATATACGGAAACTCCCAGGTCCCTTAGCTGGTTTTCACAGCATGCTCGGGAAATGCAGCTGGCACATTCTATGTTTTTCTCTCACTCCCAGGCCAGCATGGAAGATGTCCGTGAGATTATGTATTTAAATACTTGAATATCAATAAAATGATTCTTCCTGGTTGAACATTACTTCATTGACTGAGATGATGCAAGCTATTAGTATGAATGACTCGTTAATTTCCTACTTATTGTTTTGATTTTAAGCATTATTTTCATATTGGACTGGGAAAAATATAGAATGAACCAAGTGCTTCTGTTTATATGTACAATACAATACAAAATTCTTTATTGCACAAAGAAACACATAGAACAGAAATAAAAAGGAACAAACGTGACAGTACAATATAGGAGGGCGTAAGCTGCTTTAGCAATAATGCTAAAGCAGCAATTTCTACCAGGCAACCTTTATAAATTGTACAAGCAGAAAGCGGGATAGTGCATATTACTACATATAATACTTAGACAATAATTACACACTAATGAACAAAAACAAAAAATTAGAGCGTAAACGACCAAAACAAAAGTCGCTTTCCTACGTCCGTCAAAGTTTTGCTGGTTATTTAAGATAGATTTGTATGTATATTGCTGTAGTGACAGGTTGTCAGCCCATCGCCTAAATTGCAATATACAGAAACCCTCGGATCCCTTAGCTATTTTTACAGCATGCCCGGGAGGAAATGCAGCTGACACTTTCTATCCAGCATGGAAGTTATTGACACAGAATAACGCCTACCCCGCAAGAGTAGTAGGCTTGATTCTATGTTATATATCTACCTATGTAATACATAATAAATGGTTGCAATTCAGTAGATATTTCCCATACCCACACGACCATAAGACCAGAAGGTACAGTCGTGATACACCATCATTTCATCTGGCAAGGTCGTCATCAATCGAAGGTAGTTCTAACAAATTGTTATAATTATGTTCGATATACACGCATGTATATGTAGAACTTACTTGGATTTTTATTTGGTCATAACCATAAGAAAAATAAGTATCATTTGGTCACAAAATGTGACGGTACATTTGAAAAGGTACTTTATGGAGGGTTTTATAAGGGTGATAATCTTTAAGCTGGACTGGGAGTAAGAGAAAAACATACAATGTGCCAGCTGTATTTCCTCCCGGGCATGCTGTAAAAACCACCTAAGAGATCCGAGGGTTTCTGTATATTGTATTTTAAGTGATGGGCTGACAACCCGTCACTACAACATCCTATATTAAACAACCCTCGAAACTTTGTCAGAGGTGGCCAAACGACATTTGTTTAGGTCGTTGACGCTCTGTCTACCCCATTAGGGAGAAAGGCGTGGTTATATGTATGTATAATTATGTTCGATATAAACGCATGTTTGAGTTATATTTGGTCATAGGAAAATAAGTATCATTTGGTCACAAAATGTGACGTTTCACGTGAAAAGGTACTTATAAAGGCGATAATCTTTTTATACTTAAATACTTAATACTTAAATGTTTATTGCGTTAATATTGTACAATAGTAGACTTAACGACAAGTGCACAAAAAAGTCATTTTTGAGTTTTGAATTTTGAGTCAAATGACTTTTTTGTGCACTTGTCGTAAAATTCTTAGTCATCTTAGAAGAGATGCATTTATGAGTAGATACGTTTTTGCCCTTGTGCACAAAATTAAATTTTGTTCAGTCTACACCCCGCACAATATGGCGGTTTCCCTAAAATCACAATAAATAATAAAGGCGTATAACACACATACTATTGTTGTTTTTTTTATATTTGAATAGCTTGTGAGTTGCAAACTACAGGGATATGCAACTCAATACATAATCTGTGCTCAATACCATCCATAAGGTACCTTTGCACCTTTGAACGTCAAAAATAAATGCACCGTTTTCTGTTATTTGCACAAATGACAAACTGAAGCAGTTAAGAAAATATTTTAAAATATTTTTCCTTTTGTATACACTTCCATGCTGGACTGGGAGCGAGAGAAAAGCATAGAATGTGCCAGCTGCATTTCATCCCGGGCATGCTGTAAAAACCAGCTAAGGGATCCGAGGGTTTAAGTATATTGCAATTTAGGCGATAGGCTGACAACCTATCACTATGGCAATATAGGTATATTGCCATAGTGATAGGTTGTCAGCCTATCACTATGAAGAAAAATTTTGAGGGTTATGTTATGTTATTTGATGGATTTGTAGGTACAAATCCATCAAATAACATAACATAACCCTCAAAATTTTGTCATACGTGGCGGAACGAGCTCTGTGTAGGTCGTTTACGCTCTGCCTACCCCATTAGGGATAAAGGCGTGATTATATGATTATATGTATATGTTGTATACACAGCACGTTATTATAAACAGCACTTGAGACTGACAGCTAGTTTGGAGTCCGTATCAGAAATGTAATTTCAGTGCAAAAGGACCTGTCAAATCCATACTTAACATTACTCTCAATCTTGAGATAGCTTTATAAATACGAGCCTACATTACCTTAAAGAAGCTATTATCACAAAAAACAGGCTTTTAAAGCCTTTTGAACATGCTTTGGTAAAAATATTGAAACCGCATACGCTAAATAAACCCACGATAGAATATAATCTTACAAACCGTGTTGCCATCATCATATTTGCAAGGTCATAATCAATGGCGTTCACAAATCGTTGCAGTAATTATGTTTGTAATGTAAATGGACTCTTATACGCACAATCACGCCTGTACACCTTACAGGGCAGGCAGGATACAAGTGTACTTATAATCTCACTAGACGTAATGCGGTCATAATCAATGGTGTTGCGTTCACAAATGGTTGCAGTAATTATGTTTCTAATGTAAATGGACTCTTATACGCACAATCACGCCTGTACACCTTACAGGGCAGGCAGGATACAAGTGTACTTATAATCTCACTAGTCGTAATGCGGTCATAATCAATGGTGTTGCGTTCACAAATGGTTGCAGTAATTATGTTTCTAATGTAAATGGACTCTTATACGCACAATCACGCCTGTACACCTTACAGGGCAGGCAGGATACAAGTGTACTTATAATCTCACTAGTCGTAATGCGGTCATAATCAATGGTGTTGCGTTCACAAATCGTTGCAGTAATTATGTTTGTAATGTAAATGGACTCTTATACGCACAATCACGCCTGTACACCTTACAAGGCAGGCAGGATACAAGTGTACTTATAATCTCACTAGTCGTGTTGCCATCATCATCTTTGCGAGGTCATAATCTATGGTGTTGCGTTCACAAATCGTTGCAGTAATTATGTTTGTTTGTAGCAACGGCCTCTCATGGCTAAAATGATTGATTTAAGAAGATAGTTAACATTTTTCGATTTGCGAATAGGTGATTTTAATATGGTAAGTATTCACAAAATTGTAGTTTCATTTGGTCACAGTTGTCAGTTTTGTTTGGTCAGAAGTAAAAATGCATGCAATTATAAAGAAATATGTAACTTTTCTTTGTATAATTACCCTGTACTTGGGGGTTTGAATCCAATAAATAGGAAGTGGGCTCGATTCTAGATTGGCCGACTAAACCTAAAATTAGAATCGATTTGTTACTTTCAGACTAAAAACATTGGAAATGGACAGGAGATCTATTCTCTCCGGGTTTGGAATTATACTGGGGAAACGTGCAAACGCGCGTCAAAATCTAGCGGACAAAGTGTAAACCCATACATACATACATAAAATCACGCCTTTATCCCTTACGGGGTAGGCAGAGCGTAAAACGCCTCGTAACAGGCGCTTTCGCCACGTCTGACAAAATTGAGGGTAAATTTTAGATTGTAATGATTTGTATTGCTGTAGTGACAGGTTGTCAGCCCATCGCCTAAATTACAATACACTCTAACCCTCGAATCCCTTTTGTAAACCCATAAAGTATAAAATCGCCTATCCTTTTTCAATTTTATTATTTTGAAAGTGAAAGATAGATTTTAATTTTAGTTTTAGCCGGTGGTATATAAAATCGAGCCCACTTTCCAGGTTCTATACCTACCTTTCGAAAATACTGTTGAGTTGTCAGTTCCATATTCTAAACATGCGGTAAAAGTATTTTGCAAGTAACCTTTTTCTCTGCACCTCACAACATATGTTAATCAAACCAAGTATGTGGCAAGCAGTGTTTTCTAAACTTAGAGTAAACTATTACTTAACCAACACTTAATATTCTTAAGACAGAATCTATAGAATGTCTCAACCACGCATTCTTAACTTAACTGTAACTTAATTGAAAACAACATACCGTTTTTTAGTTAAAGTAATTACACTAAAGGTTAAAAAGAATTGAAGTTAAGCAAGAAGCTAATTGGTTCACATATTTATTACTTAAATTTGTTTTTGATCGTGATCTTAAAAGCCTATGTAGTTAACGGATACCTTGTAGAAACAGATGTGTGTACGTAAATAAATTTGGCATTCAAGTAAAGTATAACCTTGCAACTTGAGCGTATTCGTTCCCAAAGATATGAAACTTGAAATTATATTTTCCAATTTGTACAGATATAAATGTTCTACATACATACATAAATCATGCTTTTATCCCTAATGGGGTAGGTAGGCAGAGCGTAAACAACCTAAACAAAGAACAATACCCGACCAGGCGGGTAGCTACCCTTTTCCCAACCATTAACAATTTACTCCTAAAATAGATTTGTAGGTATATTGCTGTAGTGACAGGCTGTCAGCCCATCGCCTAAATTGCAATATACTGAATTCCTCGGATCAATTAGCTGGTTTTTACAGCATGCCCGGGAGGAGATGTAGCTGGCACAATATTTTTCTCTCGCTCCCAGTCCAGCATGGATGAACACAGATGCGTTTCGTTATTAACATTTAACACCTGCATACTCTTAACCTTGGAATCCAGCGCTATTACTAGAATTTATCACCGTTTCAATTTTAGCCCCCAGTGTTTTATATGCAATTTATCACGTAATAATAATAAATTACAGGTACCCTCTATATAGAGATGTAATTATGCTCGAAATGAGATTGCAAATCAATCACAGATGATATATATTCACGCCTCTATATATGCAATGTTTGGACACATTTGGATCTTGTTGGTAAAGATTTTGTAGAGTGATATAATTTTTGATTATGAAACGGCATGATAATGAATTTAATTAGTAGTGACCTTCGTTTAATATTGGTTCTACATACATACATACATATAGTCACGCCTTTATCCCTAATGGGGTAGGCAGAGCGCAAACGACCCAGCAAAGGTCGTTCCGCCACGTCTGACACAGTTCTGAGGGTTATTCAAGATAGACTTGTATGTATATTGCTGTAGTGACAGGTTGTCAGCCCATCGCCTAAATTACAATATACTGAAACCCTCGGATCCCTTAGCTGATTCATACAGCATGCCCGGTAGGAAATGCGGCTGGCACATTCTATGTTTTTCTCTCGCTCCCAGGCCAGCATGGAAGACAAGAAGATATTGGTTCTATCTAGTTTATATTGCAGAAGAATTTCATTTGTAACGTTGACAATTAACAGGGTTTTTCTTGGTTAGGTTAGTTTTCAGCCACGAAAAAAAACAGCAACCATAAATTTTCCATACTCACCACGCCGAACTTATCGTGGTCCAGTAGTCTGAGCCATTGGCTCCTGATCCGGTCGTCCTGGATTCGATTCCCAGAGAGAGCACACAAAGTTGATATTAGTCAATTTATCACTTTGTGACGCTTTCTCCGGTTTGGTTAGGACAATGCAGACTGAATCACCTGATTATCTGGAAGAAAAAATATTCCGTGCTTCGGAGGGCATGTAAGACCGCCGGTATATGATAGCGGTTGTGATTTAAACCATGTTAGAGGCCTAATAGCTATGCTAGTAGCCGGTTGCAAAATTCTGGCACCAGGGTTCATCGATTCGTTACTCGAAAAACCCACTCGCTAAGAAGAATGCATCTGCTAGTGAATTATAACAAGCTGGTAGCGATAGAAAAGCAGAATGTGCCAGCTGCATTTCCTCCCGAGCATGCTGTTAAAACCAGCTAAGGGATTCGAGGGTTTCAGCATATTGTAAGTTAGGCGATGGGCTGACAACCTGTTTCTATAGCAATATAGGTACATAATGATCTGTAATAAAATAACCCTCAACTTGTCAGACGTGGCGGAACGACGTTTGCTTTGGTCGTTTTTGCTCTGCCTACCCCATTAGGGATAAAGGCGTGATTTTATTTATGTATGTATGATGCACCCGGCCCAGACAATGAGATAAGGATGCTGATCTCTTTATCTCGTCCTACAACAAAGCGCGGACCTAACCTAACATTAAACCCGTAGTTAAACCCCACTTACACGCTTTAGCAGCGATGCGAGCCCTAAGGTCGGCCGAATGTCGCTTCTCACCACAGACTGACAAGTTTTGTACCACGCAGCATGTAGAGGTAATTCATTAAAGCTGGTATTTATAAGACGATCTCAAAATTGAGAGCAATATTAAGTTTGGATTTGACAGCTCGTTTTGTAATGAAATGATATTTCTGATACGAACTCAAACTCGATGTCAGTCACACGTGCTGATTATAATTACAGGCCTAGGCTTTAATAGTGGTCGCCCGGTTTGGAAACACCTCGGCTTCGAGCGGCCTACGGTATTCCACTCAGCATTTAATTATTTCTCGTCTTCTGTCGTGTGGGTATCCGGTCGATTCCGATGAACCCTGGTGTCAGTTTTTAAACCGCCTAATAGCACAGCTAATAGGCCTCTGACATGGTTTGTCTAACGACCACTATGAAAGATCTTCTCCAGAGCACTGTATCAGTTTTCTTCCAGACAATCAGGAGAAAATCCCGCTAAGTGATAAAGCGACAAATATCAACTTTGTGTTCCTCCCCTGAAAATCGAACCCACGACCTCCGGATCACCACGGAGGCAGCATTTAATTAGAGCTTGACAAAAGCTAAGACTTCTTGCATTGTCTTTGAAGTTTTCATATCTGTGCTTCCTTAGTGACCGTGACCGTTTCCTACACAAAACGCATATACATAACACATACATACATACATACATACATATGATCACGCCTTTATCCCTTACGGGGTAGGCAGAGCGTTTAACGCCTCGTAAAAGGCGCTTTCGCCACGTCTGACAAAAATTGAGGGCAATTTTAGATTGTAATATGTATTGCTTTAGTGACAGGTTGTCAGCCCATCGCCTAAATTACAATACACTGTAACCCTCGAGTCCCTTTTGCTGTCTTCTACAGCATGCCCGGGAGGAAGGGCAGCTGGAACATTCTATGTTTTTCTGTCTCTCCCAGTCCAGCATGGAAGCAACTCACATACATAACACACTCATAATATAATGCAAGTGATTATAAGTCATTGAGGGTAACTCGTTTACGCAAGGTGTGGCGAAACCGGTCAAGATTCTAATGCGGCTTCCTCCGGTTGGACGGTTTGTGGAATTTTGTAATAGGTCTTTTGTAAATTGACATGTTTTGGTCATAAAGGAGAATCTATTAGAGCTATTTAGGTCGAAATGGAACTAAGAATAGCAAGTTATTCGTCTAAGTGAAATACGACTTTCGGTACGGATTTCTTTTTAACCTTTCCAATTATCAATCAAACTAAGGCCCGTATTTATAATCAGCGCTTGAGATGGACAGAGAGTTTTATTTCGCCTCAGAAATATTTTTTCAGTACAAATGACCTGTCAAAACTATATTTAATACTGCTCTCAATATTGAGATCGCTTTATATATATGGGCCTTATAAATGGACAAATTTAATACTAATCCAATTAGGCACTTTATTTATATCAAAACCCTACTTTTAACACTTATAAACTAAAATAAATTAACTAGCTGCACCCACTAGTTGAGCACCGTTAAGAAAAATTCCTCGTCTGTTGCACCACCGCATTCTAGGCTGCGTTACCAAACAGCCGGCAAAAAATGACGCACATATCTGACGCAATCGGCCTCTTAAGAAGCTAATTATTGGGGCTTTATTTAGTTTGAAACGCGAATGAGTTGTATTTGTATTAGAAATGGAGTTTGTGTAATAGCAAGTCAAAAGGTGTATTGAAAAAGTTGGTACGAATTGGGACGTGATGTCAAAATAATGAAAATAAGCTTCGCCACAATTTTAATTCTATTCTGGACTGGGAGCGAAAGAAAAACATAGAATGTGCCTGCTGAATTTCCTCCCGGGCATGCTGTAAAAACCAGTTAAGCGATCCGACCGTTTCAGTATATTGTAATTTAGGCGATGGGCTGACAACCTGTCAGACGTGGCGTAACGACCTTTGTTTAGGTCGTTTACGCTGTGCCTACCCCATTAGGGATAAAACCGTGATTATATGTAGTATGTATGTAAAGCCTAATACTAAAACCACCTTCGTAAACTAATCTCCATGCGTTAGTGCTGTGGTATAATGAGTATGGTGCGACCACGCGTCTTGAAACCTGTCAGGCTGGCTTTGAGCTGGCTGCGTGCCGGCTCGTGCGTTGCGTCATCGAGGGAAAAAAGATACAAACGTGCGGTAGGGTTCCGTTTAGTACCACGAAATGTGTGGAGCTTTTGTCTTCTTTTTTTCTATTCACTATTATAAAAGCCAGCTTTGTAAACTAATATGATAAAAAAGCATCTTCTAAGTATTCAATTGTCTTCGTAAACTACGCGTCTTGAAACCTGTCAGGCTGGCTTCGAGCTGGCTGCGTGCCTTGCGTCATCGAGCTTAGGTAAAAAGATACGCACGTGAGGTAGTTCTTTTCTCTTGTTCTTATCCGCCTCTTCACAAACTAATCCTTGTTCATCTTCAAGTGATACAGCTGCCTTGTATGTATGTATGTATGTATGGTGCGACCAGAGGACTATACCACGCGTCTTGACTTGACATGCCGATGTGTGTTGCGTCTGCGTCAGTTGCGTCATCTTCTTCTTATCGAATCGATGGCTTGAATTCATTTCGACCAGTACTCTACCAAACGCACTGCGACATCAGTGGCGTTATAAAGGTCAAGATGAAGGGCACGCGGGGCAAGACAATTGATGTGCCATTGTTTGGGGGGGGGGAGGCACCACATTCGCACTGGTTGTTCGTGCTGTATCACCATCAGCACAAATTATCCCTACAGCGACCGACTTGGGTCCGGAGTCTGTTCAAGGACTTCCAAGTCATCCTCGGGAGCGTCCTCTCGAGGATTGCGTCATCGAGGGAGGGTTAAAATACGCGTAGGGTTCCTTTTGGTATCAAATGTGGTTCTATTCTTGCGACTGTTTTGGACTTTTCAGAACCCAGTAACTTTGACTACACTATCAGCAGGTAAAAAAAACATCTAAATTTCAAGTAAGTATACAGCTAAAGGTTTGCACGACAATATATAACACATTACAATCAACAAAATTATTCTTGGAATTATTACAAGTAACCTAGAAGTGAGACTTTGTGGACAGACTGATTGGAATCTGCAATTTACATAACCGTATTTAAAAAGCAAACAACACATTTCGAAGATAGTAAGAATAAAAGTTAAGTTCCATTAGCACATTATTAAGAAAAACATACGTCTGTTTTTATGAATGAAATATTCACTGTGAATATTTTTTCTGTACATCATTTATCTATCAAAGTGCCAAGTAAAGTTCTCACCGATTGTAATTTTAAAATCGCGTGCTCAGTGATAAATGTCAGCGTTGTAATGAGAAATGCGATATTAGTAATCAATTTACTTTGTGTGTTTGTATAGGCATGTTTTAATGATGATTAATAGGCAGTAAGTATTAGACATGGAATTTAGATGAAATATATTTGTTTAACATATAATTTAGTTGTAATTAGTATGAGTATACAATACGGTATTTACAATAACTTAATCAAATAACATACATACATACATACATATAATCACGCCTTTATCCCTAATGGGGTAGGCAGAGCGTAAACGATCTAAACAAAGGTCGTTTCGCCACGTCTGACAAAGTTTTAAGGGATTTTTAAGATAGACTTGTACGTATATTGCCGTAGTGAAAGGTTGTCAGCCCATCGCCTAAATTACAATATACTAAAACCCTCAGATCCCGTAGCTGGATTTTACAGCTTGCTCGGGAGGAAATGCAGCTGGCACATTCTATGTTTTTCTCTCACTCCCAGGCCAGCATGGAAGCTTAATCAAATAAAAACATAAAAAATTGTGATTTCATATTAATAGGAATAGACGAATGGAATTATGAAATGAATATCTAAAGTCTTATGAAAAGTTACGTAAAATATTTATTTAGTGTCGGATCAGATGACATCGTACGAATTGTGACGAAATACCACACTTTTATCACTAGTGACGAAATGGGACAACACAATTTTTTTTAGGTGGAACCAAATAGTACTAAAGTTTTACTATCAAACAACAATTAGCTTTTACAAACCATCTTCAAACCAAAATTAATATTTTTTTAATGACCAAATAGAACTAAAACCTTAACGTGCCCGCAGAACCCTTCAAATTAATTACAGCTTATTGTTTTTTTTACTTTCATTCTGGACTGGGAGCGAGAGAAAAACATAGAATGTGCCAGCTGCATTTCCTCCTGGGCATGCTGTAAAAACAAGCTAAGGGATCCGAGGGTTTCAGTATATTGTAATTTAGACGATGGGCTGATTAGATGAGATTTTATGACATACTAATTTAATATATTGACTGTTTAATTAATGACTTTTTGACAGTTTAAAAAATATTTTTCTTTTTACATTTTTGCTACTATAATGTTTTTTTGACATTATTTCATCATCTCCCTAGCCTTATCCCGTATTTCACGGGGTCGGCTTCCTAATCTAGGGGATTGAACAAGGGTACTGGTTTTTACACAGAGCGACTGCCATCTGACCTCCGCAACCCAGAAGGGAAACCAGACCCAATCCTAGATTAGGTCAGAGCCGCCAATGCACTGGCCTCTGATATGGCTTAATCATCAGTGTTTTTCTACTATATTATGCATGTATTATACATATAAACCTTCCTCTTGAATCACTCTATCCATTAAAAGAAACCGCATCAAAATCCAGTGCGTAGTTTTAAAGATCTAAGCTTACATAGGTATATAGGGACAGAGAAAGCGACTTTGTTTTATACTATGTAGTGATTTAATGACAGTCCTCAATTTGCAGTGCCCTCGACAGGGCGTCATATGGTGATACTATTAGATCTTAAGACACCATGTGACAGCAAATAAATGAATTATGATAAAGGAGAGATTATATGTATGTTTTTTTTTTACCAAATAGAACTGAAATCCGTAGGTATTTATTTGCCGACAGAACCCCACAAAACTGCTGACAGACAAGCTAAACCGCGTTTGAACTGCACTGCATTTAGTATAAGTTAGTGTGTGTCGCAATATCTACTGTAGAAATATTTGTCCATGTGTGTTGCTAAACGTTTGCCTCTGACATGGTTTGTGTGGTGACCAGTATCAATAACTAGGCTTAACGTACTTTCCGAAGCACGGAAGCCTTTTTCTTGACAATCAGGTGATTCGGCCTGCATTGTCCTACTTAACCAGACGGGAAAATCTCATTGACAAAGATCAATTTAGTGATATTGTTGAAATCTTCCATGCTGGACTGGGAGCAAGAGAAAAACATAGCATCTGCCAGCTGCATTTCCTCCCGGGAATGCTGTAAAAGCCAGCTAAGAGATCCGAGGGTTTCTGTATATTGCAATTTAGGAGATAGGCTGACAACCAAATCTATTTTAACTAATACTCAAAACTTTGACAGACGTGGCGGAACGACCTTTATTTAGGTCGTTTGCGGTTTGCGGTCTGCCTTCTCCATTAGGGATACAGGCGTGAATATTATGTATGTATGTTGAAATCGAACCCAAAACCGCCGGATCGGAAGCCCAAGAATTTTACCACTAGACCACGGAGGCAGTTAGTGAAGTGTGTGTTGCAATATCTAATGTAGAAATATTTGTCCATGTGTGTTGCTAAAGCTGCTAAACGATTGCTCAGAGTTGGAGATGGTTGAATACGAAATGGTCAGTAGCGAGAAGAAAATAATGATGAAATTTCACTTTCTTAGGACACATCTTTGGATGTTAAAAAACATCTTCCCTGTCGCAAAATGTCCGTTTCTCATAATATCCCTTTCGCAAAATGACCCTTCTTCTTCTGGCGAGTGGGTATCGAGTCTATCGACCCGATGAACCCTGGTGTCAGAGTTTTTAAACCGCCTAGTAGCACAACTATCAGGCCTCTGACATGGTTTGAGTAACGACCACTATCAAAGACAGCGACCGGGACCGACGGCTTAACGTGCCCTCCGAAGCACGAAATCTTTTTCTTTTCCGGACAATCAGGTGATTCAGCCTGCAATGTCCTAACCAAACTAGGGAAAAATTCACAAAATGATAAATTCTCAAATATTAACTTTGTGTTTCCCCCCTGGGAATCGAATCCAAGACCTCCGGATCAGGAGTCCATGGCACTAGCCACTAGACCACGGAGGCAGTTAATGACCCTTTTTTGATAGATTTAGTTCAAATAGTAGGCAGCTACTGAAAATACTTCACTTTCAAAGGGACATTTTGCCAATGGGATATTTTGCCATAGGGACATTATGAGAAAGGGTCATTTTGCGACCAAGGGTCATATTGCTATTAAAAAAAAAACATCTACATCCTTTGGGAAACCATTCATCTCGAGTGAATGAATATCAAAAACAGAAACAATCGATACAGCAGATCTGATTGTGCAACTATTGTTCTTAGTTCGGTCAGTTCACAGCCTAGTGGTCTGAGCCATGGGCCGTCCGGAGGTCCTAGGTTCGATTCCCATGAGTAATAAAGTTGATATTAACTATCAGTGGCGAGGGCTGCAATTTTATCGAGGGTAAGCCAAAGAAAAGTACTTTATAGTTTCAACGTAATTCCGGATTTGGTTTAGGTGGAATTCTTGAAAGGTAAGCCGACAGAAATCGGCTTGTATGGACCCTTCGCTATTTTTAACTATCTATCACCAAATGAGACTTTTCCAATTCTCGTTAGCACAATGCATGATCAAATGAAAACATTGAATGTGCCAGCTGCATTTCCTCCCATGCTGTAAAAACCAAGAGATCCGAGGGTTTCAGTATATCGCCATTTAGGCGATGGGCTGACAACCAGCAATATACCAGCAAATCTATCTTAGATAGCCCTTAAAACTTTGTCAGACCTGGCGGAACGACCTTTGTTTAGGTCGTTTACGCTCTGCCTACCCCATAAGGCATATATGAGTATGTACGTATTATTATACTAGTATTACAGATTATTTATTTATTACTATACGTACAGAAACAATCGATGCATCTGATCTGATTGTGCAACTATTGTTCTTAGTTCGGTCAGTTCACAGGTCGCACTATTGTTGTGTGTGGCAGTATATATAGCATAAGTACATCAGAGGAGGTGAACATGTTTACATACACACAGTCACACCTTCATCCCTAATCGGGTAGGCAGAGCGTAAACGACCTAAACAAAGGCCGTTCCGTCACGTCTGACAAAGTTTTACTCTCGCTCCCAGTCCAAGCGTGAAAGAATTAAAAAATATATTTTGAAGAAAAGCGTTTCTTCCATGCTGGCCTGAGAGCGAGAGAAAAACACAGAATGAGCCAACTGCATTAAAAAACCAGCTAGGCGGTTTGAGGGTTTCAGTATATTGCAATGTAGGCGATGGGCTGACAACCTGTCGCTCAGCAATATACCTACAAATCTATCTTAAATAACCCTTAAAGCTTTGTGAGACATGCCAGAACGACCTTTTTTAAGGTCGTTTACGCTCTGCCTACCCCATTAGGAATAACGACGTGTTTTAATAAATATATATATTTTGTATCAAAGATAAGAAAGTGACAGCGCAAGCTAAGAATTAGAATTTTGTCGCGAAAACCGATGCCATTATAAAGTAATGCGTGCTGGAGTCGTACTTATGAACTGCTCGTATCCGAATTCGCATACGAAAAAGCAACATTCGCATACGGAATCCCAAAATCAAAATTTTTGAATACTCATACGTATGCGACTCTACAACGAGTGGTCCAAACCACTCGTTATCTTTTCTACTACTCGAAACCTAAGTAGTCTTTGAGAGTCTATGATCATGATCATGACAGAGACACAGACAATCATTTGACAAGTGACACTTTAACTTTTTAATTTATTTGAATTTACGTTCCGTTTCTCTGCGATTCATTCCCGGTTTTTAAAATCAATGTTTTTGGTCATGGTAGTGGTGGTGTAGTAGGTGTATTTCTGCGTAGAACAAAAACAATTTATTGGATTAAACATTATTAACAAGTTCCCTGTACAAAAAAAAAATATTTGGTACAAAAACTATCACATGAATCAAGATTCATCGGACAGAGAACCTGTTAAAAAATAAAATCGTGTGTGATAGAATTTGATTTCGTACACGAATGATTTTCGTATGCGTTTTCAGCTGTAGCTTTAGCATATGAGTGGTTCAGAAACTCGGCTCCTGGAATGTTGAGCACCCCTGCTTACGCTACCATTCACATACTTTGTTACAGTTGCAGTGGTCGTAAACTCGTAACCCGCGATACAATAGTAAATACAACCTGCTACTATACAGGCTATTGTTCACGTACATACAATCACGACTTTATAATCCCCAATAGGGCAGGCAGAGCGTCAAAGATCTAAGCAAAGGTCTTATCGCTATTGATTGCTATCTTAGCAATAAGGCCGCCTTTGTTGTACTTGTCTTTTGTTGTTATCTGTTGTGTTGTATGATTTGCATTCTTTCGAGCAATAACGTATTTTTATGTTATGTTATCGTCACATCTGACAAAGTTTTTAGGATTATTTAAGATAGATTTGTAGGTATATTGCTGTATTGACATGTTGTCAGCCCATATCGCCTAAATTGCAATATACTGAAACCCTCGGTTCCCTTAGCTGGTTTTTTCAGCGTGCCCGGGAGGAGATGTAGCTGGCACATTCTATATTTTTCTATTGCTCCCAGTCCAGAGCGTCAACGATCTAAGCAAAGGTCGTTTCGCCACGTCCGGCAAGTTTTGAGGGTTATTTCAAATAGATCTGAAAATGTGCCGAGTGCCGTACAGTGGTAAATACAACCTGCGAATTCCATACATACCATACATATAATCACGCCTTTATCCCTAATGGGGTAGGCAGAGCGTAAACGACCTAAACAAAGGCCGTTCCGCCGCGTCTAACAAAGTCTTGGGGCCCACTGAAGAATTCCATACAGAGATACAAATTATCCTAACCTAACTGGGAATAACTCACAAAGTGATAAATTGACAAATATCAACTCTGTCCCCCTGGGAATTGAACCTAGGACCTCCGGATCGTGAGCCCATGGCTCTGACCACTAGACCACGGAGGCAGTTACTATACAATGCGTACTTGCAATGTATACACAATAGTAGGTATTCAATACAATGCACAGTTGATCTGAGATAGCGGCACGCTTTTTGCTGAGTCGGGGTTCAGTCCCAGACTGTTTCATAAATGGTCTGAGTTATTGTCATTTCCGCTAGCATTTTTCATCGTTTTTATAATCTGTGGCAGGTCAAGTAACCCATTAAATATACATAAAATCATTTGTTTCAGACTTTCCCGCTTTGTACACATTGTTAGCTCGCGACCACGATCGTTGTAACGCGATTGAAACGTCGGGCAAAGATTTATCTCTTAATACTAATCTAAAACAAACCGTGCTACGATCCGATTCATTATCATACATATAATCACGCCTTTATCCCTAATGGGGTAGGCAGACCGTAAACGACCTAAACAAAGGTCGTTCTGCCACGTCTGGCAAAGTTTAGCAATAAGGCCGCCTATGTTGTACTTGTTTTTTGTTGTTATCTGTTGTGTTGTATGATTTGTATTCTTACGTGCAGTAAAGTATTTTTATGTTATGTTATGCCTACCGCCTAAATTGCAATATACTGAAACCCTCGGATCCCATAGCTGGTTTTTACAGCATGCCCGGGAGGAGACACAGCTGGGACATTGTATGTTTTTCTATCGCTCCCAGGCCAGCATGGAAAAAAGTAATAATCCTCAGAGCTTAATCAGACATAAACCAGTGTTATGTAGTACTATTATATATTCTGTGCCAGTGTAGCAAAGTAAACGCAAATCATTTCTAAGGTTTTCTTCCATGCTGGCCTGGGAGCGAGAGAAATACATAGAATGTGTCAGCTGCATTTTCTCCCGGGCATGCTGTAAAAATCTGCTGAGGGATTCGAGGGTTTCAGTATATAGCAATGTGGGCGATGGGCTGACAACCTGTCCCTACAGCAATATACCTACAAATCTATCTTAAATAACCCTCAAAACTTTGTCAGACGTGGCGAGACGACCTTTGTTTATGTCGTTTACGCTCTGCCTACCCCATTAGGGATTATGGCGTGATTATATGTATGTATGTATTTCTAAGGTGCGGTAAATGCGACAATTAGGTACTAGTTCCTAGTACGAAACATGTGGTAGCGTGGTTACGTAAACTTAGAGATAGTTAGAAACTAGAAAACCATGTTTTTGAATGAACATAGGTATATCAAAGTACCTCCAGTAATTAAGTACTTCCTTACTGGACTGGGAGCGAGAGAAAAGCTTAGGGATCTAAGGGTTTCTGTATATTTCAATTTAGGCGATAGCCTGACAACCTGTCACTGCAGCAACGTACATACATAAAATCACGCTTATCCCTTACGGGGTAGGCAGAGCATAAAACGCCTCGTGAAAGGCGCTTTCGCCACGTCTGACAAAAATTGAGGAAAATTTTAGATTGATTTTGTATTGCTGTAGTGACAGGTTGTCAACCCATCGCCTAAATTACAATATACTGTAACCCTCGAATCCCTTTTGCTGACTTCTACAGCATGCCCGGGAGGAAGGGCAGCTGAAACATTCTATGTTTTCCTATCTCTCCCAGTCCAGCATGGAAGAACAACAACACTACAGCAATATACCTACAAATCTATCTAAAATAACCCTCAAAACTTTGTCAGACGTGGCGGAACGATCTTTGTTTAGGTCGTTTACGCTCTGCCTACCACATTAGGGATATAGGCGTGATTATATGTATGTATGTATCAAAGTACCTACAAAGATAATACTTAGATTTATGGAGAAATTCTAGTTTTCGACCTCTTCGAATTCGTGCGGCTCAAATAAATATTTGAAGCTATGATCCAAATTAACCTTTATTTTCATCTGGCAAATTGGTTTGGCCGAGACAGCGAGATCATCTAAGAGAAAGTAGCTATTTATCTCATGATTTATCTTGTTTGACTACAAAGCACGTTGAAATTATCTAATTAATATCTTATCTTGAAAAATCTAACACGTATTTATCTAAAATCATTCTAAAAGTACAGTTTTTGAACATTCCTTAACGAAAAACGTGACGACAAATGGCATTCCGAACGCACTCCGTAAAATAATGCGGAAAAATTGCATATACCCGCGCGTAATGAAGACGATGGGAAACAGCGTGCTCTCACGCTTGGCAACATTATCACTGCATTATGTCGTACGTGAGGTGAACGCGGATTTTCCAATTCGAAATTCAAAAACTGACGTGACGAATTTACGCTTCAGTATCCATTGCGGGTAATCTTAAGCGACTGAATGATGTAAGATAAGCTAAGCAGTTATGTATAGTGCATTAGGATTGTCGTCTTCAGTTAACAGTATAGGCTTTATGATCGTAGACCTTTGACGTTTGACAGGGCAAGGTGGCCAGTATCATCGGCTTGTATATGGAATCAAATTGCAGAAGAATATTATTTTTATAGTAACCATCTTGTTAAGTTTCATCTAGGACAGTCATAGGGATTTTATTTAGATCAATTTGTAAACTGTCTAGGCAAGTTGTTCTGTGAAAAACTACTTTGTAAGAAATATAGAAATATTCTAGTACCTATCAGTAAGAATGTAAATAAATAGGTATTTGATTTTATGCAGTTCCCAAAAATCTCAATTGCTTAGAGGAAACAGGTTAAAATGAAACTAACTATCCTATACCATTCAATTCATAATTTAATTAGAATCTTCCAAGGATACTTGTTCTATCTAACTTCCGGAAGTGAAGAGAATCAGATTTTACTCACGATTCATAGTATTGAAGTATTAGGGTGGTTATCCACCGCTAAGACAAGAAAATACTAGATTAGATTCGAAGCTTTATTTCTAATACACAATATATTTTTTTAAAATTTAAATGCATTCTTTAATGAGAGAAGGATTTCTAGTAAAATAATTAATTTTTGATGAGATAATGGTCGCACAAGTTACGTAAAATATTCAGGGTCTATTTCATAAAAAAACAAGTATACATTTTTAGTTCAGATGCCATAATTTTGAATCACTCAAACCATACGAAATAAATAGTATGATAGTTTATTGCAAATGCTTACGTATGCGAATCTGATTCGAATGATTCAAAAAACATCTATACTTAAAAAAAACCAGGAAGGTAGCTGTAACAGATACAAATTCCTATATATTTCAAATACATTTTTTTTATTATTTTCCTTCGGGATGGCATCTTTTAAAACAATGAATAGGCGGTATGGCGATAAGCTTTAGCCTGTCTCAATTAAAAAAGGGCCGAATAAAAAAAGAAGGAATGGCATCTTTTGCGGCAATTTTTTCGGGTTCGATTTTTTAGATATCGAGTTTTGAACTCTATTCAGTGGAAGGTCACCATTACCTCCAGCGACGATCGTGTGAATCTTACACAATACAATAGACAATTCCACGATTCTAAACACGATATTAACGTATCAACATTGCCGTAAGTAAGTATCTCTAGTATCTAAGTTTACTAACTTGTCTACTAGCCGGTTCCGTCAATATTATTGTAGACTAGCGCGGTTTCACCCGCGGCTTAATTAGATTTCCCGTGGGAATGGGATATTTTCCCGCAGTAAAAAGTAGCCCACGTCCGTCTCCAGGTTACCAGCTATCTTCCTGCCAAATTTCATCAAAATCGGTTCAGCTGTTTAGGCGTGCAAGAGCAACAAACAAATAGACAGACAGAGTTACTTTCGCATGTATAATATCAAGAATGGATAGTATGGATGGGTATTGGGTACTTCCATGTATGATTTACTAAAAACTAAGTAGGTATATACATACTCGTACATACACTGTAATTGAGAAATAAGTATGCTAAAAACTGTATTTAACAGTAAATTACTTATATTAAGCAGCGTTTTCACAACACAAATTACAATCTAAAATTGCCCTCAATTTTTGTCAGACGTGGCGGAAGTGCCTTTTACGAGGCGTTTAACGCTCTGCCTACCCCGTAAGGGATAAAAGCGTGATTTTATGTATGTATGTATGTTTTCACGGTTCCTTCGTGAAAATATCCGTTATGTTTACCTACAATCGCAACATAGCTTTTTTAAATCCTACATACACCTACCTACCTTCTTCTTCCATGCTGGACTGGGAGCGAGAGAAAAACATAGAATGTGCCAGCTGCATTTTCTCCCGGGCATCCTGTTAAAAGCAGCTAAGGGATCCGAAGGTTTCTGTGTATTGCAATTTATGCGATGGGCTGACAACCTGTCACTACAGCAATATACCTATAAATCTATCTTAAATAACCCTCGAAACTTTTGTCTGACGTGGCTGAACAACCTTTGATGAGGTCGTTTACGCTCTGTCTACCCCATTAGGAATAAAGGCGTGTTTATATAAATGTATGTATGTAGAACGCGAATTCAAAGGGTCGCTTTTGCAAGCCATTAAAACTATAACGATTCACAAGTTACAAATATAAGTTTCTCAACGACACTATTTCATACATTGCCATGCCTATTCAAAATGGCGACCATGTGAATTGCTAATCTATGGTGTCCCAACCTATTGTTGTATTTTACTATGGTTTCCTTATGGTTTTTCATATCGAAATACATCTTGATGGTATCTTTTCATGGTTTTTGCAATGGCTTTATAGAGAAGAAAAATGCCATAATTGTTGCTTAACATACTTACATGAGTTTATTTAGATGTAATCACGCCTATATTCTTTACGGAGTCAACGGTCTAACTAAGGAAATTAAATCTAATGAATGAAATGAAATCCGTTGTCGATACATCAGAATATTTTTTTTGTAAATAAATATAAAATAGGGATTTCAGTGGTTAATTGTTTATAGTTAGTAGTTTATTACAATGAGGTCATCTCAATCAGAAATAAAACATTATTATAAAATTATTTACAACAATCAAAACAAAACAGCTATAAAAGAATGACACTTTATCGCCTAATTTATTTGCAAATGCCGGAAGATTCGGCAATTTAACGCAAAAATTCACATATTTGCCCAAAAAATTGCTATAAATTCATATAAATCTCGTTATGAAAATACGTTCGCAATTTCGGTAACAAGAGAAAAGGGTACGGTCCGTGGATTTCGGTAACTTTCATACATTACTTACGTGTAAGTTAACTTTCTCTTATGTAATGCGTTTTATGTAAAAATTTACTTCCATGCTGACCTGGGAGCGAGAGAAAAACATAGAATGTGCCAGCTGCATTTCTTCCCGGGCATGCTGTAAAAATCAGCTAAGGGATCCGAGGGTTTTTCTTTATTGCAATTTAGGCGATAGGCTGACAACCTGTCACTATAGCAATATACCTACAAATTTATCTTAAATAACCCTCAAAACTTTGTCGGACGTGGCGGAGTGACCTTTGTTTAGGTCGTTTACGCTCTGCCTACCCCATTAGGGATAAAGGCGTGATTATGTATGTGTATGTGTTTATGTAAAAATATCTGCAATACTCGGAATAGGTTGTTTTGTGAAATATGTTCCTAAATGAGTAATAAAAGATGATTGAAAGGACAGATTATCATACATAATTATTAAAATTATTATTAAATTACATACATACATATATATAATCACAACTTTATCCCCAATGCGGTAGGCAGAGCGTAGAAGACCTAAACAAAGTTTTGAGGGTTATTTAAACTAGATTTGTGGGTATATTTCTGTAGTGACTGGTTGGCAGCCTATCGCCTAAATTGCAATATACAGAAACCCTCGGATCCCTTAGCTGGTTTTTACAGCATGCCCGGGAGGAAATGCAGCTGGCTTATCTATGTTTCTCTCTTGCTACCAGTCCAGCATGGAAGAAAGACGATTTTATAGATACACGTTTTTATGGAGATGATTTATTTTACTGTAACATCCCTCTACTAACCAATTAACTATTACGTTGAAGATGGTATCGAATAAAAGATGTTAATCACTACCATTCCATAATTAATTAATCTATCATCGTTTCATCATGAGGGTTATGTAAAAGTATTAGTGCTAGCAGGTTACTTGGCGTTACTGCAGCTGGGTTAAAGATGTTAAAGTAAGATAAAGTCGAATAGTTAGTTTTTAGTTCAAAAGTTCTTTATTCAATAACATGGTAGGTGGTGCGACGAGCTGGACACATTTTCGAAGGACTGGCGCCTGGAGACTCAAAATAGAGATAAGTGGAAGGAGAAGAGGGTTTTGCCCAGCAGTGGGATGATGTAGGCTAAATAAGAAGAAGAAGAAGGTAAGAATATTACAATACAAGAGTATGATGTGGATGTAATTATAAAGTCGAATTGAGTTAAACAGAATTTGAACACGTATTTGGGAAGAGAGCCCAATGGCAATACCTAGTGTGTTCATAAGTTTTGAGACGAAATAAAACTTTAATAAAAAATTAAGCAATGAAGATATATTTATAGAATTTGTAGAAAATTATAAGCGGATTATGACTAAAAATTAGAAGTAATAACTATTCGAAATGGCCACCTCTATTCTTACTGCAAGCCCTTAGACGTTCGGGCCACTCATCAATCGCGGCACGAATCTTTTCTAGAGGGATTCGCTTCGCTTCCCTGACAAGGGCTCGCTTCAGGGATTCCAGGTTTGGGTGGGACTTTCGGCAGGCCCTGAGCTCTAACTCAGTCCACAAAGAATAGTCAAGCGGGTTGAGATCAGGACTGGAAGGGGGCCATTCTTCCACCGAGATGAACCCCGGTACATTTTCCCTTAACCAGACTTGAGTCGTTTTTGCTTTATGGGACGGCGCTGAGTCTTGCTGGAAAATCCATTCCTTGCCCTTGAATAGGGTCTCAGACAGGGGCTTCACGACAGTCTCCAAAATATCACTTTGATAATTTTTTGCTTTGCTCTTGACCCCTTGTTGGCAAAAATGGAGCGGAGTGACACCTTCATATGAGACCCCCCACCATACCATCACACTAACTGGGTGATGGGCACGCGAGACATTCCGTGCTGAAGCTGGAACATCCTTGCTACTTTTGGCATAAACTTTATTGTTTTGACGGTTAAACTTTTCTTCCACCGTAAAGATTTTTTCATCTGTGAAGAGTATCTTTTTCGGATCGTGCCTCTTAAGCAACATTGGACAACGTTCGCGTCGTAATTTGCGAAGGCGTTCGTTTAGGAAATGAACTTTTCTACGACTGTACGCCTTTACCTTGAGATCATATTTCAGTATCCTGTTGATTGAAATACGCGATATGTTAGTCTGTAGAGCAAGTTTCTTCTGGGTGCGGCATGGATTTCGGCGAAGTCGCTCTCTTACCATTTTGATATTCGCAGCCGTCCTTACAGACCGCGGTCGACCACTTCTTTGCCGATCTTGTAAAGATTTTGTATCCTTGTAACGTTTTATAGTGTAATACACAAAGTTACGACTGATCCCAAAACTTTTAATTTCACGAAAAATCTCCATAGGTTTTTTTCCCGCCAAATGAAGCGAAATACAAGTCGCACGTAATTCTTTTGTTCCTTCCATATTGAAAAAAATAATATCAATGAATAATAAAAACCAAGCGGACAGACGTAAAACATTCCAAATTCAAATTTGGAAAAATAAATTCTCAGCTGCCAGGTACAATTTTTCATTTATTTTTATTAAAAAGTTTGTCTCAAAACTTATGAACACACTAGGTATGAAGTACTGTTATATATTCTGTGCCGATGGTGTAGTGGATAGGGCCACTGCGTCCTGAGCGGGAGGTCGTGGTGCGAATCCCACCACGTACCAAAGTGTTTTCCGGTTTAGAATTTCATATGTACCTACGATTATTTCAGCGCTATTTCCGTGCTTCGGAAGGCACGTTAAGCCTGTTGGTCTCGGTTAATACCGTACATATTAGTCGTTAAGCCATGCCAAAGGCCAGTGCTAAGCGTTGGCAGCTTGAAAACTCAGACCTAATTCAAGATTGGGTCTGGTTTCCCTTCTGGTTTGCGAAGGTAAGATCGCAGTCGCTCTGTGTAAAAGAAAACAGTACCCTCGTTCAATCGCCTGGATTAGGAAGCCAACCCCGTGAGATATGGTATAAGGCTAGGATGATGATGATGATCTGGGATTATTATCATAAAAAATGCATATCGTAAAAAAAAATACACTTGGACAGTGGAAAAGCACCTTTAATGGTTACTTTATGGTTACGGGTACACCGTATTTTATCTTATCGGCTACTTTTGGTAATAGCCAAGATATAAGTTGATAAGAAGTTTCCCAGGTGGTGTTATGAAGATGTTGCACATGCCTAGGCTTACCATAACTCTCGGTTTGACCGGGATTGTCCCGGTTTCAGGCACAGGTCCCGGCATCCTGCCCGGTTTGGCGTTTTGTCCCGGTCAGTTAAGTTAAAACGTAACGATATGCCTATATTCGGTAGATTTGGATTAGAAGAAATCACCAACGTCGACAAGTTATATAAAGTTTCATTTAAGGTTTCCTCTGAAGGTGTATGCTCTGACCGTTTTTCCTCTATAATTATAGATACATACATATATAATCACGCCCTTATCCCTAATGGGGTAGGCAGAGCGCAAACGACCTAAACAAAGGTCGTTCCGCCACGTCTGACAACGTTTTTAGGGTTATTTAAGATTCGTAGGTATTTGTTGTAGTGACAGGTTGTCAGCCCATCGCCTAAATAACAATATACTGAAACCCTTGGATCCCTTAGCTGGCTTTTACAGCATACCCGGGAGGAAATGCAGCTGGCACATTCTATGTTTTTTCTTTCGCTCCCAGGCCGGCATGGAGGAAAATGTCTATAATTATTACATGTAGTATTAAACTCTAGTTGTCATGTAAATATCTACTTACGTAGTGCAGGTGCGTCCTCTTACAGGTAACCTTTAGAATTACGATAAAATAAAATACAGTAGGAAAGCTGCGCAACCGTATGAATAAAACAATATCTTACTTAAGTGTCTACATTTAATATAATAGCATGTGTGTAAGTTTAAACTGCATTTTATTTACATAAAATATACATACATAATGGGGTCTAATGGGGTAGGCACAGCGTCAACGATCCAAAGAAAGGTTATTTCGTCACGTCTGACAAGCTTCGACGATCATTTGAGATAGAAATGTATATTGCTATAGGGACAGGTCGCTTAAATTACAATATATCCCTTAGTTGGCTTCTACAGCATGCCCGGGAGGAGATGCAGCTGGAAAATTATGTTTTTAGTATGATTGATAAAAATATATATTGCTGTTTACTCATGTAGGTGCATTAGAATATTCTTAATGTAGTAGGTACTGTAGGTGTGCAGTAAGTAGTTACATGTGTGTAAGTAGGTATCGTAGTAAATACATGTGGGTTTAAGATTAATTAGATAGTGACTAGTTAGGTCGAGTATCTAATTTAACACACTAATAAAATAGGTCTCCCATGCTGGACTGGGAGCAAGAGAAAAAGATAGAATGTGCCAGCTGGCATTTCCTCCCGGGCATGCTGTAAAAATCAGCTAAGGGATCCGAGGGTTTCAGTATATTGCAATGTAGGCGATGGGCTGACAACCTGTCACTACAGCAATTTACCTACAAATCTATCTTAAATAACCTTCAAAACTTTGTCAGACGTGGCGAAACCACCTTTGTTTAGGTCGTTTACGCTCTGCCTACCCCATTAGGGATAAAGGCGTGATTATATGTATGTATGTATGTATAAAATAGGTAGGTACTGGTTGGTTACACGGTAAAAGTCTAGCATATGGACTCAACTATTTAGTGTAGTAGATAATACCGACTTTATCTCGCAATATACCAGCGGAACGAAGGAACGGGTTGCTTAAACAAATAATTACCGTGAAGTAATGACATTGCACGGTTGCAAGTTCCGGATTCCGCTAAATGTCCGGAGTTCTCAAACCAAATTCATGGTCACCCTAGCTGTCAATGTTTTGCGTTCTGTTTTCAAATTGAAGTTTTTAAATATAGAATACCTAATTAAATAAAACAAAAGAAATAATTGAAAGTTTACTTTTTAAGCGCTTGTTTAGTCCAAAGGTGAAGTGGCCAGTTATGCTGACCTTCGTTTAGAAATACAAAAACTTGACCATTTTTTTATGCAATGTTGTTGTGTTGCGCTTTGGCGAATATTATTTTCCTTGTGGTTAACCAAGAAGTTTCTCATTGATTGTATAAATTATTTATGTAACAAAAGTTAATTTAAAGACTTACCTTTCTCTAATAAGAATCCAATAGCAGCTTTGTCACAAATTCATAAGCACGTACACAATAAATAATCTTGTATTATAAAATTTATGCGATTACAAAATCCATAATAAACAGGCGATGGGACGCAAACCCGTTTACGCTAAGAAATTCCTTAGAAGCACAGGTATTTAGTCAAATTAGATAATTCCACACAAAACTTTACGGTTATTCTCGAACTAAAGTAGATATCGATAGTTTTAATTCAGTTTTTGAACGATTTCACTTTGCAAAAGTTCCAAATTCAAAACATTAGTTTTTCGGTTCCGCGCATGCGCGATAGCAACACACCTTCCGATGGCGAAGCAAGCGTTCGACTGTCGTCTTGAAAGAACCAATCGGCGCCTTGCATTCTCCCAAGATCGCGGTGTTATCCGACCAATTCAAAAACACCCTTTTTGTTTGAGAAACTTTATATTCAAAGGTGCATCTTTTTTTGTTAGGATTATGTTTACACACTTGCTAACGGAAAATAGTTTTCGATTTTATGAACTTTCGATTAAGTTTAAATTGCTTTGATGATTTTAAAAGACCTTCTGAAGGCAGTACCTGGCACAAGTTATACAAAATTAAACCTTACTTTATACCATTTCGAGTAAAAAATAAGTTAGAGCTTTTGGCATGGAGTTATTTGCTAAAGAATTGGCCTCTGGTATGGTATGCTTGAAGCTTGTGCAGAATTTACCGAAGAATGACGTAATCCATGAGTTGATTTAGAGGTTTTGGTATGTTGGCTAAGATGATTAGTAAACTAATTTGGCAAAACAAGCTTTGAATGCTTTGAGTCAAGCTAATTCGGAAACCGAACAGAGTTGTGTACTTAAGTTATGATTGCTTATATTTACAATTGCTTACTAAGTTCATCAGGCTTTCTATCCTTAAAAATAATTTGAATATAAAACATCAGTCCATTATTATCATATATAAACAGCATAATTTTTAGCTTCAGGCTGAAAAAATTTGAATCTTTTATCGTCTACTGCTATCTAATGTCAAGTAGACGTACTAAAATAATAAATGCCTCTTACTGCCATCTAGCGGCGAGTAGATCTTTCAGATGTTCATTCAAGACATTTTGATCCAAGAAACCTTTGGTTCATCAGCCTAATCGCAAATTCCTAGCTAAGTATATAGTATAGCTGGCTATGTACAGATCTATCTGATGTAACCCTCAGAACTTGTGAAACGTGGTGAAATGACTTTGTTGGATTCGTTGACGCTCTGGCTACCCCATATGTATGTAAACCAAGTCCAGACAGTATAGAAACCAGCTGTCATGTATGAGCTTCCGCCATACAACATGATATGGCTTCCGGGCAGGGCAGGGTGGGAACTGGTGTGGTTACTTACTGGTTAGCCGCAGGGACTAAATAACCTAATCTGCTACTATCTTGTTAGGTAATAAAATTATATGTACAGGATAAATATACAGAAAGTAATAAGTACATTGATGCCGATGTGGGCGAAAAGGTGCCGATACAGCCTAAGTGGCGCCCCCATCGGTAAAAAGTCATAAGTCATGATTATATTTTTTATTTGATGGGGGCGCCACTTAGGCTCTGACGGCAGCTTTTTTGTATTTGTACTTCCTAAGTATGGATTCTATGTTTTTATTTCCATGTGTAAATTGTTTTAAAGATTCGATTCGTACAGAGCACAACCTAATTAGAATCATAGATATGATGCATTTGGTCATGTGTACGGAGTTAGGCTACGCTTGGTTTTACTGTTTAGGAATAAAAGCAAAATTACGTTTGTATGAGATTTCACTACGAATTGCCCCCAGTAATTATATTAAGGACCTTATTAATCTATATTCTTGCAAATAAATGATTATCTTATCTTATGAAGAAAAATAATATGCAGTTTTTCAACAGGGCTTTTTATTTATTTAAATTGTAACAATAGTCTCAAAACAAATAAAGATACATTCAAATTAAAAATTAATATAATAGGTTAAGGCAAGTATTACATTTTATATAATTTTAAGTTTTTAATAAATTATTTAGAAAACGAAAGAATGTTAATACCGTTTTTAACATAGCCAAAATCAAATTGAGATCACGATTTTGATAAATTTTAAATTAAATATTTTATAGATCTTCATTATTAGAACCACAAACACATATCTAAACTAAATGCTATATTTTGTACCAAAATCTAGGCATAAATAAGTACTTTCCCTACATTTATTATGTTTTGGTGCCTATATAGAGCTTAAGTGGCGCCCCCAACAGCTAACAACATTATTATATTACTAACTAAAATCACAATGAATCGAAAATGCGGTCCAACAGACTCAAATAATAGTTATAAAGATAATTCAGATCCTTTATTACCGATTCTTAGTACGATGTAGTAACAAGTAGATAATTTGGTTGGTGGCTCGGACTACAACGGACTCATCATCTCCCTAGCCTTATCCCGCATCACACGGGGTCGGCTACCTAATCTAGGGGTTTGAACGGATTACTACAACGGACTGTGAGCTAAAGTATCTTTATAAATATTACTTGAGTCTGTTGGACCGAATTTTCGATTCACTGTGTTATGATTTTTTTACTGATGAGGGCGCCACTAAGGCCGTATCAGCACCTTAAGGTTAGTCCGCATTATGACGTAGCTGCAGCGCGCGGCGCGACAAATGATTCTTTGTATGTAAATGTATGAGATGTGCCTTCCATGCTGGACTGGGAGCGAGAGAAAAACATAGAATGTGCCAGCTGCATTTCCTTCCGGGCATGCTGTAAAAACCAGCTAAGGGATCTGACGGTTTCTATATATTGCAATTTAGGCGATGGGCCGACAACCTGTCACTACAGCAATATACCTACAAATATATCTTAAATAACACTGAAAAGTTTGTCAGACGTGGCGGAACGACCTTTGTTTAGGTCGTTTACGCTCTGCCTATCCCAGTAGGTATAAAGGCGTGATTATATGTATGTATGTATGAAAATGTATGATATGTATAGCAGCATTGGAGCTGCAGCGGAGCGGCAGTTCATACAATTTGACAGATTTTGTTGTTATTTGTCAATTTATCACTTTGTGAGATTTGTCCCAGTTTGGTTAGGATATTGCAGGCTGAATCACCTGATTGTCCGAAAAGAAAAAAAACCGTGCTTCGGAAGGCACGTTGAGCCGTCGCTCTCGGTCGCTGTCTTTGATAGTGGTCGTTACTCAAACCACGTTAGAGCCCTAATAGCTGTGCTACTAGGTTTGAAAACTCTGACACCAGGGTTCATCGGGTCGTTGTTCGACTCGAGAATCCAGTTTCATGAAGACAGTCTGTAGCTACGTAAGAATGCGCTCTAACCTTACTTTAATTCCCTTTCAGTTCAAAAGACACGACACGACTAGATCACACCAATACGAATACATTTGGTTATATCGTTACAATAATTGTAAAATAACAATACAAGTAATACTATTTACAAAAACATTAATTTAGTATGAACAAAAAAACAAGTGAGATTTTGTAGAAATGTTTTTTTTTATACATTCAATTTTAAAACAAGATTTTTTACTGCTATCAAAGATAACTTGGAAATGAATTGAGATTGAATCACCAAGATTGTTTAATTTTGCTGTTATTTAAATTTATATCTATTTATCTTACATACATTTTATAAATATCGGGTGTAAGGGACAGCGTTCCGCAAACTGATAGGGGTTGCTGAGTCAACGAAACTGAACAACTATCACTAGTTCAGGAAACAAAATAAAAAAATCGCTATTCCATACAATCTATCTGATGGGTGGTCGTTATGTATGGGATTTTTTTTTTCTTTCATCTCCTGAAAAAAATTGCTGGTGAAATAGGTTCAGTTTCGTTGACTGAACAACCCCTACCAGTTTGCGTGACGCTGTCCCTTACACCCCGTATAACCTATAAATGATTTCTTAATGCACTATAAATAAATATTTATTTATTTTATGTGCCACTGGAATGTGATTTACAAATTGAACCCCCAAATGCCCCCCTGACTACTATGCAATCTAACCCCTCTAAAATAGAATAGAAAACATTTATTATTCATGACGTCACAAACACAACACAGTAAATACATTTTTAAACAAAAACAAAACAAACACCATTTTTTCTTATAATTTGGCCCAAAGTACAAATAATTTATATTTTAATCTGTAAGAATCTTTTAATCTGGCTTGTTAATGTATTAATACTCTTTTAATGAACTCTGTATATGCTGTGAGATTTTTCTATGAATAAAATAAATAAATAAAAATAAACAAGTGAAACAAAATAATTATATAAAGAGTAACTATTATATAATCTGTGATAAATGTACATAAAAAATAATTGTTAACTGGAATGTGCGTGTCGCGACGTCACAATAATGCTGTTTTACCGAGGGTAAGGCAAAGCAAAAAAAACACAGGTGCTGTTTTACCGAGGGTAAGCCAAAGCAAAATAAACACATTCAAGTACTTTACAGTTTTGACGTAATCGGAAATAACACCGGATTTGGTGGAGGTGAAATTCTCGAAATAAGCCGACGGGAATCGGCTATGAATTAGTTTCCGAAAATTTATCAACTATTCTGTTCCGAAAGGGGGTATTGAAGAGTGCGAGTTTCTTACAGTTACAGACCCTTCGCCACTGTTGGAGACACGTGCCCTTCAGTCCGGGACATTCCAGCTAGAGTACACGGCGGCCCAGTCGATGTGTTTGAAGTATGGATGTCGTTTGATCTCCTGGATACCCTCCTTGCCGCCTCCGAGACGCTCTGATGGCTCGTAGGTTAGCAGCTGAAATATAATAAGCAGATTAATCACGCCTGAATCCCTAAGGGGTAAAGCAGAGTGTCAACGAACTCATAACAAGGCTTTGCGCGTGCTTCGCTCTTGTGAGCTTAGCCCCACGTGTATCTCTGTCGAGATAATGCAATGTTTAGACTCATGATTGTGCACAAAGGCGGTTTTATTGCTGGAACCGATTTCTTCCAGACAACCTTTGGGTAGAGGAGACTAAGAAGCTGCTGAATCATTCTATGATTTAGTAGAAAATAAATAGAAACAAATATATTTTTGTCGCAGCGCCATCTAGTAGCACGCAGTATCAATAGCTGTTCATTTATGCAAATTACTACCACTACTGCACACTAGATGTCGTAACAAAAAGCGCCATCTATTCGTGAGTAGAGACACTACGACGGCAGTGATAGTATAAATTAGTTCTACCACTTCACGTCAGATGACGCTACTCGTTTAGTTCGAGTATTGCAAACTAGATGTCACTATTTTATTTATTTATTTATTACATTTAAAAAAAATATTATGTTGATGTAAATGATTGGGAAATTTGTCTTAGCCAATTAATAAGAAACTCCTTGTTCTTTCACGAAGCCTTTCGTCCACAAGCAGAGTCAACTTTATAACAGCTAGATACTGGCGAAATCATAGTGGTAATACTAACCATAACCTAAAAGATTGTTTGGGAAATAAGTTTTTTCTTACCTGTGTGAGCAAGTGTTTCTCTACTATATTATGCTTGTATTATACATATAAACCTTCTTCTTGAATCACTCTATCCATTAAAAGAAACCGCATCAAAATCGGTTGCGTAGTTTAAGATCTAAGTATACATAGATAGGATAGGGATATAGGGACAGAGAAAGCGAGTTTGTTTTATACTATGTAGTGATTATGAAGCTAGATGTACCTGTGTGAGCAAGGACTGCGCCTCGAGCGGTAACCCATCCGGTAGCTGCAGCAGTGTGTGCGACGAGAACACGGCGCGGTGGTAGTGGGTTAGCGGCTGGGAAATAAACAATTATTATTTAGGGGAATTTAGTCACACGCGTTATGCGGTCGTTGATGCTCTACCTACCCCGTGAGGGATGCAAGCTATCTAGTCACGATATGTTTGTAATTTAAAACGGATACTGTATTACCATGTATTTGTATACTTACAAATTTATCATAAATAACCCTCAAAACTTTGTCAGACGTAGCGGAACGACCTTTGTTTTGGTCGTTTACGCTCTGCCTACCCCAATAGGCATAAAGGCGTGATTATATGTATGTATGTAATACTTATGCACTCTCACTACCGTACGTCAGCTGGAAGAGATTTATGTTTAGAGATAAGCTGTACCTGTTGTGCTATTGTTTGTTTTTTTTTTATATTTGTGTCCTCTGTATGATCATGTGTGCAATAAATTGTTAAATAATATTACTAAAGTAACAGGTTGTCAGCCCATCGCCTAAATTACGATACACTGTAAGTATAACGTAACCCACAAATCGATTATCTGGTTTTTACAGCATGCCCGGAAAGAGAAGCGGCTGGCACATTCTATATTTTCTATAGCTTCCAGTCTAGCATGGAAGCACTTATTAGAATTGACATTATGCTGCTGGTTCCACAATCTTTATCTATAAAACTAAGCTGAGTGACTTATTTACAACTAGCCTTTTACGCCGCAATTTCACCCGCGGCTTACTTTATGAGTTTTCCCGTGGGAATCAGATATTTTCCCGTGGTAAAAAGTAGTCTTTGTTACTCAGGGTAAACGCAGCTTTCTAATGGTGAAAGAAATTTTGAAATCGGTCCAGTAGTTTTTGAGTTTATTCGTTACAAATATACACAGAAAAATACAAATCTTTCCTTTTTATAATATTAGTGTAGACATACATACGAGGGGTGGCTGATAAGTAATCTACCTAACTATGAAAAAAAAGACTTTGATGGCTAGTTTATTTTTTACTTTTCTGTAGTCTCCTGCAAGTGAAATACACTTATGACATTTGCAAATAAGTGACATCATGCCGTTATAATAGTAATTTTTATTTTGCTCGTCAAAATGGTCAGTCACAGCCTGTTTCATTTCTTCGTCCGTCGAAAATCTGCGACCCCTCAATATTTTCTTTAAATCTTTGAATAAGAAATAGTCACAGGGAGCCAGATCTGGACTATAAGGTGGATGGTTAATTTCTGTGAAGCCGTTTTTGCTCAGGGCTGACCTCGCCGTTAAGGCTGTGTGTACAGGAGCATTGTCTTGTAAAATCAGAACACCTTTGCTGAGTTTGCCTCTCCGCTTTTCTTTGATTTGTTCACGAAGCTGGTCAAGCAAGTTTGCATAATATTCAGCATTCATTGTTGTATTTTTAGGCAAATAATCTATCATCAAAATCCCTTCGACATCCCAAAATACGGTGGCCATTAGTTTTCCAGGAGACGGCCGAACCTTGAACTTCCTTGGCGGCTTTTCTGCTTTAAATTTCCATTGCATTGACTCTTGTTTGCTTTCCGGATCCCACTGGCGAATCCAAGTTTCATCACAGGTCACAATTCGAGAGATAGTCTCTTCTTCTTTACCTTTGACCTGGTCTAGAAATGCCTGACAACATTCTATTCGCCTTTGTTTGTCAAAGGGGGTAAACATTCTAGGGACCCAACGCGCGCTCACCTTGGACATGCCCAAATGTTCGTGAATAATTTCATGAACTCGTTCCTTGCTAATGCCCACATCTCTGGCTATCTCCCACTGCTTGATTCGCCGATCTGCAAGAATCAGGTTCTTCACCTTTTCAACATTATCTGCGGTAACAGCAGAAATTGGCCTTCCACTACGTGTGTCGTCTTCCAGGCTCTCACGGCCATGTTTAAATTGCTTCGACCAAAACTTTATGACGAATTCAGAAGGACTTGAATCACCAAACACCTTTAACATGCGCTCTCTGATCTGCGTAGGCGTATTTCCTTCTTTACTTAGGAATTTAATCACTGCTCGATGCTCAAATTTCATCATTTTGCAATTTTCTTTCGACATGGTGAAATCAAAGCCGCGCCAAAAAAACAAAAGCAAGCGAAAAAAAATAAGCGTCATAATTTTGAAAAAGGAATAAATATAGAATATGATTTTGCAATTTTCAAAACTTTCTTTAACAAAGTAGATTTTATATCAGCCGCCCCTCGTATGTATAGTCACGGCTTTATCAATAATGGAGTAAGCAGAGCGTAAACGAGCTAAACAAAGGTCATTCCGCCACGACTGACAAAGTTTTGTGGATTATTTAAGATATATTTGTAGACATATTGCTGTAGGGACAGGTTGTCAGCCCATTGCCCAAACTGCAATGTACTAAAACCCTCGGATCCCTTAGCTGGTTTTTACAGCATGCCCGGGAGGAAATGCAGCTGGCACATTCTATGTTTTTCTCTCGCTCCTAGGCCAGCATGGAAGTTATTAGTGTCATCTAGACCAACAATTTCAGTAACTCACCACTCCACAAAGCAGCTCGTACATGATAACTCCAAAACTCCAGAAATCGCACACTTTATCCAAGTCTTCGTCCCTCTCCTGTATATGCGTGTTGTTGTAAACCTGAAATAATTACTTATTTAATTCAACGTAGTTTCCATGGAATATTTATTGAATGTCATATGTACAAAAAATAAATGATATACATATAAGTCTACATACATACATACATATAATCACGCCTTTATCCCTACTGCGATAGGCAGAGTGTAAATAACCTAGACAAAGGTCGTTCCGCCACGTCTGACAAAGTTTTAAGGGTTATTTAAGATAGATTTGTAGGTATATAGCCATAGTGACAGTCCATCGCCTAAGTAAAAATAATACATACGGTATGTATTATTTTATTTATTTAAGAGCCTGGTGTCCTACTGCCTATTAGGCAGTTGTTCAGTTTTGACACCAGGTTTCATCACGACTGAACAACAACCCACCTCAGGAGCTATGTACAGGTTCAGGTGATGAGTGCAGTTGTTCAGTTTTGACACCAGGTTTCATCACGACTGAAGCAGAACCCACCTCAGGAGCTATGTACGTACATGTTCAGGTGATGAGTGCAGTTGTTCAGTTTTGACACCAGGTTTCATCATGACTGAAGCAGAACCCACCTCAGGAGCTATGTACGTACATGTTCAGGTGATGAGTGCAGTTGTTCAGTTTTGACACCAGGTTTCATCACGACTGAAGCAGAACCCACCTCAGGAGCTATGTACGTACATGTTCAGGTGATGAGTGCAGTTGTTCAGTTTTGACACCAGGTTTCATCACGACTGAAGCAGAACCCACCTCAGGAGCTATGTACGTACATGTTCAGGTGATGAGTGCAGTTGTTCAGTTTTGACACCAGGTTTCATCATGACTGAAGCAGAACCCACCTCAGGAGCTATGTACAGGTTCAATTCATGCGTTCAGTTGTTCAGTTTTGACACCAGGTTTTACCTCAGGAGCTAAGGACAGGTTCAATTCACGCGTGCAGTTGTTCAGTTTGCGCAGCGCCATGTCGATCCCCGGGTGGTGGTAGAAGTACGTGAGCTCGACACGCCCCCCCACGACTGAACAACAACCTACCTCAGGAGCTATGTACAGGTTCAGTTCACGCGTGCAGTTGTTCAGTTTGCGCAGCGCCATGTCGATCCCCGGGTGGTGGTAGAAGTACGTGAGCTCGACACGCCCCCCCCACGACTGAACAACAACCTACCTCAGGAGCTATGTACAGGTTCAGTTCACGCGTGCAGTTGTTCAGTTTGCGCAGCGCCATGTCGATCCCCGGGTGGTGGTAGAAGTACGTGAGCTCGACACGCCCCCCCACGACTGAACAACAACCTACCTCAGGAGCTATGTACAGGTTCAGTTCACGCGTGCAGTTGTTCAGTTTGCGCAGCGCCATGTCGATCCCCGGGTGGTGGTAGAAGTACGTGAGCTCGACACGCCCCCCCACGACTGAACAACAACCTACCTCAGGAGCTATGTACAGGTTCAGTTCACGCGTGCAGTTGTTCAGTTTGCGCAGCGCCATGTCGATCCCCGGGTGGTGGTAGAAGTACGTGAGCTCGACACGCCCCCCCACGACTGAACAACAACCTACCTCAGGAGCTATGTACAGGTTCAGTTCACGCGTGCAGTTGTTCAGTTTGCGCAGCGCCATGTCGATCCCCGGGTGGTGGTAGAAGTACGTGAGCTCGACACGCCCCCCCACGACTGAACAACAACCTACCTCAGGAGCTATGTACAGGTTCAGTTCACGCGTGCAGTTGTTCAGTTTGCGCAGCGCCATGTCGATCCCCGGGTGGTGGTAGAAGTACGTGAGCTCGACACGCCCCCCCACGACTGAACAACAACCTACCTCAGGAGCTATGTACAGGTTCAGTTCACGCGTGCAGTTGTTCAGTTTGCGCAGCGCCATGTCGATCCCCGGGTGGTGGTAGAAGTACGTGAGCTCGACACGCCCCCCCACGACTGAACAACAACCTACCTCAGGAGCTATGTACAGGTTCAGTTCACGCGTGCAGTTGTTCAGTTTGCGCAGCGCCATGTCGATCCCCGGGTGGTGGTAGAAGTACGTGAGCTCGACACGCCCCCCCACGACTGAACAACAACCTACCTCAGGAGCTATGTACAGGTTCAGTTCACGCGTGCAGTTGTTCAGTTTGCGCAGCGCCATGTCGATCCCCGGGTGGTGGTAGAAGTACGTGAGCTCGACACGCCCCCCCGCGCCCAGCAGGATGTTGCGAGGGCTCAGGTCCCTGACACCAGATACAACTACCATTAGATTTGCATTACTTGCATACATATAATCACGCTTCGGAAGGCACGTTAAGCCGTTGGTCCCGGTTAATATCGTTTAATACCGTAGATATTAGTCGTTAAGTCATATCAGAGGCCAGTGCTAAGCATTGTCGGCTTGAAAACTCGACTTAATCTAGGATTGGGTCTGGTTTCCCTTCTGGGTTGCAGAGGTCAGATGGCAGTCGCTCTGTGTAAAAACCAGTACCCTCGTTCAATCCCCTGGATTAGGTAGCCGCCCCCGTGAGATATGGGATAAGGCTAGGGAGATGATGATGACATACATATAATCACGTTTATCCCTAATGGGGTAGGCAGAGCGTAAACGACCTAAACAAAGGTCGTTCCGCCACGTCTGACAAAGTTTTGAGGGTTATCCAAGATAGATTTGAATGTATATTGCTATATTGAAAGGTTGTCAGCCCGTCGCCTAAATTTAAATATATAGAAACCCTCGGATCCCTCAGCTGGATTTTACAGCATGCCCGGGAGGAAATGCAGCTGGCACATTCTATGTTTTTCGGTCCCAGTCCAGCATGAAAGTACATAGCATATTTTATTTTATTTTTTATTTTATTTGGATAGGTACAATTACAGACTAATAACAAGGTAGAAATAATAAAAAAAAAATGGAAAAACATTATAAATCTGAGGTCCTATTACAAATTGTACACAACATTCACCAAACAGTTAAGATATAAAATAAAAAAGAGAACACTTATAAAAAATAACGGTTTGAAAGTGATTGATTACTAAAAATAATAATAGAGGTACCTAAACAACATACCTGCAAATAACCCCGTAGTTGTGTAGACTCTCCAAAGCGGTCAGTATCTGCGCGCCCCAACACGCGACGGTGGATGGAGGCAGCAAATCACGCGCCAGGGGAGATAACTGGAATAACAAATACTATTGGGTTGGCTACCCAATATTTGGTAGACCAGAGGCCTGATAGATGTGCTACTAGGCGGTTTCAAAACTCTGACACCAGGGATCACGGGTTCGTTGTTCGACTCGAAAATCCACTCGCTAAGAAGAAGAAAAAGGGAGGTTTTTACACAAAGTGACTGCCATCTGACCTCCGCAACCCACAAGGGAAACGAGACCCGATCCTAGATTAGACTTTTTGCCAGGTTAGTGACTTACCCAGCTGTCAGAGATTTCAAGCCGCCAATGCTTAGCACTGGCCTCTGACTTAACAACGAAATATTGGTAAATTTCGTGACTTATCTAAAGCATTTGACAACGTTGCTCACGACAATTTGTTAATAAAATTGTTACTTTATGACGGTATGGGATGAGAGAATCAACCTAATTATTTAAAAGTTGGCAAAACAATAGGAACCTGGTCAAAGTAAGTTGCACAACATCACTAGGATTTAAGTCAAAATCGGTATACCGCAAGGGTAAAATTTTGGACCTTTGATTTTTATAGTCTTCGGAAGTAAGAATTTACAAAATAAGGTTAATGTAATCTGTAAAAAATATGTACATTCTTACCCGATTACTTTTCGGAGTTCTCGGTGTTTCAACTCGCTTCTCAACTTTGTTCACTTTAAGCTCATCTACACTTTCGCTAGCAATTTCGATATTTACATCTTTAGTTTTAACTGGTTCTTCAATTTTAACAAGTTTCACTTCACTCAGCACTTTATCAACATTCTTTAGCAAATTTTGAGAATTCTTCACCAATTCCTTGATTTCATTATCTTCAGTCTCATTAACATTATTATTATTACTAGATTCATTAATTTCTTCTATAATACTTATTTCGGAATCTGTGGTTTTGATTTCTATACTACTTTCTTTATCTAAATTTTCATTCTCTACATCTTGAATTCTAATTTCAGCAACACCATCAATTTTTTTATTTTTTGACATATCATCTGAAGTGCTGTCAGTAGCATTTAGATTCATCGTCCTTGGTTCGGAGAACACGTTTTCTAGATTGACCTCTCTGGCAGGTGTATTAGGTACAGATTTGGCGTAGTTTTTTATATAGTCGAATAGTTTCTCCCCCGGTGCATAAGCTAGTATAAGGAATATAAGGTTGTTGGTCTCTATATAAGCGTGTAGAGGGACCATGTACGGAATGACGGTGGGGAGAATCGGTTGACGAGTTTCGTTTGGATTTTGAAGGAAATATTCGTCGAATTCTGTTAAGTTGTTTGGTATTTTCTGGATAACCTGAAAAAGAAATAATCAGTGGGTGAGCTCATCTTTTAGTAATGTTTATGATAAATTATCTAGAGATTGTTTGTGATTTTTTTAAAGTTGATTCTGATCTGTTTCAAGTTGTTTTTGATCTTTTGCAAATTCTAAGTGATCTTTTATAAACTGTTTGTTATCTTTTTCATGTTGTTTTATAATTTTACAAGTTATTAATAATCTTTTATAAATTGTTCATGATCTTTTACAACTTGTCACAAGATCTATCACAAGTTGTTTGTGATCTTTTACAAGTTGTTTCTCGTTATTACCTTCATAGCATAGCAAGTCTGTTCCCCCCGATGTAGCACCAGCATGATACTATCAGCTAAGACGGCTAACACCCGGTATAATACCAGGTCTTCGTACGGCCGACGCAGCATCGACACTGGGAGGGGGACGTGCGTCCGGGGGGGTGTAGGCAGGGGGGGAAGAAGCTGCAAGAAAACATACAATCAACAACGTACCTTGAGGTACATCTAAATATATAAACTCTTCATTGCGCATAATTCGTACAGTTTGGAAAAGCTTAAAAATAACAGAGTGCGCAAAGGCGGCCTTATCGCTTCAAGCGATCTCTTCCAGACAACCCTGCATTTAACAAAGAAAAAATATACATAGCAAGTAGCTGCGGCAACAACAAAGAAAGAACTAAACACTTAAACCCTTCAACGCTTAAGATCTACAAAATAGTACATATTACATACTAATATACATAGATAAACGAAAATTACGAATATAAATAAGGTGCCCGATCGTGGTTCGAATCCCACCACGTACCAATGTGTTTTTCGGTTTTCGAATTTCATATGTACTTTTATTCGGCGCTTTTTCCGTGCTTCGGAAGGCACGTTTAGCCGTTGGTCCCGGTTAATATCGTTTAATACCGTAGATATTAGTCGTTAAGCCATGTCAGAGGCCAGTGCTAAGCATTGGCGGCTTGAAAACTCTGACCTAATCTAGGATTGGGTCTGGTTCTGGGATGCGGAGGTCAGATGGCAGTCGCTGTGTAAAAGTGTAAAAAAAGCAGTGTAAAAATCAGTACTCGGATCCTTTAGCTGGTTTCTACAGCATGCCCGGGAGGAAATGCAGCTGGCACATTCTATGTTTTTCTCTCGCTCCCAGTGCAGCATGGAAGATAAGTGGAGTACAAGCATTTTCTGGGTAAGCTTGCTTCATCATCAACTCTCCTTTCGAATTCTCTAACCCAAACCGAGACCCGTATTTATAAAGCGATCTCAAGATTGAGAATAATATTAAGTATGGATTTGACAGGTCCTTTTGTACTGAAATTACATACATACGGACTCCTAGTCAATCTCATTTCAAATACTTTTGTTTGACATATTTGTATAATTGTTTTTTTTGACGATCATATTATCCTCGTTACTTTTTTAATATTATTGTAGTGTAATGTAATTATGAAATTACATACATACATATAATCACGCCTTTATCTAACGGGGTAGGCAGAGCGTAAACGACCTAAACAAAGGCCGTTCCGCCAAAATTATGAAATTGATAGTATGAAATAGATAAATCTAATCTAATCTAATAAAAAATCACTCACAGTTTGCTCCGAATCACACAGATGGTTCTTGTAAATATGTTCCGCGTACGATAAATATTTGTTGGTCTTCTCTTTGATGAGGGCGCGACGTTGGTGGTCAGTATCCACTGGAAAAATAGAATAAAAACGTTACATATGGGGTAGGCAGAGTGTCAATGGCCGTACGTGACAGATTGTTAGCATGTTCTTAGCTTCATTCTATAGAAAGACATACTAAAAAAGAAGCATTTCGTTGTTTTTTCATTCCATACATACATACATAAATCACGCCTTTATCCCTTACGGGGTAGGCAGAGCGTTTAACGCCTCGTAAAAGGCGCTTTTGCCACGTCTGACAAAAATTGAGGGCAATTTTAGATTGTAATATGTATTGCTTTAGTGACAGGTTGTCAGCCCATCGCCTAAATTACAATACAGTGTAACCCTCGAGTCCCTTTTGCTGACTTCAACAGCATGCCCGGGTGGAAGGGCAGCTGGAACATTCTATGTTTTTCTATCTCTCCCAGTCCAGCATGGAAGAAATTTTATTCCATACCCATTTGACAATATTTTCATTTAGTTGCAGACGCTTTCCATTAATAAAAGTATACATTTAAAAAGACAAAGGTCTTTTATGCAGTGAGAGTAAAACATAGAATGTGCCAGCTGCGTTTCCTTCCGGGCAAACGGGATCCGAGGGTTTCTATAAATTGCAATTTAGGCGATGATGGGCTGACAACCTGTCACTTCAGCAATATACATACAAATTCATTTTAAGTAACCCTCAAAACTTAGTCAGACGTGTTTGTTTTGGTCATTTACGCTCTGCCTACCCCATTGGGGATAAAGGCGGATTTTATTATGTATGTATGCACTATCCATTACATTTACTGTTCGTTTTGTGAACCATACTAAATTGTCTCACTTAAAATTGATGTTAATTAATTGAGTTATCAATTTGACCTACATACTTAAAGCACTTAACATCTGACCTTCTGAATCATTCAATTGAATATTAAATTCCATATTATATTAAAAGCAGTTTTTACAGCATTCCCATTTTTTTTGTTTAGGTTGTTTACTGCATTTCCTCCCGAGCATGCTGTAAAAACCAGCTAAGGGATATGAGGGTTTCAGTATATTGTAATTTAGGCGATGGGCTGACAACCTGTCACTACAGCAATATGCGTACAAATATATCTTAAATAACCCTCAAACTTTGTCAGACGTGGCGGAACGACCTTTGTTTGGATCGTTTACGCTCTGCCTACCCCATTAGGGATAAAGGCGTGATTATATGTATGTATGTAGGTTGTTTACAATCTGCCTACCCCATTAGGGATAAAGGCGTGATTAAACATACTTATAACCACGTCTTTATCCCTAATGGGGTAGGCAGATTGTAAACGACGTAAACAAATTTCGTACCCGCCACATCTGACAAAGTTTTGAGGGTTATCTAAGATAGATTTGTAGGTATATTGCTGTAGTGACAGGTTGTCAGCCCATCGCCTAAATTACAATATACTAAAACCCACAGACCCCTTAGCTGGTTTTTACAGCATGCCCGGGAGAAAATGCAGCTCGCACATTCTATGTTTTTCTCTCGCTCCCAGTCCAGCATGGAAGAAAAAACCTTGAACACCTAAATAAACCTTGAAAACCTAAAAAACATCGCTTATTATATTGTTAACAATTTCTGATAAGTATTCAGCCAATTTCTAATCTTACAATTGGATTTCATTCAACCTTGACAATGAACATATTCCAAAAGTGATTCATGAAAAACCATTGCATAATATTTCGCTTACTTATTAACTTGCACATACGTATAAAACATAAAGTCACGCCTTTATCCCTTATGAGATAACGTAAAGGCGAATTCGCCGCGTCTAACAAAAATTGAGGGCAATTTAAGATTGTAACATGTATCGCATAAATTACAATACACTGTAACCCTCGAATCGCTTTGCTGACTTCTACAACATGCCCGGGAGGAAGGGCAGCTGGAACTTTCTATGTTTTTCTATCTCTCCCAGTCTAGCATGGAGGAAAGACACAAAATTGAATATTTTAAAAATATCTTACACATTTTAAGTTCAGTTTTTCTTTTCGTCTCACGCAAAGTCTTTTCATACTCTTGAAAATATTCAACCAAATACAGGAAATCCATTTTTAATTCACAGTACAATGTGTTTTTAAATTTAGTAATAATTATTTTTAAAGTCCATTGGAATAAGTCCACTACTTGTTTCAAACATTACAATAAACAATCAATTTTCAAACATAATATAAACAATCAATAAACAAACAACGAATTTCACTAACACGTCCTTTCGCGTTCAAAATATTAATACAAATGCTAAACTAATCTCAATTGGTTTTATAACTGCGCGCCCCTTGGTTTTACTCACGGATAAATGAGTTATTCCTCTGGTTTTTCCCATTGGAATTAGACATTTTCCAGTACTAAAAAGTTGTCTATGTAATTAATTTATTTAATTAAAGGCGTAATATCTTTTTTTCCTTCCATGCTGGACTGGAAGCGAAAGAAAAACATAGAATGTGCCAGCTGCATTTCCTCCTGGGCATGCTGTAAAAACCAGCTAAGGGATCCGAGGGTTTCAGTATATTGCAATTTAGGCGATGGGCTGACAACCTGTCATTACAGCAATATATACAAATCTATCTTAAATAACCCTCAAAACTTTTGTCGGACGTGGCAGAACGACCTTTGTTTAGGTTGTGCACGCTCTGCCTACCCCCTTTGGGATTAAGGCGTGATTATATGTATGTATGTATATCTTTTAAACCCGTACAATAGTTTTTTGAATAATTTGTTTACAAAGAAAAATACAAAATTGATTTTTATAATATTAGTAGGTGTACAAAATAGATAGTATAGATTACTAATCTTTATATCTGTCGTAGGATGATTTGTAAATTCGAATTTTCTCGAAAATCCTAGACATTTTGCGAAAATACGGATGATTAGACAATGGTGCTTGAATTTTACTCACAAAAGTCAGGATTTTCGCGAAAATACTCGTGGTTCTAGTAACGTTTGATATCCTTAGCTGTGATTGGCTAGATTCTTACTTGCTGATTAAGTTTATTCTGATTGGTTAAGCAACATGCATTAATGATTGTCATTTAAAGCATCTTCCATGCTGGTCTGGGAGCGAGAGAAAAACATAGAATGTGCCAGCAGCATTTCCTCCCAGGCATGCTGTAAAAACAGCTAAGGGATCCGAGGGTTTCAGTGTAGTGTAATTTAGGCGACGGGCTGACAACCTGTCACTACAGCAATATACCTACAAATCTATCTTAAATAACAATCAAAACTTTGTCAGACGTGGCCGAGCGTCCTTTGTTTGGGTCGTTTGCGCTATGCCTACCCCATTAGGAATGAAGGCGTGATTATTATATTTGTATCATTTGAGTCACCTGACTTGACTGGTTTAGTTTCTTAGTATTTTATTTTGGAGATTGTAGGTATCAATTGAGATTATAAATAAATACCAAGAATATATTACTAGGTTATCAATGTTATCATATCAGAGTGATTGATTTGTTTATGTTCGATATTTCTTTGAAGATAAATCACGACGTTTGTATAAGGTCTGTCTTGGAGATACTAAGTTCCAGTTATTGGTTTTATCTACCAACTAGGTAGGTAGTACTACTACTAAAGGTTGCCTGGCAGAAATTGCTACCCTAGCAATAAGGCCGCCTAATTGTACTCTGTTTGTTTTGTAATGTTTGTTCCTGTACAATGTGTTGTTTATGTGCAATAAAGAATATTTGTATTGTAGTACCTAGATATAAGAAACTTCCTCTGTAGTCTAGTGGTCAGAGCCATGGACTAACGATCCGGAGGTCCTGGGTTCTAATCTATTTTCCGTGGGAATAAAATCCAGCATTTACAGAATCTAAGGCTCAGACCATTAGGCGGTAGGTAGAGGCAATAAGATAGTTCAAACAAATTAAATGTAAGGCCATTCTCACACTGAAAGCAGAGTGGGCAAATATTGTCTATGTTAACTAATACTGGATAAAAATTACATACATACTATCACGCCTGAATCCCTAATGGGGTAGGCAGAGCGGCAGCGACCCAAACAAAGGTCGTTCCGTCACGTCTGACAAGTTTTGAGGATTGTTTAAGATAGATCTGTATATTGCTGTAGTGACAGGTTGTCAGCTCATCGTCTAAATTACAAAATACTGAAACCCACGGATCCCTTAGCTGATTATTACAGCATGCCCGGGAGGAAATGCAGCTGGTACATTCTGTTTTTCTATCGCTTCCAGTCCAGCATGGAAGTATACTTCATTTATTTAGCGTTGAATTATTGATACCAACTTGTTTCGCTGCTCATAAACTGTTTTTTCTTTACAACTTCAAAGAGAGTCAACCGCAAAACATATGTTTCTAACAAAGTTATTGTCTGCGGTTCCGTAATTTCATCCTCTGCAAAGTTGCAAAGAAAAAGCTTTCTATAAGCCGCAAAACACGTTGGCATTGATATCTCAACGTTAACTAAACGATCTCCATGCTGGTCTGGGAGCGAGAGAAAAACAAAGAATGTGCCAACTGCATTTCCTCCCGGGCATGCTGTAAAAACAGCTAAGGGATCCGAGGGTTTCAGTATATTGTATGCTATCTTATGTTATTTCGCACACAGACTGTCTGTTATTGAATAAATAAATTGAATTGAATGAATGAATGAATATTTCTTTGAAGATAAATCACGACATTTGTCAAGTAAGGTCTGTCGTGGAGATACTAAGTTCTACTAACTAGATATAAGAAACTTCCTCCATAGTCTAGTGGTCAGAGCCATGGACTAACGATCTGGAGGTCCTGGGTTCGATTCCCAGGGGGGAACACAAAGTTGATATATGTCAATTTATCACTCTGTGAGGTGTTCCTCAGTTTGGTTAGGACATTGCAGGCTGAATCACCTGATTATCCGAAAAGAAAAACGATTCCGTGCTACAGAGGGCACGTTAAGCCTTCTGTCGCTTAATAGCTGTTCAACTAAGCTGTTTGAAAACTCTGACACCAGGGTTCATCGGGTCGATAGACTCGAGGATCCACTCGCTAAAAAGAATAAAACTTACCTTGAACTCCAATAAGCATTTTCTCAATCCCAGCTTTATAACACTCAAAGGCCTTAGAATATTCCTTCATATCTTCATACCTCGCGGCCAAATTCAACATATAACCAGCTTCGAACACATACGAGTCCTCCGTCCTGCTCTTACACTCCACGCTCGATAGGTTAGAGAGGGATAGCATGCTTTTCGCTGACACTCGCGAATTGGAACGGGTGTAGTCTTGGCGTTCTGAGCGCTGATTGGTCGAGCTGATGGAGGCGCTGGAAGTAAACATACAAAAAAAATATTTAAAAAAGGGTTCGTTTTTTTTTACACCAAATAATAATTGTACTTTTGATTACCAAATAATAGTAATTATGTGGTGATGTGATCATTGATTGCTATTTTGGTGACTATTTGGCAATTGTTTGGAAACCAATGACATTGATTTCCAAAATAGTAGATCGGAAACCAATGGCATACATACATATAGTCAAGCCTTTATCCCTAGTAGGGTAGGCAGAGCGTAAACTACCTAAACAAAGGTCGTTCCGCCACGTCTGACAAAGTTTAGAGAGTTATTGAAGATAGATTTGTAGTTATAATTGTTGAGGTTGTCAGCCCATCGCCTAAAGTACAAAATAAAACCCTCGGATCACTTAGCTGGTTTTTACAGCATGCCCGGAAGGAAATGCAGATGGCACATTCTATGTTTTTCTTTCGCTCCCAGTTCAGCATGTAAGAAAAAAATAAGTTTTTTGTGAGATTTGATTATTTTCATACATACATATGATCACGCCTTTATCCCTAATGGGGTAGGCAGAGCGTAAACTACCTAATCTAAGGTCGTTCCACCACGTCTGACAAGTTTTGAGGGTTATTTAAAATAAAATAAAAATTTAAGCTCGAAGAAAAACCTTTTCTACAAAAATTGTGCCCATATTTTCTTTCGAGCAAAAATTTTATGGTTTGGGAAAGTTGTTCTATATCATTAGTAGAACACTGCCTCCGTGGTCTAGTGGTCTGAGCCATGGGGTCACGATACGGAGGTCATGGCTTCGATTCCTATTTATCACTTTGCGAGATTTCCCCCAGTTTCGTTAGGACAATGCAGGCTGAACCACCTGATTGTCTGGAAGAAACAAGATTTCGTGCTTCGGATGGCACGTTAAGGTTTAGATGTTGATATACCTTATTCTTCCATGCTGGACTGGGAGAGATAGAAAAACATAGAATGTTCCAGCTGCCCTTCCTCCCGGGCATGCTGTTGAAGGCAGAAAAAGGGACTCGAGGGTTACAGTGTATTGTAATTTAGGCGCTGGGCTGACAACCTGTCACTAAAGCAATACATATTACAATCAAAAATTGCCCTCAATTTTTGTCAGACGTGGCGAAAGCGCCTTTTACGAGGCGTTAAACGCTCTGCCTACCCCGTAAGAAACAAAGGCGTGATTTATGTATGTATGATATACCTGTATAGCGAGTTCTGATTGGTGGACGCTATGGACACGTCATCGTCGTGCGTCATCGTGTGGTAGTCATCGAACTGCGATGTGGACGGCGCATCGAAGTTTATCAGGTCTGGGAGAACGGTCTTTTTCACCATTGGGGATGGTTTTGGGAGTGTCATCTGGAAATTAAGCAATTTATAAAAAAAAATAGAGTCCAAAGTTCTAAAATCATAGAAAAAATCGTAATTTTTAATAGGTAACTTTTCGATTCGGGATAACTTATCCACGCGGGATAAATTGTTGTTGCGGTGTGGGATAAGTTGTCAGTGCGGTGCGAGATAAGTCGTCATGCGGGATAAACTGTCCGTGCGGTACGGGATGAGTTTTAAGTGCGGGATAAGTTGTCAATGCGGTGCGGGATGAGTCATCGTGCGGGATAAATTGTCGTTGCGGTGCGGGATGAGTTGTCAGCGCGGGATAAGTTGTCAGTGCGGTACGGAATGAATTGTCAGTACGGTGCGAGATAAGTAGTCATGCGGGATAAACTGTCAGTGCGGTACGGGATGAGTTGACGACAGCGCGGGATAAGTTGCCAGTGCGGTACGGAATGAGTTTTCAGTGCGGGATAAGTTGCCAGTGCGGTACGGGATGAGTTGTCAGCGCGGGATAAGTTGCTAGTGCGGTACGGAATGAGTTGCCAGTGCGAGATAAGATGTCAGTGCGGGATATAATTTTTTTTACCTTATCCAACTCGCTATAGAGGTCGCTGCCAATACTATCCAACGACTCTATCGACTGGAAACTGTCCGCGCGAGATAAATTGTCGTTGCGGGATAGACGGGGCGAATCCCGCACTTCTATGTCGTTGGAGGAATATATCGGGATGTTAGATATGAAGTCTGGTTCGTCGATAGATTCTGGTTGGGCTTGAGGATTTCCTGAAAAATAAGTAGATTTAGTTAGAACCTATGTCTAATAAATCTACGCCTGTTTAGGAGTAAATTGTTGAAGTCAAATTGGACCCGGCCAATTGGCTTAGTGATGATGGATGGGAAAAGGGTAGCTACCCGGCCAATTGGCTTAGTGATGATGGATGGGAAAAGGGTAGCTACCCGGCCAATTGGCTTAGTGATGATGGATGGGAAAAGGGTAGCTACCCGGCCAATTGGCTTAGTGATGATGGATGGGAAAAGGGTAGCTACCCGGCCAATTGGCTTAGTGATGATGGATGGGAAAAGGGTAGCTACCCGGCCAATTGGCTCAGTGATGATGGATGGGAAAAGGGTAGCTACCCGGCCAATTGGCTCAGTGATGATGGATGGGAAAAGGGTAGCTACCCGGCCAATTGGCTCAGTGATGATGGATGGGAAAAGGGTAGCTACCCGGCCAATTGGCTCAGTGATGATGGATGGGAAAAGGGTAGCTACCCGCCTGGTTGGGTCTTGTGACCATTGGACCGAAGTCGACAAGTTTGGAACTTGTATATCTGCAGATCGCTGAGAAAACTTCGATACCGCGTTTCAGAACTTGTGTTTCTTGATATGGCGCCGTCTGTCGGCTACAAGTTGATCACTTCAGACGCTGCTTACCCCGTAAGGTACGCAGGCGTGATTATTGTTACCTAAATCCTGTGGACTTCTGGAGTCATCATCAGACGTCTGGTATTCTAATGGGGGAGGTTCTTCAATGGGCAGATGAAGGGAGGCTCTTAGACGCTGCTTACCCCGTTAGGTATGCAGGTGTGATTGTTACCTGAATGCTGTGGACTTCTGGAGTCATCATCAGACGTCTGGTATTCTAATGGGGGAGTTTCTTCAATGGGCAGATGAAGGGAGGTTCTTATTTAATTGATCACTTCAGACGCTGCTTACCCCGTAAGGTACGCAGGCGTAATTGTTACCTGAATCCTGTGGACTTCTGGAGTCATCATCAGACGTCTGGTATTCTAATGGGGGAGGTTCTTCAATGGGCAGATGAAGGGAGGCTCTTAGACGCTGCTTACCCCGTTAGGTATGCAGGTGTGATTGTTACCTGAATGCTGTGGACTTCTGGAGTCATCATCAGACGTCTGGTATTCTAATGGGGGAGTTTCTTCAATGGGCAGATGAAGGGAGGTTCTTATTAAATTGATCACTTCAGACGCTGCTTACCCCGTAAGGTACGCAGGCGTAATTGTTACCTGAATCCTGTGGACTTCTGGAGTCATCATCAGACGTCTGGTATTCTAATGGGGGAGTTTCTTCAATGGGCAGATGAAGGGAGGTTCTTATTGAATTGATCACTCCGGGTGACGATGTCTCCGGTTCTGGGTAGCCTGTCTGTAATTGAAAAAACAATATGTTCTACATACATACAAATATAATAGCCACGCCTTTATCCCTAATGGGGTAGGCAGAGCGTAATCGATCTAAGCAAAGGTCGTTCCGCCACGTCTGACAAAGTTTTGAGGGTTATTTAAGATCGATTTGTAGGTATATTTCTGTAGTGACAGGTTGTCAGCCCATCGCCTAAAATACAATATCCTGAAACCCTCGGATTCCTTAGTTGGTGTTAATTTAGAAAACCATTACACAGCATGCCCGGGAGGAAATGCAGCTGGCACAGTCTATGTTTTTCTTTCGCTCCCAGTCCAGCATGGAAGAATATGATATGTTCTATGTCATCTGATATGATAAAGTGGTATTAACACAAAACAAATGTCTCTGTCGCAGAATGTCCCTCGGTCGCAAAATGGTCATTTCTTACAATGTCCCTTTCGCAAATGACCCTATCTAAAAGTAAGAGTAAGACAAAACGAAGTGCAAGTTTCTCATGCTTCTTCTACATACATACATATAGACAAGCCTTTATCCCTAATGGGGTAGGCAGAGCGTAATCGATTTAAGCAAAGGTCGTTCCGCTACGTCTGACAAAGTTAGATCTATCTTAATAGATCTGGAGGTATATTACTGTAGTGACAGGTTGTCGGCCCATCGCCTAAATTACAATATCCTGAAACCCTCGGATCCCTTAGCTGGTTTTTACAGCATGCCCGGGAGGAAATGCAGCTGGCACATTCTATGTTTTTCTTTCGCTCCCAGTCCAGGATGGAAGAAATTAAGAAATGCTTCTTCTTAATGCGCTGCGATGGGCTGACAACCCGTCACTACAGCAATATACCTACAAATCACCTTAAATAACCTTCAAAACGACCTTTGTTTAGATCGTTTGCGTGACTATATGTATGTATGTATGTTCTTCTTAATTGTGATATATTTTTATTTTATTTTGTGACATAGATATAATATTCTTTGTATTAAACTCGCTTGTGATTTTCTAAATGTGTTCTTAGGAATCTATTTGGATATAAATTATTTGATTTTGACTCTCATAATTCACCTTTCCCAAAATGTTCCGACTATTTAAACTAAAAGGGATGTCCCTTATGGGGTAAAGTCAACCCAATACTTTTTATTAATCAGTACCAAAATTAACATACATATCACGCCTTTATCCCTAATGGGGTAAGCAGAGCGTAAACTATTTAAACAAAGGTCGTTGCGCCATGTCTGACAGAGTTTTGAGGGTTGTTTAAGATCGATTTGTAGGTATATGCTGTAGTGACAGGTTGTCAGCCCATCGCCTAAATTACAATATACTTCTTCTTCTTCTTCTGCTCTTGCTTCCAGGCCAGCATGAAACGACCCAGCACCAAAGTCAATGTTTGCATAAATATGTCGTTTTTACTCACTTGAAGGAAATTGACGAAATCCGTGCTAGTAAACAAAAGTTTATGTTCCGCTATAAATTCTAATACTGATTTGATCACTTTAGCTCGCTCCTCTATCACCTGAAATAGATTAAAAATGTTGTTCAGAATTGTTCAGTTTTACAAAATATCGTGAGAATGCCTGTAAACGTCACGTCAATGTGTGTGTGGTCTTCTTCTTAGCGAGTGGGTTCTCGAGTCGACGAACCCTCGTGTCAGAGTTCAAACCGCCTAGTAGCACAGCTATTAGGCTTCTGACATGGTTTAAGTAACGACCACTATCAAAGACAGCCGCCGGGACCGACAGTTTAAGGTGCCCTCCGAAGCACGAAACCCTTTTTATTTTCGGACAATCAGGTGATTCAGCCCGCAATGTCCTAACCAAACTGGGAAAAACCTCACAAAGTGATAAATTGACAAATATCAACTTAGTGTTCCCCCACTAGGAATCGAACCCAGGACCTCCGGATCGTAAACCCATGGCTTAGAATTTCTAAGCCGCCAATGCTTAGCACTGGCCTTAGACATGGCTTAACGACTAATATCTACGGCATTAAATTCCGTGTTTCAGAGGTCAATAGTGGTTGTGAAATAAACCATGTCAGAGACCAATAAGTTGGTGGTTTAAAAACTCTGGCACCAGGGTTCATCGGGACAGTTGTCGACTCATAGTTTAGGAGTAAATTGTTAAAGCCAATTGGCTTAGTGATGATGGATAGGAAAAGGGTAGCTACCCGCCTGGTCGGGTGTTGTGACCACGTGACCAGGAGACCGAAGTCCAACCTGATAAGTTTGGAACTTGTATATATGCAGATCGCTGAGAAAATATCGATACCGCGTTTCAGAACTTGTGATTCTTGATGTGGCGCCATTTGTCGGCTACAATACTGTGCTTAACCATGGGGGCATAAATGAATATGAAAAATTCAATTAACCTTTACTCTCACTTCTCTTGTTCTTTTAAGCGTGGTCAAAGAAAAACGGCTTGATAGGTATACCTCTTGTTGGAACCGCTTGAAGTAACTATATTTGGGTAATTCCGGAAATTTCCCTCTTAGATGTAACCCTGAGTGGAGTGACTTCATTGAAGCGTGGAGTTTCTGTATGTCGCTGTAGCGTTTCCATACGGATATGACGGTTATTGTTTCTGGTGATTCAATTGGGAATAACTGAAAATAAAAGATTAATAAATTACTTCCAGTAATGCTAGTCTTCTTCCATACTGGACAGGGAGCGAAAGAAAAACATTGAATGTGCCAGCTGCGTTTCCTCCCGGGCATGCTGTAAAATCCAGCTAAGGGATACGAGGGATTCTGTATATTGCAATTTAGGCGATAGGCTGACAACCTTTCACTACAGCAACATACCTACAAATATACCATAAAACCCTCTAAACTTTGTTAGACGTTGCGGAAGGACCTTTGTTTCGGTCGTATACGCTCTGCCTGCCCCATTAGGGATAAAGGCGTGTTTTATATGTATGTATGTTTGTACTCCTAGTATATTTTGTGTAAGAGGTTTGACATAGAATTAGCCTAGGCCCAAACAGAATAATTTCCCCATGGTGGTCTATTTCATGTCTGGATAATATAGTTTTATAATGGTGAAAGTTTAACTGCCTCCGCGTTCTAGTGGCTAGTGCCATGGACTCCCGATCCGGAGGTCCTGGGTTCGATTCCCAGAGGGGAAACACAAAGTTGATATTTGAGAATTTATCACTTTGTGAGTTTTTCCCCAGTTTGGTTAGGACATTGCAGGCTGAATCGCCTGATTGTCCGAAAAGAAAAAAGATTTCGTGCTTCGGAGGGCACGTTAAGCCGTCGGTCCCGGTCGCTGTCTTTGATAGTGGTCGTTACTCAAACCATGTCAGAGGCCTGATAGTTGTGCTACTAGGCGGTTTAAAAACTCTGACACCAGGGTTCATCAGGTTGATAGACTCGATACCCACTCGACAGAAGAAGAAGAAGAAGAATGGTGAAAGGATACTTTACCTAGTGTAAAAGTCTAGGAGTTTAAACTTTATTCATTACACTGTGTGTGATGTTCTCTGATTAAAAACTAAAATAAAATCATTATGAATCAATCTTCCATCAATATAGCATCCATTAACTTGTTTTATCAAAACACTTTACAAGTTGATTAAACATTGTGCAATCATCACAAAATGAGTCATTTTATAATGCAAATACTATATGTAGAAACCTTTACCTATTACTTACTTTATTCATGAAATAATCAACTATATAAATACATTTAATCACGCCTTTATCCCCAATGGGGTAGGCAGAGCGTAAACGACCTTAAAAAGGTCGTTCCGCCAATTCAGACGAAGTTTTGAGGGTTACTTAAGATAATTTGTAGGTATATTGCTGTAGTAACAGGTTGTCAGCCCATTGCCTAAATTGCAGTATACTGAAACCCTCCGATCCCTTAGCTGATTTTTACAGCATGCCCGGGAGGAAATGCAGCTGGCACATTGAAGAAACCCCGTCTTATCTCGTGTCTTAAAAGGCAACACAATCCAGGGAATGGGTGGCAACATTCTTTATCAATAAAAACTTTTTCTCTTGATAATCTCACAAATTGAGGGAAGGCTCGGTGGTGAAGGACACAGTAGGTACTTTTAATGCTGCAAATGAAGATTTTTGAAAAATTCTAACTCAAATGTAATCAACTACTGTGATAGTTATATCATAAAGAAGAGTTTCTAAATGATAAACTTAAAAAAAAACTTGCCTCATTCATAAAATTTCACTAAGGTATGTTATTAGGATAAAGACTTCTTATATACATATATTGAAAAATATTCAATTTCAAAAGCAGCTGTTGAGGAAGCTAGTAAAAAAAACTGAATTGGATGGACGACTGTTTGTCATTTCCTTGCTGTTTGTTAACATCACTTTAAGGCCACTGAATGACCTTTAATTTAACCATTTAGCACAACTTGGCAAAGATAGACATAGAAAATAATATTGGAATGAACTAGAAATTATTCAATTAGTGTCTATACAATGTTTCCTTAAAATTAATAGTCAGAAAACTTAAAATAGTTATTTAAATGGTCGAACTATAATGCTATATTTTTTTTACTGTTTTTTATGTCTAGGAATGATGGTACATGTTAATAGCTCTTTAAATAGATTTTATGTTCCATACCTTGATTGCAAGTTGAAAATTTGTTACATAGTAAAACATTATGGAAGGAAATTTAAAATACTTTTACCTTAGTATATGATTGTTAAAATAACTTGTTACTGAGTAACATAAAAATATGTAAGTATAGTTTTATTAAAATGCAAATATAAAAGAGAATGGTAAAAGTAAAAAAAACAGACATACTAATTAGCAAGTCAATTAAGGTGCTCTCACTTCAATAACCAGTTTAATTCTTTTTTAATGTAGAAGCTATAGGCACTAATATAGAAAAAGATTAAAGATATAAATGTTTGTAATGACTACTGGACCAAATTATAAACATATATAACACTAAAAGTAACATGGCCATATTTTGTCACAGGAAAATATCAAGTACCTACGGGAAAATACAATAACCCGCGGTTGATTTCAAGGGCCGGAAAGCTTGACCTAAATGGAACAAGGGAAATAACACAAGAAATAAAGAAAAGTCCTCCGGGATTCTCAACGCTATATTACAGCTAAAATACACAAATCGGCTAGGAGAAGTATGTAGTACATTAGGGCTAATAAAAGTAGAATAAAATTACTTACGACACTAGTAATTTTGTAAATAGTGAATCCATTTTTATGCCGCACAGTTTCGTCGACAGAAAACCGGCGGATCCATTTATCCTTGGACATTTTTCACAAGTTTCAATACGTGTCGGCCATGTAAACTACACCTAAACTCTAAAATAATAAAATGTGGAACTGATAAGCATAATCTAATGGGGAAAACGTTGATTTTCCGTGAAAAAAGCCAAAAGTATGTTGGCGAACACACAAATACAACAATCGAAAGTATATTTCTTTGTAGGTTTCTATAATTCGAACGATTGTGCGACAGAGACACAAAGAGTTTTTGTAGAGCGCTTACTTGTTTACACACCATAGAAACGTTATTTCTGAGTAAAAGAAGCGCGACATTTGACATTTACTATGATAATCTGACCAAATTTAAAACTCGTGTTGTATCAAATTGACTGAAGCAAAATCTTGTGTCTTGAAATTAGTACCATCAAATGCTAAGTAGGGTAATTGCCACAGTTTTCGACTAGGTATTTATTTATTTTCTACACAGATGGTGTTATTTGTATCGTGACGTGTCGAGACATTTTGCTTTGCTCCGTATATTTGTAAGATAAGAAGGTGAGCTATTTTAGTAACCATTGATCTCAAAAGATGGCGTTGTAAACTCACTGCACAATACAAAATAGTTGCTACTAGGTGGCGTTCCAAGCAGTTTATTTACATAATTTTGCAAAGTGCGCTTGCCTTGACTTGACTTGACTTGCTTGCTGCGCTTTTACTGTTTACCTTTTGATCGTTCGTGTTCAGCGCTAGTAAAAGATATCAAATAAGAGAAATAAGTAATTTTCAGTTAGATCTGTGTCTACAATAAAGTGATTTTTGTACCTAAACCAATAAAGTATACCAATAAAAATACAATGGATGGGCAATGGGTCAAACTTGTAGCTTGATTGCTTATCCCCACTCTAAAGTCACTCGGTCGAATGGCGTGCGGCGAGAGGTTGTGTCTCCTTCGCCTCGTGTCGTGTTTCTCGTGTCCTCGACTGCTCTCCGCATCAACCTTTTCTTCAAGACAATGACTTAAAGTGAAGTGAACATAACCCTATAGTTCAAACCAAAAATGTGCCAATAAACAGTGTAAAGTGATTCAAATTATTGATAAAAATAAACAAAACAACATGGGTTCAAAAATCGAATACGTGGATTCGTCACATTTATACGCGACTAACTATGTCCGTAATTCGAAAGCTATTGGTGTGCTTTGGGCAATATTTACGATATGCTACGCGATAATAAGCGTTGTGGCTTTTGTTACTCCTGAATGGATTGGCGATTTGGAAACAGAATATCCTAGGAAGTTCGGGTTATGGCAAGTTTGCCGAGCGGATGAAGCGGTAGAAGACTGCAAAGGAAGACTTGATGAGTTTATGTCAATAAATGGACTGGTTTTCAAGATTGCCACTGTGTTAGTAGGAATAGCGGTCGCGCTGGCCCTGTTTACAATATGCGCGATGCTTCTCTTCTTCTTTTGTCAATCAACTACGGTTTTTCACATCTGCGGATGGATGCAGCTATTATCAGGTGAGCTAAAAATGTTAAGGTGTGCCGTTGAGCAAGTCAATGCTCAAGTATGATAATTTTCTTTTGTTAGCTGCCTACACTGTAAAAAATATTTGGGTTAAGGCTTGCGACATCTACTTGGAGTTATGCATTTCTAACAATTCAAGACAAGATAATGGATGTTTTGGAAGAAATATAGAAAGATCTCTATCGTATTTTCATTGTTCCACTGAAACAGAACGTCAAAAGCAGTTATCGTTTTACACCGCCTCCGTTGTGGTCACAAGCGAAAGTTTTTAAAGCTTGAACTGGCCTTGCGATCGCGGTCGTAAAACAAGTCCATAACAAATCTATAGCTATTTTGTATACATAGATATAAACAGGTGTATAGTATAGATAGATATAGTACCTATACATCCGGCAGGTGGCTAGGGAGTGCAGTCCAGTTGTTTTGCTTTCTCAGCCGAAGGCAGGAAAGAAAGGTACCGTAAGCAAATGTCAAGAGTTTAAGTATCAGTAACCATTTGTTTTCTTTGTGGAACGAAGTTATTGCAACAAGTTTTGATCTCAATAATCTCAACACAATAGGAATATCTGTTTGAGTCAATAACCATTTGAAGACCAAATCAAGTCTTGAAAACGAGTTACTTGGTTGATAATCAAATCAATATATTTAAGACATTAACAAGTAGATAGAAGATACAGAGAATGACATATCATATCAAAATAAATAATAAATACATATCAAACAATAGAAATAAAGATCATAGGCAAGGCCCTATACTAAATTACAACGAAGAAATTGAATAAGTTTGGTAAAGTCAACTTATGTGCAGACATAATCACTGGATTAGGGGTAGGATTTTCATTATACAATGAAAAAAGCCATGATTACAATGAAAAGTCTGCATGTTGTAACCTAAGTTGCATCAAAAGATACTCTGAAGCAGTCGGATCAATCGCAGTAACGGTGCTTTGCGGTTGAAAGGTTTTCCTAAACACGTTTACAATTGTTGCATCACCAGCTTGAAACCTATTTGTAAGTAACAAAGTTAAATTGATATTAATGGGGTTTGAAATTGAGGAAATAATTGGCCTAGAAATCAGTCAAAGAAGAATTTATGCAATTTAACGTTACCAACAAGATGTCGAACGTAACATGTTGCACTATTGTGGGGATCTTAATTACTTAATAACGATGTATTAGTGTAGCCAAATAAAGAACAAGTATTTCGTCTTTTGAAACTGGATTCCAATCAAAGAATTTCTCGCTCCAATACTTTCGTGATTTATCTATCATAGATATGATTTTGATGGATTGTGTAAAAACTTTATTTAAAAGGAGTTGCAGTCTTGTAATAGTAAAATAAAAAATCCATCAATCATCATATTCACACCCAGTTCTGCATGTTAAGAAAATATGAAGAAATCACAAGTATTGTTTGCTTTGGAGGCAACCTGCAGTATGTAAATACAGCTCAGGTCAGCATTTAACGGATTATTGCTCCAACAAATGTTACACTTTCCTCGAATAATCCAATAAAGACAGCGCCACCGGTGTTATGTGACATGCTTGCAATGATCCTATAGGTATAATAATTATGAAGGAATCTACTCTGTTTCAATAAGCATGCATTGCATACATTACGGAAAGATTGTACCATTTCCAAAAAATAAATGTCATTTAAGCAAAGAAACTGCGAGAAATTAAAAATAAATTCGCCAAACAAAGGCGAAGAGTTAATTCCTATGAAAGATCATCTACCTCGCAATGTAATTATCAGGCTACATACATCAAGAAGAAATTGTAAAACAATGAATGAATGTATTTGCGTGTCTCTAACTAGGCAATGAACATATCTTTCACCTTGACGAATCACAGTCTAACAAATACAATCATGCTTGGCAATCGAAATAACTTTGTGCACCAGGCAGGCTCCATGGTCAGACGACTTCGTTAGCGTTGGTGAAACAATAGACCAGATTGTCCCAGGAGCGGCGTGAGAAAGATGGAACCTATAGTCACACAAAAGACACAACAGTACTTTGATGTGAAGGAGATATTTAATACAGATGCCGATTGCATCTATGTAATGAACGTTTATGGTTAAAAGATACGTTATAAGTGAATGATAAAATTTGTAATAAGAGTAATTCGTAAAATAAGAGATGATTATGGGAAAATACTTTCACTTGGATTGAAGCTTACGATATATAAAGACACATCGGGAGTGTCCTTTTAGTGTCAATTTTATAATACATTTCTATAAAATTCAAGGTTACACTCTCCGATTTCATAAATTATGTTCCTCTAACCAAACGATTTACTGACAGGCAAAATATACTGATGACTGTGTCAATAATCCCTTATTCATCGTAGGTTCACGACAAGAGTTTGTTTGAACTTTTGTATAAGTCACAACCTTAACCAAAGAACCTTTCACGTAAAATTCTTGTGCGCTGCCTGACATTTAATAAGAGCATTCTGTACTCTACACCACATCGCGCCTGCAGGCAGATGCGTACAAAACCACCGACTGCAAATAATGGGTGGCGTGGATTCCACAGAAATTGCGAAACGAGTATCAAACCTGTAAGCAGAAATAAGTTAGATAAGTACGAGCAGCTAGGAAGTAAAATGCTTGTGGAATGTTAGAAATATACATAAATTCCATGACTAAAGTATGAACGGCAAGGTTTTTATTAAGCCCGTATCGGACCAATGAACACACATATACACAAACCCACATTGAGAAGCCTTCTAAGCTAAAGTATGCTTACGTTATGACCTCATCGGGTTCAAACCGCTAGGCGACCGGAAAAACTCGGGCGCGGTTTGTGTGATGTACTGTACGGGTCGGATTTGAGAAGAACACTCTAATTAGTAAAGCGAAGAAAGTTTTGCAGAAGAATCTGGAATATTGGTGATTGTGAGCAATTTAGAACGGTATAGCTACAGTTAGTTATTTGCTAATGAGTTGACTGACCGAGAGCTATATCATCATAAAACAGACACTAAACATCCTCTAGTAAAAAAAATCAAACAAACTTACCACTAACGACAAACATACATTTAATAATCACGCCTGTATCCCTAATGGGGTAGGCAGACCGTAAACGACTTAAACAAAGGTTATTCCACGTATGTACGTCTGACTAAGTTTTGAGGGTTATTTAAGATAGATTTGTAGGTATATTGCTGTAGTGATAGGTTGTCAGCCCATCACCAAAATTGCAATATAGAGAATCCCTCGGATCCCTAAGCTGGTTTCTACAGCATGCCCGGGAGGAAATGCAGGTGGCACATTCTATGTTTTCTCTCGCTCCCAGTCCAGCGTGGAATAGACCACTAACGAAATTTGTTAAAATCTATTCGTATTGGATTGGACTAATCATCTTAGGTAAAAAACAAAAAATGAAAAAAAAAACATAAAAGAAATTATTGTATTTTTTTTATTATTGGATATGATGGAAGTTATTGGCACAGTTGTAGTTAGATTAACCACACATTTCATCGTCTTACATAACACATTTTCGAGATACTTATTAGGCTACTGTACGTTAATCACAGCCATTAGTATTTTAATGATAGCACTAAATAACATCTTAGCTGATTGCCGTAACTAAAATTGTCAAGATATTTTTTTCTTTTCCTTACTTACATGCTGGACTGGGAGCGAGAGAAAAGCAGAATGTGCCAGCTGAATTTCCTCCCGGGCATGTTATAGAAACCAACTAAGGGATCCGAGGGGATATTTTATATTACAATTTAGGCGATGGGCTGACAACCTGTCACTACAACAACGTACGTACAAATCAATCTTAAATAACCCTCAGAACTTTGCCAGACGGGGCGAACGACCTTTGTTTAGGTCGTTTACGCTCTGCCTACCCCATTTGGGGTAAAGGCGTGATTATATGTAGGTATTTTTTCCTTTACGTAATTGGCCAAAAAATAAGAAAGGTCTCAACACAAAGTAAAGTAGGTAGGTGTTAGCGGCAATTATAGTAGTTTTGAAGCAACGCCTTAGCATTAGCACGCACGTACTTTGATATTTTACAGCTAGTTAAGCTTACTTTTATAAAAAGTAAAAGTCGTGTCGTGATATAATGCAATGACAAAAATGACAATTACGTGCCTGCGAAAGTCACGCCTGATATTTATCTTATCGTTTAACCAGTGTTACAAAAACTAGTACTAAAAAAAAGTAACTGTAACATTACTCAAATGATACAACATGACAGGAAATAAAAAGTTAATTTTAAGATCTGGCTGATCGTGCTTCAGATCAGAACATAACTCGCAAAAATAACACTTATTTTACATGAAAAATATATGTAAATCTAACTTTATCCTTCACGTACGTCTTGACTGACAGATAATATTTAAATAAAGTTCACTTTTCCGAACGAATATAGATTTTTTATTGCAAATTAAAAAACCGAATGACAATGACAATATTTGGGACATTTACCCCATTTTCCCTTTAGATCCTGGCATATTTTTAAAACTAGTTACTTACAAGAAGTTTTTATTCTGAGTTTCAAAGAAATAAAATCTTCATAATGATTTTATGTAATAAATCATATTCAAACATGTACCTACCTATTCAAGCAGCTCTACGTACTTTGAGTCCGTCGAATAAAATAAAGTAAAATACATACATATAATTACGCCTTTATCCCTAATGGGGTAAGCACAGGGTAAACGACCTAAACAAAGGTCGTTCCGCCACGACTAACAAAGTTTTGAGTAGATAGATCTGTATATAGCTATAGTGACAGGTTGTCAGCCCATCGCCTAAATTACAATATACTGAAACCCACGAATCCCTTACCTGGTTTTTACAGCATGCCCACAATGTTTTTCTATCGCTCCCAGTCCAGTATGGCATAAAATATTAGAATGATTTTATGAAATACATACATACATATAATCACGCCTTTATCCCTAATGGGGTAGGCAGAGCGTAAACGACCTGAACAAAGGTCGTTCCGCCACGTCTGACAAAATTTTGAGGGTTGTTTAAGATAGATCTGTATATTGCTATAGTGACAGGTTGTCAGCCCATCGCCTCAATTACTATATACTAAAACCCTCGAGTCCCTTAGCTGGTTATTACAGCATGCCCGGGAGGAGATGCAGCTGGCACACTATGTTTTTCTATCGCTCCACGTCCAGCATGGCATAAAATATTGGATTGGATTTTATGAAATAACATGTACCTATTCAAGGTACTTCAATAAAAGAAAGTAAAACTTTTGAGTAAAACAGATTTATTGGCTAAAATTGTTAATCATCGCTTGTGCAACCATCACAACCAAATTAGAACACTTTCACACTGACTTCGGAACCGCAGAAGTCATCAGCAGTAATGATGCTAGCTCACCAACTATAGCAAACATTTGTTTTGTTATGCAAATTAAACATGTACTTTTCACAAAACTAACCAGGGAGACGAAGATAACATACATACATACATACATATAATCACGCATTTATCCCTGATGGGGTAGGCAGAGCGTACACGACCTAAACAAAGGTCGTTCCGCCACGTCTGACAAAGTTTTGAGGATTGTTTAAGATAGATTTGTAGATATATTGCAGTAGTGACAGGTTGTCAGCCTGTCGCCTAAATTGCAATATACAGAAACCCTCGGATCCCTTAGCTGGTTTTTACAGCATGCCCGGGAGGAAATGCAGCTGGCACATTCTATGTTTTTCTCTCGCTCCCAGGCCAGCATGGAAGAAATTTGCTATTGTTGCTCACCAACAATAGCAAAAATTTGTTTTGTTATGCAAATTAAACATGTATTTTTCGCAAAACTAACCAGGGAGACGAAGATAATCGTAATCATATTATATATGCTCTCGAAACTTGGTCTCGAAATAATAGATACCTATTCTAAGTACTTCCATGCTGGATTGGGAGCGAAAAAAAAACGTATGCGCCTGCTTCTCCTTCCGAGCATGATGTTAATACCAGCTAAGGGATTCGAGGGGTTTCAGCGTATTGTAATTTAGGCAATTGGCTGACAACTTGTCACTATAGGTAGCTACTTAGCTGGCAATATCATCATCATCATCATTGGCCTCATACGACTTTGACAGACGAGCTAGCAATATAGGTATCTACTTAACCTACAGCTAGATCTGTACCTAATATGACATTTAATATGATTTAATCTATCCGAAGTAAACGGGGCGAATGCGAAACGAACATTATTAAGGCCAGTGTCGCTCTGCCCACCCCATTAGAGATAAAAGCGTTTGTCACTACGTGAATCACGAGATTTAAGAATCTATAAATAAAACCCTTCAATACTAGTCAAAAGCGGTGTAACGACCTTTACTTAGACGCGTAAGTTATTGACGCTCTGCCTCCCCCATTAGAGATAAAAACGTAATTATCAGTAACCCTTTTACCGCCAAGACAAAAAGTGCACAATCGTAAAGCCGAGTCTTCAGCGCATAAACAAAACACGAAACATATACCCCCGCAGGCCAGAGAGGGGAAGGTAAACATACCCCCGCGGGGCAGAGAGGGGAAGGGAAACATACCCCCGCGGGGCAGAGAGGGGAAGGGAAACATACCCCCGCGAGGCAGAGAGGGGAAGGGAAACATACCCCCGCGAGGCAGAGAGGGGAAGGGACACATACCCCCGCGAGGCAGAGAGGGGAAGGGAAACATACCCCCGCGAGGCAGAGAGGGGAAGGGACACATACCCCCGCGAGGCAGAGAGGGGAAGGGAAACATACCCCCGCGAGGCAGAGAGGGGAAGGGACACATACCCCCGCGAGGCAGAGAGGGGAAGGGAAACATACCCCCGCGAGGCAGAGAGGGGAAGGGACACATACCCCCGCGAGGCAGAGAGGGGAAGGGACACATACCCCCGCGAGGCAGAGAGGGGAAGGGACACATACCCCCGCGAGGCAGAGAGGGGAAGGGAAACATACCCCCGCGAGGCAGAGAGGGGAAGGGACACATACCCCCGCGCGGCAGAGAGGGGAAGGGAAACATACCCCCGCGAGGCAGAGAGGGGAAGGGAAACATACCCCCGCGAGGCAGAGAGGGGAAGGGACACATACCCCCGCGAGGCAGAGAGGGGAAGGGAAACATACCCCCGCGAGGCAGAGAGGGGAAGGGACACATACCCCCGCGAGGCAGAGAGGGGAAGGGAAACATACCCCCGCGGGGCAGAGAGGGGAAGGGACACATACCCCCGCGAGGCAGAGAGGGGAAGGGAAACATACCCCCGCGAGGCAGAGAGGGGAAGGGAAACATACCCCCGCGAGGCAGAGAGGGGAAGGGACACATACCCCCGCGAGGCAGAGAGGGGAAGGGAAACATACCCCCGCGAGGCAGAGAGGGGAAGGGACACATACCCCCGCGAGGCAGAGAGGGGAAGGGAAACATACCCCCGCGAGGCAGAGAGGGGAAGGGAAACATACCCCCGCGAGGCAGAGAGGGGAAGGGACACATACCCCCGCGAGGCAGAGAGGGGAAGGGAAACATACCCCCGCGGGGCAGAGAGGGGAAGGGACACATACCCCCGCGAGGCAGAGAGGGGAAGGGAAACATACCCCCGCGGGGCAGAGAGGGGAAGGGAAACATACCCCCGCGGGGCAGAGAGGGGAAGGGAAACATACCCCCGCGAGGCAGAGAGGGGAAGGGAAACATACCCCCGCGAGGCAGAGAGGGGAAGGGACACATACCCCCGCGAGGCAGAGAGGGGAAGGGAAACATACCCCCGCGAGGCAGAGAGGGGAAGGGACACATACCCCCGCGAGGCAGAGAGGGGAAGGGAAACATACCCCCGCGAGGCAGAGAGGGGAAGGGACACATACCCCCGCGAGGCAGAGAGGGGAAGGGACACATACCCCCGCGAGGCAGAGAGGGGAAGGGAAACATACCCCCGCGAGGCAGAGAGGGGAAGGGACACATACCCCCGCGAGGCAGAGAGGGGAAGGGACACATACCCCCGCGAGGCAGAGAGGGGAAGGGAAACATACCCCCGCGAGGCAGAGAGGGGAAGGGACACATACCCCCGCGAGGCAGAGAGGGGAAGGGAAACATACCCCCGCGAGGCAGAGAGGGGAAGGGAAACATACCCCCGCGAGGCAGAGAGGGGAAGGGACACATACCCCCGCGAGGCAGAGAGGGGAAGGGAAACATACCCCCGCGAGGCAGAGAGGGGAAGGGACACATACCCCCGCGAGGCAGAGAGGGGAAGGGAAACATACCCCCGCGGGGCAGAGAGGGGAAGGGACACATACCCCCGCGAGGCAGAGAGGGGAAGGGAAACATACCCCCGCGAGGCAGAGAGGGGAAGGGAAACATACCCCCGCGAGGCAGAGAGGGGAAGGGACACATACCCCCGCGAGGCAGAGAGGGAGAGGGAAACATACCCCCGCGAGGCAGAGAGGGGAAGGGACACATACCCCCGCGAGGCAGAGAGGGGAAGGGAAACATACCCCCGCGAGGCAGAGAGGGGAAGGGAAACATACCCCCGCGAGGCAGAGAGGGGAAGGGACACATACCCCCGCGAGGCAGAGAGGGGAAGGGAAACATACCCCCGCGGGGCAGAGAGGGGAAGGGACACATACCCCCGCGAGGCAGAGAGGGGAAGGGAAACATACCCCCGCGAGGCAGAGAGGGGAAGGGAAACATACCCCCGCGAGGCAGAGAGGGGAAGGGAAACATACCCCCGCGAGGCAGAGAGGGGAATGGAAACATACCCCCGCGAGGCAGAGAGGGGAAGGGACACATACCCCCGCGAGGCAGAGAGGGGAAGGGAAACATACCCCCGCGAGGCAGAGAGGGGAAGGGACACATACCCCCGCGAGGCAGAGAGGGGAAGGGAAACATACCCCCGCGAGGCAGAGAGGGGAAGGGAAACATACCCCCGCGAGGCAGAGAGGGGAAGGGACACATACCCCCGCGAGGCAGAGAGGGGAAGGGAAACATACCCCCGCGAGGCAGAGAGGGGAAGGGAAACATACCCCCGCGAGGCAGAGAGGGGAAGGGACACATACCCCCGCGAGGCAGAGAGGGGAAGGGAAACATACCCCCGCGAGGCAGAGAGGGGAAGGGAAACATACCCCCGCGAGGCAGAGAGGGGAAGGGAAACATACCCCCGCGGGGCAGAGAGGGGAAGGGTTTTTCGAACATCTTCCTTCCTCTCTGCCCCGCGGGGTTATGTTTCGTGTTTTGTTTATGCGCTGTAGACTCGACTTAAGTGTAAGTGTGTCATTCAAAACACCTGGTAAGAAGATAAGAACTGGTTTCACCAGTCACACTTTTACACCTACAATCTACGTCCTACATACATTCATTCATAAAGTCACGCCTTTATCCCTTACGGGGTAGGCAGATCTTAACATACATACATAGATATAATCATGTCCTATTCCTAACGGGGTAGGCAGAGCGTAAAAGACCTAAACAAAGGTCGTTTCGCCACGTCTGACAAAGTTTTGTTTTGTGGGTTATTTATGATAGATTTGTAGGTATATTGTTATAGTGACAGGTTCTCAGCCCATCGCCTAAATAGCAATATACAGAAACCCTCGGGTCCCTTAACTAGTTTTTACAGCATGTCCGGGAGGAAATGCACCTGGCACATTCTATGTTTTTCTCTCGCTCCCAGGCCACCATCTTATACACTGGTACCCTCGAATACCTTGCTGGTTTTCACAGCATGCCCGAGAGAAGTATCTGGCACATTCTATGCTTATCGACCAAGACATACCTATGCATTATCGCAGTGTGCCATTGAAAACCCATCACCTGCTGGTTCGAGCTGGTTTGACCACTCACACTCCAAAATGTCATTTAACCCAAGACATTTAACCCGGTTCGGAATGTCGGATAAATGCAAGGTCATCCCGAAACTTAAGAGTTTTTACTACGTTTACTAAATAACGGATTATTTGTTAACATTAAACAGCTAAGGGAGCCGAGGGTTTCTGTATAAGTATTGCAATTTAGGCGGTAGGTTGACAAAATGTCACTACACCAATATACTCGTAACTACAAATCAATCTTAAATAACCCTTAAAACTTTGTCAGACGTGGCGAAACGACCTTTGTTTAGGTCATTTACGCTCTGCCTACCCCATTAGGGATAAAGGCGTGATTTGTTACATGTATGTAAGTTGTTAACATTTTTCAAAAATAAGTAGGTAGATAGACGATCCGATTCCTTTATTTTCGGTACAGAAATCAATGCAAATACCCTTACTAACTACGTAGGCGCGCAGACCCTATACTAAAGTGGTTATACCGGGTGTAAGGGACAGCGTCCCGCAAACTGATAGGCGTTGCTCGGTCCACGAAACTGAACAACTTTCACCGGGAAATTCAGGAGATGAAAATAAAAATTGACCTTCCCATACAAAATTAATAACTCGATCAGACAATTTGTATGGAAAACCTTTTTTTTTCACTTCCTGTAAACAAAATCCTGCTGGTAGTTGTTCAGTTTCGTTGACTAAACAACCCCTAACAGTATGCGAGACGCTGTCTCTTACACCCCGTATGCTTAGGTCTAAGCTCAGCTCAGTTAAAACGTTTTCTTACAAGACTAGTCTAGATTTTTTAACTTTGGTCATTTAGGACATTGCATGCGTTCACTTCGGTCCGATCAACGCAAGACCAACATTCTCCAGTAAGGAAATAAGGACAGGAACTTTGCCAACTCTATGAAAAATTCTTAAAGGTTCTATAAAGCTACTAAAAATAGAAAATTATTATAAATACTTCCATGCTGGACTGGGAGAGATAGAAAAACATATAATGTTCCAGCTGCCCTTCCTCCCGGGCATGCTGTAGAAGACAGCAAAAGGGACTCGAGGGTTACAGTGTATTGTAATTTAGGCGATGGGCTGACAACCTGTCACTATGGCAATACACATTACAATCTAAAATTACCCTCAATTTCAGACGCGGCGAAAGCGCCTTTTACGAGGTGTTTAACGCGTGATTTTATGTATGTATGTATGTATCATGGCTGAGTTTTAAAGTTTCATGGACTTACTCCAAGACCGGCTGCTGCACTGTCCTCTGGACCTCGCAGCAAATAATACATACATACATATATTCACGCCTTTATACGTAAAGGGGTAGGCAGATTTCAGTCTAAATAGCCTTCAAATCTTGTCAGACGTGGCGGAACGATCTTTTCTTTGGTCGTTTACGCTCTGCCTACCCCATTCGGGATAATGGCGCGATTATGTGTGTGAGTGTGGGTACGCAGAGCGTCAACGACCTAAACAAAGGTCGTTCCGCCACGTCTGACAAAGTTTTGAGGGTTATTTAGGATAGATTTGTAGGTATATTTCTGTAGTGACAGGTTGTCAGCCCATCGGCTAAATTACAATATACTAAAGCCCTCGGATCCCTAAGCTGGCTTTTACAGCATGCCCGGGAGGAAATACAGCTGTCACATTCTATGTTTCTCTCTCGCCCCGTCATGCATGGAAGAAAATAATGCCATACGATAAATAATAAATACTCCAAGACGCTTATCCAAGATACATTATTTGTCAAAGTTAGTCTGATATCCAAAAGCTACTAATTATTCTGCAGGTTCTGTAGACGATGGACTGACAACCTGTCACTATAGCAATATACCCGCAAATCTATCTTAAATCGCCCTTATAACTTTGTCAGACGTGGCGGAACGACCTTTGTTTAGGCACGTTCAGGTCGTTTACTCTGCCTACCCCATTAGGGATAAAGGCGTGATTGTATGTATGTATTTTGCTAATCCTACTCAAGCAAAGTCCAATTACGGGTCAATCAGTGTATCACTGGTACTGGTAGCAATTCGAAGTAGCAAAAATCATGACTTAACTAATTTAAGTCTGTACCTGTCATTTATTATCATGAGAGAACAGTAAGGGACGGCAATAATTTTAGTCAAGATTCAGTTAAGTCGTGTGCTCCACGAATCGATAGCAGTGATATTGAATAAAAACTGTCCGTTAGCTAGCGCAGGATGTTGTAGACGCCGATAGAGCTAGGCGGCCATTTTATAAATAAGGCCCGTAATGAGGAAAGCGATGTCAAACTTGAGAGCAATATTAAGTATGGATTTGACATGCCAGTTTGTACTGAAATCACATTTCTGATACGAACTCAACTCGCTGTCACTCATGAGCGCTGATTATAAATACGGCCCTTAGTTAGGTACTGTACTACCAATTGCTCAAGGAAACTAGTTTCTAGGTGTAAAAAAACCTGCAGAAAGAGTAGGTACCTAATACCTATGTACACTAAAAGCCGATAGATAAAATTCATGATTCAAATATTTACATACATATGATCATGCCTTTATCCCTGATGGGGTAGACAGAGCGTAAACGACCTTAACGAAAATCGTTCCGCTACGTCTGACAAAGTTATAAGAGTTATTTAAGATAGATTTGTAGATATATTGCTGTAGTGACAGGTTGTCAGCCTATCACCTAAATTGCTATATACTGAAACCCTCGAATCCCTTAGCTGGTTTATACAGAATGCCCGGGAAATACTACTGGCATATTCTGTGTTTTCTCTAGGTCCCATGCATGGAATGCAAATATTTACTTGACCGGAAATCGAACCCTGGACCATCTGCCCCTCGCAGCGAATTTCCGATCTCTTTAATAAATCATTCATGCCTTTTCAAAGTCACAAAATAAAAACCATAAGACAAAAACTGACATTCACGTCAAAATAAACGTCAGTATATTTAGAACAATTTTTTTCACGAAGGATTTTTTTAATATTAAAATAGGATAATATTTTTTACATATCAACCAGCCTACATTGGTTGACATAGGTTTTGCCAAAAACAAATTAAAGTTCAGGAATCTAAAATGGAGGTCCTGCCAACATTTCCTGAAAAGCCGATCTGTCCTAAGGTCTGCAGTGACGTCGGGGCTTTCAAAAAGTCTGAGAGGCATCCAGAAGCTGTAGCCGAAGAGATAAAATCTGCGAAAGAAGACAAGGAAGATGCTGAGAATGCAGCCAAAGAAGCAGCTGCTTTTGCACCCCCAGCGGAACTACCAACTTCCAGTACTTTGGATGATGGAAAGACGTCAGAGGATTTTGAATACCTTCCAGGTATTTCAATTTATGCATTTGTGAGAATGAATTAATGGCGGTATGAAGTTCAGGACAAAGAGTCGTGTAGGGACCGGAGAGAGGCCTTTGTCCAGCAGTGGGACATTAACGGCTAGACACGACAAGAGAATGAATGAAGAATTATTTGATTAAAAAGGTGCAATTAGATAAGCTTTCAAGAAATTTGCTATAGTTCTTAGCAAGTGGAATTCTCGAGTCGAACAACGCTATTGTAAGACCACAGAAATCAAAGAAAGAATGACTAATGACTTAGTATTTCGATGATGATCACCGGATGAAATTTAAGATCTTCAGCTAGTCCTAGGATCTTAAAACCGTAGAGCAAGGCGACGTATCGTATTACTTCCTCTTGCCGAGTAGGTTTTTGATTTGAAAAAGTACTGAGAATATTTTATAGGTATTATAGTACAGCCATCATGATTCCAGGTTTGAAGCCAGGACCAGATGGCAAAGTGAACTGGACCCCTCTAGCAGAATGGACAGGCACCCGTCCAACTGTCAACAAATACGCCCTGAGCCGATACTCCCTGGACGAATGGCGTGCACACAACGAGATGGTCCTAGACCCTACGGTCATTATAAACTCCAATATAGTCGACTACAATGCCAAGACCGCGATGATGCAGGCTTTTGGAGGCATTGATAAACAACAGAACGAGAATAATAAAAGGCTTAGGCAAAAGGCAAGAGATATATTCAGATGGAAGACAGAAGTAGAAAGAGCTGCTAAATCAATCACAGCAGAAGTTGAAAGGCTAGAATTTGAGCGGCAGAGGTTAAAAGGGGCTTCTAGAACTCTTATGCTTCCTGAAGCTATTTCTAAAGAATGCTTAGACTTACGCACGAACAGAGCTATTCCAGATTTGGTGGCTGACTTAGCTGAAATAGAGTTGGTTAAAGAAATGAATCTTGTTAAGGAAATAAGAGAAACATTCACTAAAACCTTGAAACAGATTGAAGGCCAACTTGCAATAGACAAGGCCGCCAAGCATAGGATTGAATACGACTGGTGCGACAAAACTATGGCATATAACTGTGATTCTATCAATTTAGGTTTGACTCCTAAATCCCAAACCATTCTGTTCAGACCTGGAGCTACCAGATTTGGTGAGTTTTCAGCCCCTTTAGAATATTGGGAGTATTTCTGCAGAGAAAACGTTGAGAACGTAGAAATAGCTAGACAGAAATCTGCTGATCTGAGAGGAAGCCTCAACGCTATTCTAGTTCAAGGTGGAAGGAAGCTTAGAATGCAAGCTGACAAAACTGATATGGCTTTAGCTGAAACTGTGGCTATCACTCAGGAACTTTTGACGAAATATGAGAAAACTTTGCTAGATACTTTGCAAAGGATAGCCGATTTGGAGAAGCTCATCGACGAGCTCCACGACTCGATAAGGAAGATGGATGCAGCTATGAAACTGGCTCAAACCAGACTGGATAATAGAAACAACTGGAGGCCTCATGGAGAAAGCGTTCGTGACCAACCTCATTTAGGACTGATAGAAGAGGTAAAGAAGATTCACGAGACAGTGACTGCGTTGCGAGGACAGTTGAACACCGCGATGTCAGTGAGAAACGATATGATGAAGAAGAGAATTCTATTGGAGAAGGACATAGCCGCGAAGAGGAAAACGTTGAACATTGATAGAGACCGCTGCGGCATGATTCGTTCTCATTACCCGTCTGCTTCTGAACTAGCTGGGTATTAATCTGTAGCGACCGATAGTATTTTGATACTAGTTTCGATTGAATTAAATATCATTTATTTGGAAATTGTTGTTGTATTTTGTAATAAAATAATTAATCTTTCAATAGTTTGTTTCGTGAAAAATCTTTGCAGATGATTACTGATTAAAATCAAATAATCAAAATACGACATGGAAGAGATGGGAGTAAGGGGAGGGAGAGATGAGAGGAAAATGAGAAAAGTGAGAAAAGAGTCGAAGGAATATGAGCGAAGTTAGAGGAAGGGGGGACGAAAGGGAAGTGATGGACGAGATGGAAGCGGGGACGAGATGTGAGGGATGGAAAGGAAAGGACAGAAGTACGGAAAGGGAAGTGAGGGATGGAAAAGAAGGGAGGGAAGTAAGAGGTAGGGATGCAGTGATGTATTCTAAATTTATATCTGACGAAATTGGGCTTGCGAACGAGCGTATTCAAAATAGTAATTTAAAGCTATTTAGATTCATCATGGGATGAGAAGAAAGCACAGTGTTTACTTCCGTTATCAGATTTATAAGAAATCATATCAATCTTAAAACCCGCGGAACTATAACAAGTTTTAACACAAAAAACAAATCGCTCTAAAGTAGTCTCATTATTTTATGTTACAACAATGCCATCGTTTGTGTGTTCCCATGTTCCTATCGGCGCTCGGAAGCCATGGGAACTGCAACGGTTGTTGATAGGACCTTTCTTGTGGCTGGTGTTAATATATTACTCAGAGCAAGTCTATTAGATGAAAGGAATTCTAATTTGGGATGAAAGAAAGTTTTAGGGTTAGGGTGGGATCATGCGATCAGTGTTGGATCAGTGCAACACTAAATCCGATGTTGCAATCGGATCCGGACTCAAAATAAAAACTCCTTTTGAGCAATGCTCAGGCAAAAAAGGTTCAATCTTTTACAAACCTGGCCCAACGGCCGATGCCATAAAAGAAGATATGAGAAATTGGTTTGACGCGATGTCATTTGTCATATTTTTGTAATCAGCAAAAGATGTGAAAAAAATATTATAGTTTAATTTTATTCATTAAGTTTTTTTAAGTTTTACATTTTATCGACAAAAACATCGAGTAAATTACTGTGAAGATGACGGGATTGCTACCGTTGCCTCCGATGCCAGGCCAATATGAGTGCCCGTACATCTGTCCTTTCACTGAGAAGTGGATTGATAAAAGAGTTTACAAAGAGGCAGGCAATATTCAGCACGATATTAATCCTGCAGCGAGGCCGTACTATCCCGGCCAGATCAAACCACCAGAGCGCACGACCTATCCTCCCGGAGCGCTACCTCCTTACATGCCACAAGCTACTGACAGCACCAGCGGCGATTACCTCACTATGAGCCCCATAGATCCTTGGGCCCCCGGACATCTCGACTGGTCCCCCAGCGCCGGAATGACCGGAGTCCGACCTGTCGTCGACAAATACTCCATCACAAGACACTCCACCGGACAATGGAGGAAACGCAACGAGTTTATGATACTTGCTCACACAACTGAGAAAGGTAGAAAGTTGAACATTGATTGTCGCAAAGAAATGGCTAAAGCTTTAAAAGAAGTTGCTGAAAAAGCTGATCATACGAACAACATGTTGGATAAGAGGATTAAGGATCTTTCGTTCTGGAAGAAGAAAGTTGAGAAGGCCCAGCAAGGTATGAGCGATGAGTTGGAAGCTTTGGAAGTTAACAGAGCGGATTTAAAGACTGCAAGTCGGATCCTTATGATACCAGAGGCTATAGCAAAGGAATGTCTTGAACTAAGAACACACAGGTATGAACCAGATCAAGTTAGAGACAATGCCGAGCAGGAACTGATTAGGGAAGTAGCACTCGTCGGCGAAATTAGAAGAACATTCAACGTAACTCTTATGAAAGTAAACGAGCAGCTCTTAGAAGACCGATTTGCCAAAGCCGCTATAGAATTGGACTGGGCAAACAAAATGGTTTCTCTGAAAGAAGACAAAATGAACCGTGCGATGAATTTAGATTCTTCTCACCTTCTACAGCACCCTGGCGTGAACAGATGGACAGAAAACGCGACGAGTTTGGAATACTGGCTGCATTGGTGCGCTGAAAGCATCAAGAATTGTAACGAGGTAATGGAAAGGTCGAAGAGTCTGAGGAACGATCTGATGACGGCGATCGTCAAAGGTGGGAAGGACATGAAGGTCCAATCCGACAGAACCAATTTGGCTTTAGCTGAGACAGTCGAAGCTACAGAAGCGTTGTGTGCCAGGCTAGAAGATGGTCTCAAAGATAACTTGCAAAAGATAGCAGACATAGAAATGCTGTTGGATTACTTGAGGGATTCTTTGCGGAAGCTGGACTTAAAATCGAAGCTGTGTATGACGAGACTACATAGCAGGAACTATGATCGGCCCAACGCAGAGAACTGTAGGGACGAAGCTCAATATGCTTTGATGGATGAGATCAAGTTCACGAGGGAGACAGCAGACCAGTTCAAAGACAGACTGAGACAGGCAGACCTAGTCAGGGCCGAGCTGATGAAGTTCCGAGGAGATCTAGAGAAGGAGATAGCTTGTAAGAGGAAGAGCTTGAATATAGACAGGGATAGGATGTCAATGATCAGGGCGCACATGCCTTCGGCTGAGACTTTCGCTAACGTTGTTGGTAATAAATAGATGTTGTTTGGTAATACTTATAAAATAGTTTGTCAAAATTGTAGTTTTTAGAAATAAATTGACTTCAATTCCGATACCAAATTAATATTCGTTTTTAAATCAAACACTATTCCTCCTGCAAATGTGTACGTACTTTAAGATTTCCGTTTTCGACCCGGAGCGTTACTTAAACAATCATAGAATATCCCAGCTGCTTCTCTTCCCAGGCATAAGTACTGTAGAAACTGATGTAGAGGCTAACAACTTGAAATTTCCCTCAAAATTCTTCTGACATGGCTGAAACCCTTTTATCTAGGTTGTTGCGCTTTGCCTACCCTGTAGGGATATAGGAATACATACATATAATCAAGCCTTTATCTCTTCAGCCTAAACAAAGGTCGTTCCGCCACGTGTGACAAAGTTTTGAGGGTTATTTAAGATAGATTTGTAGGCATATTGCTATAGTGACAGGTTGTCAGCCCATCATCGCCTATATTGCAATATATTGAAACCCTCGGATCCCTTTGCTGGTTTTTACAGCATGCGGACACATTCCATGTTTTTCTCGCTCCCAGTCCAGCATGGATGATCTAGGAATGATTGAACTATTATACTAAATCATAAGTTTTATAACAATACAGCGATGATATCTTCCGCTGTGTGAAATGGAGCGATATAATAATAAATAGTTACAGCTCAGTTGGATAACCAGAAAATGGTGTTACGTACGTACCGACATTACATTATAAAAAGCTGTGGTTCCCAAACTTAACCTAAATTATATTACATACATACACACATATAATCACGCCTTTATCCCTAATGGGGTAGGCAAAGCGTAAACGACCTAAACAAAGGTCGTTCCGCCACGTCTGACAAATTCTTGGGGGTTATTTAAGATAGATTTGTATTAAATTATATTAGGTATCAAAATTATACCTACGTTACTGTTTAGGATTCACATCATACCAGGTGTAAGGGACAGCGTCCCGCAAACTGATAGGGGTTGCTCAGTCAACGGCACTGAACAACGATCAGTAAGATTTTTCTTCAGGAAGTGAAAAGAAAAATTGGCTTTTCCATACAAAATGTTCGATCAGATAATTTGTATGGAAAAGCCATTTTTTTTTCACTACCTGAAAAAAAAACCTGCTGATAGTTGTTCAGTGTCGTTGACTGAGCAACCTTTATCAGTCCTTACACATGGTACCTATTTTCATGAGAATTTGTAGTTGTATTATTCTAAACAAGTGTTTTATCTCATCTAAACTAGACCCACCCACATAGGGCCATTACGTTAACTGCTGAGACTGCTAAAAACTGTTTCCCAAAATGTTGAGATGGCAGAGAGTTGCCATTTTATTATCGTTTTCAGTTCTAGTTTTAACAACTATAGGCTACCAAAAACTAGGCTACATGATGGGCTAAAATATAGGAGAATGACGGAACAATCTTAAAAAAAAACTGAAGGCGCGAACCCGCCAAGCGCGAACAAAATATTGTCACGTTAGCGCGCTTAACCTCTCGAATCCCAGCACTTCGTACTGTCAAAAACCGCCATTTCCCACGCGGTTTGACGCGAGGTAAAATTGCCGACTCGATATCGCGTCCGTGGGAGTTAGGGGTTTGAATCGTGCCTAGCGCTGCTCTTATACAGGCTGATATTTATTTTCATAGTGTTTTAAGTTTTTTATGACAAAATAAAACATTAGTGTTATGTGTTAAAATGTTTATTAAAAATAATTAACAGTATTACAACTTATATATACAAATATACTCTAACTGCTTTCGTGGTCTAGTGGTTTGAGCCATGGGCTTACGATCCTGAGGTCCTGGGTTCGATTCCCAGGGGGCACACGTTGAGCACCGGAAACAGTACTGCTGCAGGCTCGGCTTCGTCTATTGGATTGTCTTCTTGCATATTTGCTGAAATATGTTTATTTTCTAATTATCGTTTACTTACGATACAAATTCAATGAGCCCAAACACGGTATAGTTACGTTGAATGGTTGAAGAGTTATTGTGATCACCTTCCGGCTCCATCATCAGACCCTGGGTTAGTACCCAGGCTATGTGGTCATGCATAACATAATCATATCTCGTTATCATACATAACTACGATACCTAAAACATAGAAATTGAAATATAAAACTGAACACACTGTATATGAATTGCGAGGGAAAAATGGCGGCAACGGTTTTTTCGAGGATCGTTGAGTGTGACGATTTATGTTCAATTTCTATGCATTTTTGCATGTATCAACTAATAAATGTTTCAACTAAACGTTGTATTTTAGTAAAAGAATGTTACTCACCAAAAATAATCCATAAAAACGTAGAAAAAAGCACCAAAAACAATTATTTTAACGGGACGCATACAAAACTCGCGCTCAACGTGACACTGAATTTTCAAACTGACATTTTCAAAACTTTGGACCAATCAGATAAATGAATGTTTGTAACTGTTTTGAAGCTATATTCATACTCTGTCCATTTGTGCCTTGGCATACGAAAATAGACCCTTATATTCACTACAATAAGGCAAAATATAGCTTGGTGTCGAGCGACCCGATATCGAGTCGGTGGCACAAAGAGGCAACTTTTTCGCTGACCGCATATCGAGCCGGTGGAATTCAAGAGGTTAAACCTATCACGTACAGGGTAATTACGAGCAAATTGCTATACACAGACAGCCGATGAAAGCGGTCCGCACTTATTTGTTCAGTAATGTAATGGCTTGTTAGTTACGTTGTGTCTGTATGTACGTAAGCACTTGGTATAAGAAAATGAAAGCATAGTTGACCGCGGATTTAGATCGAGGAATAAGGTAGATACAACACTGTAAGCTGATAAAGCGGACACAAATACCTGGAGTCGGCTAATTAGCGAATTGTTGCAACTTTATGGAAAATATATCCGAGTTTTTTTAATGATGATGAAATGCGAATCTTCTAAATGATATTTTTGAAGGTGAAGTTGAGGTATTCTTCCATGCTGGCCTGGGAGCGAGAGAAAAACATGGAATGTGCTAGCTGCATTTCCTCCCGGGCATGCTGTAAAAACCAGCTAAGGGTTTCGAGGGTTTCAGTATATTGTAATTTAGGCGATGGGCTGACAACCTGTCACTACAGCAATATACCTACAAATCTATCTTAAATAATCCTCATAACTTTGTCAGACGTGGGGAAACGACCTTTATTTAGGTCTTTTACGCTCTGCCTACCCATTAGATATAAAGGCGTGATTATATGTATGTATGTATAAAGTTGAGGTAAATAAGTGTCCACGATGACCAAAATTGACTGCAAATTTATACAAAACTGAATATTTTTTTATTGATTGTGGATAAGTAGGAATCAGCAATCTACCCACATTATTGTACTTACTTACCCACTAGCATAGACACTATTTTATCCGTCAATCAGCATATTTATTTTTTATCTTAGCTTCAACAAAACCATGAACGTAATGGCCGCTTTCCACTCCAATATCGCTACAGTTTTCCTTGGCGAAGAGAAAACGCCATTTAACATGTAATAAGAGGAGAAAAGCCGGACTATTACCAGCTAATGTCTAAATAACCACCAGTTGTGGTCTAGCTGCAGACCGCTTTCTTTAGCACGTGCGTGAAGGATTTACAAGTTAGGCCTTCGAGTAATTCTATTTATTTTTTACAATCAGTTACGAAAAAATAATAATGAGTGAATACATACATATAATCACGTCTTTATCCCTAATACGGTAGGCAGAGCATAAACGACGTAAACAAATGTCGTTCCGCCACGTCTGACAAAGTTTTGAGGGTCATTTAAGATATATTTGTAGGAATATTGCTGTAGTGACAGGTTGTCAGCCTGTCGCCTAAATTACAATATGCTGAAACCCTCGGTTCCCTTAGCTGGTATTGACAGCATGCTCAGGAGGTAAAGCAGCTGGCACATTGTATCGCTCCCAGGCCAGCATGGAAGCAATAATGATTAATGAGTGAATAATTGCATAAATTGTAGGCAAGATGCTAGAGAATGTTGCTACAATGTTTTCAGGATTTTTTTGATGTCTACAAATTTAGATTAGCTGATGTTCCCAAAAACTTAGCAATAATATTAAACCTACAGCATAAGGAAAGCCAGTGACAAATTCCCATTTTTAATTCCCATTATGCGTGAAAAAAAAAACAGATAGAAAATCTTAACTAATCCTAAATGATTTTTGTTGCAGAGCAAAACCTTTTGTTATGATACAAAGAAAATAAAACTGTTCTTTAATAATTTTCCACTTGATGAACTTAATGACAGTTAGATTAAATAAGTACTCGTATTTTGCATTAGTTTGTTTGTTCATAATAATAGCAGTTGCATTTACTATAATTGCATGAGAGTTGCACAATGGTAACAATTACACGGAATGTGCTCATTAACTCATTTATGTGCTCATTAAGTCACGCTAAGGAGAGCTTTGTGGGAAATATTTGAATTAATATAAAAGTATGAGGGAAATTGCCATAATAATCTGTCTAATAGTTAGCTATGAGTTGAACTTTCGTTTTCTTTGTATTAAAGTAATTTCTCATGGTTTTAACTGGACATGGCATTTGTGTATGAAATTACGTCATAGTCATAAACAGCTTGAATATTTTCCACGTTTTCTAAAATAGTTGCACGTTTAGAGAAGTTTTTAAGAGATTTAGTGACTTTTATGACGTAAAATTTGACTTTCCTCCATTGTTTGACCAAGTTTTATGTTTTTGGCTTCCGGAGCGTTACGGTTCTTAACTATCATTTATAATGCTTTTGTATTGTGATTCTCAATGTGCATTACGTATTGAGTTTGTGAACTAGTTACATATGTTTTCTGTTAAAAAAGTGCAATACTGATTTAATAGTTCGCTAGTGGATCATTTTACACAAATCAAAGTTTGTGACCCACCTCGTTTTAAACATGCCAAGGTAATTTTTCGTGTTCCAGAGAATAAACCTCGTCCATCAATATGTACCTCAAATAACTTTAATGATATAAAATTTGCTAAAAAACTTGTCCAGATAAAAGCAAATTACCCTTTTGTTCGATCTCTGATTTGGCAATAGCAAACCGTGCAAGTTAATTTAAACTATCTGCTATGCTTGGTAAATTCTTAAATAACACTTTGACTTCATATCTTTTATTGCGTAGCAGCAGAGTCTATAATCGCAGGGTTTTCAGCGATTGGCTGCACAATTCTTAAGACATGAACAATGGCTGTTCATATAATACTTTGTCGTTAGAACAATGCTGAGCGTTTCCCATCAGCTGCTTACCTCTTCGTAACATGAACTCAAATACAATAGATGTGTGCAGATTTGACGGTTATTCTCATTTTTGTTGGTAGCTGACTTTATTAAAATAAAATTGAAATGAAACTTTACTATTTGCTTCGTTAACGACTCTTTCTATGAACCTGATACTCATAATAAATCTAAGTACGTTGTCTATGTACCTAAATGTGATTAGAATCCAAAAGCTTACGGAATTGCAGTTTTCTCTGATCTAACATTATATTTTTTGCCAACGCTGGCACAAATTCTCATGTCCAAAACTGGTTTCATTTATCACGCTTCTTATTCTTAGCTATACGTGGCTACAACAGGCTACCAATACAAGAGATTTCGTGACTCGTTGCTTACAAAAAGCTGACATCACTCACTTTAGTGATTCAAAGGTGGTATTTGGTCATTCACTTGAAACCCCGTTTCGAAACGGAATTCTTACAACGTGACATGTGCAATATTTATATTGTTGCATATTGATTCGACTTTTAATTAAATAAGATTTAACGGTTATGTTTATAATCAATAACCCAAATAAATATATAAAAAAAATATTAACCGTTTCTCAAAAAAAAAAAAAAATCAGCCTAAAAAAAAACATTTTAGCCGCAGGCTGATTTAGTTTTTTTTAGGATCGGTTAATTAGAACCCTAATAATAAAAATACAAGAAATTAAAATTGTAAATAAAGGTACTGTTTACCTTTTCCCTTAGCTCTAAGATGAAGAGAAAATGTAATTATGAATGCTTTCTACGACTGGTCGAGCGTGAATCAGTTTCTGAATCAATCTGAATCGCGTCGTTCTGCATAGATTAGTTTCCGAGAAAGACACTTCTGTCTGCTAATTTAGTAATTTGCATGTCTGAGCGTTTCGTAATTTTCCCATCACTTAAGTTTATATCTTGTTATAATTTATATTAGATTAAGCAATGACAAGCTTGTTCTTCGTTATAGTCGTAGCGAGATGCAGTTCCTTCCATGATCATAGTCATTAATTTGCAAAGGTCAGCATTCAGTATCTTTTTATTTTGATATTTTGTTTTTACCGTTGTTATTGAACAAGTTACGAGCAAATAGGCAAAAATCGTTGACTTGGGTTACAATACAATACAACATCATGTCGGCATGATGGTTCACGTTATATTAGAAGACTATTTTTTATTTTTTTGTTTCCAGCTGTCTGCATGGTAGCAGGAGTAGCTGTGTACCCGGCTGGATGGAGCGAAACTGCGGTACAAGAGACCTGTGGGCCCACAGCTGATCAATATAACATAGGTATGTATTTTAGCATCGTTTTATTATGTTCTACAACGTACACAGCTTCATCAGCTTTGGATAATAGTAATATCACAAATCACAAATAAACAACTTATCCAAAGCATAAAAATTTATGCTGTAAGAATTGTTGGTTTCGCATATAAAAGTAATATTATCTGCGCGAATGACAAATTCATCAGCATCATATTTAAGAGATATAACTCTTGTCGGTGTAGCTATTTACGAATGTCTCTCCAGATTTGTCTAGAGTAGCTTCAACTCTTCACACGACTTGACACCAGTCTTTTATTTGATCTGTGTATTTTATCCATGGTCTACCCCTTCCTCTCTTTTCTTCTGTTTTCTATGATTATAAGTATTTTTCTCTTATCTTGGACCCGCACCAGTACCGCTTTATTAGTCTCTCTCCCTCTCTCTTTGATTGATAAATTACACAGGGTATATTGTGAATTTCACAGGAGTATCCATCTCCATTTTCGTCAAAAACATTATTAGTTTATTAGTTACTATCGATATGAAAATATGGTTATTGGAGTCATAAAATTGGTATGTATTTGAGTTGAGTCTCTCATGAATCCCTCTACAATCTAAAGCTTGAACCGTGATTTCCTGCAATAAAACATTAAAACTGTCAACTTGCAAATTTTCTTTTCTACAAATGACCGGAATACCATTATAACTGAACCCCACATCAAGGTAATCGCACCAGCTGTTCGCAATCTCGCTGTTTGCTATATCGTGGCTGATGTGATCGTGGCTGATGTGATCGTGGCACCGCGGTCCGTTATGAATGTGGATAGAGGGACTTGCATGTGGGTGGCCACTGATACAACGCTCAAAATGTTGCATGTGTACGTGGGTTATTAGTTATTACTTAAAAGGTGTTTTATTTTACCTTTATATTCTGAGTTTTTTTAATCAAAATTACTGTTTTCTTTCACAGTTCAAATTTGAAGTAAACAGTACGAGTTCTGGACAAATTGTGCTTCTGTGTTAACTTTGTTTAAAAAAGAGGAAGACCTAGATGTACGCATCTCAGTTAAATTGGGGAATTCCTGGCGAAAGGTCCAAGATTTTATCCTTAACCGTGGAACAGTCATGAAAAAAATTAGGAATTTGGATGAAGTGAAAGTTTGCAAGGTTGTATGGGAAAAAGGCGTATTTTATGCATGTTTATTCAATCATTCTTCTTCCATGCTGGACTGGGAGCGAGAGAAAAACATAGAACGTGCCAGCTGCATTTCCTGGGCATGCTGTAAAAATCAGCTAAGGGATCCGAGGGTTTGAGTATAATGCAGTTTAGGCGATGGGCTGACAAACTGTCACTGTAGCTACAAATCAATCTTAAGTAACCCTCAATACTTTGTCAGACGTGGCGCAACGACCTTTGTTTAGGTCGTTTACGCTCTGCCTACCCCATTAGGGATAAAGGCGTGACTATAATATGTATGTACGTTTATTCAATAACACTGTATTCTCAATTTCAGGTCGCTGTCATATCCGCTGGGCGTATCTCCTGGCGGTCATTGGTTGCCTGGACGGCATCGTCCTAGCCGCCCTCGCCTTCATCCTTGCTACGCGTCACGTGAGACTGCAACCGGACAGCGGGTACCCACCACCGTCCTTGTATAAAGGTAAATTCTTCTGCTGCTTCCACAGCATTAAATACTGAATAAGGTAACCTGATGAGTGGATCTGTCAATTATCTTTTCGGTTTGCTTTTGAAATCTTGGTAAGGAAATACGCTCCTGACTGTGGAACTTTTACATTTGCTACCTCCGACTGAATTCTGTGAATCAACCTCAACGACCATGAATCATAATATTGATTAATCAGTTTTATTAAACTGTTTCCAAATGCTTATATTAATACCCCTTCCAATAAAGTATACATTTCAATAAAAAAATATGCAGAAGCGTAACATAAACATGAAACCATTCCAAAAAAGCATAACATACCTCTTTAGCTCTCTATCCAAGAATTTCATAACAAACAAATAAATACAATAATTAAATGACGCAATACCAGACAAGCATAACCGCTAAGAGCAAGCATCGCTTTCCACCCTGATTCCCTTACACTCGCACGCAGACATACGACACGGCTCGTGGGCAGCAAAAGTGAACGTTGTTTATGAACTTTAGCGTGACACATTTCAAACAGATCATTCTGTTTTTGTGAATTTGATGCCGATTTTGATATGGCTTTCGATTATGTTGAGCATGGACATATTGGTAAAAAAGTCTATTAATTACGTAGAACAAGTAATTACTAAGCTCAATAATGTATTTTGTATTAAAACATCTAAATTATAACGATCTTGATTACCTATGTCATAATTTTTCAGTAAGATTTTTGAAGTAACGCAGGGTTCTTAGTTGGGACCACAGCTATTATAAAACGTTTATAAGTAACTCGTGTAATAGTTATGGTGATTTATGTTCTAAATACTGTCATAAGTGCATCACGGTCTGTTTGCATGAAAAGTAAAATTAAATGTTACAAATACCACGATATGGCATATTGCAATGTTTTGACGGAATCGTGCTAATAGCTATGTGATTTAAATATTTAGTTCTGAAGGTAACAGTGGCATAAAAGGTTAATAGTGATATAAGCCATAATTTGAAAACTAGTATTTTAGTTATGCATTTAGATCAAATTTTAAATTCAAACGATTAATTTAACTTAAATATAAGTCGTTTAACTTTGTGCCTAATAAAATGTTGAGTGGTCTGGTATAATATTACAGATAACCAATCAAATCTAGTGCAAAATTAATCTAAATGTATTTTACAAACGATTTGCATCTTGATGAAGGATTTTGTAACCATATCAACTAAGGAAGACCTCATCAGTCTCGTCTATATTGCTCTATTCCCAATCGGTCAATCGGTGTCTAGTGTCGTCTGTCGGTGTCTAATCTAGTTCAAAATTAATTTAATTATATTTTACAAACGATTTGCATCTAGATGATGGATTATGTAACCATATCAACTAAGGAAGACAGTCACCAGTCTCATTTACAACGTGTGACCGTAATGGTATATATGCACCGGAAAGGATATGAACCAGCCCATGAAACTAAACAACTTTCCCAAAGAATCATTGGTCAAAATAAGAAAAAAAAATGTATTTCCATACAAATCATATAATACATACTACACACGCTATCAGCTGATAGCGTGTGTAGTATCGGGAGTCAAACATTTTTTTTCTTTTTTCGACCTATGTTCCTTTGGGATTGTTGTTCAGTTTCATGGACTGGTTCATATCCTTTCGGGTGCATAAACCCTTTCTGTTACACGTTGTATATTGCTCCATTCCCAATCGGTCAATCGGCGTCGATATCCATACATCCGCGAGATATCTCGTCACTCCGCGAACCAGTCTCGACTCGCGACTCGATCATGAATATGCTAACGGGCGCGCGACACACTTACCGAGCCGGTACCGTGTGTAGGCTTCTTCTCATACAATCCAGTGTGATACATAGTGTGTTGATTCTTTCATTTCGCATGTGGTTAAATTCCATGATCCCTGATGCTAAGGAAATCTTATTTATTTCCGCCATAGCTTAGACTTAATTTGTTGATATCCTTCAACTCCTGTCTAACAGATATTTTAGCCACTATTTTACATATTGGCCCACAGAAGTAGCGTTAACCGTATATGTATGAAATATCGACATTAATTTGATTAAGGGCATTTTTCAGTACAACTTGCTTTGTACCTACCTATACAAAATTGTCTCTTACATTACAATTATTCAGCGGCAGCACGGTAGTTTAAAAGAGACTAAAAAAAAACTGGAGCCTATAGAAACGGTCTGGATAGTTGTCATCCGCGACTCGCGCGCGATGCACTTAACTTACATATTGCGATGGAAGATCCGCTGAGCGATGGAATGAGGATGAATTCCAACGAAAGTTGTCGAGACGGCAGTTTGCAGAGCATGTTCAGACGGACGGCGACAACTCTAGGTCGACAAAGAAAGTGGCAAGGATGTTAATGATAGGTAATTTGTCTTCAACGACACTGATGCAATGTTACTGATTGCCTGAAGCTTTTGCTTTAAACTTTGATATGGATATCTGCGAGGAAAATGTAGCACATAAAAAGTAACAAGACTTTTTTCCATCTTAGCTAGAAGTTTAAACTCTAACATTTATATCACAAATTGATAGTCAGTAGATCATTCGACTGAGTGAAATGGAAGCAGAAATAATTAAAGAAAGAAAAGTATAGATAAATACTTCCCCAAGTGGTTATTAGCGGATCATAAAAACAATTCAATAAGCAAACACGTAGGAAGAGGAAGGTTTAAACTAGACGTAAGATGAAAATAAACCAAAGAAACTATAAAATAACTGTGGAATGGTCGTATTAACGTACAGTACTAACAGGTACGCGGAAGGAACGTTTTTACGGACATAGCAGAAATAATAACCGTCTTGAGCAAAGCAGTAATTTGTAATATTACCGCTCTTATGAACACTCGCTTAGAAAGCGTTTAGCAACTTATAATTAAACTGAATTCCTTTATAAATTCTTTGCGAGCTTCGGATTTGAAACCATTTATGGATGATTTAATGATAATTTGAGTAATGTGATATTAAAATAACTGTATGGGTGGTTTTGCACTCCTCCATATTCGTATCCGTATCCGTGAAAAATATATAGAAGCTGTCAAATATTTTCGCGCCATCGCCAATCCATAAAATTTTTCACGGATACGAACCGAATATGGAGCAGTGCAAAATTGCCCTAAAGCTGTAAAATCACTCTGACATTTAATTTATCGTTGCGAATGAGTGAAAACAAATTAAAATTATTAATACAAAATATTTTTATGCCATTTCGTCCAATTTATTTTTAGTGCCTTTTTAAGAAGCCATTTCTGCATTTTTTTTATCAAATGAAATTCGCCCTTTCCGTTGCTTTTTAACATTGACCTTTTTATTTGTTTGTTACGAGGCATTGCGTAGCGATTGTGTTATTCATAAAATTGAATAATCCTGTTGCGCCAAATATTAACCAAGTCTCTCTTACATTCCAGGTGAAGTAAACAACGCGTATGTGACGGACGCCGCTTCAGTATCCGGTTCGCGCAAGTCCCTGGCGCTCCAACCAGTCCTGATCATGCACCCACACGCGCCCATGGATATGGACACCTACTCCCACTACTCCGGCAGGACTGGCCGCTCCAAGCACGGCATCTATGCGAACACGATGCACAACTATCAGTTGTAGAAGTTCGAGGATAGGGCGATAGATGGCGTTGATAACAGTTTTTAAAATTGTGTATTTTTGAGATATCTGTAATTCAAGCTATGCCGACGTGCGAGTACATTTTTTGTTGCGAATTTTGAATGTATTTTAGTAAGTTTTGTATTGTAAAAGAAACCTCATTCATTTAACCGTTTCGGCCTAGAGTCTAAATTATAGTAACTTAGTTCAATGTACTTATTTTTACCTGATTTAATTTAATATTACCTATTGTAAGATAGAGCGTATTTGTAATACTTAATTATTATAACAGTGGTGTAAATATTTTCTAAGATTTTACGTAATTTGCCGTCCAAATGTGT